>JAHRHZ010000035.1:6731442-6743565 GCA_024137785.1 Ginglymostoma cirratum | reverse complement strand
TGCTTGACCTGCTGTGTTCATCCAGCCCCATGTTTGTTATCTCATTTACTCTCTCCATTTCTTTTCTTCTTCTCTCTCTCTCTCTCTCTTTTTGCATTGTTCCTTTTTTTTGCCTCTTCCTTTTTACCTCCTGTCCTCGGACAGCATCAGCGATGTCTGGGGAGAAAGCCAGAAATCACGCGACACTAAGTTATAGTCCAACAGGTTTATTTGAAATCACAAGCTTTTGGGGCCTCAGTCCTTCCTTAAGTGTCAGTGAGAGAGGTAGTGTCAGACACAGAATTCATAAGTAAAAGATCAAAGGGTCACACTATTGATGAGGATGGACCAAACCAACCTAAGATTCTATTAAATCTTCAACCAGTTAGAAGGTATTAATTGATTAACATGTATATCTAAATCCTCAAATTTCTTTCAAGTCACGGTCCTGAGAGAACTAAAGGTTTTATCAGTGTAAAGAAGAGGTGACATTTTAGGTCAGACAATGCATGTTAGATGTGGGATCTTGTCTCGAATCTGTTTGTGCTTTAGTTTAGAGCCAAACTAGTTTTATTTCTAAAGCAGGAATTTATAAAATGCCATATTGAGTGACTGTCTATAAATTGTGCACTTTTTGAACAAAACAAAATGAATGTACAAATGCAAATTCACCCCATAGATTCACGTGTATGCTTGAGTGTGCGTACGGGTGGGGGGAGTGGAGGGGCATCGCCAAGTGGAGACTAGTGGCCGGATTCGCTGCCCATGAGGACAGCATCAGCTCTCACGCATGAGTGGATGCACACACACACACTCACGGGGGCACACTCTCACACCCGTACGGATGCACACAGCACACACGTGCTCTTTCTCTCTCCCGCATGTGAGTGCGCGCACACATACACACTCACTCACGGGGACATGCTCTCACACCCGTACGGTGCACGCAGCAAGCACTATCTCTCTCCTGCATGTGAGCGCACAGACACACACACACACACACACACACACACGTGCGCAGATGCACGCTTGCGCACGCAAACACACGCACGCACATGCCCTCTTTCTCCCACAGGCATGCAAATGCGTGCTCTCTTTCTCTCTCTCTCAACACACATGTGCGTGTGGGGGAGCGAGAGAGTGCACATGTTCTCTCCCCCCTCCCCCCAACCCTGTACAACAACAGAGCACAGAATCCTGCTCAAGACAAAACTCATCAATAACCACTGCATCTCTCTCCAGACCTTTGCAAAGGCACATTAAAGAAGGAACTCAAAGGAAGCATGTGGTGGTGGAGACAGTCAGGACGCACATGAAAGATCAGACAGGTCGTGCCCTTCTCACCACCAGCCAAGCGACATCTTGATGCTTGTTGCAAAGTTCTAGTCATGAGGCACTCTGCCAAATGACTTTGACAATCTGCTCAGGGAACCACCTGACAGGATCCTCCCACTGATTTTCCTGCAGAATCTCATGCTGACTCCTGCCTGATGAACTTGTGGTCAAAAGCATTTTCTTTTACAAGTGAAGGACAGGCGATATGGAACAGTTCAACTGCTTGAAGCGTTCCATAGTGTTTGTGTTACGAGGGTCTAAGCAAAGCTTGATGCAGCTACCCACAAAGGTGGCCATAGGTTGAGGGAACCATTGGGTATGCCTACTCCTGCCATCCAGAGCCTAGTACATGGTGTCCCTGCAGACATGGTCCATCGGCAATTACACTGCTATTTCACATTATCTCCTGTCTGATCAACTGTCACTGTAACTGCAGCAACAAGTATCACTGGCTATCCCTCTTTACCATCATACTATGTTAGAACAATGTCTGAGGGCATCCTATCCTTTTGCTAATGCTCACCATAAAATAACACCTTATCATTGATCAGGGCTGACCATGGATCATCCCCCGAAAAATTTGGATGGACACAGCCAATCTCTGACTGATCTCTGTGCTTCCCAGTTATTGACTTAACACCTATTCCCAGACTGGTTGCACTAGACTTGCTGGACTGACCATGGTTCACTCCCTGGACTGTAACAACAGGGGACTCTTGATTGACCACTCCAAGACAACAACTGAAAAGTCCAAGTCGCTGAAATAACATCGATACTGCCATTGACTGACTGATGACAGTCCCCTTTGACATGACTAAGAACGACTCCCCTTTGGCTTTCAGACACAGCCATTTGGCCGAAGCATATACAGTGAGTTTAATATAGGCTGCTGTCAAATGTTATCTGTGGGATAGTGATGTAGCACACTGCTATACAGCAACATGCCCACTGCCTTCACTGATCACAGCTAGCGACTAAGACATACGGTTTGGCTTTGTGCCTATGCCAAAGGCAAGGCAGGACCGAATTACTGTAAGCATGCATATCCTGAATAGGGCAGCAAAGTGCAAAAAGACAAGACAAGACAAGACAAGGCAGAGATGCTGCAGAAATCCAAGTAGGTGCAAAGTGAGTTAGAGTTTAGAGCTCGATGATGCACCCTGCTCTGACGTATGAGATTGGTGTTGTCCCTGTACACTTGTGGCCTGCAGTAGCTTTACAATGCGAGGTGTCAGCACATGCCTAAGTGAAGTGAATTGGAGGACTGCATTTCAAGTGAGTCAGAGGGGTGCCATAATGATGTGGTGAGATAGGTGCATGTCCAATATCAACCTGCACAAAGGTGGTCGCTGCCCATGGAGCCGGGTCTGAAATGTCAGGCAACACTTGCCAACATAGAGGCCCAGAGAAGCACAAGGAGAGCCAGAAAAGTCAGGTACCTGCTCTGACTATCATGTCAGAAATTGTTGCTGTCTAGTTTCTCTCCACTGTGTGTGAAAATAACAAACTACATGTGAATTCAGTAAGATTAAGTCATAACATGAGAAAAAAACTAGCACAGAATATAAAGACAGCAAAAGTTTCTATAAGTATATAAAATGAAAAAGAGTGGCTAAAGTAAACGTTGGCCCTTTAGAAGATGAGAAGGGGAATTTAGTTATGGGATATGATGAAATGGCCGAGGCATTGAACAGGTATTTTGTATCGGTCTTCACAGTGGAGGACACCAATAACATGCCGGCAATTGACAAAGAGACGAAGGTAGGTGAGGACCTGGAAACAATCATTATTACGGAAGAGGTAGTGTTGGGCAAGCTAATGGAGCTAAGGAATGATAAGTCTCCTGGCCCTGATGGAATGCATCCCAGGGTACTAAAAGAGATGGCGGGAGAAATAACAGGTGCACTGGCGGTAATTTTCCAAAATTCGCTGGACTCTGGGGCAGTCCCAGTAGATTGGAAAACAGCAAATGTGACGCCGCTGTTTAAAAAGGGAGGTAGACAAAAGATGGGGAATTATAGACCGGTTAACTTAACGTCTGTAGCGGGGAAGATGCTTGAGTCTATTATCAAGGAAGAAGTAGCAAGGCATCTCGATAGAAATTGTCCCGTTGGGCAGACGCAGCATGGGTTCATAAAGGGCAGGTCATGTTTGACAAATCTTTTGGAATTCTATGAAGACATTATGAGCAAGGTGGACAATGGGAACCCAGTAGATGTGGTGTACCTAGATTTCCAAAAGGCCTTCGACAAGGTGCCGCACAAGAGGCTGCTGCAGAAGATAAGGATGCATGGCATTAGGGGTAAAGTATTAGCATGGGTAGAGGATTGGTTGACTAACAAGAAGCAAAGAGTGGGGATAAATGAGTGCTATTCTGGCTGACAATCAGTGACTAGTGGTGTGCCTCAGGGATCGGTGTTGGGACCACAATTATTTACAATTCATGTAGACGATTTGGAGTTGGGGACCACGTGTAGGGTGTCAAAGTTTGCAGATGACACCAAGATGAGTGGCAGAGCAAAGTGTGCAGAGGACTATGGAACCTTGCAGAGGAACATAGATACATTGAGTGAGTGGGCAACGGTCTGGCAGATGGAATACAATGTAAATATATGTGAAGTCGTACATTTTGGTAGGAGTAATAGTAAAAAGGATTATTACTTGAATGGTAAAAAGTTGCAGCATGCTGCTATGCGGAGGGACCTGGGTGTCCTTGTTCATGAATCACAGAATGTTCGTCTGCAGGTACAACAAATTAGGAAGGCAAATGGAATTTTGTCCTTCATTGCTAAAGGGATTGAGTTTAAAAGCAGAGAGGTTATGTTGCAGCTGTACAAGGTGCTGGTGAGGCCACACCTGGAGTACTGTGTGCAGTTTTGGTCTCCTTACTTGAGAAAGGATGTGCTGGCACTGGAGGGGGTGCAGAGGAGGTTCACTAGGTTGATTCTGGAACTGAGGGGGTTGGCTTATGAGTAGAGACTGAGTGGATTGGGATTATATTCATTGGAATTCGGAAGATTGAGGGGGGATCTTATAGAAACATATAAAATTATGACGGGAATAGATAAGATAGAAGTAGAGAGGATGTTCCCACTGGCAGGTGAAGCTAGGACAAGAGGGCATAGCCTCAAGATTAGAGGGAGTAGATTTAGGACTGAATTGAGGAGGAACTTCTTCACCCAGAGGGTTGTTAATCTATGGAATTCCTTGCCCAGTGAAGTAGTTGACGCTAATTCAGTAAACGTTTTTAAAGCTAAGGTAGACATTTTTTTGAACAATAAAGGAATTAAGGGATACGGTGAGAGCGTGGGTAAGTGGATCGGAGTCCACAAAAAGATCAGCCATGATCTTATTGAATGGCGGAGCAGGCTCAAAGGGCCGGACGGCCTACTCCTGCTCCTAGTTCTTATGTTCTTATGTTCTTGCAAGAGCATGTTAATACATACAAATAGGCCTCTTGCCATTCACTAGTGAGATTCCTGGCTGGCTCGTCAAACCATGGGTGTAAAGTCAGATATTTTCTCGTGACATTGAGAATTTCATTTTATCATTCTCTTCATGTTTTCACAATGGACTTGCCATTGCTCACGTTGCTCAAGAGCTGGGAAGACTGAGCACATGGTTTTCCAGAAATTCGGACAGTACGTCGTGACAGAAGAATTCCCTCAACCCAGAAAGGGACAGCCTGGGCTCAGGTTTGTGGTATTTAAAATACTAACATTTCACCAGACCCCAACTGAACCATTTTAATGCATTAACATTCAGCCTTTAATGTAATTTGAAGTAGTTTAAGTAGTATGAGCAGTTGTTAGAGGACCCCCACAGTAGGGAGCAAAGAATGTCAGTGGTGAGCTACCTTCTTGAGCCATGACATTCCATTTGGTATAGGCACGTTCTCAGTGCTGCTAGGGAATGACTTCTGAAATTTTGACACCGTGACACTGAAGGAGTGACCAAACATTTTCAGGTCAGGGTTTTGAGTGGCGTGGAGGGGAACTCGCAGGTGTTGATGTTCCCAAATGTCTGCTGCCCTTGTCCTTCTCGATGGAAGCGTTTGTGAGTTTGAAAGTGCTATCTAAGGAGCCTAAATGAATTTCTACCGTGCATCTTTGTACACACTGCTGGAAGTCTGCATTGATGCTGGAGGAAGTGAATGTGGATGTGATACCAATAACGTAAGCTACTTTGTCCTGGATGATGCCAAGCTGCTTGAATGTTGCTGGAGCTATACCAGATTAGCAGACAGTATTCCGTTACACTCTGACTTGTACTTTGAAGATGGTGTACAACATTTGGGGAATTACATGAGCTGCTCACTGTGGGATTCCTAGCCCCTAACTTGGTCCTGTAACAATAGCGTTTGTATGGCTAGTGCCGTTCTAGCCAGTCTTCTGGTACCCCACAGGATGTTAATAAGCAGCCCTTCAACAAACAAGCATACTATCAATGAGACAGAAAAGTAATCAGTTATTACCATGCGTTAACAATTTCCCCAAAACAGCTGTCACTCTGCCCCACTTTGTGGGAGAAAGGTTTTCTCATATTTCTTATCTCCTGAGGAGAAAGCTGAAGCATTAGTATACTTTAAATGAATGTTGCAAGAGAATTCAGGGGCTGAATGGTCTATTCCTGCTCTTTCATTCCCATGGAAGCAAACATTTATCAAACGATGCAGAGGTGAGTAGGCTTTTCAAGCCCTGCCTCAAAATTCTGAAGAATTGTTTGTTGGTTCCTCCAACCATCAGTGAAGAGAATCTTACAAAAAAAAGAGTATTCTCAGAGTTGAGGATGATGAAATATAACCAAAAATGTGGCATCGTTTTGTGGAGATTTTCCACTTAATATCGCATATTATTTTCCTGTAGTTATCTTGCAATTTATTCTGTGGCTGTAGAGATAAGCCCACAGCCGACTGTAGAGGGTTAATACAATTAGCACAGCTCCCCATTTATTAGCTCACATACTAAGGTTATCATTTCATTTTAGTTAGGTTTCACTGTACTAAATCGATAGGAAGAAAATAAATTGATAGAATACAAGAAAAGCTATCAACAAGACATTAAGAGAAATTCTGAGGAATCAAATGACCATCCTGTGGCAGAACGTTAATAATGAAAGTTCAGTTAATATGCCAATTTCTCTCTGTGATCTGAAAACTAGTGACATTAATGGCTTTTGCAGTTCAATTCTGCTCAACCTGTCATGATTAATTCAACATTCTAAGGGAAAATTCAAAATGATTCATGTTGGCATAATTGCCTCCCATTCATTATGAGGACATTGTGTTGCTCATGATTTAGCTGTTATAGTAAGATAGTCATCTTAAAACTGTAGCCTGCATCTATTATCCATTCATCTCACTGTATCTCATGCTGAAGCAGCATACACATAGTATTATCCCTGCTGCCGTAATAAATTTAGTTCTAAAATCACTGTGTCTGTGCTGTAAAGACCATATATGTTTTGTTTTTGTTTTTCTGTATTTTTGATTGTGGCCTGAAATGGATTTAAAATCCAAGGAGTATGGAGGCATTGCTGCACTTTTTAGAAGCTAGTTGCCAAAACTCATTGTAGGTGGTGTTTACACTGTTACTTTGTTCACCCAGTACGGAGGTTGGTTGCAGACAGTCTAGAACAGAACCAAAGGGGCAGATTTTGTTGACAACAATAGGTTTGATTTGGGGAGTTTGTTACCAGCTGTGGATGGCAAAGGTCATCTGTCTACCAACAACTATGTGATTTGGTTCCATGGTAGCTGATCAGCTTGTGAGTGTGAATAATATTGCCAGGAGCACTTGGAGCATTCTAGAAGGGGAGGTGGCATGTCTTTCTGCAGTTGAATTCAAAAGTAAGTTAGGTTATTTTCCCCCACCAACTGCTGTAAGCTGTTTCTTTTAACCAATAAGTCAGAGATTTTATAATTTATGAGCTAGTCACTCTGTGCTTCCAGCAAAAAAAGTGAACTGCATGTGGGGAAGACAGATTAAAGAGCAAAAGAATTATCCGAGTGACTCTGTGGACAGGAGCCATTGAACTACCTTCTCAGTTTCTCCCTCTATCAATACTACCATTCATTTTTGTCTTTCTGTAGCTGTCTGCTTGTGTGCGTAGACAGAGTTTTCTTCAGGGGAGTTAGCATTTTAACTGGTAGAGTTATATATCAATAGTTTATAATTGTTTACTTACAGCTAGAATCTATTTATGCGAAATCAGTGGTTGTTATGTACAGAGACCTGTCCACCTTTTGTTAATTTGCATCTTAAAAAAAGGTTATTTTGGGAATTATGCACATTTTGGACAAATTTTTAACTATTGTGATGACTCCAGGACTAATAGTGTTTGATTTCCAGCAAACTATCCCAGGGAAGCATAACAATGAATTTTCCTTATTCCTCAGAACATGAGAGGAAGATGTTGCTGTGAATCATCAGCCAAGGAATATATTGCATGGCGCCTCACATTCCCATGTGTTAGGTTTCTGCAAAATTCAGCTCAACAGACTTGGAAATCTTGGTTTCAGTTACAAGCTTAACATGGACAGGCACGTATCGGGGGCTAATGATAAAAGTAAAATGCTGGAAATCCGAAACAAGCACAGAGAATGCTGGAGAGACTCTGTGGGGCTGGTAGCATCTGAGACAAGAGAAACAGAGTTCATGTTTCAAGTACAATAAGACTCCTTTAAAACCTAATCCTAACCTTAAAGGCTTAACCTTAACATATTGATCCTAAATTTAGCCTTAATGCACTACGTCTATGATCCTAGGGAACTAATGACATAACGGCAATCCTCATTGCAAAAACAGGGCTGATATTCAAACAGAACTCTGGTGTTCAAGCTATGATGAGTGCGATCCTGTCCCGTTTTGGTGCAGTTACTTTCAATCAGTCTGTTCAGAGATGCTGTGATACATTTCCGGGGCAGGTTAGACTTGAAACCAGGCCTCCTGGCCCAGAAGAAGGGACACTGCACTGTACCACAAGAAACCACTCCCGCCTTCCCCCCATCACAGTTACATGTTTCTGTGCTCATCAGAAATATTGCGCAGTCAGCTCCAGATTCATAAGCTCTCTAGCTCCATCAACAGGCTCACGTCACCAAGTGCAGTTAAATGGATTGAAGAACACAGCCATAAGTCACACAACACCAGGTCATAGTCCAGCAGGTTTATTTGGAATCACACAAGCTTTCGAGCACAGTCTCTTCATCAGGTACAGTGGGAGAGCAGAGCACACAGACCCAGTTTATTAGCAGAGAGATCAAGGGCAGAGAGATCAAAAGATGATACAACTGGTGAGAGTGTCAGGTAATAAATCTCTGCAGGCAACCAAGTGTCTTAGATAGACACACACACACAGACAGACAGACACACAGACAGACACACAGACAGACACACAGACAGACACACAGACAGACACACAGACAGACACACAGACAGACACTCATACACACATGCAGTCTCTCTCTCACACACACACACACACATGCATTCTCTTTCTCTCTCTCACACGCATGCATTGTCTCACACACATACATACATGCACTCACACACACACTCACAGTCACCCAGACACACACACACACACACACACCATCTTGGATGAAATGATTCACCCCAAAGATGTTTTACTTATTTACAGATACATTCTATTTTGTTCAAAAGCACAATTTTCTGTCACAGTCAGACAATGTGGCGTCTTATAATTTGCAGCTTTCGGAATAAAACCAGCCTGATTCCAGGTTAAAATTCTGAGACAGATTCTGAACAAAGCCTCACACCTACAATTCAGTGTCTGATGTGAAATGTCACCTTTTTATATTCCTATGGCTTTGCCTGACTGTCATGACAGCACAGCACTGACATTGACTTCATAAACACTTTACACGCTGTACAACACTCTTGGTCACCTGCAGAGGCTTATCATCTGACACTCCACTCACTCCAGCTGAATGATTTTTAGATCTCTCTGTCCTTGGTCTCTCTGCCCTATGAACTCTGTGTCTGAATGCCCTGCTGTCCCACGGCACCTGATGGAGGGGCGGTGCTCCAAAATCTTGTGATTCCAAATAAACCGGTTGGACAATAAGCCGGTGCCATGAGAATTCTGACTTTTTTCACCCAAGTTCAACGCTGGTGCTTCCACTTCAGGATTAAAGATCACAATAGCATAGACAAACACAGATCAATCCATCAATTGAACACTGCAGATGCAAATATCTGAATAGTTGCTAAACCTATCATGAACTAAATATTCAAGTCTAAGCAAATGTGGCTGAACTAGGAGTGAGCTAGTGGTATAGCAGAGAAAGCAGAAAAATAAGTATTGCAATGTTCCTCATTATGTTTGCTAATGAGGCTGCTGAAGGACATAAAACATTGGATACCATGAAATGGTCACAATGTGCAAGAAGTTAATGTCAAATCTCAATGTCAATCAAAAGACAGGAAAGTAGACAATCGCCTCTCATACAAATGATAACTGCATGAGCATGTATACGTGAACGGAGAACTGCAGAATGTGAAGAGCTCATTCATCATAAGAAAACCTATTTGTAACAGCGAGGGAGTCAGTTATATTTTGCAGAGAAAGGCAGAGAGATATCAAGTGCAGCTATCTTGAATATTTAATTGATTTCCTTGCCCACAAGTGCGGAGTTCAATTCTTGTGACCTCTGCTCATGCTCCAATAAGTTTGGTGAATCCCAGAAATTGTTAAGCAAGAAATAAAAGACAGAAAGGAAATGTAAGACAACAATATGATTTTTCATTAAAAAATATTTGAAGACAATTTGCAGTGCACTTAGTGCCATGCCCCAATAGTTAGGTAGTTGCTGTCATCTTTCCACATAACATTTCTTGCACATTGAGGAGCTGGAAGCATCAGCTGATATTGGAAGGGCCAGAGTGAATGGCAAGGCCAGTAACGTATTTCTTTAAGTATGAGATTTAAACACGGTGAAATAGGAATGATGGAGAAGGTTGAAACCAGAGAACTCAACATTATTTAGGCAGCAAAATCTTGTCAACAATAAATAATGCAATTATGAAAGGCCCTCTGTAGCTGTCTGTCTGTGGAGGCATAGTTATGATCAAGTTGCATAAATAAATCGGAAAAGATGTATGGATTTCTTTGGGGATTAATACATTCCTCGCATCACTTAACTTTGGATTCTCTTGAAGCATCTTTTTGACAAGTCATACTTTTTTTAAAAAAAGTCGATTTGAGAATATGACTGAAATCACTTTCACATTGACACTTCAATTATAAGTTAGCTCTTCTCAAAATGGATTGGCAATTTTGAGATGGGTAATGCACAAAAGGTCCTGCTTCTCACCAGGAACTCTGTTTCCAACAACAGCACGATGCCTTGTGAGAAAGCCGATCAATGAAAGCCATTGAATGTTATACACAAGCACTGGCTCGAATTGCGCTTTTCAATATCGATGGTGCCATGTAAAGTTAACAGTCAAATGTCCATATGACCATCTAGGTGTACAAGATCATTGGGCCAGTCTCTAGGTCAATCGTAACTGTTTCTCCTTCTGATCTTTATGTATCTACTTAACAAACAAGAGTATTACCTCCTTGGCATGACAAATGAAACTGTATCATTCAGTCAAACTTGACGCTTCTGTTGTGATTGAGTTTTCCTGCAAAAATCTGGGTATTAACATGCAAATGCACAAATACGTAACTCATGTTTGGGTGGCTTTATTCTGAATGTCCCTCTACTTGTTTATCATCATAGAAAGTTTCAGAAAAAAAGAGCTTGATTCACAAAGTCCAAGTAACACAAATAGAGTCGTAGAGTTATTGAGATGTACAGCACAGAAACAGACCCTTTGGTCCAACTGGACCATGCCAATGAGATATTCTACATTAGCTTAGACCCATTTGCCAGCCTAGGTGAGTAATTCCCTGTGTTGATGGAAGCAGTTCGTGCTGGTCTCCTGTACTAATGTTGCTTGCTGGGGAAAGGGAGAGGGAGCAGGTTATAGGGGCTGGAGAAGCGCAGATCAGAGAGGATGTTTTACCCCAAATTAGCCTGGGATTTTTTTTTGACCTATGTTTTTAACTCTCCCAGGAGATTGCATATCTGTGAGTAAGGTGGGGAATATACTCATTATGTGAGTAAGAATATATTCGTTCTGGTGCACAAAGCAGAGCATTCATGTGCACCAGGCTGAATGACATACAGGGCCCTTTCCTGTCCATCATTGTTTCCATTTCTTTACACTGTATTCCATTTTCAGACTCATGATTTAGCTCTTTCCAGTTTCTCTTTTAATTATCCGCTGCCCAGTGCTGAAAAGTCACCCCTATACAAACATTGTACTCCGGGTCAATCAACTCTGCTAAGATACCTAGAGATAATGCAGGTAAATGGCTCTTATATTCATTGAACTATGTATTAATTGCTCAGCTACATTTTGTGGAATTGTTGATGCGGCTATTATCCTATAGATTTATTGATAAGCTGCATGTTAAGAGTTGTGATCAAAGAAGACCTGTGCGAAAATGATTTTCTAAGTTGCTGTGCTTTCAGATTGCTGTAATCTAACCTTTTTCTCCATTTGTCTGTTCTGTAACTAAGGATTGTACCTGGCTACTCTATCTAAGATGGTGTGCGTGCTGGTGACATTGTCACAGTTTACCTAATCTTGTAACTGAAGAAGCTGTACCCAGATGATTTTGTACCTAAGATGGCGCTGTAAGTGACAACTTAAACTTTTCATTGCAACCATTTGAGTGCATGTGACAATAAAGCTAGAACTAAGACGGAAGTTGCTGGAAAAGCTCAGTAGG
>JAHRHZ010000035.1:6639571-6721442 GCA_024137785.1 Ginglymostoma cirratum | reverse complement strand
GAAGGGTTTAGGCCCGAAACGTCAAGTTTTCCTGCTCCTATGATGCTGCTTGACCTGCTGTGTTCATCCAGCCCCATGCTTGTTATCGCAGAGTAACCCTCCTGTTTTTAAACTCCATCTCAAAGAATTGAACCTGAAATTTCTCATAATCATTGAAACTAGTTCAAGATTAGCTTTTATATGCTTAAGTCAAAAATACAGTACAAATCAAATATTTCACAGAATGGTAAACAAGTGGCCACTGGAGGTGAGGAAAAGTATGGTGTCTTAAACTGAAAAGTATGACGCCTTAAACTAATACATTGTACCGACTTCTAATGTTGAGTTAATGATATTCATTCCACCTCATGTTAGTATTTAACATATCAAAGTTTCTCCAAATTGAATTAGAATAAGGTCACACAGAGACCAACTTGCTGATTGATTTTATTTTTCTTTCACTGAATATTCTTCAAGCCGCAGACTGGAATCTATTAACCTAGGCTGTTCTCTTAATTCACATGTTTCTGCCTGCACTGATGTATTCAAGACCATCTTTTACTCTACACGCTCCAAGTCGACACTACAGTTAAAGAACAGGATTTTATTTGTTCTGAGCTAATC
Source organism: Ginglymostoma cirratum (assembly GCA_024137785.1). Classification (NCBI taxonomy): domain Eukaryota; kingdom Metazoa; phylum Chordata; class Chondrichthyes; order Orectolobiformes; family Ginglymostomatidae; genus Ginglymostoma; species Ginglymostoma cirratum. Next base: position 6,720,839 of record JAHRHZ010000035.1, on the reverse strand, counting down.
AGTTTAATAGGTATTGTTGATACCACAATGAAAGTAACTTATGATTCGGACAAAGAGGCTAAGCTTAATAGCTGTCAATTTTGCCACTGACAAAGCCAGATGGGAATGGAAATACTAATGAAGAAGGCACTACAAGGCATAGAGGTAAAGTCACCATAACCCCAGATGACCATAGGGCTGCTTACTCATTAGAGAGATGAACAACTGGTGACGAGTTTAACCTGATGGTCACCACGTCTCAGGCAAGGGACAAGGTTGAGAAGGTAAAAACATCGCAGTAACCTCAGCTGGTGCAGGAATCGAACCCATGCCATCGGTCTTATCCTGCATCACAAATCAGCCGTCCAGCCAACTGAGTTTACTGATCCCCATGCAGTTTAAGCAAGTCTGAAACAAAGTTACGGATGGAATAAAGTGTGGGGACATGTAAGATTTTTAAAATTCTTTCATGGGTTGGTGAATTTCTGCTGCATATTCTGCTGTAGAATAGTACACACCGCTGCTATTAAGCATCAGTGGTGGATGGAATGGATGTTTGTGGATATGGTGCTAGTCAAAGGGCTTGCTTTGTCCTGGATGATGTCAAGCTTCTTGAGTGTTTTGAAACAAGAAAGCACAACAATGTTGTAAATAATTAAGGTTAAGTGAGTAGAAAACAACAGGGTAGATAGAGTATAATGTGAAGAAATGTAAGATTTATTTTTGGTAACAACTTTGTGAATAAGAATGGGAAAACAATTGTCTAAAAAAATGTCATGGAAACTCTAAATGTTGATATTCAGAGAGGCCTGGCTGTACCTCTACGAGAAACACATAATATTCACTTGCAGGTAAAACAGAAGTTAACCAGACAAATTGAATTTTACAACCTTTATTGCAAAGGGATGAGTGCAAGAATAAGGGATCCTAGTTGGATAGAGCCTTGGTGAGCTTTTATTTCTCCTTCTAAGGACTGTCCTCAAGCTGTGGTAATGTTTATTTAATTTGATTCTAATCTAGCCAGATTAATGTTCTGGTGAAGATCCTTCTCTTGACAGTAGTAATACCCACCATTGGCCATGAAATTGCCATTCATCTAAAGCTATCTACCCTCTATTGGGATCCTCAGCCTCGGAGATCTACCCAAAACCCAGAATCAGGTGTATTCCCAAAAGTCATTTTCAAGAAGCTTATGTAAAAGCCGTAACAGTAAGAGCAGGTTTGGGCCCCATAAACAATTTTGATGTCTCATAGTATAACATTCCACCATCTACATGCTTTAGCTTGTGAGATACAATCTGTATTCTATGCACTGACTAAATAGACTCTGTCCAGCATTCTATGAATAAATGACAAAAGTGTTCCATTCCAAATGATTGACTGCCACAATGGTGTCAATTTCCTCTTTAACCACTGATACATGAAATCCAAGGCAAACAAGGGGAGGGTATGTCAGGTCCAAGAGGGTAGGAAGGAGGAAACACTGCATCCTCAGAAAGTTGCAGTATTGAAAGAAGTGATAGAGAGGGAGCTCGACATGCAAATTTTAATCGTCTGCAAGTGTTGCAAATGTGAAACATGAAAAAAAAATTGGAAACGGAGAATAACTCAGTCAATATTGAGGTTGATGCTAACACAAGACCTCCCCTAACCATTTTGAAAACCCAAAAAAACCAAACACAATGCAGTCACAATCTAGAGCCATAATAGAGTTGAAGTTTAACTCTACTTTTCTCTCTCTAGAGATACTGCCAGACCTACAAAGTTTCTCCAACATTTTTTTTGTTTATTTTTCAGAGCTCCGACATATGCTGTATTTTGTTATTTATTTAGTCGCAATGATTAAGTTGAAATGCACAAGGTTGCAATGCAGACTTCATCAGGCCCAATAAGAAGAAAAATTCAGCCATGACTAGCAATAACATTTCAAATCACCCAAATTAATATTTTCTTGCATCAAATATTTCTTCAAACCTGAATGAGCAGCAATGTCAAACTCAGGATCTGCATCAGTGTGGCCAAGTAATAAATCTTAAGTTTGTGTTACTTTGGACAGTTTGAGAATGGAACATTCTTTTAAAACAAAGCTAGAAGGTAATTTGTCTCTTGCAACCATCCTGCCAAATAGAGATAACTCCATTAGTTTGCAAGCAGATCTTTGTATAGTTTTCTGCTCAGGTCATTAATCAAGCTTCAATTTCTTTCACAATTTTCCCACTCTTTAATTTTACTGTCAGAATAGTGTTAACTTCCCATATACTGTTCCCATAAGCCATAAGATGTGCAGGTTTTTTGAAAGTAAAATGTTATCATTTAATTTCCGCTCCTTTAAAAAACTTTTCTTTAGCTGCCAGGGAAATGCAAAAATAAACCGCAGATGTTACAAAACAGAATTGGACTTTTATTCATTCATGGGATGAGCATGTCACTGACAAACCCAGCATTTATTGCCCATCCTTAATTGCCCAGAGGGCAGTTAAAAGTCAACCGCAGGTATTGTTTTGCCATGGTCCTTCCTATTCCTTGCCAGCACCTGCACCTGCCTATCCTCCCAAACATGATTTCCCTCCCATGGTATACATTTCTGTGGCATAACTTCATAAGGTTATGCTGAATGCAGTGTGGTGCTACCACCCGTTACTTTTTCTACCAGATACCATCAATGCCTTTTACTGCTCCTTGTTTTTTCCATCACCTTTCTATCTCTTCTTTTCAATACTCCTGTGCAAATTTGCCATGTTTACCTCATCCAGCCCGCTCACTGCCTTTGAATTTCGACACACGCCAAATGACATGCTGACACATTGACTTCCAATTTCAGAAATCGATGCTGTGCACAAACCTTGGAGGCCCATGCACCAAAAAATAAAAGTAGAGGAAGTATTGCTCCCTGCCTGCCTCATCTGCCCATCATTTACCAATCTGCATAAGGCCCGTTCCCTTCTGGTGTGTTCCAACTTTTTATCACTGCTGCCACTTATGGTCAGCTTGCAGCTTTTGCTTAATACTTCGATTGCTGCCTTTGTTACATATGACCTTCTCCTGAGCTGATGTACTCCCTTTGACTGCAGGCTACCATATAGTAATGTGTTACCCCACAGAATACTTAATGTTGTTATAAATGTTTGCTCATTGAGTATGTAAGCACATTGAGTTTGATAATTTGTACTCAGCACTTCCATTTGTTTTCAAGGTTCTATTTCTTTGCTCCACCACACCTGAGGTGGTCACTGTCTATCTATGATGGTCTTTCCCATCTACAGATTTGCTAACTCAATAACAATGACTGCTATTGCAAATTGTTACATTTTTCTCTATTATCCATTCACAGGTTGAAGGCATCACTGGCTAGGCAGCATTTATTGCCCATCCCGTTTGTCCAGACAGCAGTTAAGAGTCAAACACATTGCTGTGGGTATGCAGTCGCATGTAGGCCAGACCAGGTAAGGACGGCAGTTTCCCTTCCTGAAGGACATTAGTGAACCAGATGAGCTTTTCTGACAATTCATGGTCATCATTGGACTCTTAATTCTGGACCTTTTTTATGGCAGGATTTGAACCCAAGTCCCCAGAACATTATCTGGGTCTCTGGATTTACAGTCCAACAATAATACCATTAGGCTATCACCTCACCTTATAATTATTGCTAATTCTTGATAGCTGGAATCAAGCAGATTGAAAAGATCTTACAGTTCTCTTTTCAAAAAAAGTATCCAACTTGTGGATATTTGTTACTATTCCCAAACTTTCAATGGTACCAATTTAAATTTTACCCCATTAATACTAGTCACATCAGCACTTTGAGTTGGCTATGTCCTATAGAATTCCAAGTTAATATATTCAATCAAAATGCACCTGATAAATTATACAAACATCTCAAAATGAAACATATTCAATGTTTGCATCCTCACTTCTACTTGAGATATCTCAGTATTAACATTCTATCTCATTAATGCCTCTTAGAGAACCTTTACTGTCTAATGAAATATTTAGGCAATATTTTTAAAACAGAAACCAAACATATCTATTTGATTACAGGCATAACTTTTCTTGAAAGTTCATCATTTACTATGAGGTATACCAGTTTTTTAAAAGTAGCTTGTAAATTGCTTTAGAAATTTTGTCTCTCCAAATTATTCCAAATTCAAATAACAGTGTTGTTGAGCTATGAGGTCTCCTTCCATTTTGAATTTCTTTTTTCTAAAAGCGTGCTGTTTCCATAGAAACTACTTGAGAGTGTTTGTCTGTGTGTTTATTCATTTTTTTTTTCATATCTTGTCCTTGATGTTTCCTTTGTTGGCTGTCTTCCAAAATATGAAATAACGAAAGCACAAAAGATTCCTTGTGGCTCATGCACACTCCAAGAGGGATGTTGTCTTGTATTTTTTTCCTTTAACAAATTCTATTTTAAACTTTGCTTTCTGCTGTCTTTCCCAATGAAATTTCTTTTTTATTTTTTCTTCAAAGATTCACCTACTCTGTGATCTTAAATTCCCAGCCAGTGAGAATTTAGGCTAACCAGTTTCATTTGATGTTCCTGAAGGTCTAATCTAACTGCTTAACATTGGGTCCCCCATTCTACCACCGCAGTCCTGTCCACTTGTTTTTATCTAAGGCCTTCCTTTTATTTTCTATGATCCTCAGTTGTATTTCAGATTCATAAATATTGTCACAAGAGGGTGGTGTAAGCCATACCAATGAAAAGAGCCAATTAGTAAACACAATATTCTTACATTGACATGTCTTTGCCTCTGTAACCTTTGGGTCCCATTCACTTGATTTGCATACAGCCTCAAGAACAGAAAGAGAAATTTCAAGGAGCAATTGTCCTCGTTTTCCACAAACAGAAGTCGCAAGTCCAGCAGTTTTCAACTCCAGAAGGAGGAGGCTAGAGGCAGACATCAAGGGAAAACATGAACAAAAATTGGCCCTGGTGTGTCAATGAATCCAAGGAATAACGTTATTCATTCATATGATGATGGGCATCACTGGCTAGGCAGCATTTATTGCCCAGAGGGCAGTTAAGAGTCAATCACATTGCTGTGGGTCTGGAGGCCAGACCAGGTAAGGATAGCAGCTTCCTTCCCTAAAGAAGATTAGTGAACCAAATGTGGTTTTCCCAACAATCAATTCATGGTTATTGTCAGATTCTTAATTCCAGATATTTATTGAATTTAAATTCCACCATCTACTGTGGCAGGATTTGAACCCTGGTCCCCAGAACATTATCTGGGTCAACAGCCTAGTGATAATACTAATTGTCCATCACCTCACTGCAGTAATTGACCACTTCAGTTGTCCAAGAAGCAATGTTAGAGATATTCGAGAATGTCCTGGGAACTGTTCACCAAAATGGACTCAATTGATCAAGATGTGCAGCCAGGTAAATTTGGTGGGAACACCATAGCCTTGAGTCTTTAAGGTTCCAGTGATGTTCAGTTCTTACATTAGAATCGGATTCTATGATACTAGATGTGACATCTGACAGGCTGCCATACCGATGTGGCTAAGGAAGGTGACTGATGTATTATTCCACCACCTCAATGATCTTATCCACTTCACCATCAGTGAAGGCAACCAGACTGCAAGGCCAGCCACTTTCGGTGTCACTTTTGGGTTTCCTGAGGGTCAAGATGTCAATGACTGCACTATCATTGCCAATAAAGCTCCTTGCTGCTTTTGTAAATTATCAGGTGTTAGACTCTGTAAATGTACAACTGCTGAGCGATGACAGTAGAAGAATAATGCAGGTGTCTATCCATATCCCATGACACATTCTGTATAATTCATGGCTTCTAGAGCTTTGTGAAGTCTAGCTTTATTGATGGATTCTTGGCATCACGAGTCTGTCTCCTGACTAACTGCTGATGATGCCAGTGAGGCAAACCCAGATCAGAAGAGAGTGACAATCACACGCAAGCGTTCATCAGAGGCAATATTGAGTACACCTTTGGGCTTCTTAAAATGGGTTTCAGTGACCTTGACCAATCCAGAGAGACTCTGCAATAAACACCCCTCGTGAATTGTCACGGCTTGCTTATGCACTGCTCAAACTGCCACTGCTATGATGAGGTTTTGCAGTGGAGAGGGTATGTGAGTCATCAACTCTTCTAAATGAGTAGAATTTCCCAGAGTGTGAGGAGGAATCTAAGCTAAATGAACCTTTCTTTGATGCCGTGGAGAGATGTATAAGGGTTGGCAGGTTTAACCTGGTCTATTGACATATTGACAAAAGTGATGCATGCGAGTGACCAACACCCAACTGCCTGACAATTTTTCACATTTCAGAGGTGTAGATCTGACCTGTGATCCTCCATTGCTGAGATAACTCTAAACCTGCTTGGTCTACCACCAAGAAGCATGACACACAGTTACCAGTGAGCGCTGGCACCGAGAATATCCTAGGGCTACCTGAACATCCAAGTAACAATCTGCCTTGATGAGAACACCATTGTTCAGTTGCTTAGAATAAAAATACACATGTCACATTCATAGTCACAGAGATAACAGGGCCAATATCCTCCAGAATGCATATAGGTTAAGCAGTGGAGGGGAGAGGGGTTAGAGCATTTGGCATTGCAGTTGGGCCAGTGTTTAAGTTCATGCTTTTACAGAATGATTATTACAGAGATGCAATCGTCACAGAGACATTCATAGAAATGTTCAGCCAAGATTGCACCCTAGTGCAGCACATCTGTCATGATTCATGTCCATGTCCCTGACTCCTCCCTAGCAATCTCTCCATCAATGTCAGCAAAACGAAAGAGCTAGCCATTGACTTCAGGAAGTGGAGTGGAGGAGTTACGTCTGTCTGTACAAATGGGCTGGGGTGGAGATGATTGAGAACGTCAAGTTCCTGGGAGTGACAATAACTAACAATCTTTCCTGGTCCATCCACACTGACACTACTGTTAAGAAAGCACACCAATGCCTCTATTTCCTCAGAAGGCTAAGGAAATTTGGCATGCCCAAAATAACTCTTACTAATTTTTATAGATGCACCATTGATGCATTGCAGTGTGGTATGGTAATTACTCTACCCAAGACCACAAGAAATTACAGAGAGATGTGAACACAGCCCAGTCCATCTTTCAAACCAACCTTCCATCCATTGACTCCATCTATACTTCCCATTTCCTTGGGGAAGCAACCTATATAATCAAAGATCCCTCCCACCCTGATTATACTCTCTTCCACCCTTTTCCACCAGGCAGGAGATACATAAGTTTGAAAACATGTATTAACAGATTCAAGAACAGTTTCTTCCCTGCTGTTATTAGACTTTTGAACGGACCTCTCATATATTAAAGTTGACCTGTCTCTGCACCTTCTCTGTAGCTGTAACACTATATTCTGTTCTATCATCCTGAAGTACTTATGCAAGGTATGATCTGCATGGATAACATGCAAATCAATGTATCTCAGTTCATGTCACAATAATAAATCAAATCAAATCACCTTTTCCTCTCGGTCACATCTCCCATGTGCTGTGGTTCTGTTTGACAAAAGTTCAAAGATCGTGATATGTCAAGTGGCACCAATTGTTGGCATTCATGCCCATTACAACAAGGACGCTGTTATTCAAATGTATCTAAGGACACACAAAAGGCAAACCTCCCCGCACTTGGGCCTTAAATGTCACATGGCACTGAGGCTGATCACATATCCATTCCTCTGCCATTGCTGTTCACTCACATGTATAGAGTATTGATAACCCCACGAGAGATTCTTGTTGAAGATGCGGCACTCAGAGTAACCCCTGTGGAATTGGTGCTCATTTCTAGTTATCATGCCACGATCCTGACCATAATCTTCTGATTTAACACATGACACTGACTTACACAAGCAAGAGAAAGGTATCACTCCAGATTTAACATGGGGAAGAGGCAACTGTCACAAGCCTGGACTGGTCCCTCCTACTTGTATACACCTGTAGACATCACAATAGGGAAGCTTATATTTATAGTGAGAAAATAAGTTTGCAACTTGTCCCTTTGAGGGACGTATAGCAAAACATATTAAGGTCAAGCTGTAAACATTTTGCTGAACATTACTTTTCAGCAGTAACTGTCATATGACAATTTGAATTAATAATATCTCTCCTCGCTAACATTCGAGCGCATTGCATATCTGTGTAGGCATACTGCATTTATTGTTTCAGATTACTTCTTCACCTGTTGTTATGGAGGCAAATGAGAGGAAAAAAGATTACCAGGTCAGGGGGAAACGAGAAGCATGTCGAGAGGGTTTTTCGAAGGAAAATTTTAAAAGCAGCAAGTGAGTTAGCAAGTCAATTAGAACAGGAACAAATCTGAACCATTTTGCAGCTCAAACTCAATTTTTTTTAACCCCACAAGTCAGATGTTGCTTGAAAAATAATGCTTTAATGTCTGTTCTTCGCATGAATCTGTCAGAAATTTCAGGGGATTAAATGATACAATGTGAGCTGTACACTTCCAGAACTCACTGATTGAGTTATGTCATTGTCTTTGAAAAACTGTCTATTCACCAGCATATTTTTATTTTTAAGAACTTCTGGGATTTGCAAAAGTAATTGCAGAGTAAATTTACACCCTCACTTTAGGCTGGTACTTATGAGGATGAAAAAGGTAAATTCATCATAACCCCAAAGGATTGCTCTCTCATTTGAGAGAGACAACCGGTGGTGTTTTAACCTAAGGGTCACCATACAACAGGCAAGGTGAAAAATTGAGAAAGAGAGTCCTTCATGAGAACATCAGCCAGTACAACAATACAATCCACGCTGTTAGCATCACTCACCAGCCATCTCCTTACCACCATAACTACTTGTTTAAAAATGTGATAATTATTGATGTAATACTAATCACCGATCTCAGTAGGACAATTTAAACTGTTAGGTCTCATTCCTTCATGTTGTGAATTATTGTGAAATTTTAAAAATAGCAAATGCAATATTTTTCGATTACTTTTTTTGCAATTGTCCAATCTCTCTAAATCAAACCTTTCTATATTTATTATTTCGTACCTGAAATAACTGCACAGAGGCCGGTATCCTGTCACCAGGTCACCCTTTATTTACTTATACTTTGACCAGCCAATCTGGAGTCCGTCCCCTGACTGGGGAGATTTTAAATCCCCTGTTGTATTTTTTTTTTTCAAAAACCAGGGAGATTCTAATCTCCTAGTTATTTTACTTTTTACACGGAGATTTCAGCCTACACATACCTTTCTCGATTCACACACACTGCTTTCAGCCAACACACAAAGGCCCAGCCCGGGGCCTACAGACAAGGCTCAGTCTGGGATCTGCAGACTAAAATAACTATGTCACCCTTTTATTTACTAATTCCCTGTTTGGATTGGTCAATGAGGGCTCTCTGATTGGCCCAGGTTAACAACCCCAATCAAGGATTTCATAGTCGATGAGATCCACCTGGTTCCAATCACTACAGTACCCCATTATATTTGTAATTCACTCCATTTCCTTATCAATTCCTGGTTGTTCTTTCTCAAACATCAAACCTCATTGGTTGAAGAGATAGACTATTGTTCTTACCATTAGCCACTCATTGCTCCTAAACTTCCAGTAAGTGATTATGGAAAAAGATTTTGACCTGGAAAGCACAGCAAAAAGTTGAACTGAAAGTCTACTTTGCGAGTCACCTCACTCCTGCAAGATCTGCCTCCTTAACAGCTTACAGTACAATCGAAAAAAACATAAGCCAGGATATTGCTGACAGGATTCTTAGTAAGTCGTTAACTTCATTGCCATGTCAATTGTTGTCAAGATTAGTAAAACACCATAATGCTTCCCCTTTATTGCTTTCTCTCACTGAATTAATAGCTGGTAGTTTTACCCAGTGAGTGTTTGAACTATGAAACCATGTCTGTTAACATCATTCTGGGGTTGACAACAATTCAAGACAGTTTATTTTAAGTTTATGTACAACACAGAGGAAACACTGGCCATTTTGCTCTAAATGCATGATAGGAACAACGTTCTGTCCATGTTGCATGTGTGCAGCTGCTCCTAGAGTCCATGCACATTAATCACTGCACTGAGACTGATTGAGGTACTGTCTTCCGGTTCCAGAAATCTCTGCTGTGCATGGACCTCAGAACTCCGTGCAGAACAAAAAGAAATTAGTAGGAGCACTGGCTGGAACTACAAACATTGAAAGTTATGAATATACTTCTCAGTTTAGGGCAGCACGGTGGCTCAGTAATTAGCACTTCTGCCTCACAGCACCAGGGACCTGGGTTTGATTCCACCCTCGGGCAACTACCTGTGTGGAGTTTGCACATTCTCCCAGTGTCTGCGTGGATTTCCTCTGGGTGCTCCAGTTTCCTCCCACAGTCCAAAGATGTGCAGGTTAGGTGGATTGGCCATGCTAAATTGCTCATAGTGCTCAAGGATGTGGAGGTTAGGTGGCTTATTGGGGGATGGGTCAGTGTCGACTTGTTGGGCCAAAGGGCCTGTTTCCACACTGCAGGGATTCTATGAGTTGCCAAAGGGGATTTAAGAATGGGGTGTCACTTTTTGCTTTTCTGGGAGACGTACATAATCCACAATGCTTTATGCACATTTTGTGGGGAGGCAGTGAACTGATCATTCAGAGGCTCAGGCAATTACTCTGGGGACCTGGGTTCGAGTCCTGCATTTGATTGTGAAATTTGAATTAAGTTAATTAATCTGGAATTTAAGGCTAGTCTTATGGTTCATTTTAAGAAAGTAAATCTGCTGTCTTTAACAAGCCTGGCCTCTTTGTGACTCAAATGACTGTGCTCAGAAATTGCTCAACAGGATCCAGTGAGATTTAAATAATCACTAAATAGCCTAAAAAAGACTAAAGCTACCCAAACCCAAGCCCCATCCCCCTCCATGCCATCCACAACTGTTATCATCAGGGATTACCATAGATCAGATCCAACCACAAAAATATGATGACTACTAAGCAGATCAGAGACTAAGAATGCTTCAGTCTGTAATTTGTCTCCTGTCTCTCCAGTTTTGTCCATTGTTGATGAGACATAGGTCATGAGTCTTAGAGAATACACTCCCTACTTGCCTGGATGGGTGCAGCTCCAACAACACTCAAGTAGCTTGACACCATCGATGACAAAGCAACACACTTGACTGGCACCACATTCACATGCATCCATGCTCTGTACCATCGACGCTCAATCGCAGTAGTGCGTGTCATTTACAAGAGGCACTGCAACAACTTACCAAGGCTCGTCCAACAGTGTTTTCCAAACCTACCACCTTCTTCTGTTCACTGATTACTGTTTCACTGTTCACTGATGCCAAAGCATCAATTCAATTGGCTCAACAGAAAATGAATTTCTGTTATGCTTTATTTAAATATCGTACTGTCTTTTTATTGCAGTTTATTGTTTGTGTCTTGCGGTCAACTCAAATTAAAGCAATTATTCGTATTGGTGATTCATTACATCAACTTACCACTTAGTTTATTATGTCCTTGATAGTGGCTCTAAATGAATTATTGGTAGTTCATTTGACCTGTGCATCGTTACTGGATTCCCTTACTTGTCTCCCAGTGAGACACCACATGCTTTATGACTTGTACTCAGTAGGTTTTTACTTTATATGGAAGGCAATTTTGAATTCCTAACAGGGAAGTGAAGTTATTATTGACAATCCACAGCAGGAGCATCCGATAAAGAGAAAGCAATAAATTGAAATATTAATTCAGCAAATTTAATATTTTAAACTAAAAAAAAGGTAAACCAGTCAGCAACTAGATGAAATTAGTTCATGATTTTTACAGCATTAATTTATTTCACAGTAAACCATTGATTTGAACCAGAAAATACACCTGAAGCATGCCAGTTATGACTTAAGTATCCTCCAGCAATATTCATAACTTAACTTCACTGTTCGGTCTAAAATATTTATGAACTGGGGTTGATCTCATTTGAGTTGGAACCTCCAATATTGCAACTATAATGGAAGTTAGTTTAGCTCAATGGGATGGCTGGTTGATTTGCAAAGCACTGTGACGCCAACAGTGTGGATTCAATTCCCATCACTGGTTGAGATTACAATGACTGTCCTTCTCAATCTCTCCCCTTGCCTGATGTGTGGTGGCTCTCAAGTTAAATCACCACCAATCATCTGCCTGTAGTGAGAGAGCAGTCCTATGGTCTGATAAGAGTATGGTCACTTGATCGTACCAGTCCATGTCCTCAATTAATGAGAATTGATATGATATCACTACAAAAAACAGCAGGTTCAACCACCTTTGATCAAAGGTCATCAACTTAAAATGTCAACTCTGTATCTGTCTCTCCACCAATGCTGACTGATCCACTGAGGATTTCTCTCACTTTTGCTTTCAATTTCAGGATCAACTATTTCCTGCTCCCTTCCTTTAGTGCCCTGTTTTCAGGCGACGTCAACTCATAATTTGGTCCATCCCAATAGGCCATTGATATTGTGCTGCTGACACATTCACACAGGGGCATGGTGCATTTATTTCACCATATAAAGCACTGGACTCACCATTACAAAATGCTGGTGTGTGTACCTAATGGAGTACAGTGTGTGTCATGTAAATCAAGAGAGATTAAAGTGTGAATGAGAAAGTACAATCCCAACCACTCATTCTTGTTTAACACTGGGGATCCTGGCGTGTCTGTGCTCTAAAATGCACACAGTCCTCCCTTGTTACGTTGTGATTGCAATGATTGTAATAAGGTTAACCACGTGGACTTCAGAGAATATGAGTTCCCTGATTGGGGCTGTGTATCTGGTCCCACCAGGGAGCCCTGGTTGACACATAAGAACAGGAGTGTCAGACACCCTGTTCACTCTGAGACCTGATTCTGAGAGAGCTGGATCAGTGTCAAGGAATCTCCATGTGGAAGTGAAAAGTAACTAGGTGACGGAATACCAGCCTCTGTGGAGTCATCTCTGTTCAAAGTTTTGGCAAAGATCTGTAGCTCAGGTTGTGGGTGCGGTTGTTGACTTGCTCGCCAAGCTGGGCTTGTTCTCATTCCAAGCGTTTCATCACCATGCTAGGTGGCATCATTTCCGGTTTGGATCTGTATGGGTTTGCATGTTGGGTCCAATTCTATATGTTTGTTGATAGCATTATGGCTGGAGAACCATGCCTCTCGGAATTCCCGTGCGTGTCTATGTTTAGCTTGGGCTACTATGGTTACTTTGTCCCAGTTAAATTGATGGCCTTCATTGTCTGAGTGTTACTGCTATTAAGGAGAGCTCGTCGTGCTGTTTATCAGCCTGTCGCTGTTGATGAACTGGGACAAGATAACTAGAACAGCCCAAGCCAAACATAGACACGCACAGGAATTCCTAGAGGCATAGTTCTCCACCCATAATGCTATCAACAAACATCCCATGTACAAACCCATACAGAACACGAGTGGAAATGATACTACGCACCATAACGGACCAGACAGTATAAATTCCATGCAGAGTAGAATAACATCACTTCATTGGAGGGTCCACTGATGATGTCACCTTGCATGGTGACGAAACATCTGAACGAGAACAAGCCAGCTCGGCGAGCAAGCCAACAACCTGTTAGTTCTCTGTTAAATTGAAGACTGTTGCATTTTGTTTCTTCATGATCAGCTGGGTAGCAGTGTCCTGTCTGTGTCACAACATTCTGGGTTCAAATCCCATTCCAGAGATTTGTTCACAAAAATGATGGCTGACCTTGTAGGCCAGTACGGAGGGAATGCCGCTCAGATGGTGATTCTGTCTTTCAGATAAAGTATTAATTAAGCTGAGGCCACGGCTGTCTGTGTATGAGCATAAAAGATCTCATGTCACATACTCAAAGAAATACAGCTCGTGATCCCCAGAGCAGAGGAAAACACAAATTGCAAAAGAAACTCAGCAGGTTTGACGGTACCTGTGGACAGAGAAAGCAGATTTGATTTTTCAAGTTAAACTTTTCAACCCTTCTTTTCAGAACTGACAGCAGCCAGGACAGGAAAAGGTAGCAATCATGTTGATGATGAAGGTTGGTGGGAAGTGGGGAGGAGCAAGTGGGGAGGTGGAGAGGTAGCCCTGAGAAAGAGAAGAAAGAGCAGGCAGGCAAAGAGGCTGCCTCTCTCCATCCCACTCTAGTCTCCCCCTCTAATTATCCATTGGTTCTTCCCAAAACCCATCACTTGCTCCTGACAGCAGTATAAATATCGCCTGTCTGAGGAACCATTAAGTACCTGGCAACAAAACATCCTTTAGACTTAAAGTGATGGAGGGGTCTGTCTGCCCCAACTCATTTTGGACTCCACTTTGATTGGTTGGAGTTAGGAAAATGCCAAGGTCTTTGGACTTGCATCTGACACCATATTTCAAAAATGAACAATGTTAAGGGTGAGACAGCAATGTCCTCTCTCACCCTCAACCCAATCACAGGAAGGCTCCTCCAAAACTTTTATTTAATACAGCAATCCAATCCCATGACAGGAAAGGGGCAGCATCGTGGCTCGTAAGTTAGCACTGCTACCTCACAGTGCCAGGGACCCAGGTTCGATTCCTCACTCAAGTGATTGTCTGTGTGGAGTTTGCATATTCTCCCCATGTCTTCGTGGGTTTCCTCCACGTGCCCCAGTTTCCTCTCACAGTCCAAAGATGTGGATTGGCCATGCTAAATTGCCCATAATATGCAGGAGTGTGCAGGCTAGGGGTGTTAGCCACGGGAAATGCAGGGTTACAGGGATAAGGTAGAAGGGGTGGGGCTAGGAGGGATACTCTTTGTACGGTTGGTATGGAATCGATGGGCCGAATGGCCTGATTTCCACACTGCAAGGGATTCTGTGTCACCAGGGAGTGCAAAAGGCATTGTGTCAACCAGCTTGAGTTCAGTCTGCCTGCACAGGTTACTTCATAAGATATATTTAGAGATTTGCTCTTTCATCTGCTTTAAAAGGTATTATGATACCTGGGTTTAATTGTTGCTTTGAGCAGGCAGAACCAAACCTGTCACCAATGAGTTAAGAGGTATCAAAGCCAGATTATTAGATATATACAGGTATAAGAAATGTGTTATGAACAAGATGCGTGTTCAGTGTGCTGCTCCATTCGTCACAACAATTCTGAATGATCGGCAGATCTGAGCCTTGTTAACAGGTAGAAGAAATTCTGCCAAACTCTGTGTAGTGGGGCGGCTGTGGATTTGTCCCTGTGATCCTTTGATGTTACTGCACCTCTCATGACAGCCCCAAAGGGAGGGAACAGCAGTAACAGTGAGCACTGTTTACAATCTTTCCAGCTCCAAATTCAGAGCAATGATTGAAATGCAAAGCCATCCATTACTCACCGCTTGTGAATGGAAATGAACTCCTGCCCTGGGAAAATGTGAGAACAACAAAGTAATTAATACACTTGAGAAAGAAAATAATTAAAATATGCTTTAAAACACTGTTCTGCTGGAACATAAGTAAATGTTATCAAAGGATGCAAACAGAAGAGAAGCTTTCATATAAACACACCTGGTTCAATTGTGAAGAATAGTCTATCAGTCCATCTGTACACTATGGGAGAGTGGGTTGCATCCAAATTAGATCTCCGTACCTTTTAAAAAATCACCTCACACAGTTTGGGTATTGTTTCAAATGTGAGGATGTGATACACATCTCTAATTGCAATTGAAACAACGATGCAGTCTGTATAGTGTTAGAGCGCCCACCACCTTGTTGGGGAGGGTGTAGCATTGATACAGCTACATTAAAGAAATAGTGATGTATATTTTAAGACTGGGCGCATGCTGTGTGACTTGGAAGGGAAGCTGCAGGTGGTGGAGTTCAAACGCATCTGCTGTTTTCTTTCCTTATGAAGTAGAGTTCACACGTTTGGAAGGTGCTAATGAAGAAGCCTTGGTGAACTGCTGCAGTGCACAGTGCACAGGTCCAATGCTTAACGTGGTGGATGTAGTGTCAATCAAACTGTCTGCTTTGTCCTTGATGGTGTCCAGTTTCTTGTGTATTGCTGGAGTTGCACCCATCCAGGCCAGTGGGAGGTACTCCATCACACCTGTGCCTTTTGGATGCTTTTGGTGAGTCAGGATATGAGTCACTTTCCCCAGAAATTCTAATCCTTGACCAACTCTTGATAACCAGTTTATTTGCACAGCTGATCCAGCAAAGGTCCTTGTCAATGTCAAGCCCCAGGATGTTGGTGGTGAGAGATTTGGCAATGTTCATACCGTGGAGTAACAAGAAGAGTTATTAGATTCTCCTTTGTTGGAGATGGTCATTGCCTGGTACTGCAATGTTAGTTGTCACTTATCAGCCCAAAGCTGCAAACACAGGCTGCATCATCATCTGAGGATTGTAAGAGGAGCTGACTACTAAGTAACCTTCAGTGAACACCTCCCACTTCTGACTTAACAGGAAAGGTCATTGCTGTGCAGCTGAAAGTGATTTGAGTGTAAGGTAACGCTGTGAGAAATACCCACGGTGAGGTCGTGGGGCTGACACTGGCTGTTGAGCATTGCATTGCCTGATCACCTGACTGTTTCAGACTTAAACAATAAACAGAAAGTAGGCTAACTCTTGATTAGGTGAAATATTACACTATTGTTTGCAAAGGAAAAGTTAAAAAGTTTCCTGGCTTTCTGACTTTAAAGTATTTCATCCTTCTACCCTCAGTGGAAGGTGATGGCCCAGTGCGGTGTTGTACGATTGCTTGACTGCTAATCCAGAGGGTCTTTAACTAGTTCCAAGCCCGCCACGGTAGATGGTGGAATTTGAATTGAATTAAAATCTGGAATTAAAAGTCTGGTGAAGACTATAAATTCATTGTTGGGAAAAGCCCATCTGGTTCACTTGAGTGAAACTGCCAACATTACCTTGTCTGGCCTACAGGTAATTGCAGGCCCACAATGATGCAGTTGATTCTTAACTGCTCTTGAGACCACAGAGCAACTCAGTTGAAGGGGAAATTGGAATTGGCAACCCATTTCATCAAAGCAAATTTTATTCCTTTCTTCCAGAATTTAACAAAGTGTTACTTGTTCTTTTCCAGGGACAATGCTGAAAGGATAAGTGCTGTATTTTGGTATGGCAAATCAAGGCAGGACTTATATCACCAATGGTGGGGACCTGGACAGGGTTGCCAAGCGAAGGGACCTAAGGGTGCAAATGCATAGTTCCTTGAAATTGGAGTTACAGGTAGACAGGGTGGTGAAAAAGGCATTTGGTACACTGCCTTTATTGGTTAGTGATATGAGTATAGGAGTTGGAATATCATTTTTCTAGGCCACTTTTAGAATATTGCTTTCAATTCTGGTCTCCTTGCTATAGGAAAGATGTTGTTAAGCTGAAAAGGGTTCAGAAAATGTATACAATGATGTTGCTGGAGTTGGAGGGTTTGAGTTATAGGGAGAGGTTGAATAGGCTGAGACCTTTTTCCCTGGAATGTCAGAGGTTGAGAGGTAACTTTATGGAGGTTTATAAAATAATGAGGGACATGGATAGGGTGAATAGCCAAAGTCTTTTTCCCCAGGGTATGGTAGTCTAAAACTAGACATCATAGGTTTAATGTGAGAGGGGAAAGATTTAAAAAGGGACCTGAGGGACAACTTTTTCACACAGAGGGTGGTGCGTGTATATAATAGGCTGCCAGAGGACGTGGTGGAGGCTGGTACAATCACAACATTTAAAAGGCATTTTAATGGGCACACAAATAGGAAGGGTTTAGAAGGATATTGGCCAAATGCTGGCAAATGGGACTAGATTACTTTAGGATATCTGGTTGACATGGACTGGTTGGACCAAAGGGCCTGTTTCTGTGCTGTACAACTCTATGACTCACTTACCATGCATCTCAAGTTGTCTTGAAAAGACAGTGAAGTGCCTTCTGCTTAAATTCTAGTCACAATTGCTCATACAGCTGACAGGCAGTGAAACTCTGTATTGTGTTGACTAGAATCATATGTGGGTAAGACTGTTTCGGAATACCATGTTCCTTTCACTAACTATTCATCCAACAGCACATCCTGAGTGGATTACAGTTCTCTCCCCTTCGTAGGTCAGTGAGTCAATTCCCAATTTCAAACACATGCTCTCCCTGTGTGCATTCCCCTTGGAGTGCGGTAGCAATTAACTTGCTCTGAAAAGAAGATAAGATTAAACATTGCTTTCATACATTTCCATGGGAGATGTTCAAACTGAGTGCACAGCATCCATATCCAAAATGTAACCATTAATCATTTCCTGAACAAACAGGCTTGCAAAATATTGATCTCCTGTCTTAAGAACTGAGAAGTGAGACAACACCTCAGAAAGATTTTCCATTATGTATGAAAGTTGGAGCGTGGTTACAAATGCTGCCACATTCTGACTGACACACAATATAACTGACACTTAATCAATAATACTTAAGTGTAAGTAGAGTTGTCTGACAGTTTTGATACAGAGTTCCTCTTGGTTGTGTCTGTGCAGAGAGAAATGACCACTATTCTACTTAATACACTGATCTTTATACTCTGTTGCTCATTAATCTCCAAGTAAATATTTCATTTTCCCCTGCATTCTTTAGCCAATCCCTCATCGATAATGGAAAGTTCTGCAAGTTCTTTCACTACATAAGAATTGAAAATATATTTTCATGCACTTGCAAACTCATCTTTACTCAGTAGAATAAAGCTAGATTGTAACACTGAGTTTGAGAGAGACTGCCCTATTAAGAACTAAACTGGAATGACATGTTTTTGAGCTCAGTATTCATTTTCCGAGCTGAATCTGAATAATAATTACTTTTTCCACTGAAGTACAAAAAGTGGAAATGGGTGTCTACTCCATTAATCTCCAGTGGGGTCAGAAAAAACGTTCTGCAGATACTGGGAATCTGAAATTAGAAACAGAAATGCAGGAAAAGATCAAATGGCTTGTCAGCATCTGTAAGAGAATCAGGCTTAATGTCCAAGTAGATTAACTTTTAACAGATCTGAAGAAAGACTGAAATGTAAGAGTTTTTAAACCAGAGAAAGAGACAAGATGGATCAAAGAGAAGATCTGAGGTAAGGCCAAGTCCACATCATTGAATAACTATCTCAACATGCAACAGCCAAAGAGAATGGTAATGAGAATAGGGGAGAACTAAACATTGTGTCCAAATATGGCAAGAATAATGGGATGAAATAGGGATAAATAAAGAAACAAGACAAACTCAACTCAGCAAAACTGAAGCAAAAAGAAAAGGTAAAGCAGACAGAACGAAATTTGCATGGGTTTGGAAAGGACTGATTAGGAGTAGTCAACATGGCATTGTGCTTGGGAAATCGTGTCTCACAAACTTGTTTGAGTTTTTGAAAAGCTGACCAAGGAGATAGATGAAGGTGGAGTAGTAGATGTTATCTATATAGGCTTTAACAAGGCCTTTGACAAGGTTCCACATGGCAGGTTCATAAGGTTAGAGCAAATGGGATCCAGAGAGTGCTAGCCAATTGGATACAAAATTGGCTTGTCAGTTGGAGATGATGGTGGTGATAAAAGGTTGTTTTTCAGACTGGAGGCCTGTGGCCAACAGTGTGCCACTAGGTTCTATGCTGGGTCCACTACAGTTGTCCATTTACATAAACAATTTGGGTAAGAATACAGGAGACACAGAGTGTAAGTTTGCAGATGACACGAAAATTGGTGTTATAGTGATCAGCGAAGAAATTTATCTAAGAATACAATAAGATGCTGATCAGCTGGGCCAATAAGCTGAGGAGTGGCATATGGAGTTTAATTTAGATGAAAGTGAGGTGTTACATTTTGATAAGACAAACCAGGGCAAGACTTACATAGTTTAACAGTCAGGCCTTGGGGCGTGTTCCCGATCAGAGACACCGAGAGGCGTAGCTACATAGCTCCTTGAAACTGGCATTGTAGGTAGACAGAGTGATAAAAAAGGCACTTAAAATGCCTGTCTTCATTGGTCAGACCACAGAGTAAATGAGTTTGGATGTCGTGTTGCAGCTGTACAAGACATTGATCAGGCCACTTTTGGAAGATTGCATTCAATTCTGGTCGCCCTGCAATAGGAAGATATTATTAAAATGGAAAGAGAGCAAAAAAGATTTACAAGGATATTTTGCAGGCCCTGGAGGGTTTGAGTTATAAAGAGAGGCTGGATAGGCTGGGACTTTATTCTCTGGAGCATCGGAAGCTGATGAGTTCCATTAAAATAATGAGGGGCATAGATAAGATGAATAGCCAAAGTCTTTTGCCCAAGGTAGGGGTCTTCAAAGCTAGAAGGCATAGTTGCAAGGTAAGAGAGAACAGATTTAAAAAGGTCCTGAGGGGCAATGTTTTCACATAGAGGGTGGTACGTGTATGGCACAAGCTGCCAGAGGAAGTGGTAGAGGCTGGTACAATTATAACATTTAAAAGGCATCTGGACAGGTGCATAGATAGGAAGCATTTCGAGGGATGTGGGCAAATGGGGCTCATTCAGTTCAGGAAAAAACTGAGCAGCGTAGACGGGTTAGATTGAACAGTCTATTTCTGTGCTGTATAACTCAATGACTCAATGGTGAACGCAGAGGTTCTCTTGAGCGAACCTTACTGTCATGAGGCCACTGCTTGACAATGATTGGTGAAAAGATCAAAAACAAAGTAAGGAAAAGCTTATTTATGCAGCCAGCAGTCAGGATCTGAAATGTAGTACCTGAGAATGTGGTGCAAGCGGGTTTGAATGTGGCTTTGAGAACAATTTAGACAAGCAGACAGAAGGGAATAATAAGCAGAGCAACAGGCAGAAAGACAGCATGAGTTCAATGGGCTCAACAGGCTCCTCATTTGTTACATTTATCCATGTTTTGATGATCCTACGTTTCTTGTCTTTGAATAACACAGGAATAATTACACTTATCAACCTTCAACTTGAAGCTCCCAGAAATCAAGTTTGCCATCAGTCATAATTGAACAGTAATCCAGCATGAACACAACAAATAATTCCTTTGATATCAAAAGTAATAAAAGTGAAAATGCTTCGCTAACTTCCCACAATAAACAAATGTATAAAAAATGGTCCAAATATGCAGAAGCTCAAATCTGTTATTTAATATAGCAGGAGGAAGTAATAAAGTAGATAATTCAACTCTATCCCTTTTGACGGCTTAGTTGAGACACAAAGAGTCTAAAAAAATGCATCTTTCACAGTTAAGTAAAACAATTGATCATTCTAAAGGTTTCATTTACAGCCACGGACTGACACTGAGTGAAACAGCAAAGGTTAAGCCAATCTGCTTCATCGTGATCAGATTTAACTGTTGCAGCCCTGAAGGGGTTTTCCTCAGAAACTTTTAAACTAATTTCAGAACAAAGCAACACTTGCCGTAAGATCCACCTGATTCGCAATCAGAACGTATTTGCAGAAGGCTATATAATAATTTGTATCGATAAAACATCATTAATGGAATTCAACGAAAAGTGAAACTTTTTAGGAAGGTTATCAAGCAAAATTCAATGCCCAAAAATTGGTGATATTCTGAGAATGACCAAAAACTCCTTAAAGGAGAAGACAGAGATGGAGATGAGTGATTTATAGAGAGAATCCAGACCTTTAGGGCTTTGCTGAAGGTATAATACCAAAACAGTGATAATTAGGGGTGTCTCAGAATTGATGTGCAAAGATTTCTGAGAGCTATATGAATTACAAGATAGGGATAAGTGAGGTAATGGTGGAATTTGGAAACAAGACTAAGATTTTAAAAACGGACATATTGTCAAACCAAAAGCCAATGTACATCAGCAAGCACAAGGATGGCAGGTGAACAGAAATTGTTGCACATTAGAATCCAAGCAACAGGCTGAGCTGAAGTTAATGGAGGGTAGAAGGCTGAGCAAGACAATATTAGAATGATGAGAAGTAATGGAAGATTGGATGAGGGACCTAGCAGCAAATAAACAGAAGCAGGACACATTTGGATGATATAAGAGATTTGGAAATAGACAGCCATAATAATGATGTTTGTATGTGGTTGAAGGTGTAGGTTGAGTTCAAATATGACAACAGGATTGTGAGCAGTCTGGTTCAGCCTCAGACAGTTTCCACAGAGAGGGATGGAGCTGTGGGCTAGTGGAACAAAGGCATCAGTGTCAGTCTTCCTAATGTCTAGTTGTAAGAATTTTCTGTACTCAATTTTAAATAAACAGTCTCACAATTTAAAGACTCTGAAAGGAATGAGAGAGATGTTGATGAGAGAGAGCTGGTCATCATCAGCACATACATAGAAATTTTTATTGTCTTTGTGTATGCTGTCACCAGAGGGCAATAGGGATTTATAATTTAGTTCCTTTGTCTCTGCTTGTAAATTCCTGGTTCAACTAAGCAGGAAGTACCATGTCAAACAACACACAAGGGTCACCGGACCCGAAACGTTAACTCTGTTTTCTCCTCCACAGATGCTGCCAGACCTGCTGAGCTTTTCCAGCAACTTTGTTTTTGGTCCTGATTTCCAGCATCCGCAGTTCTTTTGGTTTTTATTTAATACCATGTCAAACATGCATGTATATCCTAGCTTGACTTTTGGCTAGCATGCCAGCATGCTTGTATATTACAGCTTATGTGTGTGCTAACCTGCATGTATATTACAGGTTCTCTGTAATATGCAGCAGCTCAGGAAATTTGGCATGTCCATAAGGTCCCTCAGTAACTTCTACAGATGCACCATAAAAAGTATACCGTCCGGGTGCATGATGGCCTTCACTGTTTTGCCCAGGGCCGTAAGAAACTACAGAAGGAGATGTGCGCAGCCCAGACCATCACAGAAGCCAACCTTCCATCCATGGACTCTATTTACACAGCTCGCTGCTGCGGAAAGGCGGCCAACATCATCAAAGACCCATTGCACCCTGGTAATGACCCCCTACAAACTCTTCCATCAGGCAGAAGATACAGAAGCCTGAACACACACACAAGCAAGTTCAGGAACAGCTTCTTTCCGACTGTTATCTGACTGTTGAATGGACTGTAGCCTCAAATAATGTAACTTGCAATGCAACCTGTATGCCTCTAAGTCTTTTTGATCTGTACATCCTTTGCTTGCTGTGATCTGCCTGTACCGCTTGTACACAAAGCTTTTCACCGTATTTCGGTACACGTGACAATAAATCAATCAATCATTAACTTGCTTGTATATTACAGCTTGTTTATGTTCTAACCTGCTTGTATATCACAGCTTGTGTGTGTGCTAACATACTGTATACCCTAACTTGACTTTGTGTGAGCATCTTGTACATTCCAGCTTCACTGTATGCTACATGCTGTATATCCAAACTTTGTTTCCCATACCTACTTCTCCAGCTCCATGTCTGACTCCTTTGTGTTTTTTTTAACAAGCTGGATAATCTGTCATTCACTTTCATCCAAATTTGTAAATCTTTCAGAAAGATGCAAATCAAATAGGTAATACAGATCTGAGTAACTGATTTGATTTATTTTGATGACGTGTTAATTTCGTATCAGTCTAGGTTTAGCTTATTGATGATATTCGTGAACCTGGTTCACGCTAGTCAGGTGAACATTGCAGCCGTCAATGTCAATATTTTTGATTTTTCTTATTTTGAGCCCATTTTAGTCAATGAAAGATCCCAGGAATTAAAATCAATAACGCATGCCCAAATTTCATCCATTTTTTGCTAGAAACATAATAATCTCTTGTTCGTTTTTGTTCCAGATTTCAAAGGATGATGCTAAGTTTAGAAATAAGCAATCAAGCTACAAGTGCAACTTTTGCATCGACCATAAATTCATGACATGTTTGGAATATAGACATCAAATATCTCTTCCTTTCCTTTGAAATAATCCTAGCACTTTTGAATTCTGATATTGCAGAGAATATCAATAAATGAACCGAGGGAGCTATGAAAGCGTAAGATGACATATTGTTATTCCACCCATCAAACCAAATCCTTCTGCAGATCAAGTAAGCTTTTCATTGTGTTGTGTGGCACGTGAAGGTAGCTAGTTAGATATACATCAATATTATTTTACATATTGAATGATTACCAAAACAATGTGCTGGGCATCAAATTCAGGAAGAGAGAGGTAAATATTTTTGCTCCTAATATTCTCCTAATCTTTGTTTACTTAAGACTACAAGAAGGTCATCATTTTTTAAAAATTAAAGTGGCCTGATACAAAACTTCTGTTAACCACATATATTCGGTGCTGTAATTGCATATCGATGCTAGGCATCATTGGATTTCAGTGGAGTCCTTACAAAAGACATATAATAAACTAAATTTATCATTGTTGGGATAGGAAGTGTATATTTGTAATTGAAGCATGTGTTGATAAATACAAATTATGATGAAGATTGTCTCCAATTCTTTTATAAACTTTTTTTGCGAAATAGAATATTCTCACTCATACTAAGATCCGATGTTGGCTGGTTGGAGCGAGGTGTAATATTTGACAATTCAGGTACTGTGTACACGATTCCTTTGGCTCTGCAGAATTACTGACACACTTCGATGCTATATGAATTTGACAGATGTGTCATTCCCATACCAGTTCTTCTCTTGCGTTTGAAAGGTTTGTATGCTTCCCAGTCAAATTCTCGAAAATCACTGTCGAAGTTAACTGCTTATTACAAATGTATCAATCGCACAATAATGATTAGTAAAACCATAATATGTTTTGTTTTTATTTGAGTATAAGCCTCACATATTGACAATGGTGACTAGGAGGCAATGTAGACGTACCTGACCTGTACGACTGCTGCTGTATTCCACCTAAAGAGTCGTGAGATTGTGCATCATCTCCTGCTCATGGCGTGTTGTGATGGGTATCAATTTATGGTATTTCCCTTAGAGAATACATGTACATTGCATCATAATACTAAATATGGGCTTACACTAACAGCTAAATACCTTGACAAGTTTGTTACCTCTTTTCAGCAACTGTACTAAGAAGGTTGGAAGACCTTACTCATGTGTGCATGAAGCAAACAAAGCATCAAATTAAATTTTTTGACAAGAATACAAACGTTTAATAAAGATCGTCATTGCCATTATATATGGCTGTGGCATCTTGAAATCAATAAATTCAGAATTTCTACTCTGATAGCTTTTCCTGCCATTTACCATGGAAACCAATCGAAACCTTCATGGAGATAGACCCTAGGTTGTATTCATAATTCACTGGATACAGAAATGCATTAGTGTTTGGACTTTGATGATTAATGCACTAAGTTTTTTTCGCTTATCATGACAAATGTTTTGTGGCAGAGATATCTCCCGCTCCGACTGGACTGGTACCGAGAAGCTCTGTAACACATGACAGCTCTTCAAAACATTTATCACACAGGTCAGTGCTCTCAATTTTTATTTTCCTTGAACTTTCCCAGAGGAACTGTGCAGAACACAATACTGCTTTCGAACATGTAATTATACTTCCCATTGACCTTCAGTTGTTACCTATCATTCTGAGTTCTTCCAGACACTTACAAAAAAAAGTTTCTGTTGCACAATGCCTTTGTCTACCAGCAGAGACAAATAAGCTAAGGGATTCTGAAACCTTTAACTTGTAAACTCAAATAGAACAGAATGAAGTTTCAATCCAAAAGACATAGTGGAGCATCTGGCTCAATAGGCCATGAAATCTTAATGCCTATAGTTATTCTGAAGGTTATCTGGGTCAATACCTTAACTGCTCAGGTACTGAACACCAGAGAAGATAGCCCAAAATATATCCCCAGTTTATGCTCTGAACTTGAAGGTTTGAGGTATGGGGGAAATAACTTCACAAAGCCAGTTCTGAAAATCTCTGTCACAAAGTTGGAACCGGCAATCAACTGCACATTACAAAACAGACAATGTTAGGTGTCTTATTTGTGGGGTAAGGTGTACAAGGGAGAGGGAATGAATGTGGAGAGGTGAAATTGAGGTACAGATCAGTCATGTTCCACCGGATGGTAGAACAGACTCAATTAGAATCATAGAATCCATACAGTGTGGAAGCAGGCCATTCGGACCAATGACCCCACACTCAACCCTCCAAAGACTATCCCACCTATCCCTCTAACATTGCATTTCACATGGCTAATCCACCTAACCTGCACATCGCTGGACACTACAGGGCAATTTAGCATGGCCAATCCACCAAAGCTGCATAACTTTGGGCTGTGGGAGGTAACTGGATCACCCAGAGGAAAACCAGACTCAGGGAGAATGAGCAAACTCCACACAGACAGACACCTAACATGGAAATCAAACCCAGGTCCCTGGCGCTGTGAAACAGCAGTGCTAACCACTGAGCCACCATGCTGCCCACAGCATTTAGTGCATGGTATCCAAGATGTCTATCCTATTGATATCTGGCCCAGTAGGTTTAGGCAAAACATTGGGGGTGGTGGGGGGGGAGGAGTTATAATCCCGATTAACCATAGTGATGGCTCCCTCCAATCACTCATACATAACCCCCGATTACTTCCCAACACCCACTGCCCCTTCAAATGCTGGACACCTGCCCGCACTATCACTACCCACTCTCCCCCAGACACCCAACTTAACCCTGCGACCCTGTTACCACAATAACCTGAACTTTCCTGACTCCACTACCTGAAGCTGTCTCCCAGAAGTTCTGATCCATTCTGCGCCTTCACTGACGCAGGTACCACTCTGTCCCCTCACCACATTATCCTCCTGCGTATGTAGCATTTCAAAGAGCCTCTGGATCTTTAAAGTGTGCTCAATTATTGAAATGCAGCAACTCAGGCTGTGAACAGGTTGTATGGTTTACCTGGAGATTTTCTGTGCCTTATATGAGAGAATCAGTGGCTCAGTGGTTAGCACAGCTGCCTCACATCACTTCCAGCTCTATTTCCCTTTAAAACTGGAATGATTTAAAGTCCTTTTACTTCAAACGAAACTAAGCCTAGCAATATTGAAATGCGACAGCTCAATATAGTTGCAAAGAATCCCTTGCCTGTTGTTTTTAAATGGCTGAGTTACTCCCTTGTCTAATCTAAACAGGCTAATAATTCTGTTCAAAGAGCTGGATTTCATTTTACAATTAAGATAGATAATTGAAGGAAAATTGAATGAAGAACTATGTGAATCAGGTGGACACAAGGGAACAGGACAATGCTGTTGCAGAGAGTAAGCATTTGTATGGATCTGTTGGGCTATACAGTCTGTATTCACTTTGTAATATGTATGTAAATCTATATTATTTGATATTTTGAATCGTGAGCAAGAAAATGGCTCGGTGGCTCAGTGGTTAGCACTGCTGCCTCATAGCATCAGAGACCCAGGCATGATTCCACCCTCAGGCGACTGTCTGTGTGGAGTTTGCACATCCTCCCCATACTGCCTGGGTTTCCCCTGGGTGTTCTGGTTGCCTCCCGCATTCCAAAGCTGTGCAGGTTAGATGGATTGGCCGTGCTAAATTGCCCATAGTATCCAGGAATGTGCAGGCTAGGTGGGTTAGCCATGGGGAATCCAGGGTTGTAGGGGTGGGATATCTATGGAGGGTCAGTTTGGGCTGAATGGCCTACTTCCATACTGTAGGGGTTCTATTTTTTTTAAAAAAATCTTTCTACACAAGATACTGGGCCTTGACAACATCATTCAAAGGCTTGGTCTCAGGTTCTAAATGTATCCTTCTGACGTGAATGGTATCATTATGGACTCTGGAAAGCACCAAAGGTCAGAGGGATCTTGATGTGCATGTACACCAGTCCCTTAAGGTATCAAAACAGGTAGACAAAGTAGTTAAGAAGATGTATGGTGTACCTGCCTTTATTTTTGAGGCACAAAGTTTAAGAGCAGGGACGATATGCTGGAAGAATATAAAATCGTGACTCAGCCACAGCTGGCGTATTGCATGCAGTTCTGGAATCCACATTAAAGGAGGGATATGATAGCACTGGAGACGGTACAGAGGAGATATTTTCCCCGATGTTGCCTGGGTTGGAGTGTTTACGAATGAAGAGAAATTAGACGAACCAGGGTTGTTTTCCTTAGAGCAGAAGAGACTGAGAGGGGACATGATTGAGATGTATAAATTTATGAGGGGCCTAGATAGGGTAGGCAGGAATAGACTTTTCCCACTGGTGGAGAAATCAATGACCTTAGGTCATAGAGTTAAAGTAAGGGCTGCAAGGTTTAGAGGAGACATGAGGAAAATCATTTTCATTCAGAGTGTGGTGGAAGTTTGGAACTCACTGTGTGTAAGGGTGGTAGGGATGGAAAACCTCATAACATTTAAGAAATACTTCTGTGTACAGTTTCAAAGACAGCCAAGGCTACGGTCCAAGTGCAGGAGAATGGGATTAGAACAGTTAGTCGGTTGTTTTTGGACCCACATGGATTCAATGGGCCAAAGAGCCTTTTTCTGTGCTGTAGATCTCTAAACCACAGAGCTGGATCTCTGCACTTCTCTCTTGTTTACTCTGAAGCGTTTTCACCTCAGTCCTGGATGAGTCATGCTTTCCTTTCGTTATCTGCATTTGTTCTCGTCACAGACTGCAACTTTTCCATTGAAGCGCATCCCTTTCAAAAATCATATTTTTTTGCAATATTTATCTGGGACCATGGAAGGAAGGAGGTGACAAGTCCTGAGTGGGAAAATTGGAAGAATAGATTTCCCAGATTTACTGCTGCTAATTTTGTATCAAACTTTCTCCTGAGAGTTTCTCACCATCAGCCAGCCTGCTTGACAGACTTGAGCAAAGAAAATAAGATTTTGGATCTGTAGGAAACATTTCAAAATGGTTTACTATTTGTGTTTAAATAAACGCAAACTACTATGGAAGCTGGAGGTATAAAAAAAACAGAGAATGCTGGAGAGATTCAGCATCTGTGGAGAGAGCAACAGAGTTAAACTTTCAAGTCTGCAATGACTCTTCAATAAAATTTTCTTCAGTCTCCCACCTACCCCTCCCAACCCTCATCTAATTCCTTATAAATTGGAAATGGGCAGATTGAGGGCAGCAATTCTTTACATCCCAAGCATCCATTCCTAGGGGGTAAAATTAGTCCTAATGTTACAGGGTCACGTCAAGTGTCTGCAATGTTGCTATCTTTTGAATCTGGAGCTGAGCTTCTGACTCCATAACCTTTCCATCACTGATATCTTCCTTTGGCAACATACCCTATTTCCATCTAGACTCATCTGAACTGCTGTTGAAACTCTCATCTGCAGCCTTGTTCCCATCTGAATGGACTATTCTCATTCTCTCCTGGTCAGCTCACTACCATCTTCTTGATGGCAACCAGAAACTCACAATAAATGCTGGCACAGCTAGTAATGCCCACAACCCATGAATGATTTTATTTTTAAATCCACTCTTCATAAACTTCAGCTCCGAAACAACAGAGCTGCCAGCATGTGAACATGCAGCAACTCCAAATTGCTCATTAGGTGTGGCACAGTGGCTCAGTGGTTAGCACTCCTGCTTCACAGTGCTAGAGATCTGAGTTCAATTCCAGCCTTCTGTCTGTGTGGAGTTTGTACATTCTCCCCTTTTCTGCATGTGTTTCCTCTGGATGCTCTGGTTCTTCCCACAGTCCAAAGATGTGTAGGTTAGGTGGATTCGTCATCCTAAATTGCCCATAGCTTTGAGGCTAGGAAATGCAGGGATTGGGAGTGGGAGGGTCAGTGTGAATTTGATGATCCAAATGGCCTGCTTCCACACTGTATGGATTCTATGATTCTGTACTCTTGTCCTGTTGATGTATTTGCCTGTTTTAGAATTCTCATTCTTGGCTTCAAATCACTTCATGATTGTGCCCCTTTCTGTAACTTTCTCTAGCCTTTCATTCCTCTGAGGACTCTGCTCAAAGCTGTTTCACCAATATTCCAGAATCATTCTATTTGGTAAGAAATGGCCTGTGTGTTCTCCAACTGGACTTAACTCATTGCATTGCATCAATTGATATGTTAGAAGACAGATGTCAGGAATCTAGGGGAGGGTCTCTTGGAAGTAAAAGGTCAACTTGAAGACACTGAAAGGAATTGACTAGGGATGGTAACTCTGATGTGTTTTATAATATGATCTTTGCCATTTTCTATTGTATTGGGGAAATTGATGAAGGGACAGTGGGGAAGATTGGAAATGGGGTGGAGGTAGGATTGTCGGTGGTTACATGTGCACCAAAATAGAAATGTGTCAGGATGATGGTTCCAAATCTTCAGCTTCCGGGGTTTGACAGTGGGAAAGCAACTCACAAGCTCCCATGAGGTAGTTTAACTCTTCAATGAACTTAATCAGACTCAAAGTCTGAAATTTCATATACTTTGCAAGTTGGACTGTGAGTTGTTTCAGAAAACTCAGCAGCAAGGCAAGGCAAGGAAAGGATAGATCCAGGAGAAGGCAAATAATTTCACAGCATGCCTTGTGGACTGGTAGAAGGAGGATTGACTCCTTGTGCACCCCCACACCTCATCTCCATCCCAAACATCCCTCCACATCACCAGCTTGCTTCCCCCTACCTATACAAATTCCACTGAGTTGGACTCCATTCTCATCTCACCACGACCACAGGTTCATCACCACAGCCTCCCGAGATTGTTTTCCCCTCTCACACCTGGCCTGCCCCTTAAACCCATCACCTACCCATTGTCAGAGATCAGACATGTATGGGATTGTACAGCACACACAGAACATGGATGTAATTGACTAGGGCCAATATTTGTCGCCCATCGCTAATTGTTCTTGAGACGGTGGTGATAAGCCACCTTCTTGAGCCACCGCAATCCATGTCATTTAGAGGCACAGAGAGTACGATAAGGAAGGGAATTCTGGAATTTTGACCCAATGGCAGTGAAGGAATAGTGCTATCATTCCATGTGTGTGACTTGGAGGGGCAGTTTCAGGTGACGCTGTTCCCCGGAATCTGATACCTTTCTCATTTTAGGTATTAAAGGTTGGCAGGGTGGTGGATTTCTAGACTAGGGAGCATATTTTTAAAATGAGAGGAGAAAGACTTTAAAAAGATATGAGAGGCATTTTTTTTTTATACAGACAGTAGTTTGTGTGTGGAATGAACTTCCAGAAGAAGTGGTGGATGTGGGTAAAATTATAATGTTTAGATAAACACACGAAAAGAAATCTTTGGAGGGAAATGGGCCAAGTGCAAGCAGGTGGGACTAGTTTAGTTTGGGACTGTGTTTGGCATGAACTGGTTGGATCAAAGAGTCTATTTTCATGCTGTATGACACTATGACTCTATGGATACCTTGAAAGAAACTGTTGCTGCTGAGAATCCTACACAAAATACTCATGCCTGCCACTTTTCTTCAGCTATGAAGAAAGTATATGTTAAAGTTGGTTGACAGTGTGTCAAATAAACAGGCAGAAACTTGGCTCAGAAGTTACTGTGTTAATCTTAAATCAGGACAGTTACATAGGAATAAATGTATAGTTGGCTAAAATGGACTGGGAAAGAAGATTAGCGGCAAAAGAAGTTGAGGAACAATGGCAGACATTTAATAAATTGTTCATGAATCACAGCAGAGATGTATACCAATGAGAAAGAAGGATTCCAGGATGAAATTAAGCCCAGCATGGTGAACTAGGGAAGTTAAGGACAGCATAAAATGAAGTCTAATCCAGAGGATTGGGAAAATTTTAAAAACCAACAAATGATAAGAAGAAAAATATATGTAAAATTTGAGAATATATTTGTAAGGAATATCAAGATGGACGGCCAGAGCTTCTTTAAATGTAAAAGACGATGGGAGAGAAAAATATAAACATAACCCCTTGGAGAATGAGGCTGTGGAAATAATAATGGAGAACGAGAAAATGGCAGAATATTGACTAAATACTTTGCATCGGTTTTCAAGGTAGAAGACATCAATAGCATTTCAAGAACACTAAATAGTCAAAGGACAAAAGAGTGAGATGAAATAAAGACAGAACTGCCACTAGAGCAGTAAAGTACCAGGAGAACTAACAGGGCTAGAAATCAATAAATCCCCTGGACTCTGATGAGAGGCATACTGCTCTGTCAAAGGAAGTAGCTATAGAGATAATGGAGGCACTGGCCACAATTTTCCAAGAATCTTAGATTCTGCAAAAGTCACGGAAGATTAAAAAACTGCCAATGTAGTACCCTGCCTCAAAAAGAGAAAATAAGACAAAATGCAGGTAACTGTAGATGAATATCTGTTATTGGAAAGATATTGAGTCCATTATTAAGGACATTACAGCAGAGCATTAGAAAATACATAATATAATCAAGCAAAGACAACATGGCTTCATGAAGGGGAAAATCATGCCTGACAAATTTATTAGAATTCTTTGAAGAGGTAATAAGTTGAATCAAAGAAGGCAAAAAAAATTATATATTATATTTGCCACACATTAGGCTACTTAATAAGATACAAGCCTGTGCTGTTGTGTGTAGTATAATACAATGGCTAGAGGATTGGCTAGCAAAGACAGAGAGAGTTGGGAGGGAGGGGTAACTAGTGAAGTGCCACAGGAACAGTATTGGGCCAGAATTATTTACAATATATTTTAATAATTTGGATGAGAGAGGAGAATGTACTATCACAAAGTTTTGTAGATAACACAAAATTAAACGTGAAAGCAAGTGGTGACAATGACGCAGAGTCTGCAAATGAATACGAACAGGTTAAGTGAGTGGGCAAATGTCTTGGGCAGATGGAACACCATATGGGATAATGTGAGAATTTTGACAGGAAGGATAGATGAGCTAAATATTATTTAAATGGAGAAGGAACACAGAAAGCTGTAGCACAGATAGATTCTGTAGTTTTTGTGCTTAGATCACAAAAAGCTGGTATTCATGGTCAGCAATTAATAACGAAGGCAAATGGAATGCTTTCCGTTATGTCAACATGTTTTGTAATCTTATCTAAGTAAAGTTATATTGATATTGGAAGAAGTCCAAAGAATATCTACTTTAGTTGATCCTAGGTATCAAGGGAGAGGTCGAGTAAGTTGGCCGTGTACTCATTGGAGTTTAGAAGAATGAGAAATGACCTTATTGAAATAGACAAAATTCTTAGGGTGCTTGACAAAAAGAAGCAAAGAGGTTGTTTCTCCTTGTGGGAAAGTCTAGGACCTGGGGGCATAATCACGGACTGAGGGATCACCTAGTTAGGACAGAAAAGAAGAGCAAGTTATTGTCACAGGGTGTAGTAAATCTGTAGAATTCCATACTGCAGAGGGCTGTTGAGGTCAGGTTGTTAGGTATTTTGAAGGCTGAGATAGACAGATTTTTAATCAGTAAGGGAATTGCGGGTTATGGGGATAAAGCAGGAAAGTGGAGCTGAGGATTATCAGATTAGCTATGATCTCAATGAACGTTGGTGTAGACTAAATGGCCTGAATGACCTAATTCTGTTCCTGGGTCTAATGGTCTTATAGAGAGTGGACGAACTTTTGGATGTCAGGCATTGAATTGTTCAACAGAGAATTTCCAGCCTCTGACCTGCTCTGATAGCAGCAATATTTATATGGTTAGTTCAGTTAACTTTCTGATCAATGGTAAACTCTGACATGCTTATAGTGAGGTTTCAGTGACAATAATGCCATTAGGTATCAAGAGGAGATGGTTAGATGCTTGCTTGTTGAAAATGGTCATTGCCTGGCACTTGTGTGTCAAGAATGTTACTTGCTAGTTATTAGTCCAATTTTGAATGTCGTCCAGGTCTAATTGCAAATATAAAATCTACCTCAGTACCTGAGGAATCGCAAATGGTGCTGATGAATGTGCAATAGTGACTGAATATCCTTATTTCTGACCTTATGATGGAGGCAAGGTCATTCATGAGACAGCTGAAGGTGGTTGGGCCTGGGACCTTACTCTGAGGAACTCCTACAGAGATATACTGAAGCTGAGGTGATAGGCTTTCATCAGCCATAATCATCTTCCTTTGTGCCAAGCATGATTCTAACCAGCAGAGATTTTGTCACGATTCCTATCGAGTTCAGTTCTCCTAGGCTGCTTGATGCCACTCTCATTCAAATGGTGTCTTGATGTCAAAGGTTGTCACTAGCACTTCATCAGGGCCTACCAGTATAATTACATCCTCTGTATTTAGAACATGCCAAAAATGTTCTCCTTCAGAGATTTGCACTTTCCATGCAGAAATGTTATGATCATGACCTCATTGGATTCTCAAAGTCATGCGTTTCACTTGAAGAGACTATCCAAGGTCAGAGTCCAATTCTTGATCCCCATCCAACAGTTCCTGAAGATTGGAACTAAGGTTGGCCATGATTCTGATTGTTTCCTGCTTATAAAAATTGCCCCACTTTCCAATGTGTGGATCCATGAATAATGAGGAAAAAACATTGCAAGGAATTGCGATCTATTTTGCAAGCAAAATCTTCTTTTGTTTTGCTCGTGTGTAAAACATTAAACATCAAAACAGAGCTGAGCACAAACTCCTAATTCATTTCTGAGATAATTTACCCTGAAACAAACAATGGATGTTATTACGTTCAAAGGTTTGTCTATTTTACAAATGCAAGTCATTTGTACGTCAAATGTACCACTCCACTCTGAAAGCTGCCACTATTTCATCCTAATAAGAACCAAAAGAACTGTGGACGCTGTAAATCAGAAACAAAAACAAAAATTGCTGGAAAAGCTCAGCAGGTCTGGAAGCATCTGTTGAGAGAAATCAGAGTTAACGTTTCAGGTTAAATTACTTTTTCTCAGAAATATTTCATCCTAAAAGTTTGTAACATAGTTGCTTCGGCTGCAGTTACTGTGTTCTCCTGCAAACTCGGCAAGAAACAGCCAAAACAAAATGATTCATTTTGACAGTAATAAATTCTGAGCCAATTTCTGTGGTATAATTCACCTCTGGGAGAAAGTGCTAGAATAAAGTTTTGAATTGAAGTGTAGATTTGTAACAAGAAACAGTAACTATGGCTTCAGAGTTATCAGTAAAGAATGAAGAAAAGCCAAAAGTCCTTTTGATATCCAAAGAAACATGTACTCTTTTACTCTGAGACATGGTAGGGATTATTTCTTTATACAACTATGGACTATGAAGGGAACATATTTTTAGTGCAAACGGGGTAAAGTTCTGCTCACAGTATCAAGTGAAATGCTTTTATTCACTTCCATCATCACAGGTTCCACATGCAGTATCTCTCATCAATTACTTTGTAATTTCAGAACTGATCCAATGCAAGCTCCAGTCTAAACATTTTCCATGGAGATACATGCCCCTTCTCCTTCACACAAGGTCTCCGAACCACTCACACCAATTCTTCGGCAGATATGCTAGCCATCACAAAACAAAGGAAGATAATTCACAATGGTGGAAAATTGCTGAAAAGATAGAAACTTGTTAATGTGTTCATTCACGTGGAATAAAAAGCTGCAGCATTGGGCGAATTCCTTGACAGCCCTAGTAATTAAGTGTTCTTAAATAAGGTTATTATTTTATTGGGAATTCCTTCAATATGCTACAAAAATAGGTACATTTGGTGTTTGAACAGTTACCACCGAACAGGGTCAACTGCTCTGATTAAGTGAGTTCATTGAGTTCAACATAATTCTTTAGAGAATATTCAGCTCGATTTAACTGCAATTTCATTTTCCAAGGCAGTACTCCTCCTAAGATAGCAGGGGCAGCAGATAGGGGGTGTTCAGGTCTCTGAGCCCATCTGCTCCCGATCGCCAGGCCAGCAGGGTCCTTCTTTCTTCATTTTTCATTTACATTTCATACCAAACTTCAACTTGCCTTCTTTCTGTGGCTATGATGGATAAAGGCGGTTGCGAGAGGCTGTTGCAATGAGACCAGCGTGGTGGATCCGGTCTGTTCCTCGTGGCCATTGGAGTTAATGCTTTAGCATCGGCGACTTGCTGGGTCTGCTCCATTCTTCCTGGCCATGGCGGTGATGCTGCTGCTTCAGCAGAGGCCGGGTCCTGCGTTGATTCATTCTTTCTGGCTAAGGCGGCAATACGGCGGCGTCAGCGGCGGCGATGCTTGCTGGTTCAGGTCCGTTCCACATGGCCATGGCAGTGATTCAGCAGCTTCAGTGGGTGTGGCGTGTCGGGTCCAGCCTGGAAATCCTTGCCGTGGCGAAGATAGAGCTGCCACAGCAGCGGAGACGTTGTGGACCCAGTCCATTTCTCCTTGCTGTGGTGGTCTCAGCAATGGCTTTGGCAGTGGCACCCGGAAGCCCTTCAGAAACCCAGAAGGCATGAAGGAAACTAAAGGTGAACTTTGTCTTAAGTATTTCTTTTCTGTAATTAAATTGGCACTGGAGTATGGTGACTTAAACACTTTTCATTATATTTTCCTAAATTCGAGTTCTTAAACACAAGTTACTATTCTATTTTAATTCTAATTCTGATGTTCAGAAGCAAGGAGGAGTAGGCTATTGGCATGTCAGCTCCTGTAAAGATCTTATTTAAGTTGGAAGACATAAAGGCAGTTTCCATGATCTGACTTGGTCAGTATAGGTCAGAGCCCTTACACATGTGGTCATTCCGAGTAGCATGGTTTGTAGTAACAATATGGTATAGCTAGAATAATGCATGTATTGAACAAGAAGTTAGCTAAAAAGAGGAATGAGAGTAACACATTGGCAAGGGTAAAGTAATTTTGACTGAAGTGTATTTTTGGCTGGCGTTCTACAGCATCATAATCTATAGAAAAATCCTCTGACAATCCATTATAAATTTAATGTGCTTTATTTGTCAACATGTCCTGCATGGGCAGTCTTCAGTTTTCCTTCAGCCATCTAATTTGTTTTGCTATCTTTTTGAATGACATAAAGAATAACCCCTGATATAACTAGGTGTAGAGCTGGATGAACACAGCAGGCCAAGCAGCATCAGAGGAGCAGGATGCTGCTTGGCCTGCTGTGTTCATGCAGCTCTACACCTTGTTATCTCAGATTCTCTGGCATCTGCAGTTCCTACTATCTCTGAAACAATTTTAACCCCACTGCGAAGCTTCTTCTAAGGATGCCTACCCTGAAGAAGTTAGCCTTCCTGCTCATCTGATGCTGCTTGGCCTGCTGTGTTCATCCAGCCCTACACCTTGTTATGTCAGATTCTCCAGCATTGGCAGTTCCTACTATCTCAAGAATAACCCCTCATCCTTTCTTCAAATTTTAAGTGGGGCCTGTAAAATTTAATCATTTCCTTGCTTGACTTCAGGTTATATTTAGAGTTTTACTCAAAGCCTTCTTCTGCATCTGGGGCCTTTTTTTTAAACCCGCAGCTTTTTAAGACAATATTCTTGTTTCAATACCTTCTCTTCTCTGCTGACCCTCTAGTTCCAGCTTCTTAAGCACTTGCTTTCTATCTTTCTCTTCGCTCTGAAGTTCAAGTTCAAGGCTTTTCAGTTCCGATGTTCTTTCCTTCTTTATCTCAAGCTGCCTTATTTCGTTGTCATGTTCAAACTGCTTTAACTGTTCCTCACTTCCAACT
The DNA here is from genome assembly GCA_024137785.1 of Ginglymostoma cirratum. Classification (NCBI taxonomy): domain Eukaryota; kingdom Metazoa; phylum Chordata; class Chondrichthyes; order Orectolobiformes; family Ginglymostomatidae; genus Ginglymostoma; species Ginglymostoma cirratum. The sequence continues at coordinate 6,683,504 of JAHRHZ010000035.1, read as the reverse complement.
ATCTCTGATGCCTCACTGCTTGGAGTAACTACTTCTCTTGTATTTCCATCAATCTCATAAAAACTGTGAAAATATTTTAACTATCTCTGTCTTCTGAGTCTTTGTCGGAAATGTAACCTTTAACTTCTTTCCCAATTTTATGGCCCTCGCTTTACTCAAGTCTTGTGAAATGTTTCGGGATATTTCCTTCATTACATTGTCATGTTCTTTTACAAAATGGGCCTTCAATGTCACATTGTCCACATTTAAAGATATCACATACAGTACCCCAGTTTTTTTTTTGTAGGGAGACTGATGTGAAGATTACCCTGGAAATAAAGCCCCATTATTCTCTACAAGTTGTCATAAATGTGAGAGTGACCAATTCAGTCACTGGTATGGTTAACTAGCCTGACTTTGGCCTCCATTTAAGATTTAAAAATTCCACCAGACTTCATAATGAACAAGAAAACAAAAATGCATTACAATAAACTTATCATCTCACATGTGCAAAATTACGTTATCAATTACATAGATGCAAGCCCAAACGTAAATCTTTAAATTTAAACAAGCAGATTTTTTTCACAAATTAGATAAATAAGACAGACAAGATAAACAGTTTGGCAGAAACATTTTGGATAGAAAATATAGGAAAAAAGAAATGAAGTCTGTGGATCAAAATTTTAAACCGCAGGGTGAATGAGGCGACTTTATCACGGTTCCTTTTTTTTTTGGTGATGATATCATGCTATTGTCAACAACAGTGATTGTCAGTTCAGTGGCCGGTCAGTTCTACCTTCACTTTAGCTTATAATACAGTAACTGGTTCATTCTTTGCAACACCACAGTCCAAACTTCCACTTTCCATTTTATATTTCTATTAAGAAATACATGTGGTCTTTACAGCAGAGAGTCCATTTTTAATTATATTCTAGAGGAGTTGCTTGGGACGATATTTTTTCTACATCATAAGTGCAATATCGCAGAAATTGTTCCTCCTTTTGTAGTGAGACAAAAGAAAACAGAACACTATTTTGTTAAATTGTACCTGTAGAATTCCAAATGTAGCCCTCAGTAAACAGGAAGGGACCAGTGAGGAGTTCAGGGCTTGAGGCACATGGCCAAGGGTATGCCATCACCGGTCATCACGTGTTCAGTGAGGGGGAGGGATATGGTACATTTGCCTCCAATTGTCAGGGTAAAGAAGTGTAAGTACAACTGTAAATGGGATTTGTAAGATCATACTTGAAGTACTCTGTGCCGTTTTGGTTCTCTTAAGGAAGTATACATTTATCGAGGAGGAGCACAACAATGGTTCACTAGAGTGGCTCCAGAGATGAGGGAGTTGTCATAAGAACTGAGAATAAATAAACTAGGGGCTTTGGAAAATGAGGGGAGATCTAATTTCCAAATATAAAATTCTTATGACAGAACATAAGTTGAGAAAATGGTGCTCTTAGACTAGGAACCTAGAACATGGAGGCATAGCCTCAGAATAAGACTGAGGTAAGGAGAAATTTCTTCACTTAAATATTTGCGATCTTTTGGAATTCTCTATCTTTGCCACGGTGGATGCCCAGTCATCAAACATTTCCAGGCCAGTAATTGACGGTGTTGAACAGATTAAAGTGCATTGCCTTTGCTGTTTCATATTGCCCAGAGGAATTATCTGTGTGCCTGTGATTGGACAGTTTACTCTACAGCTATGATTAAACGTTTTCAAGCCAGTGATTGAGATATTGTCAGGATTTAGGAGTAACGTGGGAAGGTAGGGTGCAGTTGGAAGATCAACCATGACTGCAAGGAATGGTAGAATAAGCTACTCCTTATGTTCGTATAAGGGAAAGGCCATCAGGGCTGGTGATCAAGATGCAGGAGAGAGACGGGGCAGGACCAGTGCATAGGAGTGAGCAAGGAGGTTTTGTGCTTCTTTGAAAACATGCAGTGAGTGCTCCATATCTTCCCAGACCATGAATTTGTAGCCAATTGTGTTCACCTGGGAAATGGGCAACACATCCACAAAAATGAAAACTGGACCCCAATCTCAAGAACACAATTTAAATGTATGAGCAGAGTGAGTCATAGAATCCCCACTGTGCGGAAAATTGCCATTTGGCCTATTGAGTCTGCACCAACCATCCAAAGAGCATCCCTCTCAGACCCAGCCACTCCAACCCACATTTCTCATGGTCATTCCTCTTCCTAGCCCAGCCATCCCTAGGACAATTTAGCATGGCCAATCCATCTAACCTACATATCTTTGGACTGTGCCAGGAAACAAAAGCACCCAAAGGAAACCCATCCAGACACGGGTACAATGTACAAACTCCAGACGGACAGTCACCCAAGGCTGGAATTGAACCCGGGTTTCTGCTGCAGCGAGGCAGCAGTGCTGACCACTAAGCCACTGTGCCACCCCATCACTTTGTGGAAACAAGCTCAAACATGGCCGGTTGAGATCATATTGCCCAATTTTAGCTCCCTTCCTGTAACACATGGCTTGTGTTAGTGGGAGTTAATAATGAGATTTTATCATCTCCATTTCAAGGTCATCTATAATTCAGTTGGACAAAACAATAGAACTTGCTCTTCTTTGTCCTAACAACATGGTTCAGACCCACGACTCAGTCATGGTGACCATCATCCATTCAGACCTGCTGGAACCAGAGTATCCCAATCAATTATGACTGAAAATTAACCCAAGTTCCCCTATTGGCCAACGGTAACTTGCACTCTATTTTTTCATGACAAATCCAACCTGAATGAGGCAGTAAAGTCAGTTACTTCTTAATTCACAGTAAGAAAATGGAACAAAACTATTGTATTATTGAAACCCCCGTTGTAATTTATGATCTCTTCTCAAATGGCAGATCAGTGGAAATGCCGAGTCATCACTTTGCTCTTTTTATAGTTTATTTATTCTGTAGAATGATCATGAAATGATGACTGTGAAAATTGCTGAATTTTCCAAGGGAAGCATTTACAAAGGAACATGAAGCTTTAGAGAACTAATCCCCTTCATCAGCCGAGAGGGAAGTGACATTTATCAGTTTCCTTCCTACTGATTCTTAAATTGTGGCAATAAACTTTAATCATAGCTGTAGAGTAAACTGTCCAATCACAGGCACACAGATAGTTCCTCTGGGTAATATGAAGCAGCAAAGGCAATGCACTTTTATCTGTTTAACACCATGAATGTTAACACTGCTCTACACTAGTATAGAGTTTGCTCTAATGCTGGACAAATAATAGACCAGCATGATATGCAGATCTGCTTTCATGTTTTCTTGCTTAGCTGTCGGGATTGCAATGAAGTTGCTGTGACCTATGGAAAAAGGGACAACTAGAAAAACATGGTCTCCTGCTTTCTGTATTCTTCTTACATAGAGCTACTTGTTATCTCCGTTTCATAAAGGGAGGTGGCGTTGTTTGAAGCGGCTAAAACCATGATGAACCAGTCACCGTCCCCTGTGAGTGCACAGAGCAATGTGGAATTAATCACATTGCCACAGGAAGGTCTGGGTTGCTCTAAACTTTAATTAAGACCAAAAATTAAAATTTGTGATTTAGACTGTGAGAGTCATGTTATGGGGAGGCAGGGATTTGTGTGATTTTTGGGAAGGTTTATACTATGCCGTTGGGGGTTGGTTTGAAGGCATGGGGAAAGCAGGTAGAAAATTGCATTATAACAAGCATGGGGCTGGATGAACACAGCAGGTCAAGCAGCATCATTATCTCTGAGAAAATTGCATTGGGTTGGTTTGCTCCTGGCTCCCACTGCTTTTGCCCAGGAACAGCCTGAGATTAATGTCGACAACCAACATGGTAGAAATTTAAATCCATTAGCAGCAAACCGCCAGGGACTTGCAATATTCCCACAGGCCCCCCCTTACTGTATTAACACACATCAGCCACTCAAAAGTAACACAGCAGGTCAGAGCAATGAGAGAGTTCAAAGCTTTCTAACCGCTTTTAGCAAAATCAGGCAAGTCTGACATTTTCCACTGGAGAGGCTTGGCTCTGTAGAAAGGGATTCTGATACTTCAGTGAGTGCTGCAGTGGCAGCTTTCACTTTCTGGTACATGATTCCATTGCGGCGCTCCCAATTCGCCTGCATCCTCTCAGCAGCACCACCGCTGTTGATACAGTGAAGGCTGTTAGCTGTTCTATAATAATGCTGTATGGAGAATCAATCTCCCACCTCCTCCACCTGCACCGTCCACCAGTCTAACTGGGTGGCAACCAGACAGTGAGGGTCTTCACTGAACACCCTCTGGTGGATTGAAGTGAGAGGCACATTGTTGGTGCCATGGGATGGGGACCTTTAAATCGTTCTCACAATCAAAAATATTCAACATCTGGACAGTTTTCTTAAAGGAGTTAGGAAAGTGATTTGATATTTCTCTGAGAAATTGTCATCATATTATATTTTGCAGCAAATTGAGGGAATATGCAGAAGTTCTTGATAGGAATAGCTATGCACAGATCAAATAACTTTTCTTCATTTGCTGTTGACTTGTAACATTACGATGTGTGTGAAGCTGAAGGCCCAGCCTCTGACAATCTTCCTTACAGCATTATTGGAGTTTCAACGATGTAGGGTAATGCAACCTGGTTTGAAATCTGACTTACTCTAGTTTGAAAAGTCAAAAATACAGAGCTTCCCCACGTGCAAAAGCTACAAAATAAAATGATGATGTCCAGCAATTATCAAGAAGATTTTGTTTGTCATGACACAAGCTGAAAGACCATCAAAAAAAGGTTAGTATGGAGGTGCTGGAAGTGATTAAGGAGGCTAATGGATCTCTATCCTTTATCATGAGAGGAATGAACATAAATGTAAGGATGTTATGCTTCAGTTTTATGGGGCATTGGTGAGATCTCAACTCATATACTGTGTGTCGTTTTTGTTTCCTCATTCAAAGGAGGATATTGCATTGGAGTTTATTTCATTAGAGGTTGATGACATTGATGCCTGGAATGAGGAAAAATGGAACAATCTGGGCTTGCTTTTAAAGTAGTTTAGAAGAATGAAGGGTGACTTAATTGAATTGTAAGAAATCCTGAATCATCTTGACGAGATGGAAGTAGAAAGAATGTTCCCTCTTGTGTGTAAATCCAGAACTAAGCAGCACTGTTTTAAAATTAGGGGTCCCACTATTAGTACATAATTTACTGCCTTAGAGGGTTGGGTGACTTAGGAATTCTCTGCCTCAGAAGACAGTGGAAGTTGGAGCAATGAACACATAGGCAGATAGATTCTTATTAAAGAGGGGAATTAAAGATTAGGTATATGGGAATGTGGAATTTAAGGCACAGCAAATCAGCCATGTTTTAATTGAACAATGGAGCAGGCACGATAGAGCAGGTTTGAAGGACCAAATAGCCTACTGCTGCTCTGAACTGGTATGTTTGTACTTTCATAATCCCCTGAAGTCACAGATATAGCTTTGACAATGATTTTAAATAAAACTTTAATAGAGACTTCTCATTCCTGCTGCTAATGTGCGATCTGAGCTTGGACGTACAGGTTAGATTACCCTTTTGCACTCCAGCGTGTGACTTACAGTATCTTGTATTGGGTACTGCATAACATATAACACGCAATCATCATAATGACATGGTTATTTCTTAAAAGCTGTTCATTATACTGCCACTCAAACCTGAGGTTAAAGTTACTCTCTTTTAAGTTTGTCATTTCTTACCAAGCCCAAAGCTGACAGCAAATTCTAAAGCAATGAGCAAGAACTTGACATCAGAACTGATTCTTTTCTGTTGCAAAGGTAAAATACAACAAACTTTTTTTTTGAAAAGAGCTGAAACTAGTTTTACTTGCAATCCTTTAAGTACAATATCTGTTAACAACATACACACTTGACAAACACTTTTGAATTCTAAAGTCGTAATAGCACGCATTATTGCTGACTGCAAAAGATGGACTTGGCAGTTCAATGCCAAAACCTTTTCTGCTTAAATATTTAAATAAGTAACTAGGTTGTCAGTAGATCTGGTGGTGCTGTGATGTACTCACAAACTTGACTTAAACTCAATGTTCACATCACCTCAATTTATTTCTGGATCACTAAGTGAAGAAATTTCGCCAGTGGTTTTTAACTTCTTTAACCATGTTAACCAGTTTAACACAATTCCGACATTCCCACCTGTATAAATGTTAATTGGAAATCAATCCCTGATTGAGATGGCAGGCAACTGGAAACAAATAATGTATAATAATTCCTTGAGTTTTTCCCATTTATTTTCAAAACGAAATTCAGCAAAAAGCATTATGAGAGTAGCAGAACATTCCTGGTGATATGGAATGTGTTTCAAATGCCAAATGACTTCAGGAAGTGGAGTGGAGGGCATGGCCCTATCTACATCAATGGTGCTGAGGTGGAGACGGGCAAAAGCATCAAATTCCTGGGAGCAATGGTCACCAACAACCTGCCCTGGGCCACCCACGTTGATACTACAGTCAAGAAAGCACAATAACATCTCTCCTTCCTCAGGAGGCTAAGGTAATTTGGCATGTCCATAATGAGTGTTAGCAATTTATATAGACTATCCATAGAAAGCATCCTATCAGGATGCATCTCGGCTTGGTGTGGAAACTGCTTTTCCCAAAACCGAAAAAAAACTACAGAGAGCTGTGAACACAGCCCAGTCCATCACACAAACCAGTCTTCCATCCATTGACTCCATCCGTACTTCACACTCTCTCGGGAAAGCAACCAACATCGTCAAAGACCCCTCCTACCCTAGTTATACTGTCTTTCTCCCTCTTCCATCAGGCAGAAGATATAAAAGTTTATGTGCACGTACAAACAGATTCAAGAACAGTTTCTTCCCTGCTGTTATCAGAGTTTTGAACGGACCTCTCATATATTAAAGTTGATCTCTCTCAGCACCTTCTCAGCAGCTGTAACACAGTATCCTACACTCCGCTCTGTTAGCCTGATGCTCTTATACAGTATGATCTGCCTGTAAAATTCATACGACAATACTTTTCATTGTACATGTGACAGTACATGTATAATGTGACAGTAACAATTCAAATCAAATTGATGGACCGCTTGAAACTGTTCCTTCATTTATTTATTCACTCTTTGGATATGAACATATTTGACAAGGCCACTATTTATTATTCAATCTGAGGAAGGGTCACCGGACCCGAAACGATAACTTTGTTTTTTCTTCACAGATGCTGTCAGACCTGCTGGGGCTTTTCCAGCAACTTTGTTTTTGTTCCTGATTTACAGTATCAGCAGTTCTTTTGGACTTTATTTATTATTTATTCTTCGTTCCCTTTCAAAAGGTGGTGGTAATCTGCTGTTTTCAATGCTATAGTCCCCTGGTGAATGTACTCCCACAGTACTGTTAGGTAGAAGGCAGCACCAATGTGTTTCTCAGTCAGGATGTTGGATGGCAACTTGCAGGACCACCATACACCTTCTATCTGGAGAAGGTGGTGGTGAGCTACCTTCTTGAACCGCTGCATTCCTCCTGCTGTGGTTCAAGAAGGCAGCTCACCAGCACCTTCTCAAGGGCAACTAGGGATGGGCAAGAAATGCTGGGCAGCCAGCGGCGTCCACATCCCACAAATGAATAGAAAACAAAACCAGTTTGGAAGATGCTATCCAAGAAATCTGGTCGTGATACTGCAGGGCATCTGGTATATGATATGTGCTAAGACATATTCTGTCAGTAAGGGTGTGGATCAATTTGGGTGAATATGAAGAGGTGGTAGTTAGACACTTTCTTGTTCGAGAATAACATTGCCTAGCACAAATTTTCCTCACCATTTACTTGCCCAAACCCAATTATAGTACCTGTTGTTCTAAATAATGTAAATGTACTTTGAAGAGTTTGTATCCTAAACTGCTGTCAAAAATTATCCATTTCAATACTGGGTGTGATGTAATTTTTTTTATGGTTCTACAAGTCAACTAGACTTGTAGCAGTCATGGTGAGATATTTTACATATTCTTTCAGTTAACATTGCAACTATATGGTCTTACCTTCAAATATTGAACCAAGGTTGCAGCCTAACAAACCCTGTTACAATTTGCATGTTTACATTAAATAGCAGAATGTAATGTGGTGACAGTGTGGTTTTTTGAGGGTTTTGCTTATAAAGCAGACCCTCCCAACCCTTTCATATGCAGAAGAACAACTGCATTAATTCACTTTGCATATGTGATTATTCCACACTGTAGGAATGCTGCACACTTTCTGTTATTTTGGAATATTGTTCATTGACCTGGTGCCTGCTAGATGACTTAATGCAAGGCTGTTCAAATTTTGAAAAACTTACTTAGAAGTCGGTAGATGTAAACGAATTATGTGCTGGAACAGAGATTAAATAACAGAACTACGGCATCTAGTTTCAAAATAAACCTAAAAATAGAGTGTGAAATCCATGCCTGCTGTTTTGTATCTTGCAGAAGATCAGGGGGAATTCAAACATTGAAGATTGGAAAAAGAAGAGTTCTTCTGGGAGCTGAAAGCAGGCTATAAAACAAAGCTTTTCTACTGCTTAAATTATAACTTTATATCAATCAATCCAATTTTGCACCAACAAAGTGGGTGTTCATAGTCTTTCAAGATAGTAGCTTTGAGCTATCTGAACCTGTGTGGTTTCCTGTACAAGCGACTTCTGTGGTGTTAATGGAATCCTCTCCTTTAGTTACCATTTAAACATTTGTCAGTATTTTGATTTGCTGAAGCTCCTATTATGAGTAGGGTCTATTTTAAAAGTAAAATGCAATTATTACAGAATGTTTGAAAACATGTCTTTGATTGTTAGTTCAGGAGCAACTTATACATCAGTTCTCAACAGATATGGTAAATCATCCATCCCTCAGGATATTGCCGCAACTTCATTTTTGTCAAGTTGTTCCCACACCAACGTCTGCAAACAATCATTTGTGTGGCACACAGAAGTGACTGTGACTGACTGTGTGTCACAAAAATGATTGTTTGTAGACGTTGGTGTGGGAACAACTTGGCAAAAATGAAGATGTGGCAATATCCTGAGGGATGGATGATTCACCATATCTGTTGAGATCAATACACAAGTCGTTGCTGAACGAATCATCATCGCCATGTGCATGTTGCGCCACCTCGTGGTGATGCTGGCCACAAACACAACCTGCTAAAAACTCGGAAACAGATCAACAGTGCCACCATTACCATCAAGCAACAACTTATGTTGAGCCAAGGTTGTGGCCATTAAAGGTACTGCAATTCAGTGAGCTGAACAACCTGAATCATTGTCCCTGATTCAAAGAAGGTTCTAGAGATCCTGCAAAAAGCCACAGCTTCAGCATAAAATTCCCAAAACTCAATTCGAAGGCAGTAGACCGCATATCTAATTTCATTTTGTTCTGGCTCTATTTTCTGGGAATAAAATATTGATGTGTCTGAATGTATTTCATTCATTCAAGGCATTTATTGCCCTTGAGAAGGTGGTGGTGAGCTGCCTTCTTGAACCATTGCAGTCTGATTGATGTAGGGAGACCCAGAATGCTGTCAGGTTTGAATTTTACTGTAAGGCATGGGACGCAAGAAGCCACAAGAAGCACCAATTGAGAAAGCAACACAATGATAAACCAAAACGAGATGCCAGATAAGTATTGCTTCCAAATCAATTAATTACATTCACTAGATAATATATTAGATCCGTAAGATGTCTAGCCAAGACACATAATCCAATGATAAAGATGACCAAGCCGGTGGTACAAGGTGAGCATACATTTAGCACAATCAATATCAATGAATGGGTAGTCACAGTGGGACCAACAGAAGCCTTTACAACCAACTGGCTGACATGTCCACAAATACAGAAATGGCATCACCTATATGCGCAACTTGATGCTAGTGAAGATGCCAACATCCTACCACTTTGTACACTGAAAGCTGCGTGCCCACAGAATTGGTACATGTTTGTTCAGTTAGCCACTGCCAGACTCATCACATCCAATTGCATGGTGACTCTGTCCTTGGGATTCATTATATTCAAGGGCTGCTATAACAACTCACCCTGGTCACTTCAATTGCAGGGACATCTTCTTGATCACAACTTGAGGTATAATCAAAACACGACAAAGGGTCTGCTATTGGATACCTTGAGCTAACACCAGGATCAGACCACGTAACTCCACAACCGAAATCATTGGTCCACTGGTTGCGCGGCACAGTTGGGACCAAATGTGTTTACCAAATCCAGACTTGCATCAAACAGGGGAACCAATACAGAATGACTGTTTAGCAGATAAGTGTGGATAAACCTTCCCATTCATCTCTTGTCAATACTAATCTGTAACCATGTTGTCGCCTTTACCTTCAGTGAGGTTTGTACCTCATCAGGCAATATTTCTGTTAGCTCCTGTAACATAAGGACCTGCACAGGTAATGGAATGCTAAGATATTTTATAGACATTTATTACATCTCCCGGTATGTACAAATGTAATAGTAGCCCAGCCACTTCAGAGTTTGTGCTTCAATATTTGCTTATAAACAATAACACGCTTTCATCAATGAAGCGTATTACAAGTGACCGCTGTTAAAACGGAGACTGATATCTTTATACTCTTGGGTCATATGGTGATGATACCATGAGCATGTCTTTTAAAGGCACACTGCGTACTAACTGTGAGATAACTCAATAAATACTTTGAGGAAAAGCAAAATGAGTATAAGAGGTCTTGAGTGAAATAAAAAGGAAGAAGATTGAATCTGCCTATTATTACCACAAGGTAACAAAACAGTTGACCTTAATGTTGAACAAAATGCTTGAGTATAGTCATAACTGATGGCCGATGTAATCCAGCAGAAATCGTCAGCATTTCACCAGAAACAAAATCTTATCAATACTGCACCTGAAGTCATTCAACAGTACGATAAAATAGATACTACATTAGATCATACCACAATCACAAACATTGAGCAATTCTTTTTATGAATTGAACACAGTCTAAAACAAACCCCAAATGCATCACACCTACTAGCCATCAGGCATTCTGAAAACATGCAACAATCTCCAGCTCAGATCACCATAACCAAATCTGGAGTGAAAAAAAAACAACTTCTTGTGTTTCAAAGACTTGTAAAAGTTTTGTTTTGTATCAGGGTTTATTCAGACACTGCAGCTCAGTTCGACTTTGCGCAACTCACCCTGAAAGATTGTTTTTCTTTTATTCATTTACAGGGTGAGGGTGTCACTAGCTAGGCAGCATTTATTGCCCAGAGGGCAGCTCACAGTCAACCACATTGCTGTGGGTCTGGAGTCACATGTAGGCCAAACCAGGTAAGGATGGCAGTTTCCTTCCCCACAGGATATTAGTGAACCAGATGGGTTTTTCAGACAATTGGCAATGGATTCATAGTCAACATTAGATTCTTCATTCCAGATATTTACTGAATTCAAATTCCACCATCTACCATTGCGGGATTCAAACCCAGGTCCCCAAAATGTTATCTGGGTCTCTGGATTAATGGTCCAGTGATAATACCATTAGGCCATCACCTCCCCTAGATGTGCTAAAGGACCCTCAGAGGTTGTGATGCAATGACTACATTGGACTTTCCTTAAACTTCCAGTGGGCAATTACTCTGTCTGGAAACCAACAAAAATTTCTGCAGCTCTGAGTAAGAGTCAGAGATGATGGATTTCAACTCACTTACCTGACCACTTACTTAGAAAAGAAAAGAATTAAAGCCTATTCTAACTCCTGGTAACTATAAAATTTATTCCCCGCCTTGTCATTTCACCAATGACATCCTGCCAAATGCACCTTTTACAATGATCCCAAGTCATTACCCATTTACCCATAGCACTGTGCCCTCACCCACCCACCTGCCACCCTACTCCCTCACTCACTTCTTCAAAACGTTAACTCTGCTTTCTTTCCACAGATGTTGTCAGGCCTGCTGAGTTTCTCCAGCAGTTCCTGTTTTTGCTTAATAGACAGCATTGCTTTAAAACTAAACACAATTTCTGAAGCCAATCAAGTGAATATATTAGTTCTCAGTAGGTCCTAATGTGGATCATGTTATAAATCATCCAACTACGAAAGGTAGTAGGATACTTTTGAAAAGGTTTTAAAAGCCTTTACCAACTATTTCAATCTCAAAATAAAAAGGCAGTTGAGAAACTAAGATTTAACAGAATAGTTCAACTTCTAAGGAATAAGTTAGTAATTTAATGGTGATCCTTGCAGACTAAGTTGAAAACTGTGGCTGCAGAGTTTGAAATGAGAATTCTTAAGAGTTAGAATTATTGTTGGAAACATTGTTGAGTTTGGTCATATTTTTTACATCGAGGGAAGATTGAACTTTGATGAAAGCTATTCAAGTCATGCCAGAATCAGAAAGCAGGAAGATTTGCAGTCAGATCCTTAGAGCAGAATAACAACCTAAAGACAGCAACAGGAGACATTCACCTTTCAGGCATGAACGCACAAGAGGCACAGGGCAAGAGAAAAAAATCCCCTTCCTTGTTTCTTTTTACTTCATGGACCTCTGAAATCTGCACAAGACAGCAGTTTCTGAAAATGAAAACCCATGTACCAATACTGTTCGACATGCGCAGAACTTTCGCAACTTCGAGGGAACATCGATGTCAATGTGTCATGTGGCTTCTGACTTTGTCCACCCCAGTCCAAGACCAGGACGGCCACATCATTCCCAGTTCATAATTGCATTCTGAATTAAGCAGGGTTGAAATTTAGGGTGGAATTCAGCCAATATAAAAACACTATATAAGCACTTAATGCGTTGCTTATAAAAAGGCACACCAGGTCAGTGTAATCTCATAATGAGCTATTTAACTGAGGTGCTTCTAAGCCAGTGACAGAGTAATCCTTTAATGAAATGTCTTTAAACCCTCAATTATCCCACTGCGGGAGTTTAAGAATGCAAGGAGTAGTCATTATTGGGTGCACTTGATCAAAGTATACACAATCACACATAAAGTCAAATGATGGACCAGTACTTTTTTCACATAAAGAACTGCCAAAATAAACACCAAGACTCTTCTCTCAACTTATGGCATGCTGTGCCTATCATGTAATGTGTATATCAATTAATTTTGTAGTTTGAAAAGAATAGAAGTTCTAAGATACTGATTTACATCTAATATGGAAACTCAATACAGAAATGGCACAACATCTGTGGGACAATTCTCTGCTCCCAACACAATATTCAGTTTCGTGATGTAAGTGTGTGCCTACACCCTTTATTCCTCTCCACTGCAGCTGGAGTTTGCACTTTTCTCAACTAGAGGGAAGAAACTTACTCATCTATAAGAAACATTGAGCTCCATGGGCCAATCAAGCATCCTCTATACCCTGGCTGATGTTTATCTTTCAAGAAATATCACAGAATTAGACTATCTGCTCGTTGCCGTCTTGTTGTTTGTGGGATCTTGCTGTGTGCCATTGCAGCAATTCCCAGGATAAGCTGCTAAATTTCCAGTTATTCCCACTCCCCTATTATTTGCCTCTACGCTCCCTTTTAAATATGTTCTGAAAATTATCAATGAATTTGCATTCAGTAATTTTCCAAGCAGCACATTCCACGTCATATCAACATGCTATGTTTAAAATAAAAGCTACAATATGTTGCAAACTGCCCAATCACCACTCCCACACCACAGGACATTTTGTCCATTATCTTAAAATTTCTGTTGACTCTCCTACATGCAAAAACAGTTTCTCCCCCATCTTCTTTATCAAGCCATTCAGTTTTCACCACAATTGTTTTTATTTGCTGAGGGAGCACTGAAGAATGCACTGAAGTACAGCAAGACGCTTCCCTGTTACTGATTAACATGCGTACCGAGGCAGCGCTTCACTCCTGGTCCACTACATGCCTCCCACTACTCTGCTCTCCCAATGACAGAGTAACATCCATCATTTACATTGTCATCATTCGGATATTTATATCCCATTACACTACATTTCCCTTACTCGTTTTGCAAAAGGAATTTGGTGGGGCAATTTATAAATTGTGAATATGGAGGTTAATTGTGTCTTTGTCAGAAATCTAAATGCACCATGATATGTCTGCATGTAATAATTCGGTGTTACCAGCTCTTATAACACAGCAGAAACATTAGTGGGAATAGGATCATGTCATTACACCGAAATACCAATGAGGGTTAACAATTCAAGTGTACTTCAGGACTACATGTGGCACTACATCAATGCAGCCATCTGTTCAACAATGTCCCATACATTACAGTCTGTGCAGTTCAGTGGTCCTTGATTCACAACTACAATGAAGCAACGTCTGTTGAAGAAATCCCAGAATACCATCCAGTACCCAGTCCAGTGATGGAAGTACAAGTGCAGTTTGTCTGTCATGATCAAGGCTACATAAAACACTGCATTCAAGCATATCTAATCTTTTTACCTATCCAAAAATATTGTGATCTATACAAAGGCACCTAAAAACATTCTGAACTTATAAACTGGCCTTTTTCCGTGTATGTGTGTGTGTGTCTGTGCGTGTGCCTGTGTGTATCTGTGCGTGTGTGTGTGTGTCTGTGTGCATGTGTGTGCGCGTGTGTGTGTGTGTTGGGGGTTGTGTGTGTGTGGGTGTATGTCTGCATGTGTGTGTGTGTGTGGGGGGGGGGGGTAGGGCGCGTGTGTGCGTGCGCATGTGTGATAATTCTGAAGTTAGATTGCAGAATAGAAAACCAGATACCAAACCTTTACTTAACACTGGATTTATTGACAGAATGGAACATCACATATTTTTGCCTCCTCCTCAACATCTGGTGTCCCAGACATCTCTCTTTATATGTACTCAAGTTACTAAACCAATCAGTACCCCTCATCTGCATATGTTTAACCTTAGTATTGCATTTAACATATCATTAACTGATTCCCTTTTGTTAGATCAAAAAGTACAATTGCAATCATTCCTTTTTGTAAAACAGTTTGACAATTTAATATTTGGATTGATTTGGACTGAGTTTTTTTTCTGCCTACCAACTCTTATGCTAGCAAGTTCAATACTAAACTTGTTTTAAGGTTCGCTTTATTTTATATGTATACATATAACCTCACCAGTCACAGAAATATTTCTTGTTTTATATGCTCAAGGTACTTAATGAATAAATGCTCGCCACTTATATAACCTTAATCTTAATAAGGCATGAACATACAATTCACATCAAATAGTCAGGCTAGTCATGTTTAAATTTTCAGTCTTCAACCATACAGGTACAGAAATGAGAAACTCTGAGTGACTTGGAGAAAACAAAGATCTTAAGTATACCTCTAAGGAAACAATTGAGATGTTGCCTGTTGTAGTTGTGTGCTGATGGTGTGACAGCCAAATAAGAGGGTGTTTAGAGGCAAGTTGTTCTGATAATGGAAATGTTTTGAATCTGCATCCAAGACGGAGCCTGAGGTGAGTAAGGAATGATATAGACCAACTGAGAAATGCAATGACCATTTATAGATAGTACAACCAATGATCAAAACTTTGGAGATGCTAAAATGACAAATGATGGAAAGATTCAAAATGTGACTATGGGCCTGAATAAGGAGTTGATATGCTGGGTGATATGGAATCGGAAGTAGAGGCCAGAAATTCCATGGGGAATAAGCATAGGGAATTTAGATGAAGACTGCATGTACTAATGAGAGATTTGCTGCACATTATTGCCATAGGAGGTGAACATAGAGAAGGATTTGTGAAAATAAAGCATCATGAGATTTAGGGAGGCATTGGAGGGCAAAAACTTTAAAGTTAGTGAAAGAATGTGATCTAATGAAGTGGGAGAAGGTTGTGAATGAGAGAAGAAGAAGGATCCAGACGAGTGTGATGGTGGTGTGAATATCAATTCATCAAATCACAATTCATAATATCTGGAATGTTAGTTATAGGAATTAAAGTTTTAACTGTAGATAGATGCGGTATCTGATTGAGAAATCGATGAAGATAACTCACGTTTATGCAACTTAAAAGGCAGCCCATATTTAAGTTACAAGAACAAGGATTATATTGTTTAAACCTCAGCTGGAGACGTAATGGATCCAGATAGTCTACACTTACTTCAATAAAAAGGGAACTGCATATGCCATTTCCAGATCAGAAGATGGTAAATTCAGATTGTAAACAAGTGATTTATTAACAAAACAAGGGATCTTGGGTGAATAATCTGTACAAATTATTCACATGGTTACCGAATCAAAGTTATGTTGTAGGTAACATCATTGGTATAGATTTCTATTTACCTTCCTAAAGCACACCATATTGCCATGGAGATAGTGATTCAAAGTAGAACCTCATTTGGAAGATTCTTTTGCTTGATCAGTATGTGCAATTGCCAGCAGTAGCTTGAAAAAATTGACAGTATTGTGGCTTTGCTTCAGTATAAACTGCATGCCACTTGATTGAAAGAGTGACGGTCTGCGATATTCAGTTACACCTGCGCTTCAGGCAGAGAACACTAAGTTTAACTTTCACCTTGTGAAATCTCCATCTGCATTTTGTGAAGGAAAAGCTGCTGAAAACATTCACCAGTAGTCTTTTGGCTGAAAACAGCCAGCAGAATTAGCCTGGAAAGCCGTGGGAAGGCAGTTTTGTATTTTAGCAAAGAACTGAGGTATCCACAGTTCTGCGGGAGTTGACATTAAAATTAGAGAATCACAGAGCCAAAGGGTAAATTTAAGTGGTCCCATCTTACCTTGGAAGATAGATAGAGCATCAAGGAAAATTAAAATTCATTCTGGAGGTCTGCGGCATATCCTTGAGTTGGTCTCTAGAGAAGTGAATGTATCATCAAAATTCTTAGAATATATTGTTTGGGGTTAAATTAATAGGGCTTGCCTTGATCAATTATTTTCACACACAGTAAAAATGGGGAAATCGTAGCTTTCAGCATTTTCAATTTTTAAACGTGTCTAAATGTACAGAGTAATAAATATTGGCATCATTAATGACATTTGTATCTCATGAAGAAATAATAACAAAAAATTGATTATATTGCCTCTTTCCCCCACCTCAAGAATGCTTTCAACATCCCTTTTGTGAGGTTTTGGTTCATTTGCCTTAATATCTCCTCAATCAGCTCAAATGTTGTCTGCTTCAGCTTCAGCTCCTGCTTCTGATTCTGATTTGGATTGCTTCAGCATCATTTATAAATTTTCATGATGGGGGCTACCATTTCAACAGATCATGCTTGGTTTAATGATGTCTATATAAATGTTGACCAATTTGTAAGGACTGCATCTTTTTATTTTGTGATTTTAAAAAAGTCTGGTCTCTAAAACAGCTCTTTCCTATTTTGGTTCAATGTTTGAAGAGGTGGCTGCTGTTTGAAAAAGCCAGTATCCTGACACCCATGGCAGGTATCCTATGAACAACTGCTTGAACAAACAGTAACTGAAGTTTGAGTTCCAGCTGATTTGGAGCAAAAGGGGTTTAATCATAGAATCGAGACAGTGAATGGAAGCAGGCAATTCAGCCCATCGAGCCTATACCAAACCTCGGAAGAGCATCCCACCATTCCCCCACCCCATCCCTATAACCCTGCATTTTCCTTAGCTAACTCACATAGCCTGCACACCCCTGAACACTGCGGGCAATTTAGCATGGCCAATCCACGTAGCCTGCGCATATTTGGACTGTAGGTGGAAATCAGGCCAAACACACACAGGCATAGGGAGAATGTACAAACTCCAGACAAAGAGTCGCCCAAGGCTGGAATCGAACTCAGGTCGCTGAAAGAAACCCAGTTTAGCTCTCCTGTAACAGTTGTTGTAAGCTGTGACTTTTGACATAAGTCATAGGCTTAAGGGTGAACCAGCCACCTTGTCTCTTGCCAATCAGTACTAGCATCTGGATAAAGATGATTAATGCAATGAATTGTCCAGCAGAAGAATCAGAACAATTATCACAACAACAGAACCTGGGAACAAAGATAACTGAATTGTCTATTCAGCTTTTCTCCCTTCTGTTAAGAAATAGTGGAAATTCTCCCAACTCCTAGTCACAAGAGCTTCATTATTTGTCTGGAAACTTCATCAATATTTTTCAAACTATTACCCACAGATTGTATGGCTAGAACATTTAGTTGGTAATGGTATCTGTTCCTTTTAATCTATTTTTGAATTGTTTATGCTTGGTAAATAGTCCCAATAGTCTTAACGTTAACCAAGGTGGAAGGATTTTTGGAAGTTTAACTCTCAAAAACTCTCTTGCTCTCACCTTTGTTCTTCTACTCATCTTTAATGTCAATTTCATTTCTCTCATTTCATTCTTATTTTTCCTGTCTGCCATTCCCATTTCGGACTAGACTTAGAACCAATTTATTGTTCATTTCCTGCTCAATTTTTCCTTTACCTTCTGGAGTGTTCCTAACCCTTCTCTACATCTCATCTCCTAGGCCAGTCACTACATTCACTGCTACTTTCCTAAAACAGTTTTAAACAGACCCTGTTCAGTTGGCAAGCTAGTTCTCCTTCCCAGTCTGACACTTGCTTTTCGATCTATAGGTCTTTCATTTATGAATCGACATCTGTCACCCCATTTTGATGAACATGCTAATATTAATCTCTAATTTGACAGGCCTTTGTTTCAACTTGAACTAACCTCCATCTCTTTAAACTCCGTCCTGAACTCCTCGCCAAAGATAACTTCCAAATGACCCATTTGCTCTCAATTCCATTTCAATTTCCCCTCTAGACTTTACTTAAGATTCTCAGTCTCTCCCATTTGCCACTCAGTAATCACTTGCATGTATTTGGCTCTCCCTCAGCAATGCACTGACACATCAGCCAAGATTATGTGGATAAATCCACAACATGTGACTCTGAGATAAGAGTGGAACCAACGAGGCCAAGCTGCCACTGATGGTTCCAGTGTGTTCTATAAAACCTAAAGCTGTCCTAAAGTATGCATTAAACTTAACTTCCAGCAGATAAGCAGCAGATAATAGCATAATCTAAATCTGTTCATAACTTTACCATGAAGTTTGTTAGTTAAATGCAGAATCAACCATGCAGTAATATTCAACATGTTAGAATTTGAAGCTATCGGAATTAACTAACACTTTGACCAACATTTTAGAGCTCTGAACAATGTGGGCTATAACAAGGTTTGTAGCAAAACTGCATGAGAAGTCCAGCAAGGTCTATAGAGACTGAAAGGCAACTTTTATGCATCGGCCAGACATCAAGGTGAGTTTCTTGCTAGGCAGTAGCGAGTTCATAGAGATATAGAAACATATAAATACATAGAAAACAAGACCAGGAAGAGGCCATTCTGCCCTTCGAGCCTGCTCCACTATTCTTCACAACCATGGCTAATAGCCCAACTCAGTAGCCTAATCCTGCCTTCTCCCCGTGACCTTTGATCCCATTTGCCCCAAGTGCAATATCTAGCTGCCTTTTGAATACATTCAATGTTTTGGCATCAACTGCTTCCTGTGGTAATCAATTCCACAGGGTCACCACTCTTTTGATGGAAAAATGTCTCTTCATCTCCATCCTAGATCATCTACCCTCCATCCTCATACTGTGACCCCTGGTTCTGGACAAACCCATCATTGGGAACATCCTCCCTGCATCTACACTGTCCAGTCCTGTTAGAATTTTATAAGTCTCTATGAGGTCCCCCCTCTTATGTTTGAACTCCACCAAAAACAATCCCAACCTAGTCAATCTCTCCTCATACATCAGACCCACCATTCCCAGAATCAGCCTGGTAAACCTTCTCTTGAGAGCAAGAGTACCCTTCCTCAGAAAAGGAAGCCAAAACTGCAAACAGTATTCTAGGTGTGGTCTCACCAAGGCCCTGTATAACTGCAACAACACATCCCTGCTCCTGTACTCAAAACCTCTCGCAATGAAGGCCAACATACCGTTTGCCTTCTTTATCACCCGCTGCTCCTGCGTGCTTACCTTCAGCGAGTGGTGCACAAGGACACCCAGGTCCCACTGCACATTCCCCCTCTCCCAATTTACAGCCATTCAGGTAGTAATCTGCCTTCTTGTTTTTGCTTTCAAAGTGAATAACCTCACATTTACTTATTATACTGCGTTTGCCATTGATTTGCCCACTCACCCAACCTGCCAAGAACATGCAGAAGGATTTCTGCATCCTCATCACAGTTCACCCTCCCACACAACTTGGTATCATCTGCAAACTTGCACATGTTACATTTTGTTCCCTTATCCAAATCATTAATATATATTGTGAATAACTGGGGTCCCAGCACCAATCCCTGTGGCACCCCACTATTTACTGCCTGCCAATTTGAAAAGGACCCATTAATTCCCACTCTTTGTTTCCTCTCTGCCAACCAGTTCCCAATCCATCTCAATACACTTCCCCCAAACCCATACACTTTAATCTTGCACATTAGTTTCTGATGTGGGACTTTGTCAAACACTGTCTAAAAGTCCAAATATGCTACTTCGACTGGCTTCCCCTTCTCAACTCTACTAGTTACATCATCATAGAATTCAAACAGATTTGTCAAGCATGATTTCCCCTTCATAAATTCATGCTGACTGTGCCTGACCCTGCCACTGTTTTCTAAAAACTCTTCTACAAAAGCTTTGACAATGGATTTGAGAATTTTTCCCACTTTCGATGTTAGGCTCACCGGTCTATAATTCCCTGTTTCCTCTCTACCTCCTTTTTTGAACATTGGAGTGACATTAGCCACCCTCCAATCTGCAGAGACTGTGCCAGAGTCTATCGAATCCTGGAAGATGACCACCAATGCATCCACTATTTCTAGAGCTACTTCCTTAAGTTTTCTGGAATGTAGATTATCAGGCCCTGAGGATTTATTAGCCTTTAATCCCAACAATTTTCCCAGCACCATTTCTCTGCTAATATTGATCTCCCTCAGCTCTTCCCTCTCAGTAAATCTTACAGCTTCAACAATTCTGGTATCTGATTTGTGTCCTCTTTTGTGAAGACAGATCCAAAATATGTATTCAGTTACAGAGATGTATAGCTCAGAAGCAGACCCTTCGGACCAACTCGTTCACGCCGACCATATATCCTAAATAAATCTAGTCGCATTTGCCAGCATTTTGCCCGTATCCCCCGAAACCCTTCTATTCATATACCCATCCAGATGCCTTTTAAATGTTGTAATTATACCAGCCTCCACCACTTCTTCTGGCAGCTCATTCTATGCACACACCACCCTCTGTGTGAACAAGTCCACCCCTTAAGTCCCTTTTCAATGCTTCCCCTCTCACCTTCAAACCTTTGCCCTCTAATTTTGAACTCCCCCATCCTGGGAAATAGGCTTTGGCTATTCACCCTATCCAAGCTGCTCACGATTTTATAAATCTTTATAATGTCACTCCTCAGCCTCCAATGCTCCAGGGAAAATAGTTCCAGCCTATCCAGCCCCTCCCTCTCATTCAAACCTTCCAACAATGCCAATGTTGCAAATGAACAAGGATTATTTCTTGTGAAACGCTTTATCAAATGCATCTCACCTCATGAATATGCCGTTTCCTATCCAACCAAATGCATCAAGGAACTAGATATTGAAAATTCTTGGCATGGAAGTTAGAGCAGTTACCTGGAAACTTCAACTCACTACTAGCTGTAAAGAGCTTCTATATTGCTCAGTACCAAACCGCATCTCACTTCAGACCCATCTGTATGCTTGGAGCATTCCTTCCCTGCCTTGCCATGCTGGACCTATTACTGCGGTTACACAAAGGCTAATTGCATTGCTGGTAAGCAGCCCTGAGTCAAGGGAATGTACATCTTGCCATACAGCAATCTCTCACCTACACCATGTGTTAGCAGCTGACAGCAAACACATTGCATAGGACGCAGGCAAACAGCCATTTCTCAAAATCTCAGGGGAGTAGTCCACGCCAAAATCTATGAAGGAAACAGTCAGTGAGGAGGTCCCAGCATGATAAGTCAAAGGCAATCCCCAATCTCAGACCAGGGGATTGTCCATATCAGGAGTTTGGTTAGGGTTTCTTATTAGTCAGGTGTCCATGCCTCTGCAGGCCAGGATGTGGGTCAAAGTCTGATCCAGCATCCAGGTCACTCTTCCCCCTCCCTGATGTGTAGCAGGATGTGACGCTCAGACTCCAGCTCATCAACTCTGAGTTGGAGTTCCTCAAACAAACGAAACTTGCTTCAGATGTGGTCACTATGAGCCACAATGGGATTCACCAGCTCTCACATCACGCAGGTACAGCACATCGCCTGGCCTGACATCTCTGTTTTAATTACATAGTTCTTAATTTGATTTCAAAAAAAATTTCATAATGATCTCTTAGTTTGTAGCCTGTAAATATTTCTCTTATTTACCTTCCACCTGAGAGTAACTTATAATCGATAGGCAAATTATTAGCTATCACCAATCATTGAATTTGGGATTAATTTGGGATTAATCTGTAATGTCACACTTTTGTGTTAGGCCCCAGGTCTTGGTCTTCAATTTATCCTTTTTGTAAAAAAAAAACCTTTCAAACTATGAGCTAAAAAAGCAAGCAAAAAACAGATAACAAGGTGTCGAGCTGGATGAACACAGCAGGCCAAGTAGCATCAGAGAAGCAGGAAGGCTGATGTTTCGGGTCTGAACCCTTCTTCTGAAATGCTTGGCCTGCTGTGTTCATCCAGCTCTACACCTTGTTATGTCAGATTCTCCAGCATCAGCAGTTCCTGCTATCTCTATTCAAGCAAAAAACGAAAATCTCTTCTCCTCTGCACCGAATTCCCACGTTGCCTCCAAATTCCTGAACAATATATTCTTTTGGGCTGTGTCTCACTCTAGATGGGATCTGTCCATTCTGACTGTGCAAAGCTTTCTGACTGCACACTTTCATCTGGTCCTCTCTCAAATACGGCTGAGGAGACTCATACTAGTTAATCTGTAATAGTAATGGCCAGCTCTTAAGGCTCTATTCAGGATTCAGCTGATTGACTGATAACTGTTCTGAGGAAGGGTCACCAGACCCGAAACATTAACTCTGATTTCTCTTCACAGATGCTGACGGACCTGCTGCACTTTTCCAGCAAATTCTGTTTTTGTTCCTGTGTTTGTGACGATAACTGTCCCTCAGTTAGTTGAGGCAGCTACTGCGTTAGCCTTTGCACTCGGCTGATTTTTTAGCACTTAAAATGGAGAAAGGAAAGAAATATTTACCAGTTCTTTTCCCACGTTGTCTCCAAATTCTTGTAGCTACATATTCATTGGGGCTGTGTCTCACTCTGGATGTTCTCCTTCGTGGCCTCGTGAAGCGTACTGAAAAATCTTTTTGAAAAGGCACATCCCCTTATTCCCATATTCATCAAGATGTCAAGTGAAGGAAAATCCACTTTTTTTGTGGCCTTTTGCAAGGGTTTGGCCCTGTAGTACAAGTGGATCAATAGGCCATGTCATCAATCTGATAATTGAGCTGCCTGAGATTCCCTAAAGTCATAGCTTTGTACAATGTGCAATGCCAATAAGGGATGTTCCTTTTGCTTAATCTCTGGATGTAGCAGTTGGGTTGAAGATTTTGTAAATAAATCACTGTGTCACTGTGTAACTCTGGTCTTCTGTTAGAGTTCTCGTCAGAATTTAGATGCTGTACAGTTTGGAGCATCTTTCTCCTCAGCCTCACCGTCATGTAGAGTAAAAATAAACATATCAGAGCTGACAAAAAAATCTGGCCTGAGCTTGTCGAAATACCCACAGGATCCACATGAAAGCATGATCAAAAACATTGAGTTAAGTGATCTTTCCTGAAATGGGAGTGGGAGATCTGTCACTGAGCTCAGCTCCACTGGTTCAGCAGATATGCTACAAATATCTTGTGGCCAGTTGTGCATTGATCCTGTCCCTCATCAAAAGCCACAGATCTCCCACTCAGTAAATAATTAGCTTCTTCTGTTCTATTCCAAGGTCTTATAGTCCTTCTCACATAGTGGGGTCTCACCAATAAAAGAATGGCCCCTTGTAAATGGTGACAGTGACGGAGCAGGGGTAGCCAGTAGATTGTACCTCCATATACTCAGGGGGGGTATTATAGTATACTAATTGCTCAAGTGAGAGGTATAGTGCTTTCTTGGTGCGATAAAACTGGAACTTGAGGACAATTAAACAAAATAAGTAATGTGTTCAGGTCTCACTAGATTGTTTGAGGCTGTGCAACCTTTTATATCAGATGGGACAGCCTGCAAATGGTTGAAGTAAAACTCGTTTAGGTACAAAATGAGTTTGCTCGCTTGAGTGTGAAATCTGTCCTCTTTTCGGCAAATATTTATTTACTATTAATAAAGACCTCTGAAGGGGTTTGGAAAAACAGAATTACGTTGCAAATTATTCACGTTCACCAGGGGAATAATGAGTGAACATTCCGGAAATTCTGAGTTACAAGTTCCTCTCAGTGTTGTAGGTGTAATTAAGTTGGTATGTTAGGCAAGTAAATATCACAAATAGAAAGGATAATGTCACAGATGCTTTCTTTCTTTGGGTAGAGAGAATTACGTGATTATATTCAGCAAACCGGATCTGAGGCACTTATATTCTTATCACAGTGTTTGTTTTTGTTCTAAGGTTTAATCACATTTTTAAAACACTTGTTTCAGGATATGACATGTGTCTAGGTGTTGACTCTACATGTGCAGGATGACTGGTGTCAGCACGGAGCCTTTCTCTGATCAATGTCAAATCACCCCTGGGCACCAATCAACTTCATGCAAATAGATAGCTTGACCCTGTCTTGAAAGTTCCAGCCAATTCTGTGTTCTTGAGTTACGCCACTTTGGATAAACCCTGATTGGTGCAGAAGTAGCCAACTCCCATCATACCTTGCATGCCCCTTCATAGCTCTCTGCAGCTCCCATCCCATAATTCCCATTTGGCTCCATGAGCCTAAACTCTGCCTGAGAGCTTTCAAAGCTCCAATGCCCCTTCAAGGTATCCCTGCGTCCTCTGTACAGTTACAATCAGACTGTGCATGAGATTCCCCAATTTGTTGCTGTTCGAGACAGGATACCCCCAAATTATTCAGCTCCCAGGTTAGGAGGGTTGAACTGCCTACCTTTCTTGAATCACACACTCCCTCAGTTGGTCACACAAGTTAAATGTGACTCCCATGAAAGGAAGGTTTTAAAGGAAGCCAATTTAACCAGGTTTTCTTGAGCTAATGAAGAGTGAGTTACTTAATTACTAAACATAAGAAGACTTAGTAATGCAACATACTTACACATAGATTAGAAATAAGCTGAAAGACTGATAGGATAAAGGTTTTTTTAAGAAATAATTGTACATGAGGGAGGAGAATTGAACAGTGTCGTCATCACAGTGGAGGTTACTGATAGCATCGATGCACAATCCTTAGTTCTGTAGATTGTTTGAGATTCTGCAGTTCTGATTCCTTTTGACAGAGATTGATTTCCAGCATTTAAAGTGAGAGGGATTTTTTTCCCCTGTTTCCCTTTCGTCTGGCAGTTATCAAGCTGATTTCTAGTTCTCATAGAATCATAGTTATAGAGTCATTGAATCATACAGCATGGAAACAGACCCTTCGGTCCAGCCAGTCTATGCCGAACATAATCCCAAATGAAATTAATCCCACCTGCCTGCTCCTGACCCATATCCCTCCAAACCTTTCCTATTCATGTACTTATCCAAATGTCTTTTAAGCATTGTAATTGTACCCACATCCACCACTTCCTCAGGATGTTTACTCCACGCGCGAACCACCCTCTGTGTGAAAAAAATTGCCCCTTATGTCTTTTTAGATGTCTCTCCTCTCACCTTCAAAATGTGCCCTCTGGTCTTGAAACTCCCATCCTAGGGAAAAGTCAATTACCATTAACTCTATCTATACCTCTCATTCTTTTATAAACTTCTATCAGTTCGCCTCTCAACCTCCTACACTCCAATGATAAAAGTCCCAGCCTTAACTTATAACTCAAACCTGCAGTACTTTTAACTGCAATGCAGTGGTCTTTTTAACTTATGTTCATGTGTATTCTCCAAACGGAAAACCACAAAATATGTTTAATAGTTTTCAGGTGGCTCGATGTTGAACATGGGTTTACGAGTCCCTTATTATTATTTTGTATATTGTGGTATGTTTCTACTTGATTTTTAATTTACATCTGCACCTATTTTTGGCTGTAACAACTGTTTATCAAAAAATGCATTTTGGAATTATTAAAAATATCAGCAACACTTTGGGATTCTAAAATATGGTCATGAAATCTACCCTGCACAACAATTGAAATAAGATTACTTCTCATTTCATGGCAAAAGTTGAAAAGAGTTAAACATATGTTAAAAAACACACGCACACATAACATGAACATTCATTTTCTTACTCTCAGTCAATGTCATATTTTCAGACTTAATCAATTCTCTTGAAATTCTAGACAGAGCATCCGTAATCACATTTCCTGGCAAAAGGTTGGTTATTTTCAGGTGTAGAACTGTACAGCACAGGAATGGACCCTTCGGCCCATGGTGTTGTGCTAAACATGACGCCCAATTAAAGTCATCCCCTCTGCCTGCCCTTGGTCCATATCCTTCCATTCCTTGCACTTTCATGTGCTTATCTAAAAGTCCCTTAAACACTCCTATCTTATCTGCCTCCACCACCAGCCCTGGCAGCACATTCCAGAATCCTACCACTCTCTGGTAAAAAACTTACCCCTCACATCTCCTTTGAACTTTCCCCTCTCACCTCAAATGCATGCTTCCTAGTATTAGACGTTTCAACTCTAGGAAAAAGATTCTGACTGTCACCCAAACTATGCATCTCATAATTTTATAGATTTCTATCATGTCTCCCCTAAGTGACCGTGACTCCAGAGAAAAAATCTCAAGTTTTTTTCAGCCTCTCCTTATATGGTTGTAAGAATAAACTCCAACTGAATAACCTGGTGTTTCAGGTCACAAAGAGTTCCACAAAGTTAACAAGCTGTGGTCAACATAGAAAATGGTCTTTTGGTCATTTCTGACATATGTCTCAAAGTGTTTCACGGTCAATAATAAACGGAGGGCCGTGTACTCTCCTGTGGATGAACATCCCTGGCATTTGTTTTCTTCTTTGCAAAAATGTGTAATTGATCTCTCAATTCCAGATTTATCCTCCAGAAGGGGAATAGCCCCTCTCCCAATGTCATTGTACTCTGTGATATTAATTAGCTGCGCTGTGCAATTGTATAATCTTGCCTCTAAGAGCCTTTCACTGGCATCAGTCATCACTGCTATAATACATCCAAGGTTAGGAAAGGGAGACTACTTTACATGAGCAGTCAAGGAACCTACCAGTAACCCTAGGCTTCTAAAGCTGCCCTGTCAACTGATGTATTGGGTAGGAGTCGGCTCTGGTCACTGTATTAACTTTTTGCAAGGTGCTGCAATCTTGTGCAAATACTGTTCAAGCATGAACAAAACTGGAGAGCTCCGGTCACTGCTACTAGGCTCAGCTGTTGCTCCAGAATATATTTAATCTCCTCCTGAACACGGGACATGTCTTCTGGGTGGAGCTAATAAGGATATTACCCTGAGGGACAGGCCTCATCCACATCCACGTCATGTAGAGCTAGGGTGGTGCAATCTGGCTTGTCCCTGCAGTTACATTTAAATGCAATGAGCAGTCCCATCGAGCCTGCATGCTGCTCTGCAACAAGTGAATGAGTAAGGAGTCCAATTTGCAAATATCTCAGCATTGGGTTAACCAGAGAGTAGGAGGTTCACTGTAAGCCTCCCCCATATCTCCCTCCAATTCACCCTGGTTGTTGCCCTCATTTTCTGGGTTGGTAGTAACAGGACAGGCCATTACCTGCTTCTCCCCTTCTCTACAGTGGTATAGCTAACATGACCCAGCCTTCAATTCTCCCCCAATCTGTGATCTCAATCAGATAACACACTTCCCTGAACTTCATTGCTACTCTATGGGATACTGAGTCACCCCTTTAAGACTTCTCCTGTTGTTAATGGGAGCGCTAACAATTAGTCTCTAGGCTGATAGTATCAGGCCCTGACATGCTTGTCTGTTTCTTGTTCCATCACTGTTTGGGAGATTTTTAGAAATTTGCCCAGATCCCATGGAATTTTGAGCATTTTTGTTCAAATCATGAAGAAATTTGAAACATCCTGAAACTTTCAACTGGATCACTAGACACCAGAGGTCAGATCAGTCCCAGCTCCAAGGTTGACCTGAGCTGTGTTGACTAGTCCCAGACTTCCCTGCTACATTCCCTGCCATTGGACTGGAAGAAAGAAACTGTTCCTGATTGATGGTGAGAGTCCCCAGCATTTATAGGTTTGCTTGAGGGTTTTGTCAGCGCACACCATCCATTGCATGGCATTGTGGAAACCTTAAGCCTCTTGAACCTTACAATGAATCAATGGCTTCAGCAACATTTGTAAAAAATTGGCAAACAGAAAAAAGATGCAAATGTGCCTTGAGGGAACCGGGTTGATTTCTGCCACTTGGAATAAAATTTAACTAACATTATCAAAAACACACTTCCTCTCAATGGAAATTTAGGTCTGCATAAAATGAATTGATGGTAATCACAACTCCCAAGAAACATTGAGTGAAAGTAAGAACTGCCGATGTTAGAGTCAGAGATAACAGTGTGGAACTGGAAAAACACAGCAGGCCAGGCAGCATCAGAGGAGCAGGAAAAAGGGTCCCAACCTTAAATGTCAGCTTTCCTGTGCTCCTCCAGCTCCACAATGTGTAATCTCAAGAAACATTGGTGTCTAGAGATGCAGCATCCACGGCGGTCATAGGGATGGTCACAGATGACATGGAATAGAAAGCATCCTTCTGAAGTTGAACCACAATCCATTTGTTATCTCGTCATGTCTCAGACTGGCAGCTTTATGATTTGATTAAAGATCCTTCATACAACCACTGAGGGCCAGGAGAATCTAGTCAAACATTAGCCTGAAGAAATGAAAAATTAGGCAAGAAAGGGAGAAAGGGTATACTCCTGCAGGTCAAGTAGTAAATTCAGACAACAAAGTTGAGTTAAATTTTCACGGGTCCTATGAATTCAGATGGGTGTAATATTTCAGCTTAGTTTCAGAAACAGCTGGGAAACAGTTAGAGGTCCTGATATTTGAAAATGCATCAGTTTTATTTTGTTTCAGACTATTTCATGATAAGAGATATGGAGAGTGCAGCTTTCAAATCCAAGCTCTAACTCTTACTGGCTGACCAAGAGTATTGCTTCTTTGCAAACCTCTGCAGCAGCTCTCCACAGTTTTTAGGTTAGCTATTGAAAATGTACCCATTAGCTCAGAGCAGAAGCTGTTGCTAGGTGACAACAGCATAGACGCATTAGGGTTTTCTAGGTCTGCTTGTTCGACAATTAAAGCAATAAAACTCCAACTTCATTACTCTTTAAGAACATTGTTGGACACTGCTGTCCAAAGTGACTGTATTACTTTTGTAACCAGCAACTAGTCCATAGCCTCCTTTAAACACTTCGCACTCCAATCCCAGGGAAGTGCATGGTGAATAATTTGCGACCCAATAATGTCCGAACACGTTCTTATGACAATTCACATGATCATAACTGTATCCATTCCCAAGAAATCAAATAATTCTGGCAATGACCGCCAGAAAAATTCCAGCTAGTTGGGATGAAATTTGATTCAGTTGTTTGGTTTGCGTAATAAATGGCCCCTTTACTTATGAGCAAGTTTATTGATAAGATTTATTTACCCTGCTCTGTACGTCAAGAGGAACAAACATCATCAAGCAGGATTAAACAATGCCAGCTTTGTGGTAATGCAACAGTTGAGGACACAAGAGGGCTCAAAGTTTCCTATAGCTGATAGTCAGTCACCACTTGCTATCCAACACCACAGAGCAACCACAATGATATTAATAGTATTAATGATATTAATATTAATGCACAAGGAGGAGGAAAATAGTTGAACATAGAGTACGTAACATCAGGAAAAGAGTTAAGGGAGTAAACAGGCAGGCAAACAAAACATAAACTAGAAAATGTGAGTGAAGTAATATCAGCATCGTGGGAAAAATAACAAGATAAATACCCTAATCCCCAGAGTTCATAGATCATAATGTGCCCGCATCTTTAGACATTCTTATAAGCCACTGAAAATTGAGGTAAGGTTCCAATTTATCCTTCTCCACCAGTATCTCTGTTCATGTGGGTGGTACCGTGCCTCACAGCACCAGGGACCCTGGTTCAATTCTTGCCTCGGGTGACTGTGTAGAGTTTGCACATTCTCCCCATGTCTCCCTGGATTTCCTCCGGTTACTCCCGTTTCCTCTCACAGTCCAAAGATGTGCAGATTAGGTGAATTAGCCATGGGAGATGCAGGGTTGCAGTGTTAGGATTAAGGGGTTGAGTCTGGGTGGGGTACTCTTCAGACGGTTGGTGTGGACCTGATGGGCCTAATAGCCTACTTCCACGCTGTAGGGATTCGATGATGTGCTGCTCAGATCTTCATCTATGCTTTTGTTACTTCAAGGTTCAGTAGTTCTAATGCATTTTTCTTACGGCTTCCCCCTACCCCCAAATCTCCCACTGTCCAGCAACTGGAGCTGTTCTGAAACTCGATCCTAAGTGGTACCAGGTCCTGTTTATCTCTCACCCCAGTCGGACGGTGGTAAGAAATAGCAAGGGGAAGAAAACACACTGATGGGAGTATTCGGTAGACCCTAATCCCACTTCATCAAAAAGGTAGAGTGATGAAAAGCAGGTTGGTCAGTTCGTTAGCTTAACATCTGTCATTGGGAATGTGTTCGACCCCTGTCATAAAATATGTAATATTAGAACATTTAGAACCACATAAAATACTCAAGCAGAGCTGGCATGGCTTCATGAAGGAGAAATCATTATTGACAATATTATTAGAATTCTTTAAGGAGGGAGCAAACAGGAAAGATAAAGGGAATCCAGAATATGTCATTTAGTTAGATTTTCAGAAAGTGTTTGATAAGATACCATACATTAGGCTACTTAATAAGAGCCCATGGTGTTCAGTAATATATTGGTATGAATATAGGATTGACAAATAGAAAACAGAGAGTTAGGATAAGGGGCCATTGACAGCAAGACAACCTGTAACTAGGGGAGTGCCACATGGATCAGTGCTAGGACCACAATTATTTCCAATACATATTAATGACTTGGAGGAGATTAAAAACACTGCAGCCAAGTTTACCAACAACACAAAAATAGCCGGGAAGCCAAGTGGTGAGGATGACATAAAGAGTCCAAAGAGGATATTAGAGATATTAAGAGACTATCAAAGATTGGCAAATGGAATATGATGTGGGAAAATGAGGTTTTGCACTTTGGCAGGAAGAATAAAAGGGCTGAATATTACTTAAATTTGTAAAATAACACTTAAAACTGTGCCACAGACTGTTTTGAGGTCCTTACGCATAAACCACAAAAGAAAACTAGTATCCAATTTCATCAGGTATTGTTGGCCTTTGTTTCAAAGAGAATGGAATATAAAAAATGGGGAAGTCTTGTTAAAACTATACAGGGCAAGAGTTAGACTGCACACCAAGAATACTGTGAACTGTTTTGGTCCCGTTATTTAAGGAAAGATATATTGGCATTGGAGGCAACCCAGAAAATGTTCACAAATTTGATTCCAAATGTTGAGAGATTTTCTCACAAGCAGAGATTGAGTAGTTTGCATTCACTGGAGATCAAACGTGTGAGAGACAACCTTATTGAAACGTACAAGATTCTTAGGGATTGTTTACCCTTTTAGGAAAGTCTAGGACCAAAGGGCGTAATCTCAGAATAATGGGTTTGCCTACTTAAGACAGCGATGAGGAGGAATTTCTTCTCTCAGAGAGTGGTGATTCTGTGAAATTATTTATTGCAAAGGGCTGTCAAGGTTAAGTCATTAAGTAAAGATACATCTTTAACTAGGAAAGGTTCCAAGGGTTATGCAGAAAAGACAGGAAAATGGAGTTGAGGTTTCTCAGATCAGTTATGATCTCATTGAATGATGGAGCAGAGTCGATGGGCAGAATAGCCTACTTCTGCTCTCTACGTCTTATCACATTAGGGCCATCCTATGCTTGCTAGATTGTACTGGCTCCCATTCCCTGTCTAACCCCATTAGGAAATTTTCTTCTTCATGTTTAATTCCTTCTTCCGCATTATCCCTGTCCATCCCTATATCTTCCCAACTCTCAGACTCTCTAGAGAAATTTGCTTTCATTCATTCTGACCTCTTGTCAATTCCTCAATTCTTCATTTCCAGCCTGGGTATCGAGCTCTGGGAATTCCCTTCCAAACTTCACTTCAGCCTTATTTTCCTTTCCCTTATTAAAGATCCAATTTCAAACCTATCTTTTCTAACCAAGCTCTTGGCCTTGAGTCAGCTCACTCTTAGTTTCTGTCTGACTACGTTTGTCTAAATTAATGGTGGTTTGTGTATTTTATCATGTTGAAGGTTGCACTAAAATGCAAATTGTTCTGTCTGAGATGTGTTGCTAAATGGCAAAGTTTGTTTTATTATCTTTTTCTCTTTTTGCTTTGAAAGTGATGCGAGCTGTAGATGACAACTGCAAGGGTCCTCTTTGTCTTTGTTCTGTTTGCATAGGCACAAGAGGATTAATGACTGTGATATCCTGATTAGCAGCTTAGTGAGTGATGATGTTGAGGTAAATTGTAGGAGTTATTATTTTCCGTGGATATTGCAAATGGAGTGCTGTTCTGATAACACTTAACTTTGCATGTACTGCCATCAAATGGCAAATTCAAACAACTGTCAGCTCATATTCCAACTCCTTTCAGATCAAAGGGACTCAAATGCAGCATTTAGTTGCTAAGGCAATGGGTGGAATTTAAATATTCGGTGAAAGTATTGCGAACAAACCCAGTCTACTGGTAGATAAGAAAGTAGCATTTGAGATAGAAACTACAGTTGCTAGACAAAAAAAAAACACAAATTGGAAACAACTAATTATCAAGTCTGGGATCGGCAGCGTCTGTGGAGGGAAGAGCAGTCATTGTTTAGAAGAAACATTATATGTGACTCAAAGTGTCAGCTCTGCTTCTATTCCACTGTTGAGTATTTCCAGCACTTCACGATTTTAATATGGAGTGTGGAATATTGTAGATCATACAGGAACATGCACTTTGTAGTCTGAAGCTACGGAGAGCGATGGCAATGGCAGAACGTTTCCAATTCTTACTGCTTGGGCTGTGCCCTCTGTTGGGCCATGCCTGGAATACCGAGAACAGTTTTGGTCCCCTTATCTGAGGTGAGGTATACTGACATTGGAGGCAGAGATGCATTCACTAGTGCTATGTGTCTGTCTGTGGTATCAGACTGTATTTAAATGTCAAGCCCACCTCGACCATCAAATCTTTGTGTGTAATGTAAACCTGGAGCTCCTGGTTTAGAGGCAGAGACACTACACACTGGGCTCTGTGATCTCCCCTTTTACTCAGTACTGCAAATTATTCCAGTATGTCCAATCAGCGGCTACTGAGCTCCTACCTCGCCCGTGCCTAGAGGTTTCAGAAAGCCCAGAATCGTAGAATCTCGACAGTGGGGAAACAGGCCATTCAGTCCAATGAGTCCACACTACCCCTCTGAATAGCATCCCACCCAGACCCACCCCTCTACTCTATCCCTGTAACTCTGCATTCCCCATGGATAATTCACCTCGCCTGCATATCCTGGACACGACAGGGCAATTTAGCATGGCCAATCCACCTATGCTGTACATCTTTGTACAGTGGGAGGAAACCAGAACACCTGGAGGGTGTTCCACGCCGACATGGGGAGAACATACAAACTCCACACAGGCAGTCACCCAAGAGTGGAATCAAACCCAGGTCCCTGGCGCTGTGAGGCAGCAGTGCTAATCATTGAGCCACTGTACCGCCCCTATTAAACTCGAAGTCATAAAAGGCACTCCCACAGGGACAGTGTAAAAAGCAGCTTGATATGCCTCAGCTGAACACAGACTACAATAACGTCCCAGGCATGGTCCAACAGGCACAGCCCAGGCAGTAAGATCTGCCATTGGATCCTTTATGATTGCTATCATAGTTTCAATCTACATAGTTCAATGTTCCTGAATGATCTATAACACTTCATGCTCGGTATTAAAATGTTGATTGAAACACAAGCTGCTGAGCTTGCATTTTTGCCAGACATAACTCACCACCAATGCCAAAGTGCATGGGCTCCATTGCTTCCAGTTCCAAATCCCACCAAAATTTCTTCCAGCTGCCTCTTTTTTAATTTTTTAAAACAAAAAATTTTCTTCTCATTATTACATGTTAC
The DNA here is from genome assembly GCA_024137785.1 of Ginglymostoma cirratum. Lineage (NCBI taxonomy): Eukaryota > Metazoa > Chordata > Chondrichthyes > Orectolobiformes > Ginglymostomatidae > Ginglymostoma > Ginglymostoma cirratum. Next base: position 6,649,254 of record JAHRHZ010000035.1, on the reverse strand, counting down.
TATGCAGAAACATATCCTTAAGCCAAAGTAAGAGACAGAATAATACATTATGTACCGCATTGCACATTGCAGTTATTTACAGGGTAGGAGGTTTGAGATCCTGGTGGGATGGTTGTTCTTGTCCATTGGATGAACAGACACAGATACAAGTAAGGGTCCCGTATTCATCAAATGAGCCATGACCAATGGTGGAACCAGGGAATTTTCAGAGGAGCTCAAGGAGTAACAGTTTATTCCAAGTGGAGGATCCTTCAGGATGAGAATTCAGGCGAACAATATGGGTTATGGTAAAAAATGTGGCAGAATCACATAAGAAGCCCACTGAGCCCTATCCCAAGCTCAGGAACAACTCGCTGCGTCTGTTGACTACATTCTGCTGTCGAGGTGAGATTCTGACCAGGTAGCGATTTCCCTATTACAGGGGATTATTGTTTGCTGACGATCTCATTAGTATGCATTTTCTATCATACCACCCTCCAGGAGCAAACTGGACTTCAGGAATTCATAGAATCACAGAACTCCTGATATGTGGTTAGAGGACGTTTGGCCCATCAAGTCTGCACCAACCATCTGGAAGAGCATCCTACCCTAACTATCCCCATGACTCTGCGTTTCCCACTGTTAATCCACCTAGCCTGCACCTCCCTGGACACTGTGGACAATTTAGCATGGCCAATCCACCTAACCTGTGCATCTTTGGTCTGTGGGAGGAAACTGAAGCACCCAGAGGAAACCCGCAGAGACACGGGGAGAACATGCAAACTCTGCACAGTTGACTGAGGGTGGAATCAAACCTGGACCCCTAGCGCTGTGAGGCAGAAGTGTTAATCACTGAGCCATCTTGTGCCCAGGGAATTGTCACCATGGAAGTCAGAGGGAGTAGCCAGTGATTCCAGCTTACCATTTCTCCAAAGAACTTCCATCTTCAATACTTGGCACCAACTTCACAGGGCACGCTGGATGGGCATCAGTCACTGCCACCTCACGTCCAAGGACATTGGCACCCAACATGTTCCAACTTCTAAGAGCCTTCTTGACAAATCTCCAACCAACATAAGGGCGGGATCGGTGGTTAATGAGACATGTTTGATAAGATACAGAGAGAAAACTCACTTGGCCATGTGAAGACAAGCCCTCCATGAAACTCAAAAAACTGACCCCTAGTTAGAACAAAATGTAAGATTCAACCCTTTGTGTTTTCTCTAAGCAGGCAGGAGGAAGGTAACAGGCAAACTCCTCATGTGTTCTTATCCTTTGGTACATTCATCATTGATTATGGGAAGGTCTTACTAGTAAGTGAAGAGGAAAACACTATCACAGCAAAGTGTGGGGAAATGAGCACCAACCTACCTCTAGTCAGGTCAGAAATCTCTGGGCAGATCCATCACAGGCTAAGCACAAAGGGAAATTTATAATATGTCTATTGGAGATACGAGTGGTCCTTTTATATGATGCCAGATTCTCTATGGTAGGGATGGAATCCATATTCCGGGTGCGTAGCTGCTGATGTTGGATAATCATTCACAAAGGTATTGCATTATTCATGTGTCAATACATTTCCGTCAAAACCACACTAAAAATAGATACCACCCAATTCAACAACCATCTCCCACAATTACCAAGTGGCTTTCGGTTGGCATCTATTTGGAGTCAGCTGACCACATGCAGGAATCTGACAGCTGATCGACAACTTTATAAAAGCAGGAAATACATCTTTTTGATCCATTTTAAGTGGAGGTGTTGATTGACAGCTTGGTGCTTAGGCACAGATTGTATATTTTGGTTTCCTAATCTATTTTCAGTTGTCAGCTGTGATGAGGTTACAGCCTGTGAAGAGATAGAGTCATGGAAACCTTGTGATTACTCGGTGAAAATTCATGCATACATTTTAAGTTACAAATACTGTTCCAAGTTTTGCATTTCATTGGGAAAAGTGTTCTTCAGAATCATGTCTGTGTTACTTTTGTGCCAATGTAATTCAAGTTAAACTTTCTGTAAGTGAGAAAGATTTTGAATATTGACTGTCAGTCATCTCGTATTTTACTGAGCTGTACGGTGCAGTCAATTTTACAGAAAAGGTATTCAAGAATCATGCTCAATTTCCAATTTTCACTTGCTGATTGATATCAATGATCTACACTGTGTTTGGAAAGAACTTTTGAGACACAATGAGAGACTTTATGGGACTTTTTGGGGCAGCAAGGTGGCTTTGTGGTCAGCACTGCTGCCTCACAGCCCCAGGGATCGGGGTTCAATTCCACCCTGAGGGGACTGTCTGTACATTCTCTCTGTGTCTGCATGGGTTTCTTCCAGGTGCTCTGGTTTCCTCCCACAGTCCAAAGATGTGTAGATTAGATGGATTGGCCATGCTAAGTTGCCTGAAGTGTTCAGGGATGTGTAGATCAGGTGGGTTATAGGGAGATGGGTCTAGGTGGGATGTTCCAAGGTTTGGTGTGGACTTGTTGGGCCAAAGGGCCTGTTTCCACACTGTAGGGATTCTATGAATTCACCAATACCACAATCAACACTTTTCCCGAAAACATTTTTGGAATCAGACACAAAGAAAGTGAGGTACCGCACTACTCTGCCTTATTGGGCACCTTGTAGGAGTCACTGGGAGAAGTAGAATGCTTAATCATGAGCATGTTGTTTGGAGTTTCTTTTGGGGTGCCTGGAGGAATAATAAGAGGACAGAAGAGCAGGCAGAGTAACAATAGTTATTAATGGACCGAGTTGCAGGAAAATGAAGAGGGCTTTGAGCAGAAGAGTCTACCCATCTACAGTGACATGTTTAGAATCTCTACGGTGTGGAAACAGGCCATTCATCCCAGCAAGTCCACACCACCCCTCTGAAGAGCATCCCACCCAGACCCACTCCCCCACATCTAACCCAAACATCCCTGGGCACTATGGGCAATTTAGCATGGCCAATCCACCTAGCTTACACACCTTTGGGCTGTGGGAGGAAACCCACGCAGACACAGGGAGAATGTGCAAAGTTCACCCAGACAGTCACCCAAGGCTGGAATCAAACCCAGGACCCTGGTGCTGTGAGGCAGCAGTGCTAACCACTGAGCCACCATGCCACCCAACATAAGCAATTTGAATTTTAGCAAAGCCTTTGACAGAATTCCACATTGTAGACAGATCAGAAATTATAAAGCCCATGCATCCAAAAGAGAGTGGCAAAGTGGATCCAAAATGGCCCCAATGGGAGGAAGCGAAAGGTAATAGTTAATAGGTGTTCTTTTTACAAATGAATGGCTGCTTTCATGGAGTTTTGCAGGAACCAATGCAAGATTATTGTTTTTAGTGAGAAATAGTAATGATTAAGAATTCAAAAACAAATATGGGATTTTGAGCATAATAAATAGGGATATACACTGAAGCTTGTGTTAAAACATAGAATCTATATAGTGCAAAAACAGGCCATTCAATCCAAAAGTCTGCACTGAACATTTGAAGAGTGTTCCAGCCCAATCCATACCCCCCAACCTCTTCCTGTAATCCCACACTTCCCATGGCTAATCCACCGAGCCTACACATCCCTGGACACTAAGGGCAATTTCCTACAGCCAGTCGTTCTAACCTACACATCTTTTTGCAGTGGGAGGAAACTTGACCACAGAGAGGAAGCTGATGCAGACACAGGGAGAACATGCAAACTCCACACAGACAGTCATCCAAGGCTGAAATTGAACCTGGGTCCCTGGTGCCAAGAGGCAGCAGTATTATCTACTGAACCACAACGCCACCATGCTTGCCTTAAGTGTGAGTTATATCTAGCTTTTCGGAGGGATTCTCACCATGAGGCCCTGTGAGACTTTTCTGTATTTTACTGGAGACATCTCATTAACTGCCTCCCTCAACCTTATGCCTGATTTTAGCCCCACCTTATCATGCGCCTTTCCCAGAACAACTCACCACTCGCTGGATCACTGGCAAAAGACCAGCATGCCTTGTCCCCGCACCATCTTTGAAAGGCCGCTGTGCACCCAGACAAATATTGGTAATCAGGAGTTGCACCTCAACTGCAATGTAAGGGCAAATCAGCCACAAGGACACACTGTTCACAACACGTAGCTGGCATATCTGACGTTGTCTCACACATCCGATCCCATTCTCTCATTCTAGTCACTGTTTAATCATCAGGCTACACAAGTTAGCTATGTCCTGTCTGTACGTCGTCCTTAATTCACCATTACTCTGTCTCCAGTGCCCAATGTAGACCCACAACTTGTCATTGCCCAGGAGGTGAGCATCACACACAGTTAAGCAATGGGACAAACGCAAATATCAATTTTTATTTCCAAACATCAAAAGAGAACATAAACAAGATGAACAGAGACTAAAGTTTGACCCAGAATGCGAACCAAATACTGGCATCATGACCAATAACGATTGAGAGTTCTACTCCATGACAGTTGATTGCACTCTCATCCGCTAGGATCTGAGTATATGAGGTGCTGTCCAGCTCGTAGCCCCCAACACATCTGAGCTCTGTCCTGAACAAAGAGAGCTTCTTCCTCTCCAGTGTCCTCACTGTCTTCCACCTCCTCCCCTAGCTCCTCTGCATCTATCACATCATTTCATTGCTTGCTGTACACTGTCCTCACTATATTGAAGCCCACCATTTTCACGCCCCCCCCCCGACCCCGCCAAAACCCATACCAGTCCAAGCTGTTGAACTGGAGTTCACCAATGCCACTGCCTGCTCCACCATGACGGTGGGTGAGGGGTGGTCAGTATTGTATCAGAGCTGCACATCGGGCAGCAGGTTACAAAATGTGGTCATGAGCCATGGTCGCAGTAGATATCCATTGTCCTCAGTAAACAACTTTGTAAGGCATGTGGACCCTCAAATATGTACATGAGGGTGCTCCAGGATGTAGGAGTGATGGCAGCTGCCAGGGTAAAGGCACACACCCCACAGTAAGTGATAATGTGATCACAGAACCTCTGAACACTAATTAAATGGAACCCCTTTCTGTTGATGAATTGTGACACTGCCCTCTCAGTGCCATGTGGGTACATCAATGGCACCCTGCACCCAGAATAACTTATGTTCCTGAATCCACCTGCCCAGGCTGCAACACTGACCTTACCATGGGGGAGCAAAATGACCTGATGTGATCGTCCCCAGATGGCATCAGTCACTGTCCTGATGTATTTGTGGGTGCCCGACTGAGAGATTCCACACAGGCCACCCATCGCTCCCCGGAAGGAGATAGTTGAAGAGAAGTTCAAAGTGTCTGCCAGCTTTACAGCCAACAGGTGAGGATTGTCTCCAACTACAGGACCTTTACGTCCTCCTCCAGCATCTGGCAAGCATCTGGGAGTGTGCTGGGACATGTGAAGCCTGCGTTGGCACTGAACCTCCCAAGGAAATGGAGTCAGGCCCGAAACTCTCCTCCAGACCCGTCTGCGAGGTCTCCCTGAGCTGGCTGCTCCACAGGGTCTGTTGCTGCTTCTCCTGGACATGCCACTGGCACTGCTCCCTTCTGTATCCATTGTCACCTTCTCAGGAAGGCAGTCACAGAGACCAACACCCCACCAGCAGCAGCAGGCATAGGGCTCTTGGAGGAATGGACTTACATTGAGAACAGAAGGAGTGACTGACAGATCTCAAAGGAGTTATCAGTGGGATGCCCTGCAGATGATGGCTGAATGCACGACTCCAGACAGCAAGATATGCTGCACCCGATAACCTCAGAATAAGAGGTCACCCATTTCAGACAGTGATTAGGAAGAATTCTATCTCCCAGAGGGTATTGCATTTGTAGAATTATTTACCATAGAGAGTTGTCATAGAGTTACACAGCATGGAAACAGACCCTTTGGTCCAATTTATCCATACTTACCAGGTTTCCTAAATGAAATTAGTCCCAATTGCCTGCATTTGGCCCATATCCCTCTAACCCTTTCCTGTTCATGTACCTGTCCAAATGACTTTTAAATATAGTAATTACACCCATCCTTACTGCTTCCTCTGGCAGTTCATTCCATATACTCACCACAATCTATGTGAAAAAGTTGCCTCTGACATCCCTTTTAAATCTTTCCCTAAACCCATGCCCTCTACTTTTGAACTCCCCCACCTGAAGGAAAATACATCTGCATTTCACGTTATCTATGCCCCTCATGATTTTATAAACCCTTGGGTTATTAAGTATATTCCAGGCAAAGATAGACAGATTACTAATCACTGAGGCAATCAAGATTATGGGGATAAGGCAAAAAAGTAGAGATGAGAATTTCACGAAAGATCATCTGCTAGCATCTTCCAAACCCACGACCAAGTCTATTGACCAGGACAAGAGCAGCAGATATATGGGAACACCACCCCACCAAGATCCCCTCCAAGACACTCACCATCCTGACTTGGAAATATATCACCATTCCTTTGCTGTCACTGGATCAAAATCCTGGAATTCCCTCCCTAACAGCATTGTGAATCAACCAATAGCAGATAGACTGCAGTGGTTTAAGAAGGCAGCTCACCCCTACCTTTTCAAGGGCAACTACAGATGGGCAGTAACTGCTGGCCAGCCAGCACAGCCCATATCCCACAAAATGAATGAAAAAAATGAATTACCAAATCAGACAGGATCTCACTGAATGACGGAGTGGAATCGATGGGCCAAAGGTCCTGCTTCTGCTCTTCAGTCTTATGATATTCAGTGAAAATGAACACGGTCATCAGAGATGTGTATTCAGCAATATCTTGACTGTAAATAGTTAAATTCATGTTTATTTAATTTATAGCAATTTAAGAGGAATGTTATCCAAGATGAACTAATGAGATAAAATTATTCCTTATGGTACAGTATAGAATAACTCTTTAGAAATCACTTTGTGTTTTACAGGATTTGAAACACTATTTATGAAATCATTATTACATTTTAACGCTGTGCACTACTTCCCATAGAATAGAATCCCTACAGTGTGGAAACAGGCCCTTCGGCCCAACAAGTCCATGCTGAACCTCAGAGCATCCCACCCAGACCTACCCCCCCAACAACACACCTAATCTACACCTCCCTGAACACTACAGACAATTTAGCATGGCCAATCCACCTAGCCTGCACGTCTTTGGACTGTGGGAGGAAACTGGAGCACCCGGAGCAGACACAGGGAGAACGTACAAACTCCACACAGACAGACACCCGAGGCTGGAATCGAACCCGGGTCCCTGACACTGTGAGGCAGCAGTGCTAACCGTGCCACCTCATTATCAACTGATAAATATTGCATCCGACACTAAATGCAGAAAAACCCATGATTATTAGGGTGAAAATGTTATTAAATAATCATTTTACCCATGTTTCATGAGATTATTGTGAAGAACTTAAAGATTATTAATGACCATTGTACTGAAAGCATATTATCATTGAAAAGAATCAGACAATGAAATGCAATTAATTTGGCGTTCAGATATTTAATGTCGTACTTTTGTTGAATAAATTAATACAACCTTGTAACAAGATATTTTTCCAAATATTAAACATCAGACTTCAAATTACCAGCTCTTTTATTAAACTTCAAATAGTTTCAATTATAATTGTGTTTCGGGCCTATTTTAACAAGGTAGTTGCTTGTCATGAATATTGTATTTCACTTACTTCAGACTATCTTCACACTCCTGATCAAGAATGGATGAAACCCAAGGGATTGGAAGGCCAAGTCTCTGTGCCTTAGAGTCTAAAGAGGTGAGACCTTTGCAACGCAAGGTATACAGTTCAGTCCAACCAAATCTAATCTCAAGTTTGCCCAATGGACCAGTGTTGCTTTCTGAAAACATACTCTTATTTTTATCGCAATGTTTGTACTGGCACCAAGCTCTGAAAAATGGATGGCTTAACCAAATTTTGATGTCAGTCATGGCACTTTCTGAGCTCATCCTGCTGAAAGCCATCTTAATGGTTGTAATGAATGTTATTGGGATCTGGTTTTACAATGAAATTCTGAAACATCACTAAGGCATTGAAGGTGTAAGGAATAAAAATTGAAATTACAGGTGAAATTAAGTTTCCCCAGCACTTTCTGTTTTTATTTCAGATCTCCAGTACCCACAGTGTTTTGTCTTTTAATTGAGATGGAAGGGGCATTCGGAGCCTTCATAGCCTCAGCAGCTAATTTGTTCACCCATTGCAGTGCACCTGTTTGCAAAGATTGCTGGAAAAATTGCTAATAAATACGAGGAAGAATAGATTAAATGTTAGTCATACTCTGGCCAGACCTCACTTTGAGGTCTATATCTAGTTGTGGTGTTATTTACAGGATAGAGGCAAAGCTGACAACACCAGGGACCCTGATCCCTCAGTTTCCACCATCAAGTTATTTAATTATCATCAACGCCTCAAAGAAATAATCAGTCCTGGTTAAACAGTACTGTGTGTGCAATTTTGAGCATTGCACCTTCGAAAAAAGGTTTTTATTTGATCTTGACAGAAGCGTAACAGTGATTCACCAGGGGTGTTGATGGGACTTCATGGACACAACAGGCCCACAGTCATAAAGGTTAACAGCATGGAAACAGGCCCTTCAGCCCAATTTGCCCATGCTGCCCATTTTCACAATTTAAATTAGTCCCATTTGCCTATGTTTTCCCTCCATATCTAGCCTATCCACATACCTGTCCAAATTTTCCTTAAATGACAAAATTGTTCACACCTTTATCAGTACCTCTGGAAGCCCATTCCAGGTACTCACCACCCTCTGTGTGAAAACGTTGCCTCTCTGGACTGTTTTGTATCTTTCCCCTCTCATTATAAATCAATGCTCTCTACTTCTAGATTCCATTACCATGGGGAAAAGTTGTCGGTTATCTACCTTGTCTTATGCTCCTCATGATTTTATAGACCTCTATAAGCTCACCCCTCAGTCTCCTACGCTCCAGGGAAAAAAGTCCCGTTCTATCCAGCCTGTCCTTATTATTTAAACCTGCCAGGCCGGTAGCACTCTAGTAAATCTTTTCTGCACTCTTTCTAGTTTAATAATATCCTTTCTATAGTAGGGTGACCAGAACTACACGCAGTCTCCAAATGTGGTCTTGCCAAAGTCTTGTACTGCTGTAACAAGATGCTCCAACTCCTGTACTCAATGTTGAATGGAAGGTTAGACAAATTAGGTTTGTTTTTCTTGGGGCATTGAAGGTTAAAGGATGATTTTATGTTAAAGGATGATTTTATTCAAGATTTTTAGGACTTCAAAAATAATTTATATGGAAGGTAGAGAAAAATCTTGAACACATCTTGAACAGCAGAACACACTGAGGACACTGAATAGCTCGTCCCATATCTTAAATTCCTGTGCTCTTTAAATTTCATCGTTCAAGGAAGCCCAAATGTGTTTGTACAACCTTGCCTCACAATTAACCCTTTCAGTCGAAACATCATTCAGGTAAACCTGGGTCACAGGTAGAACGATACCCTCCCCATAGTGAGGTAATCACTGAATACATTATCCTCAATAGGGTTTGGCTGAAATGTAACATGAACCTTGTTATATTCTAACCCTACAGGTAGGAAGGCTAACCATTGAATCATCCTTTTTGGAAATTCAAGACTTGGTTTTGGTGGCTGTTGTACTTAAACCCCAAATATTTCAATGTTTCCACAGTGCTTAGCTTCATTTTCCTTGTGATCTTGTCATCGTTCAAGAAATTCAAAATCATGTTACTA
>JAHRHZ010000035.1:6615446-6639561 GCA_024137785.1 Ginglymostoma cirratum | reverse complement strand
CACACACGCACACACACACACACGCACACACACTCAAAAAGGAAGCAAAATATGAATAGTGAGAAGGAGGTACATAAAGAGACACTCATACGCTCAAAAATGCTTTATCAACTAAATCCAGTGTTAATACAGGAAGAAAACTGGCATATGGAGATTAATTAGCATTCTTGATAGGAATTCTGTGAAGAAGACTCTTCCAACTTTTTTTAAGTGGTTATCCCCATCACCTAGTCAAGATGTTCAGGCAGTCATTGCCATCAATAATATCACATATCCTCATTTCCAAAAGGAAGGCTCAATCTCTATTCCCATTGCTCTGTTTCTGAAACCCTGCCAGCAGCAGCAGAACCAGTGTGTGTCTGCAGTGCTTACTCCTTTTCTTTGGCAGGCGTTATCCTTGAGACAGCTTGGATGTGCTAATCTGTGTTGGCAACCAGACTCCAAATGCATCTTCTGTCAGAAGCACTGAGCACCTTTACATCCAGAGATTCGAAGAAACACCTTGAGTGGCAGCTTTTAAACAACCTTGAAATACCTGGATCTGTACAAACATACCACTGGGTGCATGTGAAAAAGCCATCAGACTTGCCACAATTCAAAAAATTGAGACAACATGGATTCAGGTTTTGCTGCTGAACATACAAAATAAAATGGAATAAAATAAGCTCTCAACGTAAGCTTTGGATACCAACCAGGTGACCAATTGACATAGGGAGTGAATCCCAATTATGACTATCATCCCTGTTATATATGCGAACATGGAGTTATTCATTCGATAATTTATACGTCTTTTCAGCTCCCACCACCATCTTTCATAACCAGGGTGCGATCTTTATCGAAAAAGTGTTCAGAAATGTCAATTTGTTAGATGAGGGAGAGGTTAGAAAAAAGACAAGCTCAAGTGCTTAGCAGGTTCTCAGTTTATGCTCTGAATCAGTTGGTAATTGATCACATTAATTGCATTGATTACACTGCATTTACAGAAACAGGATGGAAATACTTCCACAAAACCAGCAATTGTCGCCTTGGGTTGATTCTTACACAAGTGTCATTTCATTGCGTTTCATGGATGATTTCTTGCCATGAGGCCAGGAGAGAGTTTTCTCATGGTGTCATCTCAACCTCACCTCATTAACCTGCCGGGAAATAAGTTTCCCAGTTAAAAGCTTACCTCGTGGAATCAGCGGCCTCCATTTTTTGCAGCAGTAGCAGGAGCGGTGAGAGCGAGGACCAGGGGCCTGCTGGGAAGGTAAGTTCTTCATTTCGGCAACAGAGCTGAGTTGGAGCAGTCAAATTGCGCTCTGGGAAAGTGAGTGAACTGATATATTTGGGCAGTGGCTAAACCCGAGACACTACACATGTAGTGTCTCCCACCTGCCCTCCTCCTCTGACCAAAAAAAAAGTCTCTGGAATGTTGATAAGGTAAATGTTTTTTTTATCATGTGCTGGTAAGTAGACTGATTTGGTACAATTTTTTTTCATTTCATTTATCTATGATTTGATACTATAGTAGGACTAAGTTAAGCTTAAGAGTAAAAATGGCAGGAGATCCCAGACGCGTGTTATGCTCCTCTTGCTCAATGTGGGAGCTCAAGGACGCAGCTGATGTCCCTGACTCCTACACGTGCAAGAAGTGTGTCCAGCTGCAGCTCTTGTTAGACCGCTTGACGGCTCTGGAGCTGCGGATGGACTCACTTTGGAGCATCCGCGATGCTGAGGAAGTCGTGGATAGCACGTTCAGCAAATTAGTCACACCGCAGATTAGGATTGCTGAGGGAGAAAGGGAATGGGTGACCAAAAGGCAGAAAAAATGCAGGAAGGCCGTGCAGGTGTCCCCTGCGGTCATCTCCCTTCAAAACAGGTATACCGTTTTGGATACTGTTGGGGGAGATGGCTCACCAGGGAAGGCAGCAGTAGCCAGGTTCATGGCACAGTGGCTGGCTCTGCTGTACAGAAGGGCGTAACAAAGAGTGGAAGGGCTATAGTCATAGGGGATTCGATTGTAAGGGGAGGTTCTTAGGCGGTTCTGTAATCAAAAACGAGACTCCCAAATGGTATGTTACCTCCCAGGTGCACAGGTCAGGGATGTCCCAGATTGACTGCAGGACATTCTGAACGGGTAGATTGAACAGCCAGCTGTCGTGGTGCATATAGGCACCAATGATATAGGTAATAAATGGGATCAGGTCTGACAAGCAGAATTTAGGGAGTTAGGAGCCAAGTTAAAAAGTAGGACCTCAGAGGCAGTAATCTCAGGATTGCTAAGTGCCACATGCTAGTCAGAGTAGAAATGAAAGAATAGGCAGGATAAATGAGTGGATTGAGAGATGGTGCAGTAAGGAGGGTTTCAGATTTTTGGGAATTGGGACCGGTTCTGGGGGAGGTGGGGCTATTGCAAATCAGATGGTCTACACCTGGGCAGGACTGGAACCAATGTCCTAGGGGCTGCTTTTGCTAACGCTGCTGGGGAGGGTTTAAACTAATGTGGCAGGGGGATGGGTACCAAATGAGGAGGTTAGTGGACAGTAAGGAGGTAGCAACTAAAGCCTGTAAGGAACTAGATAATGAAGTCAGTGTGACTAAGGGGAAGAGTAGGCAGAGAGCACATGATGAACGCAAAGGGACAAATTGTCTGAGGTGCATTTGTTTTAATGCGAGAAGTGTAGTAGGTAATACAGATGAACTTAGGGCTTGGATTAGTACCTGGGAGTATGATATTTTTGCTATTACTGAGACTTGGTTGAGGGAAAGGCAAGTTTGGTAACTAAATATCCCAGGATATAGATGCTTCAGGCGGGATAGAGAGGGAGGTAAAGGGGGTGGAGGAGTTGCATTACTGGTCAAAGAGGATATCACAGCTGTGCTGAAGGAGGGCACTATGGAGGACTTGAGCAGTGAGGCAATATGGGCAGAGCTCAGAAATAGGAAGGGTGCGGTAACAATGTTGGGGCTGTACTACAGGCCTCCCAACTGTGAGCGTGAGATAAAGGTACAAATATGTAGACAGATTATGGAAAAATGTGGGAGCAACAGGGTGGTGGTGATGAGAGATTTTAATTGACTGGGATTCACTTAGTGTTAGGGGTTCAGATGGAGCAGAATTTGTAAGGAGCATCCAGAAGGGTTTTATAGAGCAGTACGTAAATAGTCCAGCTTGGGAAGGGACCATACTGGACCTGGTGTTGGGGAATGAGCCCGGACAGGTGGTTGAAGTTTCAGTACGGGATTACTTTGGGAATGGTGATCACAATTCCGCAAGTTTTAGAATACTCATGGACAAAGATGAGAGTGGTCCGAAAGGAAGAGTGCTGAATTGGGGGAAGGCCAACTATAGCAAAATTCGGCAGGAGCTGGGGAATGTGGATTGGGGCACTTGTTTGAGGGTAAATCCACATTTGATATGTGGGAGGCTTTTGAAGAGAGATTGATAAGAGTGCAGGACAGACTTGTCCCTGTGAAAATAAGGGATAGAAAGGGCAAGATTAGGGAACCATGGATGACAGGTGAAATTATAAGACGAGCAAAGAGGAAAAAGGAAGCATACATAAGGCCTAGACAACTGAAAACAGACGAAGATTAGGAAGAATATCGGGAAAGCAGGACCAATCTGAAATGAAGAATTAAGAGGACTAAAAGGGGTCATAAAATATCTTTAGCAAACAGGGTTAAGGAAGATCCCAAAGCCTTTTATTCATCCATAAGCAGCAAGAGGGTAACTAGAGAAAGGGTTGGCCCACTCAAAGGCAAAGGAGGGAAGTTATGCGAGGTGTCAGAGAAAATGAGTGAGATTCTTAATGAGTACTTTGCGTCGGTATTCATTGAGGAGAGGGACATGACGGATGTTGAGGTTAGGGATAGATGTTTGATTACTCTCGGTCAAGTTGGCATAAGGAGGGGGGAAGTGCTGGGTATGCTAAAAGGCATTAGGGTGGACAAGTCCTCAGGTCCGGAAGGGATCTATCTCAGGTTACTGAGGGAAGTGAGAGAGGAAATAACTGGGGCCTTAACAGGTATCGTTGCAGCTTCCTTGAGCACGGGTGAGGTCCCGGAGGACTGGAGAATTGCTAATGTTGTCCCCTTGTTTAAGAAGGGTAGCAAGGATAATCCAGGTAATTATCGACTGGTGAGCCTGACGTCAGTGGTGGGGAAGCTGCTGGAAAAGATACTGAGGGATGGGATCTATTTACATTTGGAAGAAAATGGGCTTATTAGTGATAGGCAGCGTGGTTTTGTGCAGGGAAGGTCATGTCTTACCAACTTGATGGAATTCTTTGAGGAAGTGACAAAGTTGATAGATGAGGGAAGGGATGTGGATGTCATATACATGGACTTCAATAAGTCGTTTGATAAGGTTCCCCATGGTAGGCTGATGGAGAAAGTGAAGTCACATGGGGTCCAGGGTATACTAGCTAGATGGATAGAGAACTGGCTGAGCAACAGGAGACAGAGAGTTGTAGTGGAAGGGAGTTTCTCAAAATGGAGAACTGTGACCAATGGTGTTCCACAGGGATCCGTGTTGGGACCACTGTTCTTTGTGATATACATAAATGATCTGGAAGAAGGTAGAGATGGTCTGATTAGCAAGTTTGCAGATGACACTAAGATTGGTGGAGTAGCAGATAGTGAAGGGGACTGTCAGAGAATGCAGCAAAATGTAGATAGATTGGAGAGTTGAGCGGAGAAATGGCAGATGGAGTTCAATCCAGGCAAATGCGAGGTGTTGCCTTTCGGAAGATCCAATTCAAGAGCGAACTATACGGTAAATGGAAAAGCCCTGGGGAAAATTGATGCACAGAGAGATCTGAGTGTTCGGGTCCATTGTACCCTGAAGGTGGCAACACAAGTCGATAGAGTGGTCAAGAAGTCATACGGTATGCTTTCATTCATCAGATGGGATATTGAGTACAAGAGTTAACAGGTCATGTTACAGTTGTATAGGACTTTGGTTTAACCATATTTGGAATACTGCGTACAGTTCTGGTCGCCACATTACCAAAAGGATGCAGATGCTTTGGAGAGGGTGCAGAGGAGGTTCACCAGGATGTTGCCTGGTATGGAGGGCCCCAGCCATGAAGACAGGTTGAGTAGATTGGGATTATTTACATTAGAAAGACGGAGGTTGAGGTGGGACCTGATTGAGGTCTACAAAATCATGAGAGGTATAGACAGGATGGATAGCAAGAAGCTTTTTCCCAGAGTGGGGGACTCAATTACTAGGGGCCATGATTTCAAGGTAAGAGGGGAAAAGTTTAAGGGAGATATGCGTGGAAAGTTCTTTACACAGAAGGTGGTGGGCGTCATTTAAGATGTATCTGGACAGACACATGAAAGGACAGGGAGCAGAGGGATCCAGATCCTTGGAAAATTGGGAACAGGTTTAGATAGAGGATCTGGATCGGCGCAGGCTTGGAGGGCTGAAGGGCCTGTTCCTATGCTGTAATTTTCTTTGTTCTTTGTTCTTTTGTTCCAACCACCTACGCTGCTCCCCAGTGCCCCTCTCATCTCAAATACTAGCCTGATGCGATCACTCTCCATAGCCAGAAGAGGTCACCGTTGCCTGGATTCGCCTCACATGGTTTGTAGCGTTTGCCTCGGACTTAGCCTCACTTTGAGAGCGGAGACCTGGAAATGTTAGTGAACATGATGATGCAGAGGGAGGGATGTTCCTCTTCCCCATGACCAGCGGAGGAGCTCATGACACCAGACCCTGCTAACCTGCTCCGAGATTACCACCTGCGTCACTGCATTCTCACCCATTTGGCAGAATGGAGGCAGAAGGTCAAGGACCATCTCCATCCTGCCACCATCTACTCTCTGCTACCTAACACTTTGTCTCTGCTCCTGCACTCACCTTCCTCTAACTCCAATGCTTTACCACTTTTACTGCGGAGTGCAACATTTTTCGTCGTTTGCTGTCACCCGTACAACCCGTACTCTCCCCCTACACTATTATCTCTCCGTGGCTTTTGTACTCCTATCCACTCAATTGGGTCAGCTCCCTACCTTTCCCGCACCTGCACCAGTCACTTTCATCCCACTCAATCCCGGCCTTTATCACAGTCCAAGAGAAAATGACCCAGAATAGGACAGAAAGAGCCAAGATAGATGATGGGTCACCCAATACAGGAGCATGTCATTCCCAGGGAGGAGATACTCTTGACCATTACCAATCCAAATGGCTGCCAGATTGTGCCTATGCTCCTGAACTGAAATCAGAAGCTGCTCTTGATTCATTGTGTCAGGGTCTGATAAGAGTTTGACTTTGTCAATAAGACGGAATGGATCAGTGTAAAAAGTATAAACATGTCTTGTTCTGACACAAAACTCAGGAAAGAAATACACAGGACCACCCTGGTGAAATCTGTATTCACATGGCAGATTAAATTTACTGTGGAGAAATAGGCTGGGGCTTTTATTCCCGTCAGAGGCTGAGAGGTGACCCTATAGAGGTTTATAAAATCATGAGGGGCATGGATAAGATGAATAGACGAGGTCTGTTCCTCAGGGTGTAGGAGTCCAAACCTGGAGGGACATAGGTTTAAGGTGAGAGGGGAAAGATTTAAAAGGGACCTGAGGGGCAACTTTTTCACGCAGAGGGTGGTGCATGTATGGAACAAGCTGCCAGAGGAAGTGGTGGAGAATGGTACAATTACAATATTTAAAAGGCATCTGGATGGTATATGCTTGGGAAGGATCTAGAGGATTTGGGCCAAATGCTGGCAAATGGGACTAGGTCAGATCGGGATGGACAAATTGGACCAATATGTCTGTTTCCATGATACATCGCTCTATGACTCTATATTTTTGAAGTTTGGTGGGTGAATTGAGGAAAACTAATATAAGCACAGATTCTGCAATTTTCATGGATTCAGGAATGAAGAGCCCAAATCTTTAAAAATAGCATGAGAAAATAGGAACATGGTTTACAAGGTTTTATGAGGATTCTTGGTTTTATGCATCAAGGCATTAAGTAGGAAAATATGGAGCTATGCTAAACTTTATGTACCACCATTCACACTCCAGTTAGGGCACGATGTCCAATGTCACACTGCACATTCATAAAGTTGTCAATGCCTTCAAAACAGTATAGATGAGATTTACCAGATTGGCACAAGGGATTATAGAGAGATTGTAAGAATAACTGGTGTCGTTCTTCTTACAGCAGGGAAGGTTAAGAGGGAATTCGATAAAAGTTTTTTATTCTGATCATGGAATGTGAAGACATTAGAGACAATATAGAAAAGGCTCATGAGATTGTTCCAAGGGTGGTGAAACCTCATTTATGTAAATCAATTGGAGAATATGGGGCTGATTCATTTTGAGAAGAGTAGATTGAGAGATTTAATTCAGGTATTCAAGATCATGAGAGGACAGGACCAAATGAACAGAGAGAAAATGCTCCCACTGATGGAAGGCTCAAAGAATACAACATAAAAGTAATTCAGGCAGAAGAAGCAATAATGACACAAGCAAAAACCCTTTCATGCAATAAGTGGTTAGGATGAGGGTGCATTGCCTGACAGTGTAGTGGACACAGGATCAAGTGAGGATTTCAAAAGGGATTTGGGTTACAATCTGAGAAAAGAATGTGCAGGGCTATGGAGAGAAGCTGTAGGAATGGGACGAGAAGAATTGTTCCTTAGGAGTGTGGTCAAGCAACTACAGGCCCAAAATTGGACACTCTAAATTGGTCCACAGCAGGAGAAATCAGGCCTGACAGAAAATTGGCCAAGCTAAATTAAACAGCAGCCAGCAACAATCGGCTACAAAGACAGTGGAAATCAAGGTCAAAGAGGTCACAAAGGTTCAGGGAGAACCAGTTACATCCAGCCCAAGAGTTGTGTATTGGAGAAGTATTGATTAGACTTTCTGGCACCGTGACTTCCAGCCCATGCCTGGGGACATGCACTTAACACCTCCCCAGCATGGCAACAGTGCAAAGGTGTTTGCCAACCCCATTGAATGCTTTGGAACCTATTCATGACCCCATTGGCCTAAGGCCACAGAGCATTCTGGAAGGTCTGGGGCAAGCAGGATAAAAACGCACAAATGGAGGCTCCCGTCCCTCAGTGAAGACTCCCAACAAGACTCATGGCAGAAGACTATGTGGCATCTCGGGAAGATCCAACAGGAGATCCGCCCTGACCTGCAATACCCACCTTCATGGAAGACAGTCAGACATACATCAGAGAGGAAGGAGATTCTAATGGCCCAACTCAAACACACAGATCATTATGGGTAATATCCTTTCTCAGGAGGATAGAGCTAGACAGAGAGCAAATATTATGGAAATTTGTGAAATGTACACATGCTGTTTTTAATAAGGAATATTTTATTAATAAAATCAAATTGAATCACAAATCATTTTCCCTTTGTCTGACTCACTGATAAGAGCCCTTGCATAAAGTATTTTTAATACATAAACTGGTTGAAGTCTGGGTAATCCAAGATGGAGGAAGGAAAAAAATTATGGCTATAGACCTGCTTCGTTGTTGAGGTTTTATTGGTATGGAGCTAATTTACTCGAATGCTAGAGGCAATAATTATTATTTTATAGGCTGTTGCATTGTTTTGGAACTTTGGAAAGGAAAGATCAAAACAACAACACTTTTAAAAGGAGGACGACAGACAAAAGTAATGACCACATGGGAAGTGCTTCAAATGGAGAAAGAAACCTATAGTGCTGTCTGACCCAGCAGTAACCTGTACAGCTATTGTCTTTGCTATATGGTTTCAAGTATCTCTGGACATCAGAGTTCATTCCGAGAAAAATAAACAACAGAGAAATTCACAGCTGACCTTGGAGAAACCTGTGTGTGGAAGCTCACAGCAGGGTAACAGCTAAGTGGCTTTTTAAAGTGTACCCTGACTGTTTTTCTTTTGTAAATCTACAATAGTGAGTAGAGTTGGTTCCTTTTTGATTAAGTGTTTTTATTGAGATATGTCTCTTAATTAAACTTTAAAACTATATAAACATAGGTACTAAGTTGGCCTGGAGCAGTTGGACTGTTTTTAGAGCAGTTAGACTGTGGTACTTCCTGAGTTGTGGATTGTTAAGGTACAAAGATGGCCTTTAGTAGAGTGATGTGCACTTCCTGTCAGATATGCGAGTTTAGGGAGAATTTCCATGTTACTGATGATTATGCGTGCAGGAAGTGTGTTTGGACGTGAATCCTATAGGATCGCACGGATTGGTTGGAGCGACAGTTACAGGCAATGAGGAATTTACAGGAGCTAGGGGGTGTGATGGATGGCAGTTTCAGGGAGGGAGATAAACCAAAAATACAGTCAGGTAGATGACTGACCTCCAGGAAAGGTAGGAGAGGGAGGCAGGTAGTGCAGGAGTCTCCTGTGGCTCTCCCCATATCAAACAAGTATGTTGTTTTGGAAAATATAGGGGTTCATGGACTATCAGGGAAATGTAACACTGACAGCCAAGTTTCTGGTACTGAGACTAGCTATAATGTAATGAGGAATACGCTGGGTTCTAAGTGATCGACTGTGATGAGGACTCTCTGGTCAGAGGCACAGACAGATGTTTCTGCGGCTGACAACGAGATATCAGAATTGTGTGTTGCCTCCCTGGTGCCAGGGTCAAGGATGTCTTGGACAAGGACCGGCAAAAAGTCATTTTTCACATTGGAACTAATGACATAGGAAGAAAAAAGGGCTAGATTCTGAGGAGAGAATGTAGGAAATTAGGCAGGAATTTAAAAAGTAAGTCCTCGAGGGTAATAATATCTGGATTACCCCCAGTGCCATGGGCTTGGGAGAGTAGGACTAGGAGGATAGATCAGATGATTGCATGGCTGAGGAGCTGGTGCAGGGGGAATTAATTCACAGTTTAAGAGGTAGAAGTGTCCCTTTAAGAAGGACATATTGTACCCGAATTGGAAAGGGACAAATATATTGGTGAGAAGATTTGTCAGAGTTGCTCAGGAGGATTTAAACTAGGAAAGGGCAGGGTGGGATGGAGGGGGAGAGGGTTAGGAGCAGGGTGGGGCAGGGGGCTGAGAGGTGTAGGACCCTGGGAGATAGTAAGGAAAGAGATCAGTCTAAGACTGAGACTGATACTGTTGGGAAAAGGAGCAGTAGGTCAAACAGGCAGGAACAAAGTAGAGAACGGGGTGTCACTGATAATTTAAACTGCATTTATTTCAATGCAAGAGGCCTGTCAGGTAAGGCAGATGAACTCAGGGCATGGTTGGGAACATGGGACTGGGATATTATAGATATTAGAGATCCTTGGCTCAGGGATGGACAGGACTGGTAGCTTAATGTTCCAGGGTATAGATGCTATAGGAAGGATAGAAAGGGGGGCAAGAGAGGAGGTGGAGTGGCGTTTTGATAAGGGATAACATTACGGCTGTACTTATGGAGGATATTACTGGGAATATTTGGGTGGAACTGAAAAATAAGAAAGGGATGATTACCTAATTGGGATTATACTATAGACCCACAAAAAGTCAGTGGGAAATTGAGAAACAAATTTGTAAGATCTCAGTTATCTGTGAGAATAACAGGGTGGTTATGGGGGCTTTTAACTTTCCAAACATAGACTGGGACTGCCTTAGTGTTAAGGGTTTGGATGGAGAAGAATTTGTTAAATGGGTACAAGAAAATTTTCTGATTGAGTATGTGGATGTACCTACTAGAGAAGGTGCAAAATTTGACCTACTCTCGGGAAATAAAGCAGGGCAAGTGACTGAGGTGTCAGTCAGGGAGCACTTTGGGGTCAGTGACCATAATCCTATTAGTTTTTGAAAAAGTGACAGTAAAGGATCGATTGGATCTAAATGTTAAAGTTCTAAATTTGAGGATGGCCAATTCAGATGGTATTAGACAAGAACCTTGAAAAGTTGATTGGGGACAGATGTTCACAGGCAAAGAAACTGCTTGAAAATGAGACGCCTTCAAAAATGAGATAACAAGAGACAAGAGACAATATGTTCCTGTTAGGGTGAAGTGCAAGGCTGGTAGGTGTAGGGAATGTTGGATGACCAGAGAAATTGAGGTTTTGGTCAAGAATAAGAAGGAAGAATAGATCAGTGTACAAAGCAGGAATTGAGTGATTCCCTAGAAAAGTATGAAAACAGTAGGAGTATACTTAAAGGGAACATCAGGAGAGAAAAGAGGAGACATGAGATAGCTTTGGCAAATAGGGTTAAGGAGAATCCCAAGGGATTCTGCATATACATTAAGGACAAAAGGGTAACTAGGGAGAATAAAACCCCTTAAAGATCAGCAAGGCCGCCCATGTGTAGAACTGTAGGAGATAGGGGAGATACTAAACAAGTATTTTGCATCAGTGTTTACCATGGAGAAGAATATGGAAGATAGAGAACATGGAGAAATAAATAGTGACTTCTGGAAAAATGACCACATTACAGAGGAGGAGGTGCTGGATGTCTTAAACCACATAAAGGTGGATAAATCCCTGGGGCGTAACCAGGTGTACCCTAGAGCTCTGTGGGAAGCTAGGGAAGTGATTGCTGGGCCCTTTGCTCAGATATTTGTATCATCGATAGCCACAGGTGAGGTGCCAGAAGACTGGAGGCTGGTTAATGTGGCGCCACTATTTGAGAAAGATGGTAAGGAAAAATCAGGGAACTATAGACCGGTGAGCCTGACATCAGTGGTGGGTAAGTTGTTGGAGGGAATCCTAAGGGACAGGATTTACATGTATTTGGAAAGGCAAGGACTGATTAGGGATAGTCAACATGGCCTTGTGCGTGGGAAATCATGGCTTATGAATTTATTTGAGATTTTTGAAGGACAAAGAGGATTGATGAGAGCACAGTGATGGACGTGATCTATGTGGACTTCACGAAGGCGCTTGATGAGGTTTCTCATGGTAAGCCAGGTTAGATCATGTAGAATACAGGGAGAACTAGCTAATTGGACGTAGAACTGTATCAAAGGTAGAAGACAAAGCATGGTGGTGGAGGGTTGCTTTTCAGACTGGAGGCTTGTGACCAGTCACGAGGATCAGTGCTGGGTCCACTTTTTTGTCATTCACATAAATGAATTGGATCTGAACATAGGAGGTATGGTTAGTAAGTTTGCAGATGACACCAAAATTGAAGATGTAGTTGACAGCAAAGAAGGTCACCTCAGAGTACAATGGAATCTTGATCCAACGGGCCAATGGACCAAGGCTTGGCAGATGGAGTTTAATTTAGATAAACGTGAGGTGCTGCATTTTGGAAAGGCAAATCAGGGCAGGATTTATACACTTAATGGTGAGTTCCTGGGAAGTGTTGCTGAACAAAAGAGACCTTGGAGTGCAGGTTCATATTCCTTGAAAGCAGAGTGGCAGGCAGATAAGATAGTGAAGAAGGCATTTGGTATACTTGCCTTTATTAGTCAGCGCATTCAGTATCGGAGTTTTGAGGAACAAAAATAAATTTGCTGGAAAACCTCTGGCAGCATCTGTGCAGGAGAAAACAGAGTTAACGTTTCGGGTCCAGTGGCTCTTCCTCAGAACTGGACCCGAAATGTTAGCTCTGTTTTCTCCTTCACAGATGCTGCCAGACCTGCTGAGCTTTTTCCAGCAACTTTGTTTTTGTTCCTGATATACAGCATCCGTAGTTCTTTTGGTTTTTATAGGAGTTTTGAGGTTGTGTTGTGGCTATACAGGACATTGGTTAGGCCATCATTGGAATATTGAGTGCAATTCTGGTCTCCCTGCTATAGGAAGGATGTCGTGAAACTTCAAGTGTTCAGAAAAGAATTACAAGGACGTTGCTGGAGTTGGACAGTTTGAGCCATAGGGAGAGGCTGAATGGGCTGGGGCTATTTTCCCTGGAGTGTCAGAGACTGAGGGGTGACCTTACAGAGGTTTATAAAATCATGAGGGGCATAGATAAGGCGAATAGCCAAGGTTTTTTCCCTAGCGGTGAGGGAGTCCAAAACTAGAGGGCATAGGTTTAAGGTGAGAGGAGAACGATTTAAAAGGGACCTAAGGAGTAACTTTTTCACGCAGAAGGTGGAGCGTGCACGGAATGGGCTTCCAGAGGAAGTGGTGGAAGCTGGTACAATTACAACATTTAGAAGGCATTTGGATGGATACATGAATACGAAGGGTTTAGAGGGACATGGGCCAAATGTTGGCAAATGGGACTAGATTAATTTAGGATATCTGGTCAGCATGCATGAGTTGGATCAAAGGGTCTGTTTCCGTGCTGTATATCTCTATGATTCTATGATTCTACAACAGATTGACAAAATAAACAGAGAAAGTTCAAATAAGGATGAATTAATGTAAATAACTTAAATCTCAAATTATGTACAGAAATACAGAGGAGGATGTTTGCAGCATCATGCTTTTGAGTAAACTAGTAAGCTAAAAACTAATGATCTGGAGATGTGAAGCCAAAGCCCAGAATGGCAGCTGCAGCATTTAAATTCAGTTAATTAAATAAAAATCTGGAACTAAAGACACTTATCGGTAATGTCATCCACAAAGTTACAACATCGCTGTAAAAATCCATCTGGTCTTTAATAGCTTTTAGGGAAAGAAATGGGAAATTGGCCATCCTTACACAGACTGGGCTCCACCCCCACAGGAATGTGATTGGTTTTGTAACTGTTCTCTAAAGTGACCTGTTAAACACTTGGTTATATAGGAAGGGGTATTAAGTACTGGGTTGCACTGACACTCCAGTAGTACGAATTAATGAAAATAACAAATAAAAAGAAGGAAGGAAAAGTTAATAAATTAGGAGAAAGAGAAGCAACATTTATTTCAAATCATAGAAATCTAGGAGCTGGAGTAGGTCAAATAGTCCTTTGAACCTGCTCCACCATTCAATATGGCTGATCCTCTATCTCAATGCCATGCTCCCACTTTGTCTACAAACCCCTTTTGCCTTTAGAATCTAAAAATGTAGCATGGTCTTGTCTTGAATATACTCAGTGACATTGCCTTCACTGCCTTCTGTAGCAGTGAATGTCACAGGCAAACCACCCTCTGAATGAAGGAATGCCTTCCTCATTTCAGTCCTTAATGGCCAACCCCATATCCCAAAAACTGTCCCATGGTTCTAGACTCCCTAATCAGAGGCAACATTCTCCCTGCATGCAGTCTGTATTGTCTTGTTTTACATTTCAACTAGATACCCTCTCATTCTTCTAATTTCTACTTAATGCGGGCCCAGTCGAATCAATCTCTTCTCATATGACTGTTCTGCCATCCCTGATATCACCCTAGTGAACCTTTGCCATACCGCCTCTAAAGACTAGAATATCCTTTCTTAGGATCAGCCATGATGCTATTGAATGTGGAGCAGACTTGAGAGAATAAATAGCCTATTTCTGTTCTGATTTCTTATGGTCTTATGGTCTTAGTTAGGGAGACCAAAACTGCACACAATAATGCAGGTGTGGTCTCACCAAAGCCCTGTACAACTGCAATCTGAAATCTCTATTTATGCTGTGACAAGACTGAGTCCTTTAAGATAGAGATGTTCTGTGCTGCTTCTCTTGCAGAGGGGTGTTGCCACAGTGTTTCAGGAATTTCCTTTCCAGACGGCAAGTTGGTAAACAAGTTTTAAATTCTCCCTGAGAGATAGCAAGAATTACAGATGCTGGAGTCAGAGACAACGCAGTTAATTTTTCTGAAGAACCGTCCCGACCCGAAACGTCAACTTCCCTGCTCCTCTGATGCTGCCTGTTCTGCTGTATTCCTCCAGCTCCACACTGTGTTGTCTCTTAAGTTCTCCCCAATTTATTTTTAAATGAGATAAAAGAATCATGAATGAATCGGGTCAGGGCTCGCACAGACCCAGGAAGGCTTTTAGTTTTGCTTTCAGTTTGTTGAAGGTTTCTGCTGGCTACTGAGCTAACAGCTTGAGTTCCAGCTGCTGGAGTGAACTCTTAGATAGCAAGGCTTCCTCTTAAAATTCAAAATGGGCTGATTGATTCCTTCTCCTGGACTGGAGAGCGACAGCCCCTGAGAACAATAACTGTTTTGCTCAAAGGGTATGTTTATATGACGCTGCCTATATTAGAACAGATGATGGTTAATGGTTAAATTGTACATTATCTTGTTAAACATTTCCATAGAATTAAAGCAACGCTAATTCTTCTTTTTTTTTGTATTTTAACTATAATGTAAAAATAAAGTGCATTTTGATTAAAGCCAAGCCAATCAAATCACATCTGAAAAACAGCATTTACACTTGCCTTTAAATAAAAATAAAAGTTAGGGTCTAGGCTATTTCCCTCATTACTTTTAGGGATGGGGAGACGTTCTGATCTGGTCCAAAACAATGAACCAGTTGTAATTTTCTTAAGATCCCTAACATCAGTTTACTTTCTGTAGGAAAGAGATTTTCTACTTTTAATTGTTCACGACACGGGCTGAAGAGCTGGAAATGATTCAAAATGGTTAGATTTGTAAATTGTACTTACACTATTAACTACTAGATTCAACTTTCCATGAAAAATTTGATAGACAGTTATTACAGAGCTACAGCTGTTATGATGATACTACATCTTTCAGAGGTATATTTTGACCTGTTTCTTTTTATGAAGAAAAGTTAAGGCAGAGGCATCAAATGGTCTGCTTCGAAGTCAATAATGTAAACTGTTTGTGAAGCCTTTGGGTTTTATTTTTCAAGTTGGAACAATAGAAGCAGCCTGAATGGTAGGGTCAAGCTCTAAAAGAACCAGGATTTCTTTCTTATTAGTTTTAGCCTTCAGTTGTTGCTGGGGTCTTGAAGCTGGGTGTGGAAGCTTTCCCTCTCTCAGTTTTCCCCTCTCTCAGTTACAGCTAAAAGCTGGGGCTGTCTTCCTGCTGCTAGAATTGCATGTGAGACAATCTGTTTCACTGAATTTGCCTTTGCCAGGGTTATGTTAATGCAATGTTACTACATTAAAACATTATACTAAACACTGTTTAATAATTAAATAATCTATTATTCTGTTAAGTTTTCCAATCGACTTAAGTTATTCAAACTTTTCTTTTGATGTATTTTAACTACAGTATATGAATAAAGTGTGTTTTGCTTCAAGACTGGTAGTTTGACCTATCGAATTGCATCATCTAAAATAAGAAAAAGTTAGAGTTTAAGCTGTCATCTTAACATATTTGAGGGGGTTTGATCCAGTCCGTAAACAGCTGGCTGTAAACAAATAGACAGGTCTTTGCTTGATTGGCAGGATGTGACAGAGGAAGAATTCCTCCATTCAAAGGGTCATCAGCCTTTAAGCAGAGGGCTATGCATACTCTATCATTTGCTCTACTCAAAGCTGTGATGGACAGATTTTTTGGACTCTTGGGATAGTGGGTGGGGAAGTGGAGTTGTGTTTGACAATCAGTGATGATCACGCTACATGCGAAGCAGTCTTAAAGGCCATATGATCTACTCTTGTTCATATTTTATATCCTCCAAGAGTCTTGGCAAAGCTCACGATGGTATTAATGAATTGTAACTTGCTATCAAACACCCTGCTCCATGCAGATATTGTGTTCAGAAACCCACCAACGGTTTCTAAAGCTCGTGAAGAGAATGACAAAATCATTGGGAAAGTTCATTCCTCTCATATACACGGTCGCCTTTAGTGTGTTGAAAAAGTCATTAATGGTGCTTCCTGTCAAAAGTCCGAATCCATGTTTGATGAGTTTGGAACTCGAATTCATCAAGATGGCAGTACAGTAGGGCCCTCCAGGCAGCGTTCCTCAACTCCACCAGTTCCTTTACTTTTTTACTTTTTTCTTCTCTTTTCTGCAGGATTTTGATCCCAAACTTTTAACTTATAAACTTACCCAGAATGAATGGAGGAGTCACCTCCCAGATCAGAGGCTGTGCTGGTGAGCCCTGGAGGTGGGTCTGAGACCAGGCCAGAGCAGGAGATGTGTTCAAGACCAGGCCAGAGCAGGAGGTGAGTCCAAGGCGCAGCCAAAGCAGGAGGTGGGTCCGAGACCAGGCCAGAGCAGTAGGTGAGTCCGAGAACAGGCCAGAGCAAGAGATGAGCCCGAGACCAAACCAGAGCAAGAGATGAGTCCAAGACCAGGTCAGAGCAGGAGGTGAGTCCGAGACCAGGCCAGAGCAGGAGGTGAGTCCGAGACCAGACCAGAGCAGGAGATGGGTCCAAGACCAGAGCAGAGCAGGAGGTGAGACCATGACCAAGCTGGCACGGGGAGGTGAGTCCTGGGGGTGAGTCCCTGACAGGAGGCCGCTGCGGTGGCAGTGAGGCCCTTGCGGAGTAGAAGTGGGGCCTCATGTTTTGAAGGCCAGCGTGGCCTTGAGACTTGGCCCTGCGCAGCCTGGAGGCTTGGTGCTGGCACAGACTTGGTGAAAAGGACTGTAATTTGACTACTATTTAAAAACGCTTTATTCTTATGCTGGCATTTTTGAGTAATTGGAGTACTTTTTAGAATGTCGTATTCCTACGCTGGACTTCATGTTTTATTCTTTCAATTCCGTACTAAAGGCTTCAGTGGCAGTCCCTAAGTATCCTGTACCTAAGATGGCACCATAAGTGGCAACATTGCAAGTGCATTTGAGCGCTCGACAATAAAGCTAACTCTAAATTCATAAACAAAGCAATTGCATGAGATTAGAATGACCGCCCTCAGAAATCACTATTGCTTGATATCAGTACTTTATGCCAGGATACAGGTAAAGTAGCATAAAATCACTGAAAAAAGGAACGCTTCAGTTGTGGCTGAAATAACCATTAAAGGATGCAATGATTAACCTATCATTTATACGGCTACAATCACAAATTTATTTATTTGTTACCATCCTGCTGTGCAAATAAATGTATTAATTTGCCTGCACTGAGGAATACATTTGCCATAAATGTATATTTCTTTAAAAATCTATTAATGAGGTCCTGGGAAATCCATGTATATCTAATATACTAAAAATCATTCACTGTTTCATTCATGCCCGGCTCTGGTCCTGTCCTCCCACACTTTCATTCAAACTCAGGTCCCATCAACTCTTAAATGTTTGTTGACTAGATTTCAATAGCTGCAAACCAGAACTGAAGAGGCACAAACCAACAGAGAGAAAAACATCTTTAAAACTGACAATGAGATGTTATTACATACTTATGGAAATAACCAAGCCCAACGGATTCATCAGTAAGACCTACCAATAAAATCATCAGTAGAAAGGAAAAACAGCAAGTTAGAATTATGAAATACTTACAAAATGAGACCTTAAGCCCATCAAACTCCGGTCAACCATCTACCAGAGTTAGTTGAACCTGCACCTCCTCCCGTCTTATATACCAATCTTATCCTCATAATTTTAACATTCAGCCTGAACAGGTCTGGTTGGGGGAGATGGGGAAGGATCACAACATGTATTTGATGGTTTATTGTAACAGTGATGAACAGACGAACCTCTCAGTACTCCAAGTTGAATCCGCACTGCACTACGATTCCAGATTATGGT
Organism: Ginglymostoma cirratum; assembly: GCA_024137785.1. NCBI lineage: Eukaryota > Metazoa > Chordata > Chondrichthyes > Orectolobiformes > Ginglymostomatidae > Ginglymostoma > Ginglymostoma cirratum. Next base: position 6,621,148 of record JAHRHZ010000035.1, on the reverse strand, counting down.
TATGCTAACCAAGTCAAACTGTATAATATGGATAGATCATAACTTTGATCTGTTTGTTTGTTTACTACGGAGATCAGCCACTGAATGAATTCACAAGTGGCTACCAAGTACTTTTAATAAAAGAATATTGAACTGAATTAGTCAAAAGGGAAAGAAAACATTGAATATATTATACTATGCCAGAACTATTGAAAACAAATCACTCAAACATTAACAAGAGAAATTCAAACATTTTAATACCAACAAAACCTTGTAGACATCAAACCTTAGTGAAGGGTCACTCTTCCTTGTTTAACAGTCATGGTTGTAATTAGTTTCCTTCTCAGCCAAAATTCTGTTCATTCACTTGATGCTGTTCTCCTCAATTAATGCCTGTCCACGTGACCTTTAAATAACTCAGCTCACTAATATTACTGGAAATGGGTTCCTTAACCTCATGTCATCAACAGTCAAAGAAAGAAAGAAAGATTAAAGAAAGAACAATACAGAACAGGAACAGGCCCTTTGGCCCTCCAAACCTGTGCTGCCACATTTGCCCTTCCATACTAAAACTGTCTTCGTTTACAGGATCTATATCCCTCTATTCCCCTCCTATTTATGTATTCGTCCAGGTGCTTCTTCATAGCTGCTATTATGTCTGCTTCCACCACCTCCTCTGGCAGCACGTTCGAGGCACTCATCACCCTGATTATGACAAACTTACCTCGCACACCTCTTTTCAACTTTTCCCCTCGCACCTTGAACCTGTGTTCCCTAGTGATGGACCCCTCCACCCTGGGAAAAAGCCTCGTACTTTCCACTCTATCCATGCCCTTCACAACCTTATAACTTCTATCAGGTCACCCCTCAACCTCCTGCTTTTGAAAACAAAGCCAGTCTATCCAACCTTTCTTCATAGCTAAAGTTCCCCATGCCCGGCAACATCCTGGTAAACCTTTTCTGTACCCTCTCCAAAGCATCCACATTCTTCTGATAGTGTGGTGACCAGAACTGTACACAATATTCCAAGTGTGGCCTAAGTAAAATTCAAAAAGCTGCAGCATAACTTTTCTATCCTTGTACTCAATGCCACATCCAACGAAGGCATGCCATTGGCCTTTTTAACAACCTTTTCCATTCTTTTCTGACATCTTTACAGCCTTCTGCTTCTAAAGGCTTTTCCATGCAACTCAGAATCTCTCCCCTTCTGCACCGACTGTTTTGAAGACTGCTAAACTAACAACACCTCTGCTATTATAGACATTTTCTTGCTGTATCAACCTGTGCTTAGAGTCTGCCTGTTTGTCTGTTTGTCTGTCTCTGTCTCTCTCTCTCTCCTTCTCTGTTTCACTGTAACAGCAACTACGCTTAGATGCTATCCTTTTAGAATTATACACGTTTAATTGTGTGGACAATACGGTCAACAAACACAAAAGGACATGAAACAGTATGTCTCTACAACAGGGACAGGCAAGAAAATGAGAGGCATTGAGCTTTGTTATACCTGCATTGGTGCTAATAACTCCATCCATCTCCGAAGGTGATCAATGAATCCTTGACCAGAGAGATAGAAACTAATTAGGTTGAAAACTGCTCCTTAGTGTGTCCATCATACCACCCTCTGGCTGTTGGAAAATTTCAACGTTATATTTTTTCTGGATCCTAGGCTGTCTGCTTTAAATCTGAACCAGCTGATAACACCATGGCCAGATTCCAGGCTAACAACAAAAGTGTCTCAATTAAACCTCCGTGCAACCTGTTTCTCTGGGGCAGTACAGTGGCTCAGTGATTAGCTCTGTTACCACACACCACCAGGGATTCTGGTTTGATTCCAGCCTGGGGTGACTGTCTGTGTGGAGTTTGCATGATCTCTGTGGGTTTCCTCCGAGTGCTCAGGTTTCCTCCCACTGTGCAAAGATGTGCAGGTCAGATGGATTGGCCATGCTAAACTGCCTGTAGTTTCCAGGGATGTGCAGGCTAGATGGATTAGCCATGGGAAATGCGGGTTGCAGAGATTGGGATGGGGACTGGGTATGGGTGGGATGCTCTTCAGCCAGACAGTGCAGACCCAATGGGCCGAATGGCCTCTTTCTGCACAGTAGGGATTGTATGATTCCTGTCATTATCTGAGACGTGGAGTTTTCTGTAAGCCAACCTCATGCTGCTGTACCTTCATCAATTTTGCAAGGAATCTTACCTTCAGTTAGTTGAGCCCATCTGAGCTCCTCCAGCAAAGAACCCTCACTAGACTCTAACTTTCTCATGTCTGACAATCATTTAAATGAATATTTATACTCTTGGTTTTAATATTCAGAGCTGTAAAACTTGTCTCCTTTTCTGCTTCTTTCTCGCATGCTTATTTATGTGTTGGAAGTCACGACAATCACCTTGGGTTTGAATGTGAATAAGTAATACTCTTGATTTAAACATAAGACCTATTGTGCGATTTATTTCTTTAAAAATTGGCTTCACAAAAAGTGTGCGAGTGTGTTGGGAAAATGTCACAGCCTATAAAAAAATTAAACCATTCTCCTCGAGGACAGAAGACAAGGATGGTCCAGTCTATCTTTTCATCCTGCCCGTAACCATACGGTGACTCAGTGGGGAAGATTCTGATTTAATCAGGTTTATGCCGAAGAAAGTGTTCTTTGAGATTAGCATTTCCAAAGAGTGTGGGGTCATAACCAGCCACAGTGGCTGTACAGGTTGTTAACTTGTCCGTGTTGTTTGCAATTCTACAGCAGTTCGGAATAATCCAGTGCCGGAGGCAAATCCTTTAACCTTTGATAGATGTATTTCAGTATGTGGCTTAATTTCCACCATTAGCTGCTGACAAGCATATTGAAAAGGTCAAACATTGAATCTTCCTTTGGGTTTCAAAGGACCTTGCTGTGTGTAAATATACCATATTTCTTTTCATTTTAACAGTAAACACAGTTCAGATCCATTTCATTGGCTTTGAAGCACCTTGGGATGCCATGAAGTTGTGAAAAGATTCTATATAATTGCAAGTACCTTGTTTCTTTTTCCCATTGCAGGCTATTGCACGAAAGGCAAAACATAAATCTTTCTTTCAATTGTATGTGAAGGTGAGGGTGAAATATTGGTTCCAAAATCCACTCGGCTTCGTTTAATAAAAGCAAATTAAATATTCACTCCGAAAGTTAAGATAACTTCAAGAATCAATCTTCAATTGCAACCAAGTGACCATGACCTGACTGCAATGAAGTTTCAAAAGGAACTTTTTAGTTTTCGCTTGTATCAATGCTGAGCCTCCTGGAGTCACTTCTCATCTAGAGTGAATCATTATTTTATTTTCATCATCTTTGATAAAATACATAAAAGATGGTTCCCTGCTGAGAGAGAAAGAAATCGCTCATCCTTCTAGTTTATTTAAAAGTTCACAATCAACAGAATCCATTCAAATAAAAAAAACTTTTTCCCACACAATTAAATAATTTATGTCCTTGCAGTTAAATTTGCACGAAGTTTTTTTCATCCAAGGTAGTAAAATCTTACAATCCTGTTTTCCAACATTGGTGAAATAGTCTGAGCATCTAAATTAAGCATCCAATTTCCTTTAGAATATGTCAGTCAGACAATATTATTTCCATAAGGAGTCCCCACTGTTTTATGAATTCATTTGCTAGAACAATTCCATACAATCTACTTGAGGTTTGAAGTTTCATAGAAACCCTACAGTGTGGAAACAAGCTTTTCGGCCCAACAAATCCACACCAACAAACAGAGCACCCCACCCATACCTATCCCCCGAACCTACACATTCCTGAACACTACAGGCAAATTAGCACAGCCAATCCACCTAGCCTGCACATCTTTGGATTGTGGGAGGAAACCAGAGCACCCAGAGGAAACCCACGCAGACACAGGGAGAATGTGCAAACTCCACACAGACAGTCACCAAGGGTGGAAATAAACTCGGGTCCCTGGCACTTTGAGGCAGCAGTGCTAACCACAGTGCCACCATGCCACCTGAAAGTTAATTCAATGTATCTGCACAAGAATCATCCTACGTGCTTTAAGATTGCTTTACGTGATTTGTGTTTATGGATAATTCTTCATAAAAAGTAAAATCTGACTAAATTGTTAATAGCAATTTTTCATGTGACGTTCCACCGTTACTAGTTCTGTCACTTTATATTAGTAAAGGTTTTCTGCATTGATAAGAATATAATCTTTGCTTACTAGTAGAATTTGTGTCATTTGAAGTGAAGCATTTTCTTTATTCATTTGTGCGATGCAGATGTCATTGGCTGGGCCATCGCCTATTGTCCATCTGTAATTGTCCAGAGGATCAACTCATTGCTGTGGGCCTGGAGTCACCTGTGTAAGCCAGACCAGGTAAGGATGGCAGTTACCTTCCCTACTGAATATTAGTGAACCAGAAGGGCTTTTCTATCAATTGACAATGATTCCATAGTCATCATCAAACCCTTAATTCCTGACATTTATCGAATTCAAATTCCACATTCTGTAATAGCAGGATTTGAACACAGGTCCCCAGACCATTAGCAGAGTCTTTGGAATAATGGTCCAGTCTTAATACCACAGGCCATTCCTTCTCCTTTCAAGAAAGAATGAACTGCACTAATTTAGCGATTACGCTAAGCCACTTAGTATGCGGCGATCAAGTAGGCAGCTAGTTTAATCCAGCCTGAACTCTATTAACTAAATGGAAACTATCGTAGATATAACAAACACAGCTTTTGTTGAAAAGGCACTCTTCATTTTTGCCTTTGTTTTTGCCTCACCAGGAGACCTGCAATGCCTCAGATAAATTATTGCCCTTACTATGTCATTATCAGCATGCACTGTGCAAATTACCCCTTGCTAATATCCGGGCAGTTGTTCCAAATTTAAGAAAACTGTCACACTAACTAGTTAAGCAGCAGCCTGACATAGTCATACTCGCAGAATTAAGCCTTTGATCTGTGAGATCTGCATTTTTTTTTTGGTGTATGCCTTTAAAAACTTTACTGCAAGGACAAAAAACAGTTCTTGAAAGCTCGAAATTACTGTGGTGGCTGCATAATTTCACAGCAAGGCATCCGATATCTATTGAGAACTCAGTTTTTTTGTGACTATCTGTTCCCGCTATGTGCAAGCAAACAGGATTCAAGGAGTTGGTTGTAAGTAATTGATTCTCAGCTAAATGGCCAGGTTAGAACTGGAAACAGGTTACAGAGGTACAGACTGACAGTGAGAAAAAGGCACTGATGGGTTTGCTCTCCTCTGCAGAACACGCCTGTTCTCTGCACTAATATAACTAGTTACTAGTTACCTGGTTTTGAATTGATTAATCAGCAACATTTCCCAAGTACGTCAGTCACTCTATACTTACAAACCAACAGAATATTTTAAAAGAAGACAACTGAATACCAACAGCCTGACTTGCCAAAGCAAATTCATTTCAATTTCTGTTTAGATGTGCATGTAAAAAGGGATGATTAAGGTTTAAGTCCGTAGTGTTATATATGCCAATGGTTCATAACTGTTTATTTGTAGTTATAGCCTAAATACTTAGAGTAAATCATAATTCCTGTTTATTACAGAAACATGTTCCGTGCTTTAAAATCCATCTTGTTCTGGAAGCCAGGTAAATTGGGCTACAGAGATAAAAGGTACTGCAGATGCTGGAGAATCCGAGATAACAAGGCGTGGGGCTGGATGAACACAGCAGGCCAAGCAGCATCATAGGAGCA
>JAHRHZ010000035.1:6555511-6615046 GCA_024137785.1 Ginglymostoma cirratum | reverse complement strand
GCATCATAGGAGCTGTGTTCATCCAGCCCCACGCCTTGTTATCTTAAATTGGGCTACAATATGTGATTCTATAAAAATTATCACAGTTTGATAATAGCACAACTAAATTTACGGTGCGCTGCCCAAATATCATAACAGAACTACCATTCTAGAGTCCTCTATCACCATCTCCCAGTATGTTCTGTCCCAAATCACAGGTCAGTGCATTCTAAATGTCCTGTTGATGAGTACATTTAACAATGAAGTTGATATAACATTCTGCACTAAAAGAATCGAAGGATTTGGGGGCAGGGTGGAAAACTGGCTGAGATGTAGACTGTCTAAATACCAGACCAATTTCCTCCTCCTCACCTCCCTAGCAATGCAGATTTCAATGTTCAACCAATTCAGTTTCACTTCAAACTTCAGCAAGAAACAGTTGAATGGGCCCTGACACCATTCTGCCAACAGCGTGGAAGTTGTGTGCTCCGGAATTAGCCATGCTTTTAGGCAAACAGTTCCCATTCATTTATAACATTTCTACCTACCTGGCAATATGGAAAAATCCTATATCCAGTCCACAAAAGGAAAGACTGCCAAGTAGCACTGTGACAGTCTGCCGGAGTATGAAAAATGTCTTCACTGGAGGTGTTCTAGCTATAACCAGACAGACAACGTAACAACTGTATCAGGAGCACCAGAAGATAACAATGTTACAGCATAGGAACAGCGATAGGCCATGCTGCCACTCAGTCCTCTGCCGCCATTATGCTAGATCATGGCTGATTGTGCCTCAACCTGTTTCCACACTTTTGCTTCATTTCCCATATGTACAACTTTACCCAATAAAATCCGCCTATATCAGTGTGAAAAATTTTGGTTGATGCAACTTGTGCAATCTTTTGAGAGAAACCTCAATGTTTTCACTGCCCCATTAGTGTGAAAAAAAAAATGTTTGCTTGTTTCACATCTAAATGGTCTAGCCCTGATTTTCAGAATACGTATTCCAAACCCCCACGACACCACCCACTCCCCACCACCCACCTCTTGCTGGTCTGCCCAATTGCTTATCTGTGCTGTTAAATCCCTTCATCATTTCAACACCCTGATCAGGTGTCTCTCAATCTTCTAAATTGAACAGTATTCGAACCAAATTCATATTAGAATTTTGCGAGATATAACACCTTCCATGACCTCAGGAAGTCACACAGCACATTGCAGCCAATTAAACACTTTGAGTGAGAAAATTACTGCAGACGTGGAATCTGCACTGAAAACAAAAGTTGCTGAAGATCACAGCGGGTCAGGCAGCATTCATGGAGATTGAGCAAACTAACGTTTCGAGTCTAGATGACTCTTCATCAGAGCTGTCGTGATGCAACTCGGGGGCAGCATTTATGCAATAGCTGGGAGAGTGGGGGGGTGCAGTGCTGAGTGAGAAAGGATGTTGATAATTCAGATTAGGTCATCAGAATGTGAGAATGCCAGAACAATGGTGTGCGCAACTGTCAGACTGGAAAGAACAGACAGTGCAAGTGGAGTGGAGAAGGGGAGAGAGGACATGGTGACAGTGACTGTAACAAGTTAAAAGAAAGATAAAAGAAAGGGAAGGAATGGGAGTGGGTGCACAATCTGAAGGTGTTGAGCTCAATATTGAACTCAGAAAGTTGTAAAGTGCCCAGTCTGAAGATGAGATGTTATTCCACCAGTTTGCTGTGTGATTCACAGCAGCGTTGCAACATGCCGAGGACAGACAAGTGGGCATGTGAGCAGGACACTGTGTTAAAACGATCGGCTACAGGAAGGTCAGGGTCATGCTTGCATACAGACTGGAGGTGTTCCGCAAAGCAGTCACCCAGTTTGCATTTGCTTTCTCCAAAGTAGAATAGGCCACATTGGGTGCAGGGAATACAATACACATGATTGGAGAAGGTACAAGTGAAATGCTGCTTCATCTGGAAAGACTGTTTAGGCCCTTGGATTGTGAGCAAGGAGGAGGTGAAGGGGTAGGTGTTACACCTTCTGCAGGGACGTGGGGAGGTGCCATGTGAAGGGGTAATGGTGTTGGTGGTCATGAAATGGGCTAGGATGTCCCGGAGGAAACAATCCTTGTGAAAAGCAGACATGAGGAGTGAGGGGAAGATGTATTTGGTGGTGGCATTCTGCTGGAGTTGTCTGAAATGGTGGCGAATGATCCTTTAAATGCGGAGGCCAATGGGATGAAAAATGAGGAGAAGTGGGATCTGCTTATGCCGTTGTGAGTGATGGGAAGGGGCAAGGGCAGAATCATGGGTGATAGGTTAATTGCAGTTGAGGGACTGGTTGACCACTGTCAGTGGGAAACCATGTTAGTGGAAAAAGGAGGACATGTCAGCAGTTCTGTTTTGGAAGGTGGTATCATCCGAGCAGACACGATGTAAGCAAAGGAATTGAGAGAATGGGATAGAATCTTTGCAGGATGTGGGGTCTAAAGAGCTGTAGTGAATGTAGCTATGAGAGTCAGTGACTTTGGAGGGCAGCAAACAATTTATTCCCCAAAATGGAGACGGAGAGGTCAAGGAAAGGAAGGGAAGTATTGGAGGTGAACGAAGTGAAAGTTATAGAGGGATGGAAACGGGAAGCAAAATTAACAAATTTTTCAAAGTCCAAACGAGATCATGAAGCAGCACCAAAGCAGTCATCGATGTCCCGAGCAAAGAGTTGTGGGAGAGGGCCAGTGTAGGACTGGAACAAGGAGTGTTCCACATTCACCATGGCGGAGGATGAGGAGTGTTCAGGCCTAAGTCAAGGAAGAAGCTCAGAGTTCTCAGACCATCTTGGTGGGGAATGGAGGTATAGAGGGATTGGACACCATGGTAAACAGGAGGCAGTTAGAGCTAGGGAACTAGAAATTGTCAATATGGTGAAGGGCATCAGAGGATTTGAGGGTGTCGGTAGGCAGGTTCTGGACAGTGGGACAGAGGATGGAGTCAAGGTAGGAGGAAATGAGCTCAATGGGGCAAGGACAGGCTGATACAATAGGCCTACCACGGAGATGTAGTCATTGTTATAATGTAAGAAACACAGTATTCAACTTGCAAGGTCCACCAGCAGGAAAGTGACAATGACCAGATAATCACTTCACCAAAGATGTTTTAGTGATAAACATTGGCCAAAGTATCAGTGAAATCATCTTGGAGCCAGTGCCACAGAAGTTCTGGAGAGATCAGGTGGAATGTCAGTTTTGTGCTTTATCTAAAAGACAATACTCCAACAACACACAAGGAATACTGCGGTGAGTAACTCACCTCCTGACTCCTCAAAGCCTGTCCACCATCTACGAGGCACAAGTCAGGAGTGTGATGGAATACTCCCCGCTTGCCTGGATGAGTGCAGCCCAATGACACTCAAGAAGCTTGACACCATCCAGGACAAAGCAACCCGCTTTATTGGCATCACATCCACAAGCATCTATTCCCTCCACCACAGACGCTCAGTAGCAACAGTGTGCACTATTTACAAGATGTACTGCAGAAATTCACCAAAGATCCTTAAAGAGCAGCTTTCAATTCCAGGACCACTTCTATCTAGAAGGACAAGGGCAACAGATATATGGGACACCACCATCTTCAATTTCCCCTCCAGGCCCTCCCCATCCTGAGTTGAAAATATTTTGCTCTACCTTCGCTGTCACTGGGTCAAAATCATGGAATTCCATCCCTAACAGCATTGTGGGTCAACTCACTGCAGGTGAGCTGCTGCAGTTCAAGAAAGCAGCTCACCACCACTTTCTCAAGGGCAACTAGGGATGGGCAATAAATGTTGGCCAGCCAGCGATCCCCGTTTCCCACATTTTTTTACAAAAGCAAACAATGCTCTGTCAGCGATGCACCAATGTTTTGGCTCAGATTCATGTGCTAACTCCCTCGAATCCACTCAAACCAGTTATGTTCTGACTCAGAGACAAAACAGGTTACCACTGAGCCAGAGCTCAAAGCCTCTTCTTATAATGCAACCCTTTCAGTACAGGGATAAAAGGTACTGCAGATGCTGGAGAATCTGAGATAACAAGGCGTGGGGCTGGATGAACACAGCAGGCCAAGCAGCATCATAGGAGCAGGAAAGCTTGACGTTTTGGGCCTAGACCCTTTCAGTACACGTATCATTCTGGTGAAACATTCCAAAGCCTAAATATTTTCCTAAATAAAAACCAAAAGAACTGCGGATGCTGTAAATCAGGAACAAAAACAAAGTTGCTGGAAAAGCTCAGCAAGTCAGGCAGCATCTGTGGAGGAGAAAACAGAGTTAAGGTTTCGGGTACGGAGACCCTTCCTCAGAACTGATACCTAGTGATACCTAGTTTGGGTATCACTGTCACAGGACTCAGAGAAATAAACAAAGATGAGGAGAATTAATGTGTAGGGTCACAGTCATACAACAAATCAATCAGGTTTTTGGATGATAGTCATTTTAGCGTTGTGAAAGGGATAGAAATTTAATGGGAGGAATTTTTACCAGCAGTTGCAGGAGATTATCACCTTGCAAACTTTGAAATTAGCAGTTCAAAGTATAGCTTTATAATTCAAATGAAAACATTGTGCTGTGGTGCTTCAAAGCCATGCTTAATTGAATTGAATTTTGAGACCTTTGGCAGCTGCTGTGGGTGTGTATATATTGAACGTCAACAGGATCAGAGGGAAAGATACTTTCAATTTTAATATTGATCTTTTGTGCTGAGAAAGTATCTTTAAAAATCAAGGAGAACTGAGATTTTCCAAACTTCATAAGGAGCTAATTTTTCTCTGAAATTGTTAACTGTATATATCTGTGTAAACTTTGGTACCTTATAATGAGTGATGTCAATCCAAAGCGATCTCTGCTCCCTTGCCTCAAATAACTTACTTTATGTAGTGCCTTTCACAACTTTAGGTTGTCCAGAAGTACTTTAAGTGCAAATGAAGTAATTTTGAAGTTTGAGGATTGTTGAAAGAAAGGAAATGCCCAGCCAATTACTTTTAACAGATTTCCAATGCAAGGCAATGAGTTAAAGGGACAGACAGTGTGATTTAACAGCGTTCATTGATAAATGATGGCCAGGACATTGGAATTACTGTGCCATGCTTGGAATTGTACAGGAAGATGTTTAATATCTTCCCATCAACTGTGCATCAGTTTAACATCTCGTTGAAAAGATAACCCCTCCAACAAATCTCAGTTCCGCTCTAAAGATGTCAGCCCAGATTAGATGCTTCAGTCTCTGCAGGGCAATGTGAAGCCACAGATGTTTGACCCAGAGGTGAAAATGGTTGAACTGAGCTTTGATGGACCAAGATCAAAAAGTCAGCATCAGGATTTCCCAGGTCAATAAACAGCCATGGCCATCTGGACTAGAGGAATATATGTAGTAGGGTTTGCCAGGGATTGAGTGGACCACTGCATTTCTTACTATGTTTGACTGTACATAGTATCAAAATTTTCAGATGATATAAAATTTGGCAGTATAGTGAATGATGAGGAGGGTAGTGATAGACACAGACAGACTGGTAGAATGAGTTGACACCTTGCAGATAAAATTTACAGAATAACAATGTGAAATTGATATATTTTGGAAGGGAAGGCCAAGGAAAGGCATTACAAAATAACATGTACGATTAGACAGAGAGATCTGATTGACCTGTAAAAATGTATAAAAAGACTGAGAAAACAATTGAAGCTGGTCTGTGGAAATCCTCTTGGGATGGTGGGATTCTAGGCTTCATTAAGAAAGTCTTAGGAGCCAAGAAGGAAGGAATCTGTGAAACACCGGTTCGGCCATAACCAGATTATTGGTTAGAGCCATTTCTGAGCCCCTGAGTGATGGGCATTGGTGAGACAGTTGGGAAAATTGGGTTAAGTGCCCAGCCAGGACCTTCTCAATGTTAAGAGGAAAAAGTCCCATTTTCCGGGTAAGTGTTGGATAGTAGGACAAGATTCTCACTAGTGAGCAGCAGGAGGCCTAGTTTGACGCATTATCACTTATTAACAACCTCTCTATTGTTTAATCTCACTACACTGTATAGAAACTAGACACTGAATACACCAACGAGAGCTTCAATGTTGTTACCTGTGACTCCAGCTCGCTGATGGCTCCCCCAGACCTACATCTGGACATCATATGCCAACATCTCAGAGCACATTCCATAGGCAGTGACCATCTGCTCCCTCGAACCATAGACCTTAGCATCCAACATGTACCACCTCATTCTGTCATCGTGGCACATGCCTGATCCACTTACGGTATGGTTCTATGTTTCAATTCCGCACATTCGAGAACCACTAACCCATCTTAGAGTCATAGAGATTTACAGGATGGAAACAGACCCTTTATTCCAACTCATCCAAACTGACCAGATATCCTATGTAAATCTAGTCCCATTTGCCAGCATTTGGCCCACATCCCTCTAAACCCTTCCTATTCATATACCCATCCAGATGCCTTTTAAATGTTGTAATCATACCAGTGTCCACTCCTTCCTCTGGTAGTTCATTCCATACACGCACCACCCTGAGGTCCCTTTTATATCTATTCCCTCTCACCTTAAACCTATGCCCTCTAGTTTTGGATTCCCCTACCTTGTGGAAAAGATATTGTCTATTTACCTTATCCATGCACCTCATGATTTTATAAACCTCTATAAGATCACCCCTCAGCCTCCAGCACTCCAAGGAAAATAGCCCCAGCCTATTCAACCTCTCCCCATAGCTCAAATGCTTCGACCCTGGCAACACCTTCATAAATCTTTTCTGAATCGTTTCTAATTTTACAACATTTTTCCCGTAGCAGGGAAACCAGAATTGCATGCAATACTCCAAAAGTGGCTGAAATAATGACATGTACAACAACAACATGACATCCCAACTACTATATTCAATATATTGACCAATAAATGCAAGCACACCAAATGCCATCTTCACTATCCTATCTACCTGTGAATCCACTTTCAAGGAACTATGAAACTGCACTCTCTTTGTTCAGCAGCACTCCCCAGGACCTTACCATTAAGTGTACAATGTTGAAATGCACAGACACTTTCAGTGCGGGGTCAGGCATCCGGCTTATACTTTGGACTAACGTATATCTCAGAGCTCCTCACTTGCTCCCTTAGCACTCACTCACTTTGTACCGAGTTCAATACAGCATTCTTGCTTTGCAAGGCTATAGGTAAAAGGCAGGGCAGTTTGATCCATTGGATACTTCCTTCTAGGAGAGAGTAAGGGCAAATTGGACTGAATGGTCTGCTTCTGTACTGTATGTTTTTGAAGTGTTAAGGCCACAAACAGTGTTAACAGAAAAAAACATGATTGTAAGATTGTGTCAATTATCCCCATTTCATCACATGATCCATTTGTATGCTTAGCTTAAATCTAGAAAGAAATTTGTGAGTGTCGGGGAAGAATTTTACGTGATCAAAGCTACAACATGTCCCACTGCGTTCGTTCCCATTGTGTGCACGTATTTCATAATAGCTTTGCTCTTTATTTCTCTGCTTACTCATGCATATCGCCGAGTGTCCAGCAATTCACCACAAGTCAGTCTTGCACCAAAGGAAGTGTTTAATATTTCATGACAGCTGTCCTAGGCGCTAGATTTGGCCATTCAATTGGGACATTTGGAATAATCAGAAGCAGAAAGTTGCTGCCAAAAACTGAGGAGATTGTATTGATCAGACATCTCATTTGCAGATATCTTTGAATGAATTAATCTTTGACTCGACGAATCAAATCTGCCTGATAACCGGAAAGAACGTTCACTTGGCACTCATTAAGAAATGAATACCATCTGCAAGTGAGGCCAAGATCTATGAACAATAGAACAATCCATTCAGTTTTCTTCAAAATGTCCTCAAGTGTTTTCTAGCACATGACAATATCAGTTGTAGCAGCATTACAAATCATGGGCCATAGTGACAGTCAGACTCACAATCTTCAGTAGTTCACTTAAGCTTGCTATGACCTAAAGACATTGTTCAATTCTGGTCTTCCTGCTGCAGGAAGGATGTTATGAAACTCGAAAGGGTTCAGAAAAGATTTACAAGGACGTTGCTGGGGTCGGAGGGCTTGAGCTATAGGGAGAGGCTGAATAGGCTGGGGCTATTTTCCGGTGCATCAGAGGTCGAGAAGTGACCTAGAGAAGTTTATAAAATCACGAGGGGCATGGTTAGGGTGAATAGACAAGGTCTTTTCCCCATGGTTGGGGAGAGAAAAAAATTGAAGGCACAGGTTTGAGGCGAGAGGGGAAAGATTTAAAAGGGATCTGAGGGGCAACATTTTCACACAGAGGAACTGCCAGAGGAAGTGGTAGAGGCGGGTACAATTACAGCATTTAAAAGGCATCTGGACGGGTAAATGAATAGAAAGCATTTAGGGGAATATAGGCCAAATGCTGGCAAATGGGACAAGATTAATTTAGGATATCTGGTTGGCATAGTTGAGTTGGGCCAAAGGGTCTGTTTCTGGGCGTAAATATCTATTACTCAATGACTCTATATGCAGGCCTTGTCCCTTGCAACCAGAATGAACATGTACAGGATGCACTTTTATAGATTAAACAAAAGCATGGGGGGTCAATAAATTCCCTCATGCATTCTCCTTATAACACTTTGACCTATCGGAGTCGCCTTACTGACCAGCCTGCATCCTTTTGAGCCATGGTACTAGCACCATATGTGCAGAGTACTGTGGGACTGCTCTCTCATTAGGCAGTGTGTTAACCTGGGGTCACCACGCCTCAGGCGAGGGGAGGTCAAAAAGGCAGGTCCTTCATGGTGACCTTAGGCAGAATGGAATTAACACCCACACCACTGGCATCACACTGTGTTGCAAAACAGCTGTCTAGCCAACTAAACTAATCAACCCCCATCACCGCTGGCTCTAAACTGCTGCTGCCTTTAAAATTTGGCATTCTTGCACCAAGGCTGGTGAGTAAAGGATGGGACAGAAAGATGAGGAATTCAACAGCACATCTCTTTTTTGTGCAAGTTCTATACTGCCAAACAGCCAAAGACATTATGCCATAAAGCAATGGCTTCTTCTCTTGGATCATAGTCAGAACAGACTTACTGCAGAGTCAGAAGTTGATGAGGTTGACTTTCTCTCTCAGTAGCTAAGCATAAAAGATAAGTTGTCAGCCCTAGTAATGCTGAGGGTCCATTGCAATGTCAGATCTAATATCCTTCATTAAATCAGATGAGGCTCCATGCATCCATCACAGGGGGATGTAAAATATCCTACGGCATTTTCTCCATGGTGGCCTGGCACTGCTGAAAGATCTATCCCTTTAAGGCACAAAAACAGAACTGGAAAAAGTGAGTCAACTATGGTTAACAAAGGAAGTTAAAAATTATGTTAGATCAAAGGAGCAGGCTTCAAAAGTTGCCATAAAAATGTTATTACGCTTGAGGATAGGGAACCTTTTCAAGTTCAGTAGGGGAGGCCAAGAAACCGTTAAAGAAAGGGAGAATAGAGCACAAATGTAAAATAGCAGGAAACATAACGAGGGACTATTGGCACAAAAACAGATGAGATTGGCAAAGACAAATGTGGGTCACTTACAGGAAGAGACAGCAGAATTTATGATGGGAAATAAGCAAATGGTAGAGAGGCTAAATAACAACTTTATGGCTATCTTCATGGAAGAAAGTATACTGCGTATCGCAGAAACAATAGAGATCCAAACGATTAGTGGGAATAAAGAATGGGAATAAATAATTATTATTAAAATAAAATACTATTGAAGGAATTAATCAGGCTGCAAGTTGACAAATCCCCAGATCTCACTGATTTTTAAAGTAGACGTTAAACTTGGTGATTGCTCAGCTGCCCTGAACAATCAAATGTATGGAAAATGTGTCCTGTTGCAAAATCCTGAACTCCAACTGGAGTAACTGTCAAAGGCCGCACATGGTAGGCAATTTTTCTGTTACGGGAACAGACTGATACTTCTGTGGTCACAGTTATGATTTCAGTTTGGTGTGTTGCCTCAATGGTCCTCAGGACCAAGGATGCCTCAGAGGAACAGCTCAGTATTCTTTTGGAGGAAAGTGAAGAGCCAGGAATAGTGAGTTACATTGACACCATTGACATAGATAGAAAGAAAGATGGGGTTCTGAGAGTAACATTTAGGATAACTGAAATACAACATATCCAAAGCAATAATCTCAGGAATAATCCCAGTACTAAGGACTAGTGAGAATAGAAAAAGGAAGATTGGGCAATTTATAATATAATGCAGTTGGAAAAATAGTGTAGGAAGAGAGAGCTTTAGATTTCTGGGCCATTAGGACTAGTTCCCAGTCAGGTAGAATATGAATACAATGTGGCAAGAAATATAAAGTAAACATTGAAAACACTTCTACAGATGTATAAAAGAAAAAGGATTAGCAACAACAGGAATAGACAGTGCAATTTATATCAGGAAATAGAATTGGATAGAAATAGTGTGCAAGGGTATGGGATAAAACAGGAGTATGGCACTCGATAATGAAGCTTGTTTGAAGAGCCAGTCATTCTGTAGAGGAACGTTAGAAAGACTAAATACTTTGTGTCTGTCTTAACAGTGGAAGATACAAGGAATCTCCCAAAATAAGGTTCTAAGGGCCCAGTAGATATGAAACTGAAAGCAATTAGTACTCATTAAAAAGTAGTATAGGAGAAATTAGTAGGATTGAAGCTGACGAATCTCTGGGGTCCAAAGACCTTTAATCCTAGACTGTTGAGAAAATGGCTGTGGAAACTTCAGATCTCGAAAAATTTCCTTAATTAAACAATGATGCGCACGAATTGGAAGATTCTGAATTTAAATGCAATGTTTAAGAAAGTAGAGTAACAACAAACCTGTTAGCCTTAGAGCAGCAGCGGGGAGAAAAATAGAATCTATTATAAAGGATGTGATTACTGGATATTTAGAAAATAATTGTCTAGTTGGATCAAACCTACTTGGATTCATGAAGGGGAAATCTCATTTGGTAAACCTGATTGTTTTTTTAAGGTTGTTACTTGCGAAGTCAATTAGAGGAACCAATGTATTACATGTATTGGAATTTTCAGAATACTTTTGATAAGCTTCCACTCAGGAGTTTGGGAAACAAACCAAACATGTAGTGGGTTTGGTGATATCAAACCGATATGGGATGAGGTTTGGTTAACTGGCAAAAAGCAGAGAGATGGACAAAATGGGTCATTGTCAGATTGACAACCTGTGACCAGTGGGATACTACAAGGGTCGGTGCTTGAGTCCTAGCAGTTCACATCATATGTCTCAATGATTTACAGGATGCATTCAATTGTAACATTTCCAAATTTGCGAATGATATGGAACTTGGTGAAAATGTGAGTTGCGAGGTGGATGCAAAAAGGCTTCAGGAGGAATTACTCAGACTGAGTGAACAAGACCCTGACAGGTGAAATACAAAGTGGTTAAGTGGGAGATTAACCATTTTGGTTAGAGGGATGTGAAGTAAAGTACTTTTTTGAATGATAAAATTGGAAAATGTTGATGTCTTTATTCATGAGTCACTGGGAGATAAAATGTAAGTAAAGCAAGCAATTTGGAAGACAAACTGTATGTTAACCTTTACCGTAAAAGGATTTAAAACAAGATTAAAAGATTCCTGTTTCAGTTGTACAGAACACTGGTGAGACACTCCCTGGAGTATTACATACAGTCCTGGTTCCTTTGTCTATAGAAGGGCATACTTGCCATAGAGGGTGTGCAGTGAAGGTTTACCACACCCACTCCTAAGATGGTGGGACTGTCCTATGAGGATAGATTGGGGACTATAGTCTATATTCCCTGGAGTTTAAAATATTGAGAGTCAATCTCATAGAAAGATACAAAATTCTGAAAGGAATAGACAAAGTTGAAGCGGGAAGGATGCTGCTCCTCATTCTTGAGAGGAAACAATCTCAGGATAAAAGGCACACCATTTAGGACTGTGGTAAGGAAGGAGCAACTTCTTCATCCAGAGGGTAGTGAATCTTTGGAATTCCATACCCCAGATGATGGAATGATAGAACAGGCTTAAGGGACCGAATAGCCCACTCCTGTTGCTATGGTAAATATCTCCCAAAAATCTATAGGCTACGGAACAGTGCCTGAAAATTGGATGGTTGCAAACATAATCCCATTATTTAAGAAAGAGGGATGGGAGAAGATGGGGAGCTGGAGACCTGTTAATGAAATGTCAGTTGCATGGAAAATACTAGAATCTATTTCAAGGTTGCAATAACTGGGTGCCAAGAAAGTAATATCATGACTGGCTAGATTCAACACCAATTATAAAGAGTCAATCTTGTTTACCAATACTGCCGGAGGAGGTTTCTAGCAAAGTAGGTAAGGATATAGTGTATTTGGATTTTCAGAAGGCTTCAGGAGGTTCGTGAACGAAAGTAGAACATATTGAGTAGGGATAATATACTGGCATGAATTCAGGATTTATCAAAGGAGAGAAAACTAATTGTAAGAATCAGTTAGTCAGTCATTCACAGGTTGGCAGGCGTGACCACTTAGTACTGCAAAGATAAGTTCATAATCTACATCAATGATCTTTATGTGGGGACCAAATGAAGTATTTCCAAGTTTGCAGATGACACACACCTACCTGGGATGTGTATGGCGATGATTATGCAAAAAGTTTTCAAGAAGATATGAAACAAAAACAGAAATTGCTGGCAAAACTCAACAGGTCTAGCAGCATTTGTGCAGAGAAGCAGAGTGAGTGTCTCGAGTCTGGTGACTCTTCATCAGATCTGATAGCACTCAGAAAATGTGGTATTTACGTTGAAGATGGGTTGGAGATTGTTGGTGGGGCGAGAGGTGAGCAGATAGGTGGAGATGAAGCCCAGAGAAAGATAGATATGAAAGGGGCAGGCAGAAGGGGAAATTATTGATAATAGGACAGGAGAGAACAGAAGCTGAATAAGTGACAATGAGAGTAGGAGAGATTGGGTAAGCTGTACTGAAAGCAACACATATTATGAGAGGTAAAAGGTACTGCAGATGCTGGAGAATCCGAGATAACAAGCGTGGGGCTGGATGAACACAGCAGGTCAAGCAGCATCAGAGGAGCAGGAAAACTTGACATTTCGGGCCTAGACCCTTCATCAGAAATGGGGGAGGGGAAGAGGGTTCTGAAATAAATAAGGAGAGAGAGGGAGGCGGATAGAGGATGGATAGAGGAGAGGATAGGTGGAGAGGAGGAGAGTTGCAGTGGGAGAGAGATTCACTGAGGTTTGTCCGGAGGGAGGAGGGTTACTTCTTCAGGGTAGGCATCCTTAGAAGAGGCTTCGCAGTGGGGTTAAAATTGTATCAGAGATAAAAGGTACTGCAGATGCTGGAGAATCCGAGATAACAAGCATGGGCCCATGCTGCTTGACCTGCTGTGTTCATCCAGCCCCATGCTTGTTATCACATATTATGAGAGGATCTGGTGTGGAAGTGGGTTAAAAACATGCAAAGGTAGAATCAGTCTCTAAAGTGGTTGAAATTGATGCTGAATTCCAGAAACCAGCAGAGCTCCCCCAGCAGAAGATGAGGTGCTGTCCTTCTAACTTGCACTGAGCTTCGCTGGAGCACTGCAACAAGCCTGGGACAGAGATATTGGCCAGGGAAATTGGTGGTGCGTCAAATTGATAGGCAACTGGAAGCTCAGGGTCATTTTTGTAGGCAAGGCGTTCAGCAAAGCAGTCACCCAGTCTATGTCTGTTTCCCCAGTGTAGATGTGAAAAACACTGAAACACACAAAGAGGAGCATCTCGCCCCATAATCTGTAATAAGGATGTAAAAAGTGGTGTAACCTGCCTTTCAGCAACTTCAAGTGGTTAAACAAAATAAATCCCTGACACTCACTTTAAAATCAACAAGTAAAAATGCATCTATCTAACTCTAATAGTGAACAAATTAATGAAACTGAAAGATTAAACCCCTTCTAAGTACAAACTATTCCTAAATAAAGCAAGATTCTAATGGTATGCTGTTCTAATAAATACAAGTCCCACTGATATAAAAAAATGAATTTAGTCTCTCAAAATTACAGCCAGGTGATGTCTCTTCCAGAATGATTTGTGCCTTTTCTGTTGATTCTACTGTTAGGAATGCCTTCTCCGTCAATTCCTCTGTCAGGAATATTAGCTAGTTGTGCCATTGGCGCCTTTGGTATTTAGATGGTGCTTTCTCTAATACATAGAGAAGGCTGTAAGAGCCAGTGATTCTCTCTTGAGAGCTGAGGGCTGTTAGCTTTGGCAGATAGCAGCTAGCTCTGGTATTTAGCCCAACTGCCCCCTTCTTTTCATGCCATTGACATATCAATATTTCTTACCATAAGATTGGTCCTATGTTGTCAAAACCATCAGATTTAAATTTAACAGGTTTTTGGTATTTAAGTGCCTGGTTCAAATTGAAGGGCTAAGTTCAAAAACTTGCTGTGTTGGTAAAAACTGCTGTTTAGCCTGTTAACTGTCCTGCCTTTCGATACAAATATTTCAGTTCGGGTTCACTCTGTATAGTTGCAATATTTTCAAGCTGCTGCTCACAGGTATCCATTTTAAATCTCTAAGGAAAAGCACCTGATCTTTTAAAGACATCAACCAATGCTTTCCCTGCTAGCATTTTACAAACACCAAGTTCTAACTTCCTGTCTCCCAAATCCCAAGTACTCTACCCAATTTCGCAACATGAAGACACCACACTGTGAGGGGCGAATACAAGAGACTAGATTGAATGAAGTAAAAGGGCAGGTGTTACACCTTTCATCCTTTTTGTGATGCTATGTTTTATCATTGATGTGTGTAATATCTTCCTTCAAGCATACAGGCTGAAGGGTTTCTGCAATAACAACTGTGATCATAATTCAATAGCGATTTGTTGGTTTTTAACCACTTTGGGATGCCTTGAGAATATGTAAGATGCTGTATAAATGTTATATGTTATGTTTAGTGCAAAATGAATGTGGTTAATTGAAATTATTACATTTGCGCAGGGTCAGAATACAATCATTCAGCTTTGGG
The DNA here is from genome assembly GCA_024137785.1 of Ginglymostoma cirratum. Taxonomy (NCBI): domain Eukaryota; kingdom Metazoa; phylum Chordata; class Chondrichthyes; order Orectolobiformes; family Ginglymostomatidae; genus Ginglymostoma; species Ginglymostoma cirratum. The sequence continues at coordinate 6,600,046 of JAHRHZ010000035.1, read as the reverse complement.
AGTTCATAGTGATATTGACAGGGTGTCTGGGAAAGGTTGACTCAGACTGTGCATGGAAGAAGTTAAGCTGAAACAATGAGCTTCAATGAAAGGCATAGATGCTTTAGATACAAAGCCAGAAAAGAGCAAGAGCACAAACGTGTAGCGCGAGCTGGGAGAGAGAATTTTGAGCAGGAAGTGAATGGTAATTTGGTGATTCTGGAAGGGAAGTGAAGAAGCTGTTTTAATGCTAGTCCTATTGTTTTTGGTTCAATTTCCATTTGCAGCCCATTGCCTCTGTTCCTCTGGCATTGTGCGGGAATTGATAATTCAAGAGTGCGAGGTAATGCTGCAGTGGCGATGTCACTGAGCATGTAATCCAAAACTCAGGCTAATGTTGCGTACACTAAGTTCAAATTCCACATACCAGATGGTAAAATTTGAATTTAATACAAATCTGGAATTCAAAGCTAGCCTAAAGGTATCCATTTCAGAAATGTATCCATTTCTGATTGTCAGCTGGCTCATTGATGCACTTTAGGGGAGGAGATCTGCTGTCTTACTGTGCTTGCATATGGTTCCAGACCGATAACATTGCGGATGACTCCTAACCACCCTCCCAAATCGACCAGCAGCCACTCGGTTCAAGGTGAATTATTGACAGACAGTAAACATATGCCCTACCAATGACGCCCACATCCCACGACCAAATAAATAAATCTTTATAATACTTGCAATTTCATTGATAAGACTCTTCCACAAAAAGTGATGACAGCAGATCTGGAACATAAAGTACAATTAATGCCTGTGAAAGTCAGGCTTCTACAAATTGATTCAGAATAACTAATTAACCCTCCCCTGTCAGAAAAGGGTGTGAAGAGCCAAATGATTGCACTGCATTCACCTTGTGATACAGCTTTCTCCACAGCATCTCTTAGCTGTCAATCCATTACATTCTCTGAAGGCTTCCCTCAAGAAATGCAACATGGATGTCAAAATGGAGGAGACCCTCATTCAGAAGAAACCAATTTGGAGGAAGCTCCTGTATGAAAGGAAACAATTCCTTGATTGTGCCTGTTGACAAGACGAAGGGTAACTGGAGGAAGGAATACCTGCAATTTCAAAGGTAAGGACCAACTCTATCCCCTGGAAACACCTACCGAAGCAACAGTCAGAGATGTGGTTCTGGACTCAGGGTCATACAATCCCTACAGTGTGGAAGCAGACCATTCGGCCCATCAAGTCCACACAAACCCTCTGAAGAGCATCCCATCCAGGCCCAATGCCTTACCCTCTCCCTGTAACCCTGCATTTCCCACAGCTACTCCAGCTCATCTGCACGTCCCTAGACACTATGGGCAGTTTAAGCTTGGCCAATCCATCTAACTTGCACATCTTTGGACTGTGGGAGGAAACTGGAGCACCAGGAGGAAACCCACGCAGACACAGGGAGAATATGCAAATGCCACACAGACAGCTGCCCAAGGCAGAGAATCGAACCTGGGTCCTGGCAACGTGAGGCAGCAGTGCTAACCACTGAGCCACTGTGCCACCATTAGCCATCCAAGGTCCTAGAGAACAAATGACCAGTGACACGGAATTTTTCTAGGTGGGTAATCATACCTATTAGCAAGCGATTGCCAACAACAATGCCACTTGGTAGTCTCCTGATCTGGGAACACAAAATGTTAGTCCTGATGGGAAGTTGCATTGAGTTCCGTGCAATCCTCGCTTTCACTGTTGGGACAGGGATGTGATGGGTAATCACCTGCTGAAGAAGAGTTTCAACTGACATTGAGAATTGATTAAGAAAGTGATGAATTGGTATAAAAACTGTCTCTGAGATTTCTCTGCAATCACCTAGAATACAGGTGACCCTGGGCCAGTGAAGGAACACTGTGCAGATCACAGAAGTCAAACAGAAATTCCCAATGATACCAGCAATGCAATTCCATGTCTTTCTCAAGAAAAATGATATTTTGAGGTTATGAATACCGCAGATGAGTAAAGGAGTGTACCAGGAATCTTAGACAGGCAGTAAGTGGAATCTAATTAGACACCCCATCATTTTTTTTCAGAGGAAATTAGATCTAAGTGCAACTGGCCAAAGTTTCAGCAGCAAAAGGCAATAACACACAGAAAAACCCTCAGAGATTTATATTTCAATGGCAATTCTCCGTGCACCATTTTTAATAGGTTTTTTTTTCAGAGTTACAGATGCAGTTTCATAATCTTCATCCTCACATTTATTTATCCACTGACAGGCCAAACCCTCAGTGGCACGTGGATAATTCAGAGTGAGTTTCGCCGTTACTACACATTAAAGATTCTCTGGGAGAAGGAGCTAATTACATTCTGCCAAAATGAGACTCCTGGTCCCTCAGAAACTTGTCTTTCTGACGTTAATTAATATAATGAATTACTTTCACTCTTCAAAGTAACAGGATGTAATTTCCGCATGGGTAATGTGATAGCTGCTTTCAGTTCATATTTTAAGTTGGGTACTTTCTTCCCAGACCTGAGGTGGCAGGACTGAAGAATGAAGAGAGACAGGATCAGTTAGAACTATATTCATTGCAGTTTAGAAGAAGAGGTGTGGAATCTCAGAGAAACCTATAAAGTTATACCATGACTATACTGGGTAAATGCAGCAGATATGTTGGAGTCCAAAACTAGAGGCAACAGGTTTAAGGTGAGAGGGGAAAGATATAAAAGGAACCTGAAGAGCACCTTTTGTTCAAGCAGAGAGTGGTGCGTGTATGGATTGAGCTGCCAGAGGAAGTGGTGGAGGCTAGCACAATTACATTTAACAGACATCTGGATGGGCACATGAATAGAAAGGGTTTAGAGAGATATAGAATCCCCACAGTGTGGAAACAGGCCCTTCATCCCAATAAGTCCACACTGACCCTCAGAGCATCCCACCCAGACCCAGCCCCCTATAACCCACCTAATCTACACATCCCTGAACACTACAGGATAATTTAGCATGGCCAATCCACCGAGCCTGCACATCTTTGGACTGTGGGAGGAAACCCACACAAAGAATGTGCAAACTCTACACAGACAGTCAGGCAAGGGTGGAATTGAACCCAGGTCCCTGGCACTGTGAGGCCTCCATGCCACCCTGACCCACCATGCCACCCTAGACCAAATGCTGGCAAATGGGCCTAGATTAATTTAGGATTTCTGGTCAGCAGAGATGAGTTGGAATGAAGGGTCTGTTTCTGTGCTGTACAACTCTATGACTCTATGTTCTCAATAACCAGGGAAGCCTGAACCAGGGATTAAAGTCAAAGGATATGGAGTAGGTCTGAGACAAGGAGAAATTTCTCCACCCAGAGAGTGGTGAGGCCATGGAACTCTGCCATAGAAAGCAGTTGACGATAAAATATTGAATATTTTCAAGGCGGGAGATACAGTTCTTAGGCTAAAGTGATCGAAGAGACTGGGGAGAAAGCGGGAACAGGTTATCGAGTTGAATGATCAGCCGTATTCATATTTAATGGCAGAGCAGGTTCAAAGGGCCAAATCGTTGCTGATATTTTCTATGTTTTTATACATCTGCTGGAATTATTGCGACAGAAAAATTCACTATTAATACGGCTGGTATTCCATTACACAAGATCCGCCTGTTGCCTAGTAATCTCAATGGTTAGTCAATGTGTAAGCGAACACAGAGGCCCAAATGTTCAAATCACATTGGAACTGCTACTTCCAACACTGACCAGGCAAAAAGACTGCCCGTTTACCACGAAATGACTTTTCTGTCCAAAATTCCAATGGAGAATCCAAAAGAACTTCCTTAGCGTGGGAATCCTTGGATGAAGCAGCAAAGTGAATTTATGCAAATATCACACCAGCCTTTTACAGCCTAAGCTTTTGCTTTCTGGTAAGTAGGGACTGATGGTTTATCAAGAACTGGGAGGTTTAGATGTCGGGGGTGGTAGGGCACACAGGAAATGGACTTGAGATGACAATCACACTAGCCATGCTCTGATCGAATGGCAAAGCAGGCTCAAAGGGCCAAAGAGTTTTCCACTGCTCCTAAGTCCGAGGTTCCTACATTAAAGACCTCAAAGTTTCTTAGACTGTTCATACATGAATATATAAGTTAAGGTGGGTGAGTGTGTTGGGGGGTAGAATGTGAATTGGGTGCGGGAGTCGGTGGCTGAGACAAGTGTCAAAGTGGGGTGTGTGGCAGCTGGGTGGGTGGTAGGTGGGTGAGTGAATGAGGTGGTAGGGATGGCAAATAGACAGAATAGATTTGGTGGGTGGGGCCAGTCAAGTCAAATTAGAGGAGTTGGGAGTATCGAGGGAATTTGTGGAATCATAGAACATAGAACAATATAACACAGGAATGGGCCCTTCGGCCCATGATGTTGTGCCAAACATGATGCCAAATTGGGCAAATCCCTTCTGCCTGCACTTGGTCCACATGCCTCCATTCCTTGCATTTTCATGTGCTTATCCAGAAATCTTTTAAACATCCCTATCTTATCTGCCTCCACCAGCACCCCTGGCAGCGTATTCCAGACTCCTACCACTCTCTGTGTGAAAAATATGCCCCTCACATCTCATTTGAACTTTCTCCCTCTCACCTTAAATATATGCCTCCTAGTATTAAATATTTCAACTCTGGGAAAAAGATTCTGACCATCAAACCTTTCTACGCAGCTCATAATTTTATCGACTTCTATCAAGTCTCCCCTCACCCTCTGCTGCTCCAGAGGAGACAACCAGAGTTTTTCTAGCCTCTCCTTATAGCTCATATGTAGATCAGGCAGAGTCGGCCGGAGTTTATGGAACTGGATTGAGGGAAGCATCTCAGTTGTGTGGCTCTCCAGACGTTAAAACTAGAGTTTTTCTGAGTAATATTTCCTGAATAACTATCCCGTCAGTAAAACAAAACTGTTTGATTTTTCTGGCTCCAGCTCAGTCTCAGAGAACTATTGGGAAAGCCCCAGAGAGTTGGAGAACTTGGAGTCCAACTTCCTGGATAATTCCCATGGAGTGAGCACATCAGAACCTTTATGGGATCCTATTGTGCATCCTTGGTCAGTCCCTAACATTCTGGAAACTAGAAGATCCAGGCCAAAGTTATGGAGAGGACGCAAGGGCCAATTGGTCACTTGGTGAGTGTTTCTTCACTTACCTCATGTACGGAAGGCCTTGTCTATGCTCTCTTTCTTGCCTCCTTCTATTTTATCCTAATCACTGTGGTCATATCGCAATATAAAATGAAATCAAGGGGATTATTGCCCAATGTATTTTTAAATAACCATTTTGATACAATTATCCAGAAAGGTGAATATTAAAGAAGTTAAAAATGGATGAGCAAGCCTTTCAATCTTAAGGTTTTTGACAATATTATCTTGAGAGCAAAGGCAATCACAAACTGTACAAAAATGATGGTAATTGCCCACCCAGATTCTTTAAAAGTTGATTTCACATCTCACTAGAAAAGGGCTTGCAGATGAGGATGAGTCCTGATTAGGTTTCTAATTGTGAAATCTGGTTTGGGATGACCAGGTGATAAAAACGAACTTAATTGTAGGCCTTCCTAATCTACCATTGTCCTGGCTGTTACATACAGTAGCAATGAATATCCAATTCAGTCAACATTTCCTTTCACAGGCGCCATCCAGGTCATAGATAGTCCATTACAATGCACTGCCGTGTTCACATTTACATGCTGGCGGCTTATTTTCTAATATTCCTAAAGGAACACGGTAAAGCCATTTGTCCCCTCAAGCCTGCTTGCTCAATCAAATACATCATGGTTGATCTGCAGTTCTCTTCCATTTTCAAGCCTCCTTATCTCTTGATCCAGATGCCCTGCAAAGATCTATTTTCCTCTGTGTTTTAAGTTGCTCCCCGCCCTTTTAACCCTTGATTTTCACCTATTATTGTGACATGTGTCTTTTATAGAAAACAGAAACAAAGAGCACACTTTCCAGGCTCATTGACAGCAGGCTGGAAGCTCAAGGGCTGAAGAAATAATGTTTTCGTTGTCGAGGAGGGAGCCCCTGAGGTTTCTCCCTTACCATGTCATCTCACCGGTGACAGAAATATGCTCCATTACTTGCCGAGTGACCAGCTGAGCAACTTAAATAACAACCACTTCTGCCCATTTTTCCACAGTGATGTCCTACATTAGCCACCCTCACTGCGTCAGTGCCAACTCTGCTGCATGACCATGTGCAACCACCCCCAACCGTCTGATCGCCAGGGCCTAGCTATCAGCTGTCTTCAGTTTCACTGCCCTCACCACCACTAGTAACAGGTGTAGAGGCAATATCACTTAGGTAACCCTCCCAAAACCACTCCTGGAATTTCATCCACCTACCACCAAGGGGAGGCCTAGTGGTATTATCACTGGATTGTTAATCCAGAGACCTAGATAATGTTCTGGGGACCTGGGTTCGAATCCTGCCAGATGATGGAATTTGAGTTCAATAAATATCTGGAATTAAGAATCTAATGATGACCATGAATCCATTGTCAATTATCAGGAAAAACCCATCTGGTTCACCAATGCCCTTTAGAGAAGGAAACTGCCATCCTTACTTGGTCTGGCCTACATGTGACTCCAGACCCACAGCAATGCGGTTGACTCTTAACTGCCCTCTGGGCGATTGGGGATGGGCAATAAATATTGTCTAGCCAGTGATGCCCTCGTCCTGAGAATGAATAAAGGAAAAACAAAACCCGTATGGTAAAATCCTGGCTATGGAGTCTGTAAGTGTAACACGAATTCCAGGATTTAAGGATATAAATAAAACTCATGATCATACTTGGAAGGAGCTGCATCACCAGGGGTTTATTCTGAGGTGATATAAAGTCAATACGCCCCCCTCTTGCAAAGCACATCAAAGAATGCATGGCTTCAACCAAGGTATTACTGCAGACCATCCATGAACAAATTTTTTTCAAGAATAGTGTTATGTTGGCCTGGATGAAAACACAGATTTCACCTTAAAAGCAGCAGATCAAATTGGACATATGAAAGCTCATATTTTTGCATTTGGAGTGAAAATGCATTTAATCTTTACAAAAAAAAACACAAATGAGTAAATATCCCTTATGAAATGTAATTTTAAACTGACTTCCAAATGTTGTGTTCAATTATGGAGGATTTTAAGACCTTCATTTCAGAGCATGGTGTTAAATTGTGTTGCTGCAAAATTACTGCACAATTATTTCCAAACATCTCTTGGACTGTCAACTGTATTTTTTTGCAGATAATTAAATAAGCAGAGTTTGCTAATTTGATTCTGGTCGACTTACCAGCTTGCGTATGGTTTTAAAGCATTTTTTCTGATTTCAGATCATGGCCCTCAGGTACGTCTCTTCGAATGACTGTCTGTGATGCGAAAATAGTCCTATGGATGGGTGAGCATGCATCTTGGTTTAGCTGAGATGTTTTGACTTTTTACCTAGTTACCTGGGAACCTGGATATTTTTCACCAGATAGTGATATGACTGAATTTTCAGCTACATTCAATTTACATCCCTTTCACCCGCTCTGCATCTTGGAATAAACATGTGTCTTTTTTCCCAATGCAGCTTTTCTTGTCAGTGCCTGACTGAATACATTAAACAAGAACACCACATTGTTTCAGCACTGCAGTGTACTTTGCTAGTTTGCGTTCAACATTCTTCTCAAATACTTTTATCCATCAAAAAATTTTCTTCTTTTCCTCATCGCGAATCTTGTCTTTTTCCTCACACTTCTCTCCCACAGTGGCTGTACCTGCCTGGCATTTCCAGTCAAATTGATCAGCCAGGCAATCAAGCAGAGAAAACTTACTCATTGGCTTCAAACGTACAACCTTCAGGGATGTTGGTAGAACCACGCATTTCCTCTTGCCATATGGAGAGAGATCCCATTGAAGATCTTCAGTCTGTCCTACTTAAGTTGATCTTGCTTTGTCTTGTGTTGTCAACATTGCTCTCAGGGTCCACCAAAAGATCCAACCTGGTGTTCTGGTCCATGAGATGGGTTAGAATCACCAAATTTTATAGTACTGAAGGAGGCCATTCGACCAATCTTGTCTATACTAACTTCCGAAAGAGCTACCCAGCTAGTTCCATTCTCCCCTATCTCCACGGCCCTCTAACTTCATCCCTTTCAAATATATATCCAGATTTCTTTTAAAACCTCCTATGGAACCTGCCTCCACCACTCTTCCAGGCAACCCATTCCAAATGCCAACAAATCTCTGACTAAAGAAGTTTTTCCTCATCTCACTCTTAGCACACTTGCTGACAATCTTGTCGAAATTGTTCAGAATTTTGAGCGCGTCAATAAGATCTCCTCTTAACCTTCTTGGCCGCAGGGAGAATGAAGCATTTTTTCTGATTTCAGATCATGGCCCTCAGGTACATCTCTTCGAATGACTGTCTGTGATGATTTCTCAAATCATCCTCCTGTGCAAAAGTGTGAGATACTTGAGTGTATTCTGGGAAACGTTAGAAGGGTGAGGAGGGATCTTATAGAAACATGTAAAATTACGAAGGGAATAGATAAGACAGAAGCAGGGAGGATGTTCCCACTGGCGGGTGAAACTGGAACAAGAGGGCATAGCCTCAAAACTAGGGGGAGCAGATTTAGGACTGAGTTGTGGAGGAACTTCTTCACCCAAAGGGTTGTAAATCTGTGGAATTCCCTGCCCAGTGAAGTAGTTGGGGCTTCCTCATTGATTGTTTTTAAAGGTAAGATAGATAATTTTTTGAATAGTAAAGGAATGAAGGGTTGTGGCAAGAGAGTGGGTAAGTGGAGCTGAGGCCACAAAAAGATCAGCCGTGATCTTATAGAATGGCGGAGTGGGCTTGAAGGACCAGATGAACTACTCCTGCTCCTGGCTATTCTGTTGTCAGGATGTTAATCCTTTCCCACGTCACCACCACCACTTTAAGGCCTAGTAAGATCGGTTTGGTCACAATGGCAGCCAGATAGCCAAGGAGATGGTCTCTGCCATCAAGAAGGAGGACATTGTTGAAGCTACCAGCCATGGTGATTAAAAAGCCCATTGCACCTTGTATTCTCAGGTGGTCTCCCAACCAAGCACTAGCCTGACCTGAGTCTGCGCACATTCCAAGATCAGATGAAATTGGGAATTTTCAGCCTATCAGTTGTACAAAGAGCGCACACGCATTTTGTAATGATCCCACCACTTGGAAACGATGGAAGGAAAGGCAGCTGTTGGCCGTTGCTGGAGGTGTAAGTAATTGAGAGCTGGGGAAATGTACCCAGTTCCAAGTAGGGCATACATACCTATCCTCTCAGTCTGGGTAATGGCTGAGGAAGGTCTCACTCTCCTGGCCTCCTCGCTACTGAACAGATGGTGAAAACCCATCGCTATATGTAAAATAGAAGATTTTTAATGGGCTGTAGAAAGTGAATCTGACCTAGAAGGGTCTGTATGTCTATGGATTTGTTCATAACGAAATGGCATTAGAGGATGAATTAGCATCACTGTGGGAGCATGTAAAATTAAGCAGATGGCAGAGTCTGATCAACCAATTTCCTGGAGCCAGCTGCAACCGTAGCAACTTTTAGGGAACCGACTACCATGATTTTGGGGCTTGGGGTGTTTGGTAAGCTGGTAAGCTTGAGGCAATGGGGCCTGCTCCTTCTCATGGCCCACAAGCAGCAATGTAAAGGCACTACCCTTTGCCCTGAAGCTGTATTCACCTCCCAGAGCCATTTTGTTTGCCAATGCTCGGCAGGCAGGAACATACAGTTTAAATGTGATGGTTCCTCCCTTACTATAATATTTAATAACAGTGTTGAAAGGACCAACTGTGTGCGTCTTGAGTTGGCCTGGGTTTGAGATTAAACTGTGTTTATACCTCACCTGACCCCATTAAAATTGACTTTTACATATGGTTTAGAGATATAAAAATATGGCACAATTTCAAACTAGCCAATTGAGGAATCATTTCAGGAAGTTCTGTTTCACACACAAGAAGTGATGAATGCTGTAATAACTTCTTTAAAACCCTGACTGAAAAGGAACATCGTTAATTGTTGAATGCCAAAATGGAGCTACTACTCTTGGTACATATAGGCCAATCCCAGCTCAGGACAGACAGTCCTGCAGGCATATCCGTGCATCTGATTATTTTTCCCCCATCACCGAATCACCATGCTTCTTTCTTTCATCTATTAACCACTACCAGTGAATCACTCATGCCTCCAATTGAATAATTAAGTGCAAAGATCATGAACGGCATTGCAAGCCGTTAACGGTGAGGGAGAGGTGGAGGGAGCAGGAATGGGCTAAATCAAACATTTGCCTAATATTCTTTTTATCCAAAAGTGTTATCAAACACAACTGAATGTATTTTTTCTCCAGTACCAAATCACAGTGTCATTTCTTTTTCCATCTATTAACACCCACCAGTAACTCACTGTGTAGCCAATTGGATGTTTACATGCAAAGTCCATTAAAGCAACGTTCATGATCAAAAGACCATAAGACCATAAGACATAGGAGTGGAAGTAAGGCCATTCAGCCCATCGAGTCCACTCCGCCATTTAATCATGGCTGATGGGCATTTCAACTCCACTTACCCGCACTCTCCCCGTAGCCCTTGATTCCTTGCGAGATCAAGAATTTATCAATCTCTGCCTTGAAGACATTCAACGTCCCGGCCTCCACTGCGCTCCATGGCAATGAATTCCACAGGCCCACCACTCTCTGGCTGAAGAAATGTCTCCTCATTTCCGTTCTAAATTGACCCCCTCTAATTCTAAGGCTGTGCCCACGGGTCCTAGTATCCCCACCTAACGGAAACAACTTCCCAGCGTCTACCCTTTCTAAGCCATACATTATCTTGTAAGTTTCTATTAGATCTCCCCTCAACCTTCTAAACTCTAATGAATACAATCCCAGGATCCTCAGCTGTTCATTGTATGTTAGGCCTATCATTCCAGGGATTCCAAGATGAAGGAGAAGCAGATAGAGCAGGAAGTAGCTAAATCAAAAAGGACCGGGCCTGATTTTCTTTTTATATCCAGAAGCTCTATCACATACAGCCCAGCATTGTTTTTTTCACCAAATCATCTTGACTTTTATTTTGTTTTTAAATATTAACCATCACCAGTAAATCACCCTTGGAGCCAATTGAAGATTCATATGCCTGTTACAGGCAATGCAAACCATAAAAAGTGAGGGAGAGGTAGGGAAAGGGGGTTGCGTCTGCTTTTAAGATAACAAGGTGTAGAGCTGGATGAACACAGCAGGCCAAGCAGCATCATAGGAGCAGGAAAGCTTGACATTTCGGGCTTAGACCCTTAATTTCATGGATACCCAAGGCCCATTTTATCTCCATGCAATAAAAGGAATATTTCAGTTCATTTGTTTGTTTGATCAGTGATGGATGACCTCAATTCCTCAAATTACACCTTATCCAACGTACTTTTGCACAATCGTAATTTACCGAAAGTCAGATAAATCAGTGTTATATCGGTTCTATTTTTGTGAGCATTGCAAGCCCGTGTAGCATGTATTGCCCATTCCTAATTGCTCAGAGGGTAGTTAAGAGTTAATGCTGTGTCCACATGTATTTCAGACCAGGTAAAGATGGCAGGTTTCCTTTCCTGAATGACATTAGTGAACCGGATGGGGTTTTTTAACAATTGAGACTGGGCGACACGTTTTTAAAGTGTGAGGAGAGAGATTTAAAAAAGACATGAGGGGCAAATTTTTTACACAGAGGGTGGTTTGCATGTGGAATGAACTTCCTGAGGAAGTAGTGGATGAGGTCACAATTACAACTTTCAAAAGACATTTGGATAGGTACATGAATAGGAAGGGTTTAGAGGGATATGGGCCAGGAGCAGGCAGGTGGGACTAGTTGAGTTTGAGATTATGGTCAGTATGGACTGGTTGGACCAAAGGGTCTGTTTCTGTGCTGTATGACTCTATGACAGTGGCTAGATGGTTACTATTAAAACAGCCCTCTCTTCCAGATTTTATTAAATTCAAACTTTGCTATCTGCCATGGTGGGATTTGTATCCACAACCTCTGAAACTGGCGTTCTGAAGTATTAATCCAATGATATCACTGTTATGCCACTGCCTCACTGGGTCTGTTAGTTTTTCAAAAATCAACTTGTTCAGAGATGTTGTTACACATCTCTGGAGCAGGTGGGACTTGAACCTCGGGCTCCACAGGCCAGAGGTAAGGAATCTGTGACTATGCCACATGGGCCTTGCTTTGGTCTGCTTTATTTTATTTTAATTTTCTAATCAACCTGTTCCGAGATGTTATCACCCAGTCACTGGACGAGGTGGGCCTTGAACCCATGCCTCCTGGCTTAGAAGTAGGAACGCTACCACTGCACCACAAAAACCATTGGCCGTGCTTTTGTTTTAAATCCAGAAGAGCAATCACACACAACCAAATAACTTGCCCACCACCAAATCACCATGACATTTTTAAATGCTTTTTTTTCAACTATTACTCTCCGGCAGTAATCACTTGTGCAGCCAATTAGAAGGTTACATGTAAAGTGTGGGGGGAGGTAGGGAGAGAGGGAAGGGAACAAATCAATAAACTACTGTATCCCCACAGGTGCCCAACTCTCTCTAAAGGCATCGAGAGCATTGACGGACACTGCAGCCCCTTCTCCAAGAACACCCAGGCACAAATATAACCATCGAAGAGGGACAGAGGTGATCCACTTTATCCTTTCTTTTGTCGAGCAACTACTCATGGCACACATAGGCTAGTCCCAGCCCGAGACAGGCAGTTCTGCAGACCCATCCCTGGGCCTGCTTTATTTAACCTATTTATCTAACGAACCTGTTCAGACATGTTATTGCACACCTCTCGGGCAAGTGGGAGTTGAACCAGGGCCTTTCAGTCAGGGGTAGGGAGCTAGAACTGCACCATCAAAGGATCTGAATTTTGCTTTGTTTTAAAGAAGGTGCTGTTGTGAATAGACTTTATGTATTTTTTTTCTCTGCCGCCACGAAAACACCCATTTGTCCAATTGAATATTTACAAGTAATGGCTTTTAAAGGCAATATTGACATCAAAAAATAGGTGGGGGGGCACGGGAGAGAAGGAGGGACTAAATCAAAATGGTGTTGGAGGAGAAATAAAGCACAATATCCCCCATGGTGTCCACCTCTCTCTAAAAGGCACTGAGAGCATTGACGGACACCATTAAGTCTGTCTTATAAAAGGCTCAGGTAATGAGCTCCATCTGGGCAGGCCTTTGTCTGTTACCATGGGAACTCATACTCAGTGAGCTCCTTGAGGAGATTAGTTAGTGATTCACCATGGGCCTTGTAGGGGTTATCGCAACAGAATAAAGAGAACCTCCAGGGGTCATCAGAGGAGGCAACACCCAAGAATCCATTTAGAAACAATTGGAAACATTGAGTGGGGCCATTATAAACTTATTGAGTGATCAAGTGAGATCCAGTCATTGTATCTGACCTCCAGTCACAGGTATCCATTTTATAGTTACGTAGCCCCTCTAGAAATTCTCTGTTTATCTCTTTTATGAAGGTAAATCTCCTGACAGAATGCTAAATGTAAGTTCTTAGAGTTTCATGAACACTGTATAACAGCACTGCTTGATATTGGAGTGTCATTTCAGAAGACAAAGTTACACTGGCACTGTTGGAACTCAGAGGTAATTCTCTGGGACACTGGGATTGCTATCGATATCCAGGGAAAGGGAAAGAGCCACAAGGCATAGTGAACTAGGTGACTGGAATGTGTAAAGAATTATGCAGCAAATAAAGAGACCGTGAACAAGTTAATGAGCATGACTAATTATTAGAAAAGTGGGCCTATAACAATGTGCTCAAATCAAAATTAAAAACATACATTATGTGATTTTCAACAGTTTTGAGTCACACTGTCAGATTACGTTTCCACATCTGGCAAAATATTCCAGAAGAAGTTTTACACTTCTGATGGCAAATTAAGGACAGACAGGAAAATGAAGCAAAAGAATTGATTTTTTTTTCTTGCTCTCATTTGGAGCTGATCATATTGTTGAAATTGCTCAAAAACCATTTGTATTCATGGAGTGGGATGATTGTTGCTATGTAGGTAACCATGGCAGCCATTCTGCACTGGGAAGCTCCTATAAGCAATAATGAGATCAGGGACAAATTGGTCGGCTTCTAACTATATTAGTCAAGCAAGAAATTCTGGTAAGAAGACCCAGGACAGAAAGCAAGGGTCTCTTATGAGGGACATCTCATAAGAATAGAGTGCTCCTTCAGTGTTACATTGCAATTTAAACCTGACTTACAAGCTCACATCCTGGTGTGGATTTCAGGACCCACAACGTACTCTCCCTGGTGCAGGTATCCAACCAATCGGGCAAAGCTGGCTTGCACAAGCAAAACCTAGAAATGCACTTTGGCAAATAACCCTTTGTGTGCATAGCCATTGGGAGATGTCTAGGCACAAACCAGGTGGAGGTGGACTCAAAATCAAGACAAGACATAAAACTACATAGTGTAGGTGATCGCTAAGTGGCCATCAACCTAGTTGAGCTGACAATAATTGTGACAAGTGAGGAAAGTCAACTGTCTCAGCTTAGCAAGTGGACCAGCACGGTGGCTCAGTGGTTAGCACTGCTGCTTCACAGCGCCAGGGACTTGGGTTTGATTCCAGCCTCGGGCAGCTGGCTGTGTGGAGTTTACACATTCTCCCCACATGTGTGCGGGTTTCCTCCAAGTGCTCTGGTTTCCCCCCAGCAGCCCAAACATGTGCAGGCTTGATGGATTGGCCATGCTAAATTGCCCATAGTATCCAAGGATGCAAGGGCTAGGTGGATCAGCCATGGGAAATGCAGGGATAGGATAGGGGGATCTGGGTGGGATGCCCTTCAGTGGGTTGGTGTAGACTCAATGGGCCAAATGGCCTGCTTCCACTCTGTAGGAAGTGTTGTGTCTTGCAAAGCAGAAACATTCGAAGTCCCATTAATGCTGCTCTTCCCCTGGATTGTGATAAGTTTCTGCGCTGTGGAGTGAGGGGTTCACACTCCCGGCCTGTTTATTATTCCTCTGTTTCAAATTGCTAACATGTAACATGTGGGAAACACTGCACCCAGGCCATTGGAGACTCCTCCCAGGGTTGATCAGTTTTCTAGCACCAATAGCAAAAGCTCCAAAACGAACAGTTCCTACATGGGTAAGGTATTAAAAAAAGAATGACCAACATCCATAGATATGTAACCAGGCAGTGAACCAACAAATAATGTAAGAACAAAATGTCGCAGTCGTGGAAATCTGAAACTAAACAATGGAAAATGCTGGACCCATTCAGCAGATCAGACAACAACTGTAGAGTGAGTAACAACGTTAATGTTTCAGGTTAATGATATGTCAATGTTATAGAATCTTTTTGCCAATCTTCTTATGAAGTGAAAAGTAAGTTATTTGACCGGACCTCAGCTGATGGCCACATAAATGTTTTGAACATCAATATTTTTGTGCATTGGAACAATGTGTGACTCATTATTGAACAGATGGAAGTTTGTGTGAAGTTCATGCTGCAGCTTTGCCAACTCCACACACCTTTGGCATAGAACATCCGTCACTGCCAACCCATAGGGCGCAGCAGTGTAAGACTGGCAGTGAGACAAATCAAGTCAGGCATTTACAGCTGATTTCCAGTACAGAAGGATTCATTATTATGCTATGTCTGAGGGTCACGACCGAGGGGATTTTTCCACAGCCATAAGCCCCCAGTGTTTTAGAACTGAAGGCGGGAGAGGCTTATGCTTGGGGGGGCTGTATCTGAGAGAGAAAGCAAGTGATTGAGGAAGATTCTGTTTGAAAGCAATAGTCAACATTGGCCTGGCCCACATCAGCTGCTAAACAGGCAAAACAACCAGAATCATGAGCTGCTGAGAATAGGAGAGGGCAGCCCCTTAGGCACTGGCCTGCACCATATACTGCTTCTGGAAAGCCAGGAAATGTGAGCGAGACTGAGACTTGTTCTTTTAACTCAGAAGAGTGTTAGAGGCATATTTTCGGAGGCAATCAGGAATAATCAAAGAAGGATTTTACATTCCTCTTTCTGGAAGGGCAACAGGTGGGTCCTATTTTTGCGCTTTGTGCTTTTGAAGGACTGCAGCTGCATATTGCGGGAGAGAAAGATGAGAAAGAGAGAAAGGCATACTGCACAGGGGAAGCCCCCTTTTCATCGAGCTGGCCCAGGGCAGAACAGTTCACTCCCCACAACCCTACCCACCAGATGCTGCCTTCACATCAGGAGAAGGAACACCCACCCACATGCCTCCTTCCTTCTCTCCATCCTGTTCTTGTTCCTCCTCCTCACCTCTTCTCCCTCTCCAAAAACCATTGGTGACAATTTGTATCATTATCACTTCATCTGATCCAATTTACTTCATTTTTGCTTGTCATTTCTGTTAAATTTAAGGTGAGCTGAGACCACAATTGCCAGCCACTCTGATGAGAGGGGTTAGCTATTTTCACTGCCCCTATTGCTGCGTCGAGCCATGTTTCAGTTTATTACAAACAGCCATGGAGTAAATACATGACAACAGTCATGCACAATAGTTTTGGCTGATGTGACCAACTCATGGACTTTTAAGATAGGGGGGAGGTTTATTTTGTTTATTCACTCAGGGGCCTCTCTGGCTGGCCAGCATTTATGGCCCATCCATTGAGAAAGTGGTGGTGAGCTGCCTTCTTGAACCACTGCGGTCCACATTCTGTAGGTAGACCCATAATGCCATTAGGGAGAGAATTCCAGGATTTTGTCCCAGCAACTAAGAAGGAATGGCATCATTTTTTCCAAGTCGGCATGATGAATGGGTTGGAGGGGAACTTGAAGATAGTGGTGTTCTCATGCATCTGCTCCCCTTGTTCTTCTAGATGGAAGTGGTTATGGGTTTGGAAGGTGTTGCTTTAGGACCTTTGGTGAATTTCTGCAGTGCATCTTGTAGACAGTACACACTGCCGCTACTGAGTGTCAGTGGTGAAGGGAGTGGATGCTTGTGGATGTAGTGCCAATCAAGCGGGCTGGACAGGGTAGATACAGTGAGGATGTTCCCAATAGTGGGTGTGTCCAGAATCATGGGGCACAGTGTGAGGATTCAGGATAGACAATTTAGGACAGAGATGAGGAGACTTTTCTTCACTCAAAGATTGGTTAGCGTGTGGAATTCATTACCAAAGGAAGTAGTTGATGCCAAAACATTGAATAAATTCAAGAGGCGACTAGATATAGCACTTAGTGCAAATGGGGTCAAAGGTTATGGGGAGATTAGGCTATTGAGATGGACGATCAGCCATGATTGTGAAAAATGGCGGAGCAGGTTCAAAGGGCTGAATGGCCTCCTCTTGCTCCTATCTTCTATGTGTCTATGTTTCTGTGTTTGCCCTGGATGGTGTCAAGCTCCTTGAGAGTTGTTGGGGCTGCACCCAACCAGACTAGTGGCGGGTGTTCCATCACACTCCTGACTTGTGCCTGTGTTCTGTCTGTACCTGGCCCTAGAGAAGATGTTCTCCATACTTGAGATATTCCTGCCAGTGAACCTTCTCAAGGTCACATTGGAAATGGTGCTTTTCATGAACATCATTCCAACAGTGTTCCTCCTGACCAGCCTTCTTTTACTGATGTTGGCTGATATTCCAATCTCACTACATTTACTATAGTCACTATGATTACTCTTCCGAAACCTGGTGTTCATTAGCTCTGTCCAGCAGAACGTGTTTCTGGAGTGGCACTCACTGTAATGCATGAGATGGCCACATAACAGGCTTCTGGGAGGCCGATAGTGTCCAGTGCCATGCGTGCAATGTAGTGGGCATGGGAGGATGGACTTGCCGACCTCCCAATGATACAAAAGCCAATCAGACAGCAAACCATCTGGGACACCATACGTGGAGTCATTGAGTGATAGCCAATGCCACCCAGGCTGCCAGGGAGGTTTGTTGGGTGGGTCGGGGGCGGGTGGTGGAGCGGTACAGGGTTTCAGTGCAAATGCAAGATCCTGAAGAAGGCAAAATATCTAGAGACAGAAAACCCCACCCCTGAGATGAGTTCATGCATAGCCCCAAGTCTGATATGTTCCTGTCTGCCTCTGAGTCCATTATGACCCCACATCTCCCACCTCCTGCCTCCTTTGTGGCCTTAAGCCTGCAATACCAGCATTCAACAGGGGTATAAAGGAGAGGGGAGGTGGCAGGAGGTCTTTGAGGATATGGATGTCTCTATCAGCTGCTGCTCTCTTGGAAAAGTTGTCACTCAGAGACAGAAGAAGCTGCCTGTCAAGCCTGTTGCTCTGATGATACCTCCCAACCAACCCTCATCGGTTCACCCTGCCTTCTTGAAGTGGCTTTTCCCAATCCCTCTACCACAGTCAACTCAACCGCTGAGTGGCTGTACCCATAGATTACCATCACAGTGCCATTGGGGTTATGCCTGACTTGACCTGGATCAATGTCAGTTGTGTGGATAGGAATGGTCCCTTCACCCAATCCCAGGATTTTACGTCAATTATCTCATGTTCCTTGGAGAACACCTTGTTTTCCCCAGGGGAGCCTGGTGATCTGCATCCAACCCACCTAGCTCCCCCTCCCCGACCCCCAACCTCCCTCCCCCACCACAAAACCTCCCTGGCAGCTGTGGTGGTATTGGCTGTCTCTCAGAGAAGAAAACAATTGGATTTGAGATAGTAGGAACTGCCAATGCTGGAGTCTGAGATAACAAGGTGTAGACCTGGATGAACACAGCAGGCCAAGCAGCATCAGAGGAGCTGAAAAGCTGGCGTTTCGGGTCTGGACCCTTCTTGACAAATGGGTGAAGAGGAAGGGAGCTCTGAAATAAATAGAAAGTGGGGTATGGTGATCGAAGGTGGATAGTGGAGCAGACAGGTGGGAGAGAAGACGGACAGGTCAAGGAGGCGGGTCACAACAATGCCACCTGAAAAATGGAGGAACAGCACCTCATATTCCACCTTGGAAGCCTACAACCCAATGGTCTCAATGTGGGCTTTACAAGCTTCAAACTCTCCCCACCCCGGACCTCATCCCAAGACCAGACCCCCTCTCATCCCCACCTCCTTGACCTGTCCGTCTTCCTTCCCACCTACCCGCCCCTCCATCCTCACTGACCAATCCCCACCCCCACTTCCTACCTACACTCACCTGTACTAGCTTCATCCCTGCCTCCTTGATCCATTTATTTATTTATTTATTTATTTCAGAGCCCCCTTCCCCTCTCCAATTTCTGAAGAAGGGTCCCGACCCAAAACGTCAGCTTTCCTGCTCCAATTGGATTTGAGATTTGTGTGTCATCTCTGAAGCTTTTTATTCCATGTTGCTATCCATCACCTACACCGTGCCCCAGAATGCCTCCCAGTGTATTTCAGCCAGCCAAAGGCACAGCTCAGGTTGCAATTGGTACGCTTAGAAAACGTATTAACTTAGATGTAGTTATATTATTTTGTTGTGTGAATGTAACATTAAAGTAGTATGTGGATTCCATGTCTTTGAAGATCTCATTAATAGCAAAACTAATTTGTACAGTACAAAGCAATCTCCTGACACAGCCTGTACCCTGAGTGCAGCAGGGCAGGGTACTTGTGCTCTGTGGTCAGGTGACAACATTCAAACACTTGGCTCATTTGCGTGTGGTATCCTTAAAAGGACATCACTCCAAAGGTATTAACATCCACAAACTGAGAAAGATACAATTAAGAGCATTAAACACACTTCGTTGACACTGAGTATTGAAATAATAGAACATTGAAGCTAATAGTTTCTTGATAGGACATTTAATATGTTGGGAACAACACCGTCTTTTCAGACATCATGCCAGAGAGCCGAGCTCGAGCTGATTTTTGTTATTTCAGAATGTGGCAAAAGCATTTCTTTTCCTCTGAAGAGAATTTTTCTTAACAAATGATTTTTCTTAATTCATGCTTATGGCTGTGCTTAATACATTTCTTTGAATTTGTGTGGAGCAAACAATTTGCCATGGAGATTGCTTATGACATGTCCAAACGTAGATCGAGAATTATTGGGCCCATGAATACAATGCGTGGACAGGGTTAACCTTGAGTGGGCTTTTTAACAATTGTAGAATGGCCACTGTTGACATTGACACTTTACTTCAATCTGACAAGGCCCGAGGTCAATAGTGTAGATTGGCTCCAGTCAACTTTCAGGCCCCCACAACAGAACCATAGGAATGGACTACCATTTGCCTGATAATGCCACATGATAAATGACTGATGTGCTGCTCGATTATGAGTACATCAACTTTGATACAGGACAACATCTCCGAGCTGGGAACTCAGGATGCTGCAAGGAAGAAAGTGAATCAGGAGTCAGCATCGATCATAGAACAGTACAGCACAGAAACGGGCCCTTCAGTCCATGATGTTGTGCTGAACATGACGTCACATTAAACTAATACCTTCTGTCTGCTCTTGGTCCATAGCCCTCCATTCGTTACATATTCATGTGTTTATCTAAACATCCTTTAAATGTCCCTATCATACCTACATCCACCACCACCCCTGGCAGTGCATTCCACACTCCTACCACTCTCTGTGTAAAAATCTTGTCCCTCACAGACCCTTTGAACTTGCCCTCTTGCACCTCAAATGCATGCTACCTGGTATGAGACATTTCAACTCTGGGAAAAGGATTCTGACTGTTAACCCTATCTACACATCTCATAATTTTATAGCAACTGAAGTACAATGATAAATTCCTAGAACACAGGCTAAATAATGGATATGTAACAAAAAAGAAAATGTTAGAAAACACTGAGAGTCAGGAAGCATACATGAAGAGAGAAACCTTTCATCATAATAGAATACATAATGTCAGATTGAAGGAGAACCAGAATGTTAAAGGAGGTAAGCGGTTTTATAGTTGCTATTTTATAGTTATTAGTCCTGGAACGATTCAAAGAGAGGAGGACTCAGATGAGATGCAGTCTTATAGATTCACCAATTCAATTCACAACCGCACTCTATTGTTCACTTGGGTACTATTCATTTTGTAGGTGCCAGGCAGAAGCTGGCACGTTGCCTGGATAACGACTGTTCGTGTTATAGATCTTAACTATAAAGACAGGAGCCAACTCAACCCTAACCCTAACCCATCCTCAATTCTGCCCTTACTTCAGCATAAATACAGTTTCACAAGCGCGTTCAATGATCAGCGTGTGAGTGACTCCTGCCCAGGCATGTCCCAGAAGCAGCAGGAGGAGATCGGGGAGACAGCAGCTTCAGCAGCGGCGATGGCACGGCAGCCCAACGCAGGAAGAGCGAGTGGTGAGGGAGGTACGCCGGTATCTGTGGCAGTGGCAGCATTGGGAACATGCAGCTGACGTCCCTCAGAGAGCGAGCTTAGTGGAGGACTCATCAAAGACTGTTGAACTTTAAACTTATTCCTTTATTTTCCCAGTTTATATTAAGAAGGACGTTAATGTTAACTATCATTTCTTTATTTCTCTACTTATACCATGAAGGTAATACTTAACTTGTAATTTTCTTTCTTTTACTGCTTTGTACCTAAGTTTTTTGCACCTAGGTACCTTTGTACCTAAGATGGCTCCATGTGTGGCGACATTATACACTTCTCACTGTACTCCTGTACTTGCATGCTTGAGTACACATGACAACAAAATCTGAACCTAAATCTAAGAATCATACAGCGCAAAAGAGACCCTTCAGCCCATCAGGCCTGCATTGACCTATCCACACTTATCCTATTTTCCAGCACTTGGCCCATAACATTGAATGATATTATATTTCAAGTGCTCATCCACATTTTTAAAGTGAGGCTTTCTGTCACAGTTATATTCCCAGGCAAAGCATTCCAGATTCCCACCACCATCTGGGTGAAAAAGGTTTTACTCTCATCCTCTGTAAGCCTCCTGCCCTTCACTTTGTAATTTTATCTTTATCATAACAGTGCCACAATTAACCCTCCTGCCCTTCACTTTATAATTGTACCCCCTTGTTACTGATCCTTCAACTAAGAGGAACGATTGCTTCCAATGTTCTACGCCTCAGTCAGGTCCCGTCTCAGCCTTCTCTGCTCTAAAGAAAATGATCTTGAGTTTATCCGGCTTCTCTTCAAAGTCAGACTGCTCCATCCCAGGCAACTCTGGTGAAATCCGCTCTGTACCCCCTTCAGTGCAATCACATTTCTCAGAGACCGTGTCTGATTTTAACCCTCCGGTTCAAGAGGATTAGTTGTGGAACTGTTATGATTGTGATCAACAATCTCCAATCAAAAGAATGAACTTGTATCTACGATCCAAGCAATTGGAATAGCATCCAATAATAGTTTCTGACATTTTGGCAAAGAGTCACATAGTCAGGAAGTAGGATTATAGAATTCTACAGAACTCTTGAAAGCCTGCATCAGTTTTTTGAAAATCGTATCCAAGTAGTTTATTTTGCCCCTAGTATTTCTCAACAGACCTTCAGACTTTTACTTTTCAAATATATATCCAAGCATCTTATGACTGAATCTGCTTCTTTCACCCTTTAGGGCAGTGCATTCCAGATCACAAAAAGAATCTTGAAAACAGGATTTCTTGTCAGTTTCTATATTGTCTTTCTGTCAATCTTAAAGTCGCTGCACATTATCAAAGTCTCTTATGTTGTAAGACATGCACATAGCTAGTACTTGGCTGTAATAGGATCTTCTTTCAGTATATTTGCTGCCACCAGCCCTTCTAATGCCAATCTGGACTTACAGGTATTATGTGGTGAAGGATTAACCATTAATAAGTCATTGTAGAAGAGGTACATACTTGAGTTACTAGAAATAGTTAATTACAGAAGATAAGGTAACTATAGTAGTTGTATTTGCTTAAGACTGTTAAACGACATTTCAGCTCAAATTATATCATATATTCTATGCAAAGGTCACTGGATAAATGCTACAAGACTACCGACAATTTAACTGATTAACTTGGAACCGACGAGCTCGTCCCCTGGTTAGTTATCTATGTTTCAATGGCTGTTACAAAGCTTTTGAGTTAACCCGTTCAGGCCAACTGACTTATGCAACATACCATTCCAAGGAATTGAAGAGTACAGCAAAATGATAGAGGATGAGTGTTGGCATTATTGGTGGAGGGAAATACCGGACAGCTCGTTCAATGGTGTCTGTCCACAGGGCTCACTGAGATGATCTTTCTGGCTTATCGGGACTTGCTGGTCTTCCATCTCTCTTCTCCAGGTACTTTTCAGGAGGCACAGAGTGACTGGTTCACAATTTATAAAGTCTCTGGTTAAAAGCAACTACATACAGCAACTAGGAAATAAATTGGCATTTTTCACTTTTTGGGTATTGTTTACAGAAGAAAGAAAGAGAGAGAGAGAGAAAGAGAGAGACCCTATCCCTCCCCAGAGGTTTAAAGGCTTCTCCATATCATTCACATCCACAAGTTGTTCAGGTACCTCAGAACCAATCGCATAGCTGTTGTGAGGCAGACAACCTCGGTCAACAAAAACAGACCGATCAGCTATTTGTTGCTGGCCGAATCTTCCGTTGTACGTAGCCCCTGGCTCCAGCCCAGGAACCTTTCTCCACTGCTTGAAGAAGGAGCAATGTAAACAGCACTTAACATGGTCATGGACAACCTGCTTTTAAAAAGAGCACCAGTGTCTTCCAAAAAATTTGATTTTAAAACAGTATTTCAGTCCACGGTCAAAAGTATATAAAAATAAATAAAACATCCTTACTAATGAATAAGAGAGTCTTTATCGTAGCCATCAGAATGGCCTCATTTGGTTGTACTTAAGAACATGCCTTGAGGTCCGTAGAAAAAAATCTTCACCGAGGTGCTTTATGTCCAATCTTTGACAGGAGAACCCTCAGTGGCTCCCATCAAGCACCTTAGCATCATTTATTTAACTTTCCGTGATCAACTGGTCAAAGTTGTGAAGTGAAAATTGCATTAAAATGAACTCATACCGGTTCATATAGAAAATAAAAGCAACAAAGTCCTTTAGGGGATGAACACCAAGCAGATTCAGAGATTACATAGTTCATGACATTGAATAATAAATGTTTGAGCAACATATTCCCCCAAACATTCCTGAAGTTTGCCCACTTCAGATTTTGCTTATTCCTCATTTACGACATTGTCATTAAATTAAGTGCTGAACAGCGTCTGCCATACAATGTCCTGGAAAATGGTCCTAATTGTAATCATAGAAGCTAAAGTCATTTGTTATGACTGAAACAGAGAATTTATGCCAAGCAATAACTCAACACCCTTTCAGTGCTTTTCCTGCCCATCATTAATAATCTTTTCCACATCACTCTAGACTCACAGCTGTCTGCACCACACCCTCACATCAGGAGCTCAGTGGAAATGAAAGTGAGGGGACTGAATCCAGATCTCAACAATCATTCATTGAATAAAGTGCAGAAATATACAACATGTAATTTACCGCAAAAGAAGTTGCAAACGAGGGATACTTGGTTGAAAAAGATGTTGCATTGTGTGTCATTTAGCTCAGTCTGAATTAGTCATCATACGCAACATAGCTGCTGCATTTATCAACTTAACAACGATCGCTGTGTGTGAGGTCATTTTGGAACAAAAACATAAAATGCTCAATATATTCAGCAGACCACGCAGTACCAGGGGAAAGAGAAACAGAGTGAACGGGAAAACAATGGGCTGAATTTTCCCAAACCATGACAATAAGGGAAAAGGTGAGTCTATTGTGAGAACACCAGAGGTTGGAAAGATGAAAAAAAGTCACATCCTGCAACCAGGTTTTGAACTGCAAGATAAGAATCTCACTAATGAGTGGCGAGAGGCCTATTTGCATACATTTGCATTTCATTAGATCTCATCTCATTGATATGCTGTTCTCCTGTGCACTGCAAAGAAGTGAGAGTGAAAAGCTCCTGATTTGAAGGTCAGAAGTGGGTACTCAGTGGCTTGCTCCCCTTCTTGGCCTCTGCCTTCACCAGCAATCACCAAAATCCTAAGGTACAGTTCATGCGCAGTGATCGGGTGCACCATCCCTCACCCACCCACCCACAGAGCTTGGCTTCAAACATGTACCTGCCTTTACACTTCCCTGAATCATTTCGAATATCATTCTCCATTTCAATCCTGCACTTTGGAGTGCAACAACACTTTTTACTTACTCCCTTGTGTTCATTCACCTTGCACCTGCTTAGACACCTGCAGCATCTCTGCCTTGCCTTTATTGCAATGTGCATACTAGGTTGATTCTGGAGTTCAGAGGGTTGACTTATGAGGAGAGACTGAGTAGACTAGGACTATATTCACTGGGATTTAGAAGAATGAGCGGGGATCGATACGATAGAAGCAGGGAGGTTGCTTCCACTGACGGGTGAAACTAGAACAAGAAGGCATTGCCTCAAAATAAGGGGGAGTAGATTTAGGATTGAATTGAGGAGAAGCTTCTTTACCCAAAGGGTTCTGAATCTGTGGAATTCCTGCCCAGTGACGTAGTTGAGACTTCCTCATTTAAAGCTAAGATAGATAGATTTTTGAACAGTATGAGACTTAAGGATAGTGGTGAGAGGGTCGGTAGGTGAAACCGAAGCTATGGAAAGAGTAGCTACGGTCTTATTGAATGGTGGATTGGGCTCAAAGGGCCAGATGGCCTACTCTAGCTTCTGGTTCTTATGACCTGTTTCATATGTGCCAGCTCGTTCAGATAATAGCCTTGCTATTCATCACAGACACAAAGCCAGGCAGATTATCATGGTGTAGGTAGTGATCCATCAAAGGCGTCAACATGTTGCATTATACCATTTCATCTCAATTCCCTGATACAAAGCCAGTACTGCAGCCCAGCATTAGGCTTTGACAACATTGCAAGATTTAACAGAAGAATTCAACATCCAGGACAATCCATACTTTCATTAACAATCTCTTCAAACAGTTTTGAAACTATAATTCATTCGAAAAAGAACTGTTGTTGGAATTATTGATGAATGCATGTCAGATCTGACAGAGTCCAAAGAAGACCTGACTTTGGAGAAACCTATTCAAAATGTACTGATTTGATTTATTGTAATCACAAGTACCAAAGTAGAGTGAAAAGTTTTGTTTTGCGAGCAGTACAGGCAGATCATAGCAAACAAGAACATGCAGATCATTGGGTGCTTAGAGCAAAAACCAGAAAAATTCACAAGCAAATTCTAAAAGAAGGATAAACCTACCATAGAAGTGCAACAGGACCTTTACCAGGTACAAACATTGTAAAGACATATGCCAGAAGCATGCACAGAGAGTAGGCCAAACAGCAGAAACTTAAGTCAGTGTTACTGTTATAGGACAGCAGTGCCCAGCTATGACAATAGAATGCTACATCTGTAAAACTACAAGTCACTTTTAGAAAGCTGCAGAAGTAAAATGCAGTTTGAGATCACCAAAAAGCTCCTATTCATACAAAGATATTAATGCGAACTTACTTCTTCCTGTAGTAAAAAATACCTGAGGCACGTTTAGAAAAAATGTAACTGGAACTGTTCAGACAATAAAACTGAACAAATTGATATATTTGAGATGACTTTGATGCAAGGTGATGGGCTTACGCAAGCTCAAGATGAAAATTTCAACCCTTTGTTTTTTGAGAAGAATGGTCACTTCCAGCGATAATATAATGTAAACAGGAATGTTTAATAATATGACTGAGGGTGTGAAATTATCTTGTTTACCACAAAGATATCCGCAAAAGGTAAATGAAGGTGTTCAACCTACTTGACAAGCTGAAGCAAACAACGTACATGTTTCAATGAATTTATTGAAAGTCAAGATTTGCTTGAACAAAATGGTGATGTAATACATGCAACTTCACGGAAGAAAGACCATTATCCACAGATTTGGGACATGATTAAAAACAAGAATTACTTGGTCTGAAAATTCAGGTACTCTAAGGAAGAAATGACTTGTCTCAAGATAGCAGCCGTCATTTCATGATGATCGTCCATGAGATTGAAAGTTCTCCAGGTGATGGGGCAACTCGCTGAGTTTACAATGAAAAGTTCCTCTTCAAAGGGAATTTATGAAATTAAGGGTCTTCCAGACTAGGTAATGGAGTTAGCAGGAATGACCTCCCTGAGAAAAATGTCCAAGAAATAAACAATCTTCCATCAGAGAAATGATTTATTGCTAATCAGAATCAAGATTATCAATCTTCAATTTAAACACCTCCCACTCTTCGAAATCCAAAGGATATATTTTCTGGAAAAATTGTGGAACATTCAGGCTGCTTACATTTAGAGTCTCATAAGGTAAATTGGATTAAGTCACCATAGTCGTGCTCTCTCCTCAGAGAGAAACAACTGGTAATGGTTTAATCTTGGAGTCACACTAACAAAGGGAGAAGTTGAGAACAGGCGTCTTTTTTGGTAACCTCAGACAGTATGAGAATTGACCCCAGGCTATTGATATCACCCTGCATCAAAAACCAGCCATCCAGCCAAGCAAGCTAACAGCCCGCTATGGATTAATGGCAAAGGTAAACGTAGTTGTGTACCTGTATGCACAAGTATTAACAATCGGGGAAAGCCTTGGGTGGGTTGGAGGGATGGGAATATTGCACATGTAATGGTTCTGAAAAAAATAACTTTAGGGTTTAGGTAGAGCCTAATGCAATCTGATTATGTCACACATTCTTGGATGAACAATTGGGAACGCAGCTCTTAGTCTCAATGTGGTCAGATGTGTCATTTCTGGGCTCCTGGTAGTCTTTATCATTCTGCCTAACACGTCAATGTAACTTGTAACTGCTGCTTTCATGCAGTGAACTCCAGCTTGTTCTTAAGCCAAGTGCTTCTTCTTGTTAGGTTTCACAAGTGGTCCATCCTCTACCTCTGAGCAGGCCCCTAGATCCAGAACAGAAAATAGCATTAGTGGCATCTCGCTACCCAAAGTACAAGCTACTAGAAGTTCGTTTGACAGACATATGTGTGGTACAGTGGCTCAGTGGTTAGCACCGCTGCCTTACAGCGCCATTGACCCAGGTTCAATTCTACCCTTGGGCGACTGTCTGTGTGGAGTTTGCACATTCTCCTCATGTCTGCGTGAGTTTCCTTTAGGTGCTCCCACAGTCCAAGGATGTGCAGGTTAAGTGGATTGGCATGTTAACTTGCCCATAATGTCCAGGGATATGCAGGGCTAGGTGGATTAGCTGCAGGAAATGTAGGGTTACAGGGATAGGGTTGGTGCGTTGGTTTGGGTGGAATGCTCTTTGAAGGGATGGTGTGGTCTCATAGGCTGAATGCCCTGCTTCCACACTGTCAGGACTCTATAATTAGACTCTATGATATAACACAAATGAACGAGAGAGCAGCAAGATGAATGAGGACAAAAAGAATCCAGACCATCCAAACCCTGGAAGGTGGCACAATAAACGTAGGAACTGCATAACAGTTCAAAATACCTAGATCTCACCAGTTTCCAGAGAGAAGACATTAACACAACTGTTCATGTGAGGAACAGGGTAAGAAATATGCTGACAACACTGAGCCCAAAACTGCAACTTGATTCTGGATCACAGAGAAACATCAGGGGATCTTTCCTAAAAACTTGAAAGTGAATGCTTAATGAAGGAAAGGAGCTCTGAAATTAACATGTCATTAGAATAAGAATTAGCCTTTATTGTCACATATGCTCAATGAGTATAGTGAAAAATTCATACATCGCCACTTACAGCACCACTTGGGTAAAACCGTACCTAGGCACAGCTTTGTGGAACCACCGTTCCATCAAGTCACTGATTATGTTCTGTACCTACTCGCGATACTTTAACGATCTCTGGACCTGTACCCTCAACGGTCTTTACAGTCCTGTTGTTTCCTGACATCCCTGACAGCGTTGGATTCACACAACCCTGCACCAAAGTGTCATTTTGGATAAGTGCCTGACTGAACTAACAATCTTCAAACCTTGTAACCGCAGGAAGTGCTACACCTGCCCCCAAATCTCCTCCCTCACCCCAATCCCAGGCCCCAAGAAGACTTTCCACATCAGGCAGAGGTTCACCTGCACATCTGCCAATGTGGTATACTGCATCCGCTGTACCCGTTGTGGCGCCCTCTACATCGGGGAAACCAAGCGGAGGCTTGGGGACCGCTTTGCAGAACACCTGCGCTCAGTTCGCAACAAACAACTGCACCTCCCAGTCACAAACCATTTCAACTCCCCCTCCCATTCCTCAGATGACATGTCCATCCTGGGCCTCCTGCAATGCCACAGTGATGCCACCCGAAGGCTGCAGGAACAGCAAATCATATTCAGCCTGGGAACCCTGCAGCCCAATGGCATCAATGTGGATTTCACAAGCTTCAAAATCTCCCCTCCCCCAACCGCATCCCAAAACCAGCCCAGCTCATCTCCACCTCCCTAACCTGTTCTTCCTCTCACCTCAAGCCCTACCTCCATCTCCTATCTACTAACATCATCCCCTTGACCTGTCCGTCCTCCCTGGACTGACCTATCTCCTCCCTACCCCCCTACTTACACTCACCTTTACTGGCTCCATCCCCGCCTCTTCGACTTGTCTGCCTCCTCTCCACCTATCCTCTCCTCTATCCATCCTCTATCCGCCTCCCCCTCTCTCCCTATTTATTTCAGAACCCTCTTCCCCTCCCCCATTTCTGAAGAAGGGTTTAGGCCCGAAACGTCAAGTTTTCCTGCTCCTATGATGCTGCTTGACCTGCTGTGTTCATCCAGCCCCAGGCTTGTTATCTTCAATCTTCAAACTCAATGGCAATATTTGTATCAGTTGAGCCATGATGATGCTTCTAAAGCTAATTATGAAGCTACACTGGAAACGTGACAACCTTTTAAAGGGTTTCAGAGATAGTAGGAACTGCAGATGCTGGAGAATCTGAGATAACAAGGTGCAGAGCTGGATGAACAGAGGAGCAGGAACGCTGATGTTTCAGGCCTAGACCCTTCTTCAAGTTTCTGAAGCAGGGTCTAGGCCCAAAATGTCAGCCTTCCTGCTCCTCTGATGCTGCTTGGCCTGCTGTGTTCATCCAGCTCCACACCTTCTTATCTTAGCCTTTTAAAGGTATTGCTGCTCCAGTGACCTTCAGAAAGTTATGAGATAGTCGACTTACCTTAGGCTGTATCTCTGGTAGTGAAGGACGCCATCTTGCGCACAATCCTTGAACTTTGCCAGACGGTACCCGTGGTGGTGTTTAGTGGAAAAGAGATAGTCAATGCATACGCAGAAAGAGAATTTTATCCTAACTTTACTTGTGACCTCCTTCAGGTAAATATGGTAAAGATTAAAAACCTATTGGTTATTCTTTCTGTTTCACAGGAGGTTGCATAGCAACTAAAGGTTTCTATTATATAATTGCATCACTTTTGATTTGAACATGATTAAAAAACGTTACCAATGTAATTTAGCCATTTGCCATTTGTCCAGTTGTGTTTAACCTTTGGCAATCACTTTTCATATGCTTAGCACAATTCAGGCAGACTCCTGGTCAGATTCTGAGTGAAATGTAATGTGGTATTACTCAATGGTTTTTGAAAGAATGCATTAAAAAGGCCATCAGTATATTCTCTGCTTATACTACAAGTGTCACTCTCGCTGCTCAGTTTATTACAATGCTTCAGTAAATAAGGCTACTTAAAGGCATTTCACTCAGTTGATATGCATTTGTGCTGCACTGATTTGGCAAAGTCCAGGTAAAGTTGTCCACATTTGAGTTGTCCACCTTTCGTAGTCAATCCTCTCCTGAACATATCACGAGTTGTAATGATTATACCCAAGCAGTGGTCAGTTCTGTGGACAGAGTGAGAAGTGGGATTTGAGCAGAACGCAGGGCACTTAGAGCTAGTCAAGCAAGGATGGATCAGGAAAAGACAATAGAGGGTCATAATAACTTGTGAGTATCTACATTAATGTTATGATTTAATAAAAGACTGCATGAAAATGGTGGTCTTCTGCTTTAGAAAGAGAGAAAAACATTCGTCAAAAATGATACTTAATTTAAACTACATTTAAAAACTTCTGAGCTTGAATTCAAATGTTTATATTCCACAAAGCATTAATTTGTTCTGCATTTAGTATATACTAGGAAGGCTGTTTCCAGCTTAGATATTATCCCAGTCAATATTATCATTAAACACTTCCAGAGCAGGTGGAACTTAAACCCGGGGCTGTTAGTCCAGTGGCAGGGACATTACAACTGCTCTACCAGAGCAGCTAAAGATTATGTGTCCATCGACTTGGATAAAGCATTCAAACTCCATTTCATAACCACAAAATATTTTAATTTTGCCAACCTGAGATCATTCACTCAATTCTTCTAGGTTTCATTTTATACCATCACCTCGAACATTGATATTTACGTGACAACTGGGCTGACAAGTGACAAGTAACATTCGCGCCACACAAATGCCAGGCTATGATCATCACCAATAAAAGACAATCTAACCTCTGTCCCTTGACATTCAATGGTGTTACCATCACTGAATCCCGCAATATCAACATCCTGGTGTTCAACATTGACCAGAAACTCAACTGGACACACCACATTAACAGAGTGGCTACAAGAGCAGGCTGGAAACTAGGAATACTGCAGTGAGTAATTCACCTCCTGACTCCGCAAAGTTGGTAAACAAAGCTGTT
The DNA here is from genome assembly GCA_024137785.1 of Ginglymostoma cirratum. Classification (NCBI taxonomy): domain Eukaryota; kingdom Metazoa; phylum Chordata; class Chondrichthyes; order Orectolobiformes; family Ginglymostomatidae; genus Ginglymostoma; species Ginglymostoma cirratum. The sequence goes on along the minus strand of JAHRHZ010000035.1, from coordinate 6,568,422 downwards.
CACCAACTACAGAGCACAAGTCAGGAGTGTGATGGAATACTCCCCACTTACCTGGATGGGTGCAGCCCCAACAACACTCAAGAAGCTTGACATCATCCAGGACAAAGCTGTCCACTTGATTAGCACCATATCCACAAACATCCACTCCCTCCACCATCGGCGCCCAGTAGCAGCAGTGTGTATTATCTACAAGATTCACTGCAGAAATTCACCAAAGATCCTTAAATAGCACCTTCCAAACCCATGATCACTTTTATCCATAAGGACAAGGGCAGCAGATATATGGGAACTCCACCATCTTCAAGTTCCCCTCCAAGCCAGTCATCATCCTGACTTGGAAATACATCACCACTTCTTCACTGTCACTGGGTCAAAATCCTGGAATTCCCTCCCTAATAGCATTGGGGGTCTATTCACAACAGGTGGACAGCAGTTCAAAAAGGCAGCTCACCACTGCCTTCTGAAGGGCAACTAGGGGTAGGTAATAAATGACGGCCAGCCAGTGACACCCACATTCCAGAAATGAATAAAAAAGAAGCTTGAGAAATGACCTGACCACAAAAAAAACCAGGAGAAATCCAACCTGGCTTCTGGTACCATGTCAGTCTACTCTTGATTATCAGCAAAGAAATGGATAACATGATCAGCAGCGCTATCAAGCAGCGTATGCGGCTATAATCGACTCTCTGATGCTCAATTTGGGTTTGCCAAGTCAACTCAGCCTCTGAAATCCTTAAAATCCTAGGTTGAATGTGATTGAAAGCATTGAATTCCAGAGGTGATAGGAAGATGAGAGCATTTCACATCAAGGTAAAATTTGATCAAAGGAATGGCACCAAGGTGCCCTAATGAATTTAAAGTCAATGGAAATTGGCTAGGGATTGGAATACTCATTACTAGTTGTTGTCATATCTATCACAAAGGGAGAAGGTTGGAGGCTTGTTATCTAAGTCCCAGGTCATGACTACGGGAAATTTCCTCAGTTTGCTTTTCTAGGTCCAAGCATTGCAATTGTTTTATCAATCATTTTCTTCTCCCAAAGGATGAAAAATGCAGATTATTTGTAATGATTGCAAAGTTTTTAATATTGCTCGGATAATGAAGTAACCTATGCTGGTAGGCAGCAAGAGCTGGACAGTCCAAGCTTAAATGATAGGTAATTTGCATAATACATAAGAGTCAGACAATTATCATCTCCGATAAGAGAGTGTAACCACCTTGCCTTGATAATGAATGTCATGTTATGACGTTCCTCGCCCTCCTCAGATATTCAAGTGGCCCATGTTCAAATGCAACGAGATCTGGACAATATCCAGGATTGATCTGACAGATGACAAGGAACATTTGTGCCACATAAGTGCCAGGTAATGACCATCTCCAAAAAAGCCAATCTAAACACTGTCGCTGGATGTTCAATAGTGTTATCTTCACTGAATCCCCCCATTGTCAACTTCGTAGGGATTATCATTGTCCAGAAACTCAGCGGGACTCACCAGATAAATACAGAAGCTGTTAGGGCAGGTCAGAGGCGAGGAACGCTGTGGTGAGTAACTCACCTCTTGACTCTCAAAGCCTGTCCACCACCTACAAGACATAAGTAAGGGGTGTGATGGAATACTTCACCTTACCTGGATGTGTGCAGTTCCAACAACACTCAAGAAGATCTTGTTGCATTTGAACATGGACTACTTCAGTATCTGAGGAGTGCATGTGAGAGAAGGTATTCTATCAGTAGAAAGTGTGCTAGGGAAGGTTCGTGAGTACTCGCCTGGTTTAAGTGTTGTAATGCTGTGAAGACGACAGTTAAAAAAGACACCCCTGAGTTGCAGGAAAACTTCTCTCTCTCACTCTGAGTACTGGAAGTCAACTAGCCAGCAATGCCTCTGTCCCTCAAGCAAAAAACAAAGCAGACAGATTGGGTTATACTCAGCTTTTAATCCTGTTTTTGTATATTCCTGGAAGGACTAAAGGCACAAATGTCTGCAACAAGGGACAGATGGGGAATTGGTGAACTCCTTGTAATCATTTTGTCCTACATCGCTCTCCGTCTGAAGTTTCCCTGGCATTCTGCAGGTGTGACATTCCACGTTTCCCACTCAGGACATTTCCAGATAGCCACTGAACTTATATTGGCAGTCTTTCTTTTTCTTTGTCTGTGGAAAACTCCTTTTAAAAATCACATTTTGGAATTAAAAACTGTCTTTGGAACTTTGCGGTTCTGATCTATTTTCATGACAAGTAACACGATGAGTACTACCATTGACCCAAGCAGGAAAGGAGATGCCACAGTAAAGTCTGCCATGACCTTATCAAATATCAGAGCAGGCCTGAGGAGTTGCGTGACCTACACCTACTCTTTATTCATGTGCTTGTACGTATATTGAAACTTAACTGGACTAATTTCTTCTGGCTACAAGAGTTTGAGTTTGATTTATTGTACCAGACAAAGTACATCAGGGTAGCAGAACAGAGTGCAGGTTACAGTGTTACAGCCACAGAGGAGGTGCAGCGAGGGAGATCAGAATTAACATTTGAGAGGTCCGTTCAAAAATCTGATAACAGTGGGGAAGAGGCTGTTCTTGAATCTATTTGTACGTGTATTAAAATTTTTATAGCTTCTACTCAATGGTATTCATACTCCGAATGTACCACACATGAGAATGAAGCATTTAAACCAAGGGTTTGCATTTATCAAAACAAAATTACAGATGCATTCTGAGTGGTTGAGGAAACTAAAGACACAGGTCTACAGGGTTAAGGAGAGCAATGTAAGTGATGGGATTGCTCTATAGAGAGCTGTCATAGATTCAATGGGCAGAACAGCCTCCTCTTATGTATGACAATTCGACACAAATGCCACTTGTTTGAAGAGAGTTGTCCGTTTTCATCAAATACTTAGGCAAACCCTAAATGTATCATTCTTTTGAATTCTTCCAATGCTCTTTATCACGACTGAGTTGAACTCAGGGTCGTGACTTTTTCTGTAACCAAAATGTATTTTTCAACTGAAACAGTGATGCTCCTTACTTCGGTTTGATAGACAGTCCTTAACCCTGGTGTCCTTGAACCACTATTTGTCTTGTCATGTTTTCAACTTTCTTGGTGAGATGTATATGTATTAAGCCACCATCACCTGCAAACTGACAAAATTGGATAATCTTTAATCTCTTTTGAAGTAGTGTTTAAAGGACATCAAGATTGAGTTCTGCCCGTCAGACAGTCAAAGTAGAAGCATTTACTGTGGTTGCCATGTGGTGCCCACAGTCTGTAAGTTGCAATAGAAATGTATCTTATTTAATAAATTGCTTAGTTTGACTTTTTAGATTAAACCATTCTTTGAGAAGGGATGGAGATCTGTAAAGAATGAAACAGAAAAATGAGTGGGCCATTAGAATGTAAATACCTATGTGAGACAATTGGAACATGCAAAGAAGTAAAGGAAAATTTCCATTCTCTACGTTGTTTTTCATGATCTCAGTACACTCTAAATATGTTACAAGTAATGAAGTATTTTTGAATCATTGTGTTCATTGTATCAAGTAGGGAAGCATTATAACAGTGACTATGTTTCAGAAACACTTTGTTGGTTCTAAACTGTGTCAGGGCTTACTGGTTCGAATGTAAAACAAATTTGGTATTTGAAACCAGAATAATTAATAGCTAACTAGTTAGGGCTCACTTAAGATCAGTAATGGTAATAGTTTGAAGAAGCTGGAGCTATCCTGCTTGAGGAAGGTTGAGGAGAGATTTGATATTCAAAATCATGAGGTGTTTAGCCAGAGTAGTTAGGGGAGAAACTGCTTCGGTTGGTAGAAAGATTGAGAACCGAAGGATATCACTTTAAGTTGATTAGAAAAATGAGCAAAAGTGGTGTCAAGGAAAGCCTTTTTAATGTGGTCATATTTATGATAACACCTGCTCTTAGTTCTGACAAAGAGTCACTGGACTTGAAGTGTTAACTCTGTTTCTCTTTCTAATGATGTTACCAGACCTGCTGAGTTTCTCCAGCACTTTTTGTATAGTATCTTCATCATCTGCAGCTCTTAAGAAGACATTTAGCATGCTTGCCTTCATTGCTCAGACCTTTGAGTACAGGAGTTGGGACATCATGTTGAGGTTGTATAGGACACTGGAGAGGCTTCTTCTAGAATACTATGGACAGTTCTGGTCGCTGGTCTATTGGAAGAATATTATTAAACTAGAGAGGGTTCAGAAAAGATTTACCAGAATGTTGCCAGGAATGGAGGGTTTGAGTTATAAGGAGAGGCTGGATAGGCTGGGTCATTTTTTTACTGGAGCATAGAGGGTTGAGGGATGGCCTTATTGAGGTTTATAACATCATGAGGGGTATAGATAAGATGAATTGCAGACGTCTTTTCCCTAGGGTGGGGCACTCCAAGCTAGGTGCCATATTTTTAAGGTGAGAGGAGAAAGATTTAAAAAAGAAAATGAGGGACAACCATTTTACACAGAAAGTGGTCCCTGTGTAGAATGAATTGTCAGAGGAAGTGATGAAAGCAAGTATATTCGTGGCTGATCATCCAACCCAATAGCCTAATCCTGCTTTCTCCCCATAACCTTCGATCCCATTCACCCTAGTGCTATATCTAGCTGCGTCTTGAATACAGTCAATGTTTTTGCATCAGAGATAATAGGAACTGCAGATGCTGGAGAATCCGCGATAACAAGGTATGGAGCTGGATGAACACAGCAGGCCAATCCTCCTCGGCCTGCTGTGTTCATCCAGCTCCATACCTTGTTATCAATGTTTTTGCATCAACTACTTCCTGTGGTAATGAATTCTACAGGCTCACCACTCTTTGGGTGAAGAAAGATCTCCTCATCTCTGTCCTAAATAGCCTACCCCGAATCCTCATACCGTGACCCCGGTTCTAGACACACGCACCATCAGGAACATCCTCCCTGCATCTACCCCAGCCAGTCCTGTTAAAGTTTTATAAGTCTCTATGAGATCCCCCCTCATTTGTCTGAAATCTAGCGAAAACAATCCTAACCTAGTCAATCTCTCCTCCTACGTCAGACCTGTCATCCCCGGTAGCTAATGTTCGCTGCACTCCCTCAGGAGCAAGAGCATCCTTCCTCAGAAAAGGAGACCAAAATTGCACACAGTGTTCCAGGTGTGGTCTCACCAAGGCCCTGTACAGCTGCAACAGCACATCCCTGCTCCTGTTCTTGAAACAGTGAAGGCCAACCTACCATTTGCCTTCTTTACTGTCCGCTAAATCCGCAACAGATTTGTCAAGCATGATCTCCCCTTCATAAATCCATGCTGATACTGTCTGATCCTGCCACTGCTTTCTAAAACCTCTTCTACAAAATCCTTGACCATGGATTCGAGAATTTTCTCCACTACTGATGTTAGGCTCACCGGTCTATAATTCCCTGTTTGCTTTCTACCTCCATTTTTGAATATTAGGGTAGTGAAGAGTAACATTATTGTATTGATATCTACAATAGAGAGCACCAGTGAGAAGGGACCGAGGAGGATTTTGGGAGAGGTCGGAGCAGTCACTATAAACTGCTAGTTTCGAGCAGCAGCCTCGCCTTGATCCATTGGACGGCAAGTATCATGGGTACTGAAATTTATCACATCACAATTCAAAAGTGACATTTTGATCAGAAGGACTCCTGATTGGTAAGTAGTGGTTAACTGACTCTTGTCATTTTGCCTTCAATCTCCAACAACCTTTTCATACCCACAACATTTTAGAGTCATGGGATTTCGGCCAGTTCAGCACTGGGAATTTTTTTTCTCTATTCATTTGCGGGATGTGGGTGTCGCTGGCTGGTCAGCATTTCTTGCCCATCCCTAGCTGCCCTTGAGAAGGTGGTGATGAGCTGCCTTTTAGAACTGCTGCTGTCCTCCTGCCGTGGGTTGACCCACAACGCTATTAGGGAGGGAATATCCGGGAATTTGACCCAATTAGAGTTAAAGTGATACTTAAGCTGTTACTTATTAATAGTGCACTTTAGTATGAATCTAACTCTAGGGACCATCTCATTAACTGTAAATTAATTTAATAGAAATTTATGTTGAATGAAATATTTGCTGGAGGTAAAAATGACAAAATGACAATGTGGTACACTTCTCCTATGAAATGTAGGAAATCAGAGACAATTAGAATGTCCCTGGCAACTACAGAAAGTGTGTCCAATTGCATCTCCTGTCAGACCACATGGATCAATTGGAGCAGCAGTTCCACACTTAGGAACATGCAGGAGGCAGAAAGTTTCATAGGCAGGAGTTTTAGAGATGTGGTCACACACAGGGCTCAGGCAGATAGATGGGTGACCACCAAAAGGGGTAAGCAGATTGTGCAGGAATCCCGTGTGGTTAACCCCCTTCTAACAAGTATGCTATTTTGGATATTGATGGGGGAATTGCTGGGTGGGTATGGAATATCAGGAGATGGTAGTAGCAGCAGCAGCCAGAGAATTGGCAACATAACTAACTGTTGTATAGCAGGGACGGACAAAGTGCAAAAAAACAGTAGTAATGTGGGACTCAGGGGCATAGAAAAGGCATTTCTGTAGCCACGAATGAGACTCCAGGATTGTGTGCTGCCTCTGTGGTACCAGGGTCAAGGATGTCTCTGAGCGGGCATGGGAAATTGTCAAAAGGGAGGGGGAGCAGTCAGAGATCACGGTAAGCATTAGTACTAATGACGTAGGCAAGAAGGGGGGCAATGTCCTGCAAAGGAAGTTAGATACTAAGTTGAAAAGGAGGACCTCAAAGGTTGTAATATTTAAATTGCTCCCTTTGGCACATGCCATTGAGGCTAGGAATAGAAAGATAATACAGTTAAATACATGGCTAAAGAAATGTTATAGGAGGCAGGGCTTCAAGTATACGGATCATTGTGTTGTCTTTCAGGACTGTTGGGGCCTGTACAAGGACAGGTTGCACCTAACCTGGAGGGGCACCAATATCCTGGCAGGGTGGTTTGCCTGTGTTACTCAAGAGGGTTTAAGCCAGTGTGGCAGGGGAGTTGGAACCAGAACAGTAGGTCATTAATTGAAATGACCAAGGAGAAGTTTGAGACTAAGGCCAGTAAGGCGAAAAGAAAGAACAGACAGGAAGAGATAAAGACAAGAGTAGTTCTCAGGTGAAAGCACTGAATTGGAGGAAGGCTAACCTACGACATTATTAGCCAGGAACATTGGAATGAAGATTGAGTTTGAGGGTAAATCCACACCTGGTGTGTGAGGATCTCTGTCATATAATCTGATTAGTAAATCTGTGGATGACACAAAGATTGGGGGAGGTAAAGATAGTAAGGAGGATTGCAAGAGGATACAGCAGGATATAGACAGGCTGGAAACTTGGGTAGCAGATGGAGTTTAATCCAGACAAATGCGAGGTGATGCATTTTGGAAGGTGTAATGCAGGAGGGAAGTACACAGTGAATGGCAGGGTCCTTAGAACCATTAATATACAGAGGGATCTAGGAGTACAGTTCTGTAGTTCCCTGAACAAAAGTGGATAAAGTGGTCAAGAAGACATCTGGCATACTTGCCTTTATCATTGGGGGCATAGAGTATACGTTGCAGCGGTATAGAACAACAGGTGGGCCACATTTGGAATATTGAGTACAATATTCAGCACATTATAAGAAGGATATGGAGACATTTGGAGAGTGTACAGAAACGATTTACCGGGGTGTTGCCTGGTTTGGAGGCTATTAGCTATGAGGAGAGATTGGACAAACTTGGCTTGTTTTCACTTGAACATAGAAGGCTGAGGGGGCAACCTTAAAGAAGTTTACAATATTACAAGAGACATGGATGGAATCGATAGTCAGAGTCTTTTTCATAGGGTAGAAATGTCAGTTACTAGGGGATATAAGTTTAAGGTAAAGGGGGGTGAGGTTGAAGGAGATGTGAGAAGCATTTTTTATTACATGTATGGTGGTAAGTGCCTGGAATGTAGAGCCGAATACAATAGCAACGTTTAAGAGGCATCTTGACAGATATACGAATAGGCAGGGAATACAGGGACAAAAACAGAAATGGCTGAAAAAGCCACCAACGCTGGCAGACCTGCTGAGTTTCTCCAGCGACGTCTGTTTTTTTGTTTCAGATCTCCAGCTTCCTCAGTTCTTTGCTTTCTGTTACCAAATCGATGTGTCTAACAGTTAAGTGTCATAGTAATTCGCAGGTTATACCTTGCGATATCATAAGGGCTTGAAGAGTATGAGCTAAGTCACATGTTCCTTCATACTATACACATATAAATGATCCTAGTATTCAGACTTTTAAATTAAATCATTTAAAAATGAAACATTCAAATAATTAACAATTGAACAGGAGCCACCAGTTTTGTGGTGAATAAACATGTCTTGAACAGACTGAAACATTTACCGCAGCATTAGTCCAGAGAGACACACAACAGCAGCAACCTATCACAGAGTTTGAATGGTGTCAGAATTCATTGTTCTTTGTGTGACAAGAAAAATAAACATTCAAGATCGCAAGCATTCTCATGTATTAATGCCATTCAGGTACATTCAAGATAATTGTCACTGATTGCCTGGAAGACCGTGTCTACAACATGCTGCTTCAATGGAAATATTGCAAATCAGTCAAGAAGTCTGTTTTGGTTCGTTTATTTCTTTGCAACTGTAAGCCATGCTTGACTCATACGTCAAGTTTGTCACTCTTCTGAACAGAATTGTTCTACAGAAACTGCACAATGAAATTAATTATGAAATGTCAGAACCTGCGTCTTTGTTACAAAGAGCTAAGAATGGTACAGCGCAGGAATAGGCCCTTTGGCCCACCAAGACTGCGCTGACACATGACACCATTTTAAACTGAAAAACTTTTGTCTCTAAGCAGTCCATATCCCTCTATTCCTCTGTTCCGAAGAGGGGTCACTGGACCCGAAAGGTTACCTCTGATGCTCCATCTCTCCACAGAAGCTGCCAGACCTGTTGAGTTTCTCCAGCCATTCCTGATCTGGTAACTGTTTCCCTGAATCAGGACATTATGCTTTTGAGGTCGCCCAAGACATTTGATGCCGAAATCTCAGCCAATGCTGAAGAATGAGAAAATGTAGTACAAGCCAACATTCAGATAAAACTTGTAAACCAAGGCCCCACTTGCCCTTTCAGGTGGATATAAAACATTCCACACTATGACTTTACAGATGAATTTTGGCCTGACCAATATGAACCCTCAGCCAAAATTACAAAAGTAGATGATCTGGTGCACATCACATTATGGTCATTAGGAACTCATCGTATTCAATTTCTCTTCCAGGTTTCCTATATGACAAGAATTACAACAATTCAGGAGTATTCTGTTGGCTATCATGTGCTGTGATACACTCTGCGTATTACATGTCTTATGACCCTCTGGGATAGGACGCTATCAGTCGAACCTTGCTGGTCCTTCCTGGAATTGTACTAAATGTTAACTTTTCTTTTAAAGGAATGCATTGTATCCTGATTTACCTGACTTCCAAACCAAAGTTAGTAGAAACCACAGACTGGGTTTCTGTATTAAACCTTAATTGTTATTTATTACAAGTAATTAGAAACGAGCTACAACTAAATGGATATGAACCATTAGCATATATAACACTGCTGCCTAAAATTCTAATCCTCTTTTAAACTCCCTCTTATACACACATACGCACAGACAAACAACAAGGAAAAATAGATTTTTGATAGAGGTGATGAAAAGTGAAAAGTTAGTTCAGCTCTACTTCCTAGTTCCAATGTCGAGAGGATCCTTTTTCAGCTTGTCAGGGCCTTGGTATCCATTTGCCTTTCTGTGCAGGTTTCCATGGCCTTGTAAGGGGTGCCAAGTGACTGAATCATTTGAAATTTATCAATTCAAAAGTTATAGCGCACAATAACTACTGCAGGAAAGGTAACTGGTTTCTTCCAAGTGCAAAGTGAGTCTTTTTCTGCAGGGTACAGGTAGGGAGAACAACAGTACAATCTTCTGTAGCTTTCTGTCTCTTGGGCCTGTGTCTCTGCGATGTGTTTCCCATTTAAACTGGTTTTTGTTCTAACTGCAGAGAACAGGAAACTTATGCTGGGGGAAATAAGAGCGCAACCTTCTGTATCTTTCTCTCTGTCTCTCTGCCTGGTTCTCTGAAATGTGTTCCCCATTTAAGCTGAGTCTTTCCTTACTGCAGAGAACAGGCAGCCTATGCCGGGGGAAACAATAGCACACCTTTCCATCTCTCTCTCTCTTTCTGTCTCCCACTCTGTCTCTCTCTCTCTCTGTGTCTCTGAAACTTGTTTCCAGTTCCAAACTGCTCAGATAGCAGAGAGCCAATCAGCTTCACTTGTAAATGCTTCGGCTCCAATCATCTGCACATTGCGAACATTATAAGACCATAAGACATAGGATTGGAAGTAAGGCCATTCGGCCCATCGAGTCCACTCCGCCATTTAATCATGGCTGATGGGCATTCAACTCCACTTACCCGCACTCTCCCCGTAGCCCTTGATTCCTTGCGAGATCAAGAATTTATCAACCTCTGCCTTGAAGACATTCAACGTCCCGGCCTCCACTGCGCTCCGTGGCAATGAATTCCACAGGCCCACCAGTCTCTGGCTGAAGAAATGTCTCCTCATTTCCGTTCTAAATTGACCCCCTCTAATTCTAAGGCTGTGCCCACAGGTCCTAGTATCCCCACCTAACGGAAACAACTTCCCAGCGTCTACCCTTTCTAAGCCATACATTATCTTGTAAGTTTCTATTAGATCTCCCCTCAACCTTCTAAACTCTAATGAATACAATCCCAGGATCCTCAGCCGTTCACCGTATGTTAGGCCTATCATTCCAGGGATCATCCATGTGAATCTCCGCTGGACACGCTCCAGTGCCAGTATGTCCTTCCTGAGGTGTGGGGCCCAAAATTGGACACAGTATTCTAAATGGGGCCTAACTAGAGCTTTATAAACTCTCATGCAGTCATACAGGAAAATCCCTGATTTTAAGAAACTCAAAAGACACAAATAAAAACAAAATGCAGTTCTTAAACATGCACTATATGAATGTGAGTCTTTCTTCTTTCTTTTGTGTGTTGTCAGTATTACTTTGTAGACAGAAGCAAGTACAATGTAGGACAACTTAAGCACGACAATGGTAACCAAGAGTTAATGTTCCACAAACAACAGATGATTGAATTGTTCAATGACTCACTGTTTCTCTTCAAATAGTGTCAAAATAGATCCTAACATGTTCAGACAAAAGCAGGAAGAGCCTTGACTTCACACCTGACTTGATGGAGAACAAGATTTCCCAGGACAAAGCGATCAGCCAGTCAAAGCTCACATGTGGGTCTCCATTCAGAGCTGCTGGGAAAATAACGACGAGGAAAACAACAAAGCTTCGATTCAAGAAGCAGAAAGTGATCAGAAACATAAATTAGTTTGATAGATCAAAAGGCATTACACAAATGATCTTAAAGATCACAGCCAGTTGCTTAAGTAGATATCAATAAAAGTAAAATACCACAGAAGGTAGTGAAATATTAAAAAAAATACAGAAAGTGCTGGAGAGACTCAGCAGGTCTGACATCATCTGTGGATAGAGAAACAGAGTTAATACTTCAAGTCCAGTCAGATTCAACTTCAGTAAAAATAGCTATTAATCTATGTGTCAAAAGTTTGGCTAAAACAAAGGTTCTTTGGAATATTTTGAAGAAAGAAACCAAAGCACAAAGGGAAGATGTTTAGACATGGGATTGCTGAATTTACTGCCTGGAAGTTAAAATTATAGTCACCACTAGCAGACGAAAGGGTATTACAAATATACAGCAGGACGGATTTGAAGGAGCAGTGTTCAGAAAGGATTGTAGTGTTGAAGGAAATTAAAAATAAGAACAAAGATCTCATTTAAATTGAGTTTCAGATCAATTAGAGAGAAGAGCTAATTATCAATCTTTAGGTGTCACTATCCAAACAAGATTGAACTCCCAGTATATCAATTGCTTCCAGTCTGTCCCCAGCGACTGAGTTCAATTCAGAACCAAGGGAAAGGCTGTGATTGTCAGAACAAGCATGGGGCTGGATGAACACAGCAGGCCAAGCAGCATCACAGGAGCAGGAAAACTCGACGTTTCGGGCCCAAACCCTTCATCAGAAATCTGCAGTACCTTTTATCTCTGATTGTCAGAACAGTTCTGTTTATCTTTGTGTCACTCACTGATTCTAATAATTGCTTGCTTAACTTGCAACGATTGATTAGAATAGGTGTGACAAGTTCCACTTTACAATGTTGTAACATAGTTAAGAATTTTATGACACTTTATAATAAGTAAGCCTTGAAGAAGAATGATAGCCTCTTCAAAGCCTAAAGTTCATTAATGATCGGATCATCATGACTGATTCAATGCATACAATTTATCAATTTATCAATTTCTTAATTGATTTTTCTCTTTTTCATCCATCTTGTGTGTTATAAGGCATAAGATGAATAGAGTCAAAGAATTTTATAGGACAGAGGAAGACATTCAACCCATCATGTCTGTACCTGCTCCAAAAACAGCTACCCAGCTAGCTCCATTCTCCAGCCTTATCTCCATAACTCTCTAAACGCATCATGTTCAAAACTGTATTTGACTCTCTGTTGAAACCTCCTGTAGAATCCGCCTCCACCACTCTCTCAGACAGCGCATTCCAAATCCTAACAACTCTCTGAGTAAAGCAGTTTCTCCTTATCACACTCCTAGCTCTCTTGCTAACCATCTTGAAATTGTGACCGGACATAATTCAGCAACTGAGATAACAAGGTGTGGGGCTGGATGAACACAGCAGGTCAAGCAGCATCATAGGAGCAGGAAAACTTGACGTTTCGGGCCTAAACCCTTCGTTTAGGCCCGAAACCCTTCGTTTAGGCCCGAAACGTCAAGTTTTCCTGCTCCTATG
>JAHRHZ010000035.1:6522570-6550511 GCA_024137785.1 Ginglymostoma cirratum | reverse complement strand
CATAGGAGCAGGAAAACTTGACGTTTCGGGCCTAAACGAAGGGTTTCGGGCCTAAACGAAGGGTTTAGGCCCGAAACGTCAAGTTTTCCTGCTCCTATGATGCTGCTTGACCTGCTGTGTTCATCCAGCCCCATGCTTGTTATCTCAGATTCTCCAGCATCTGCAGTACCTTTTATCTCTCATAATTCAGCAACTAGTGGAAACAAAATATCATTCTGTACTCCATCAAAATTGCGCATAATTTCACACATCTCAATGAGGACACCTCTTAATCTTCTTGGCTCCAAGGAGAATAAGCCTAATTTATTTAACCTGTCTTTGTATTAGAAATCCCTACGTCCTGTATTCATTCTAGTCAATTTCCTTTGCACTCCCTCCAGGGCTTTAACATCCTGCCTTAAATAAGGTGTCCAGAACTGAACACAATATCCCAAATGTGGGCTGATAAATTATTTTTACAAATGTAGCATCACTTCCTTGTTTTTATACTCTGCACTTCCCAAGGGTCCTAGACACCCTCTTAACAACTGTTTCATCTTGTCCAGCCACCTTTACAGAATTATGCGTGTGAATCTCGAGGTCCCTCTGATCCTGCGCTCCCCTCGTAGGCTCCATTGATCCCATCCTGTCTGTCCATGTTTCTACTGCCAGCTGCGTACTCCACATTTCTCTGCATTGAATTCATTTGCCAAGTGTCTGCCCATTTGGCAAACTTATCGATATCTCGCTGAAATCACTAATCATCGTCCACACAATTTATTATTCTCCCTAATTTAATGTAATCTACAAATTTAGAGGTTTCCTCCCATCACCCATCTCCAAATCATTCATTTAAATCAGAAAAAGTAGGGGTCCCATCACCAATTTCTGAGGAACACCACTTCCAACTTGTTTCCAGTCTAAGAAATGTCCTTCTACATTTACCCTCTGAATCATAGAGTCCTACAGTATGGAAACTGGCCCTTCAGCCCAACAAGTCCACACTGACCCTTAGGGCATCCCACCCAGACCCATCCCTCTTATCTACACATCCCTGAACACTATTGGCAATTTAGCATGGCCAACCCACCTAGCCTGCACATCTTTGGACTATGGGGGGAAATCAGAGCACCTGGAGGAAACCGACGCAGACACGGGGAGAGCGTGCAAACTCCACTCAGACAATCGCCCGAGGATGGAATTGAACCCGAGTTCCTGGCACTGTGAGGCAGCAGTGCTAACCATTGAGTCACCACGCTGCCTCTGCTTTCTATCTTTTTGCCAACTTCCAATCCATGCTGCCGCAGACCCATCAATTCCAAACATTTCTAACTTGCTAATCAACCTGCCATGTAGCACAGTATCAAATGCTTTCTGAAAGTTCAAATAGACAACATCTACAGCATTACCTTCATCCACTGCCTATGTCACCTCAAAGAACTCAACTAAACTTGTCAGACATGACCTGCCTTGACAAAACCAGGTTGACTGTCAAGTATTGACTTATTTTTCTCTGAGCATATATTTACCTTATCCCATATTATGGCCTCCATCAGTTTTCCCGCTATTGACGTCTAGCTGACAGGTCTGTAGTTTCCTGGGTTATCCTTTGCACCTTCTTTAAACAACAATTTTGAAATCCTCCAGTCCCCTGGGGCTAATCCTGTGTTCAGAGAAGCCTACAAAGTTTCTGTCAATGGCAAAGAATGTAAACCTCAATAAGCTGTTAGTAAAATATTGGTATCGTAGATGTTCCGTTTCTGAGGAGCTGAAAAGGTCATTTGGTCCATTCGAGGTAGACTTTCTGACAAAAGCAGAGAATGAGTAGATTTCTCACTCCCTGTTTAAGCCTATAATTTTTTCTTCACAAACTAGTTTTACTGAAGCATTGAATGGAAACAAAACCTTGCAAGATAAATCAAGTCTTCATCTCTGTTTATCCAAGGAGGCAAAATTGAAATATTTTTCATAAAGGATGCTAATTTAATGCCCATATTCGAAAAGAGCGGAGGCAGTAAACAGGAAACGATAGATCAGTTAGTTTAATGTCTGTCATTAGGAAATTGTTGGAATCTATTATTAAGAAAGTAGTAAAGGGACACTTGAAAAGTCAAAACACAACTTAACAAGAGTCAGCACGATTTTATGACATGTAAACCCTGTTTGACTAATTTGCTGGACTTCTTTGGAGATGTAACCAGACTGGTGTTAGGTTAGGGCTAGTCTTAGGGTTAGTGTTAGACTTAGGGCTTGTGTTAGGGTTAGGGTTTGTGATAGGGTTAGGGAAACAAAACAAAGTGGACAATGTAATTTCTGGAGATGTAAGATGTGTGAACTTCCAGAAATTAGATAACATGCTGCACAGAAGGTTAATACACAAGGTAAGATCACACCAGGTTCGGGATAACATATTTACCTTGAACAGAGGACTGGTTAACCAACAGGAAACAGAGAGTTGAGATAAATGGGTCTTTTTTTCAGTTTGGTAAACTGTAACTTGTGGGGTATCACAGGGTTCGGTCCTCGGGCTCCAACTATTTACAATCCATATTAAAAACTTGATTATGGGGATAGAAACTGCCAAAGCCAAATTTGCGGCTGACACTTAAATAGGTGGGAAAGTAACTTACCATGAAGTAAATGGACATGGATAAGTTACATGAATGGGTCAAAATTTGACACTATTTGGGTTGGAAGAATAGAAAGATAACTTATTATCTAAATGGAGAGAGACTTCTAAGTGGTTTGGTACGCAGGTATCTGGGTGTCCTCATGCTTGAATCACAGAAAACCTGTATGCAAGTACAGCAGGTAATAAGGAAGGTAAGTGAAATTTTGACATTTATTGGCAAAAAAAAAGGAATTTTAGAGTAGAGAAGTGTTATTGCACAAGGCATTAGTGAGGCTGCATCTGAAGCATTCTGTACAGTTTTGGTCCCTTTACTTGAGGCAGAAAGTGATTGCAATGGAGGCAGCTGACGAAGGTTAGATTAATTATAGAGATGAAAGGCTTGTCCCATGAGGAGAAACTGAGAAGTTTAGGCTTATGGTTGCTATAGTTTAGAAGAATGAGAGATCAAATTGAGTTACTTAAGATGCTAAAAGCATTGACAAATTAGACATTGAGAGGATGTTTCCGCTTATGGGGAAAACACATGGTTTTACATTCGAACCAGAGATATAATTAGTTTTGCTGTCATGTATTTACATAAATACAGTGAAAAGTTTACAAGTCATCACTTATGGCACCACCTTAGGTACCAAAGTACTAGGTACAGATTCTTAAGTACGAATTCTTAGGGAAAATAAATTAGATAAAAAATCCAGCAATAAATTAGAAAAACAAAGATGTAGGCTAAAGGGTGATATATTTAAAACAGAGATGAGGAAAAATGATTTCCATCAAAGAGCTGTGAATCTGTGGAATTGACTATCACAGTGTGAAGGTTGGATGCTGGAACACTGAATAAATTGAAGGAGGAGAAAGGCAAATGTTTAATCAGTCATGGGTTGAAAGGTGTAGAGAACAGGCAGGAAAGTGGAGTTGAGACTGCGATGAGATCAGCCAGGATCGTATTAAATACCGGAGCAGGATCAAAGGGCTGAATTGCCTACTCCTGTTTCTAGTTTCTACATCTCTATCTATGTTTGCATGTTTCTTGGACTTCGATATCATATTCAAACAATGCTGCACTGTCAGTGGTGCCATCCTTCAGACTAAAGATCCCATCTGTTCTCTCAGGTACTCAAAAAAGATCCAATGGTACTATTTTGAAGATATATGCTAAGTTTTCCCTGGTGTTCTGATCAAGATGTTTCTTTCACCTGCTCATTATAGCACTGCTCTTTCAGGGAACTTGCTGTGAGCTAATTTGACTCCTATATTTCTACTTTGCAGAGTAACCATCTGTTGAAGCTACTTCATGGGCTGAAAATATTTGGGCTATCCTAAAGTCACAAAAGATGCCGGATAAATATAAATCCGCATGCACATATATCTGACATTGTAGTTCTTCAAATATGGCCTGGGTCGAAAGGGAAAAGTGAGGTCCCATTGTAAGGCCAAAAGAGACAAAGATAGACTACACATTTTGCTGAATGTTACATATAATGTACAAAGTTAGGATTATTGCTTTAGGTTTGTGGAGTCGATGGTCATACCTCCAAAGTACCTACAAATGAAGCACCAACTTCAAGTGTTAGTTCCCAACTGCTATGGCGCGAGGAAACAGGTAACAGGTTTATTTCAAAGGAATGGCTTGTTTAGATCATGGAAAGCATTGAAAACAGTTTCTCTTTGAACAAACAGTAATATTTAGGATCGATACATGGTTTGAATTAGTCTTACCAGTTTCCATGATTTTGTGAGGAGTTGTACAGTAGGTTTGACACTTTTTTTGGAATTCTGAGCAGGGACTCAAGTACAATTTGGACATTGGATTGTCTACTATCTAAGGGCCCCATAAGGACAATGGGGACAAGAAAAGAACCATTCGCCCATCCAACCTTTTCCACACAATTGTGATATAATGTGCATCATGATATTTACATTCCCCACCCTTCCCAAGACCATGTGAATTTCTGGAAAAAGCAAATGACATAATTAGCACTCAAACTACAGAGAAACGAAAATTGAGACGGACCTTTGTGTATCCATCTAGCCAATTACACTAATCCAGGGCTTCCAATATCTTCAGGATTTTGCTTTTGCTTTTTGTTTAGTGAAAGCCTGTACAAGGCTTTCGGCAACCACTCTTTAATCTACCTGTGGAGCTGGTTGAGTATGAGTTCCCTTGATAACAGACAATGGCCTGCCCAGCTGGAACTTATCACCTGAACCTGTTATAAAGCAAACCCAGGGATGGGTCTGCAGAGCTGTCTGTCCAGGCTGGGACTAGTCTATGTGCACCATAAGTAGTGGCTCCATTTTGGAGTTTAACAATAAGTGACCTTCCTTACCATTTGGGCTTCCTGGGTTATTACAGCATTTGTTGTATAGTCCAGGACATTGATTATGTTTATGATATTTCAATGCAGTACCCATTGTTGGAGGTTCCCAACCAGATTCGGGACAATACTCATTTGCACGAATGTAAATAACCAGCATTCATACTTATCACTCCCCGGAGACGGGAGTCCAAAGCTCAAGGGCCAAGGCTTAAGATGAGAGGGGAATGATTTAACAGGGACCTAAGAGGCAACCTTTTTACACAGAGGGTGGTGCGTGTGTAGAATTAGCTGCCAGAGGAAGTGGTAGAGCTTGGTACAGTTACAACATTTAAAAGGCATCTGGATGGATATATGAATAGGAAGGGCTGAGGGAGATGTGGGCCAAATGGGACAAGATTAATTAAAGTAACTGGGGTAACATGGACAAGTTAGACTGAAGGATCTGCTTCCGTTCCGTACCATACATCTCTATGACTCTAATCCAAGGCACAACCCTTGGCAAAGTGAGGAAGGGCGAAGAGACAGTCACGGTTGTAACAAAGAAAGCACAGCAGCCATTTCACACATCAGCATTTCAAACCAAAATGCAACGAGAGTGTCTGTTTTAATGGAGCTGATACAGGTTTAGGTATTTAACAAGAAAATATCGCAGAATCCCAAAACTTTGATGTGGGATCTCTTACACTAGCCGAACAGCTGACAGAGCTTCAATAAAATGCTTCACCGAGAGAGTGTCACATCTAACAGCACTGCTCTCCATCAGTCGTACCAAAACACAATTAAAGAAACAAATTCTGACTGTGACATTATGTGAGTCTCTAGGTTGCAATGTTAAATTGTTCCCTGGTGATTTAAACATGGGAATTAAATTGAATGTGCCCTGAAGATACATTTCAGAATCACAATTATGTTGTACGCAATGATTAAAATGCTGGAAAGACAGCAAATTCAGGCTACCTGCATGTTAGCATGATTGCTGCAAGCAGCAATCACTCTCCACATTATTCCTCTGTCAGTACGGAGTTGAAGATTGTGGATGCCTACACTTTGAAAGCTAGATAAATAAGAAGTGCATTGTGCCTGTAGGAAAGGCCCAGATCATTGGGAATGAAAAGTTGCACAACAATCAACCTTGGGAGATCATAGGCATCAGGATTTTCAGACACGGTTCTAGACACCATGCACTGAGATGGAATGGAGGATGGTTGTCTTAACTTCTGAGGGTGAAAGGAAGCATTTCAGTCACTTGGTCAAAAGACACTTGGTCAATAGATAGTGAAGGATGTTCGTCTGTTGCTATGGACATTGATATAATATGGGAAGAATGTTAATGACAGCTCACGAGTGGTCAAGGTCAGTGAATGTAACAATGCCACACGTATTCCAAGTGCATCCCTAGCCTCAGACACTGCTCAATTCATCATTCCCCAGTTACTCAACCATTAATTATCACAATTCATACCAGACGTTCCAATGCTACATTTTACCCTCATACATGCGGTACTGTTACAAACTTCAAATAGATGTATCAGAATGTACAGATCACCAGCTCTTTAATTATGAAAGCCACATCACCGAAAGAGATCACAACACACACTCTCTGATGCACTTACTCTTGGAGCAGAAGGTGACCACAAGTGGAGGTTAACTGGACAAAGAGAGAGCTATGTCTCTAATTACTAAGATGCAAGGAGAGAAGGTGATGGCCATTATAAGAACACTCATTGCTGAGATCATGGCCAGTAGCAAGGCTGAAACAATTGAAGATGAGTCGATACAGTGTGGAGCTGGAGGAACACAGCAAGTCAGGCAACATCAGAGGAGCAGGAGAGTCAACGTTTCAAATTTACACCCTTCATCAGGACTGGGGAGAGGGAAGGGAGCTGGGAGATAAGTCAGAGGGTTGGGACTTAGGGAAGGTAGGTGGGATGGTAACAGTGGACGCAGTTAGGGGGTTATGGAGGTAGGTCATAGGTGAGAAAGAAGATTGACAGGTAGTGTCAGGTTAAGGGTGCAGGGATGAGAGGGAGGGTTGGACATGGGTTGAGGCCAGGAATGGGGACATTTTGAAAGTGGCGAATTCTATGTTCAGGCTGTAGGCTCCTGAGACAGAATATAAGGTGCAGCTCCTCCAGTTTACTTGTGGCATCATTGTGACACTGGAGGAGGCCTAGGATGGACATGTCACCCAGGGAGTGGGAGGGGGAGTTAAAATGGAAGGTGCTGTTAATTATAGCGTACAGAGTGCAGATGCTCCAGGAATCGGTCATTGAGTCATGATCGTGCTTACCTCCAAACACAGACTTCCTCCACTACCATAGACCCCAGCCCTGTCCATAACCTCCTCCTTGATGCACCCAGTATCATTAAACACGCGCTGGCCTCAGCCACTCCCCCTGACACACCGACAACGTCACTTCCACCTTCGCAGGCACCAAAACCGCTTCCACCGGCCACTTCTGCCAACCAGGTCGCTTCCACCGCCAACGCCAACTACATCACTTCCTCCTGCTTTCGGCCATGTGACCAAGCACATATACACACCCACTCCTGAGACAGTCTCCACCTCCACCCCCCAGCCCCAGCCCCAAGCCCTGCTGGGTATTCACCATCCCTGCAGACCACCCCCTCACTGAGGACGGTGACAAGTGGTGTCCCGCAGGGTTCAGTGTTGGGGCCGCAGCTGTTCACTTTATATATTAATGATCTGGATGAAGGGACTGGGGGCATTGGCGAAGTTTGCCGATGATAGGAAGTTGGGTGGACAGGCAGGTAGTACGGAGGAGGTGGGGAGGCTGCAGAATGATTTAGACAGTTTAGGAGAGTGGTCCAGGAAATGGCTGATGAAATTCAACGTGAGCAAATGCGAGGTCTTGCATTTTGCAAAAAAGAATACAGGCATGGACTATTTTCTGAACGGTGAGAAAATTCATAAAGCCGAAGTACAAAGGGATCTGGGAGTGCTAGTACAGGATTCTCTAATGGTTAACTTGCAGGTTGAGTCCGTGATTAAGAAAGCAAATGGAATGTTGTCATTTATCTCAAGAGGGTTGGAATACAAAAGCAGCGATGTGCTTCTGAGACTTTATAAAGCTCTAGTTAGGCCCCATTTAGAATACTGTGTCCAATTTTGGGCCCCACACCTCAGGAAGGACATACTGGCACTGGAGCGTGTCCAGCGGAGATTCACACGGATGATCCCTGGAATAGTAGGCCTAACATACGATGAACAGCTGAGGATCCTGGGATTGTATTCATTAGAGTTTAGAAGGTTGAGGGGAGCTCTAATAGAAACTTACAAGATAATGCATGGCTTAGAAAGGGTGGACACTGGGAAGTTGTTTCCGTTAGGTGGGGATACTAGGACCCGTGGGCACAGCCTTAGAATTAGAGGGGGTCAATTTAGAACAGAAATGAGGAGACATTCCTTCAGCCAGAGAGTGGTGGGCCTGTGGAATTCATTGCCACGGAGCGCAGTGGAGGCCGGGACGTTGAATGTCTTCAAGGCAGAGATTGATAAATTCTTGATCTCGCAAGGAATCAAGGGCTACGGGGAGAGTGCGGGTATGTGGAGTTGAATGCCCATCAGCCATGATTAAATGGCGGAGTGGACTCGATGGGCCGAATGGCCTTACTTCCACTCCTATGTCTTCTGGTCTTATGGTCTTACTCTTCAGGAAAGGGCCCACCTTCATTCCCCTGCACCCACACATCAACGAATTCTGCACACGTCCAGATTTTGATCTCTTTTTCTGCCGTCTCCGCACCTATTTCTTTGACCGGGAGTCTAAACTGCCCTCTAACCTACCCTTCTCCTGCCTCTAAAAAGCCTCAACCCCCTGAACACCACTCCATGGACTCCTACCTTCCCTCAAAATCTTCATCTCCAACTGCCGTTGTTACACCAGCCTGAATCTCTCCACTCCTCTCACTCACTCCAACCTCACCCCAAGGAACGTGCAGCCCTCCGCTCTCTCCACTCCAACCCAAAACTCACCATCAAACCCGCTGATAAAGGGGGGTGGGAGAGCGCAAATGTGGTATGGCGCACTAACCTCTGTGTTGCTGAGGCCAGGCGCCAACTCTCCCTCACCTCCACGTGCCCTTCCCTCGATTATGGCCCCACTCCCGAACACCAAAACATCAACTCCAAAACCATCAACAACCTCTTCACCTCAGGTGACCTCCTGCCCATAGCCTCCAACCTCATCGTTCCCCTACCACACACCGCCCGGTTCTATCTCCTTCCCAAAATCCACAAACCTGACTGCCCCGGTCGACCCATTGTCCCTGCCTGCTCCTGCCCACTGAACTCATGTCCATCTACCTCGACTTTGTTTCTCCCCCCATCCCGGTCCAGAAACTCCCCACGTATGTTTGTGACACTGCCCATACCTACCGCCTCCTCCAAGACTTTCAATTCTCTGGCCCTCAACACCTCATCTTCACCAGCGACCTCCAGTCTCGCGACACTAGTATTCCCCATGAGAAAGGCCGAAAAGCTCTCCATTTCTTCCTCTCCCACAGGCCCAACCAGTCCCTCTCCACTGACACCCTCATCCGCTTAACAGAACTTCTCCTTACTCCCAACAAATTTTCTTTCAACTCCTCCCAATTCTAATGAACTAAAAGAGGTGGCCATGGGCACCTGCATGTGTCCGAGCTATGCCTGCCTTTTCATAGGCTATGTGGAACAGCCCCTCTTCCGCTGTTACACTGGCACTATCCCCCACCTCTTCCTCCATTACATTGATGACTGAATCAGCACTGCTTCGTAATCCCATGAGGAGTTTGAACAGTTCACCAACTTTGCCAACACCTTTCATCCCAACCTCAAGTTCATGTGGACCATCCCCAACAAATCTTTCCCCTTCCTGGACCTCTCAGTCTCTATTTCTGGTATCTGTCTCAGCGCAGACATCTATTTCAAGCCCACCAACTCCCATAGCTACATTGACTACACCTCCTTTCACCCACCCTCCTGCAATAATGCAATCCCTTACTCCTAATTCCTTCACTTCCACTGCGTCAGCTCCTAAGATAGGGCGTTCCACTCCTGGACATCCCAGATGTCCTCCTTCTTCAAGGACTGCAACTTGTTCTTTTCCAGTGATTGAAAATGCCCTCAACTGCATCTCTTTCATTTCCTGCACTTCTGCCCTCAAAACCCCTCCCCCCAACAAAAACAAGGACAGAGTTCCCCTGGTCCTCACATATCACCACACCAACCTCTACATCCAGCGTATCGTCCTCTGCCACTTCTACCACCTACAATCTGATCTCCCTACCTCTACCTGCCTTCCATAGGGACCACCCACTCCGCA
Organism: Ginglymostoma cirratum; assembly: GCA_024137785.1. Taxonomy (NCBI): domain Eukaryota; kingdom Metazoa; phylum Chordata; class Chondrichthyes; order Orectolobiformes; family Ginglymostomatidae; genus Ginglymostoma; species Ginglymostoma cirratum. The sequence goes on along the minus strand of JAHRHZ010000035.1, from coordinate 6,540,258 downwards.
ACTCCCTCATCTGCTCCACACTCCCCACCAACCCCAACGCACCCGGCACACTTCCCTGCAGCCACAGCAGGTCCTCATCACATGTCCAACCCTCCCTCTCATCCCCACCTCCTCAACTTGACACAACATGTCCATCTTCTCTTCCAAGTATTCGCCACACCCTTCCCATGACCAATCCGCACCAACCCCTACCTGCATCCATCTATCACCATCTACCTACATCACCCCAGCACCACCCCACTCCTTCTATTTATTTCTGAGCTCCCTTCCCCCTCCCTCGCCCTGATGAAGGGTGTAAACCCAAAACGTCGACTTTCCTGCTCCTCTGATGCTGCTTGACCTGTTGTGTTCCTCCAACTCCATCCTGCATTGACTCTGACCCCAGCATCTGCAGTTATTGCTATCTCCTACAAGTGGAGATGAACTTATTCACATACCTGACCCCCACCCTACAATATCTTTTGATTCATGAGCTACTCGTGATGTAATCTGGCACTTCCTACCTTCTCCAGTCTGTTCATCAGAATGCAACCTATGTTGCTTTTCCTGATCACAAGCACAAGAACTGGAGTCTGCTCAGGTAGTTGGAGAATAGGACGAAGTTAGTGAAGATGCAGAAACCACTTCCACTGAATTTCATAGTCACAGTCGCCAGCTCAGGTATTAAAGCTGAGGATAGGACAGTGGTGAGTCATCAGACACAAGTAGCCTGCAGCTAATGCAGGGCAAGGACAGCTCACCTGACAATGAATTCACATGCTAGTTCTGAGGCAATGGACTCAAACATGGGACTTCGATGGGTGAGGCTAAAAAAAATTCTCAGGGATACTTGGAATTTTGGAAAAATGCAAATCACGCTGTGTGCAATGTCAAGGAGCACTGAACAGAAGAGCAATGAGTTGGCATGGAGCTTTCCTTACATTATGGGAGTGAACAGAAGCATTATCACAAAAGGTTAACCATCCTTTTGAAGGCACAAACACACCTCCTGCTGTGCACATGTGCATGGGTTGCGGCTGGAAGACATTTGCCCTGTCATTATCTATAATCCTTTTTTCCCAGAATCCACACCCTTTGATTGTTGTGGTGGTACCATACCAGCTGGTACAGCAAATGCAGAATGAATCTGACATGATTTTCTTTATCTGTTCATGTGATGTGAGCATCCCTGGCTAGGTCAGCATTTATTGTCCATTTCTAATTGCCCTTGAGACGGTAGGAGTGAGCTGCCACCTTGGACTTCTGCAATTGATATGGAGCAGACCCACACACAGTCCTGTCAGGAAGGGAGTCTCAGCGTTTTTTGACACAGTGACATTGATGGAGCAGTGGCGGAGTTCAAATCAATAGACTTGGAGGGAATTTTGCAATTGGTGGTGTTGCAACTGGTGTCTGAATCCATCTAGGTGGCATGTTTGTAGGTATGGAAGGCGTAGTTAAAGAAGCCTTGGTGAGTTGCTGCCAGGCCACCAGAAATTGATGTGTGTACTGCTTGTGGTCATCTACCAGCCACACCAGTAGTAAGCCTGTAAACCATGCATCTCTTTTGTGTGCCCACCCAACTTCTCTCTTGGACTGGAGCATAAATTTCTAATGTTGTGCTTAATGTCAAAAAGCTGTGCACGCTGCACATCACTGTTGGAATTTAGTACCAGTAGACAATTGCCTTGTCGAAAATAATGTCTGGAGAAATTCCTATTGGACTCATGTTCATATACTACAGACATCATTACTGCCATTTGAAGGGTTTAACAAAAGACATAAAGAGCGCTATTTTATGTCATGCCGTGCTAAATACACTCCCCATCGATACTTGTTTCCAAATTTATTCATTACACCCTCCAGTACTAGCCCTGTCTTGTTTGCCAAACACAAAGCTTTCCTGGTCTGTTTGGCAGACCTTGTCTAAACCATCTTATTGCATAATGTCCTTTTGGGAAGGAAACAGCTGCCCTCACCTGGTCTGGCCTACATGTGACTGTAGACCCAGAGTGATGTGATTAACTCTTAACTGTGCTCTGAGCACTTAGGGACGGGTAATAAATGCAGGGCCAAAGCAGTGATTTTCTGATGAAGGGTCTAGGCCCGAAACGTCAAGCTTTCCTTCTCCGATGATGCTGCTTGGCCTGCTGTGTTCATCCAGCCCCACACCTTGTTATCTCGGATTCTCCAGAATCTGCAGTACCTTTTATCTCTCATGCCCACATCCTTGTATAATTTTTTAGAAAATCTCTCTTTTCCCAAATGAAAAATATAAAATCTCAGTGAAGGGGTCACTGGTAAAAAGATGTTGAGCAAACCAGGATAAATGGCTGAAACACACTGTGAATAATGAGAGCAAATGACCATCTAATTTCTTACGTCTTTCAGCTAACAATGAGCCAACAAACTGGCATTTGCAAAGACAGCTTGAAGCATTGCAAAGCAAACCATATAGGTCTCAATCAAATTTTGTGACTGTTTGATAATTGTTCTATTAGAATAACCAACAATGGCAAATGAGATCTATATGAGTTTCGTAGTCTGCAACAATTGGATTTACTGACATTTATTAGAAAACCTAGAGGATTGTACTGAGAGGAAGCAGGGATGCTCACATGAACAAAATGAGATACAGAATGTGTCCAGTTACTGCACAATTAGTACAAAGTAATGTATGGGACAATTGATGGGATAATGGTGACTGAAGTATTGATCTTCCAGCCCTGTCGCAGTGCTAATGAGACCAGTTACAAAGTGTGCATTGCACACATTATGCTAACAGCAAATATCTTGCACGATTTTGTGGCATCAGCTCACAATATTAAAAAAAAGCATGTTCTTTTCTTTGCAATCATTCAAATATCTTTTGAGCCCTTTATGGGATACAGGCCTTCCACAAAACAGGGCATAGTCACACAATACTATATAAAATGACATGCATCTATCAAGGTCCCATACATGGCATTTTAAAATTCATTCTTGGGATTTGGGCATTACTTGCATTGCAACATTTACAGTCTAACCCTCACTGCCCTTAGGAAGATGGTGCAGAGCCAGTTGGACAACAGCACTTCATGTCACGAAAGGTCACCCATGGTGCTATTGGGGATCTCCAGGGTTTTGTTTTCGCAACAGTGAAGGAACAGCAATATGGTTTCAAGCCAGGATGGTGTGTTACATAGAGGAAAATGCAGAGCTAATGGTGTCTCCATGCATCTGCTGCTTTTCTTCTGGTTGATAAAGGTCACAGTTTTGAAAAGTGTTTTTGCAAGAGCATTAATTGTGTATCTGAATACCAGTAATTCTGCAGTACAGTAGAGAATTGACTCTGACATTTAAACACAACTAGAAAAGAGGGAGGTGGGCTATAGCATAAATAGAGAAAGATAGAATTCCATTTACATGGTGACCTTCACAACCTCTGGATGTTCAACATACTTCAAAACTAATGAAATACTTCTTCACTTACCTGCAGTGGGAGACTCTAGTATCCTGTATTTCTTAGTGACAAACGTCTCTCATAGTGACGCTCCTGAATCTTCACCATCGCGGAAGCTATGATTAGCCAGCAGCCTGCCTGCTATTTTTTTGTTCAGACAACATGCAACAAGTTATGAGGCCACCTGTGGTATATTTGCTCAGCTGGTACTGTGGCAGAAGGTTTTATGGCCCAACTTTTCCAGTGCCTCACATCCCCATTTCTCCTAAGTTTGGGGCTGGGTCTGGCCCAGATGCAAGATGGGGCTTGTATCTCCCAAACCCTTAGCCGGAGTGAGAGTGCTGCCGACTGGGTTAAAGCTGGTACATGTTGGACAACTATCACTGTGTTCCTCGATCTGGTCTCTCATTGCCAACAGTTCAGCTATTGGCATGAATCAAATAGGTACGGTGGATTGATTCATGTAAGCCCAGCTCTAACGCCACGAGAAACACCATCATTCTCTTTTTCAATCTGCTACTCTTACAAAAACTAGAGTTATTGTGAGTTATTAGCTAGCACTTCAACTGTGATTCAAAGTCATGTAGTTTGTACAGCACCATCACTCTGGCAGGACAGGTAAATCGAATCAAGTGTGTTCAGAGTTAGCTTGCCTTCCATTTTGATTAATTTTGTAGGCTTCATTGATGTCCTGCAGGATGTATGCCGTGGATTCCCCACCCAACAGCAAACCTGGGTGCAGGAAATGGGGGCAGAAGGGAGAGCACACAGCAAAAGCAGATCAACAGAAGGGCTTTGGATCTCTCGCTGGCTCCCCGCATGTGTAAGGGGCAAAAGTGACTGTGAATATAGCAGACCAGAGACTGCCCAATGCTTTCTTCAGTTGTACAGGAGCTTGGTTATACTGCACTTAGAGGATTGTGTGCAGACTCTTTATCTCAAGACTGATATTATTTCCATTGAAAGAGTACAATAAACAGTCTTCAAACCTGTTCCCTGGATGGTGGGGCCGTCCTATAAAGAGAGATTGAGCAAACTGGGCTTGTATTGTCTAATGTTTCGAGGAATGTCATTGAAATTTAGAAAATACATAGAGGGATAGATGGAGTAGATGCAGTTAAGATGTTTCCTCAGATTAAAGAGTCTGGAACCAGAGGCACAATTTGAAAATAAGGAGGTGTCACTTAGGTCTGAGATGAGGAGAAAGCTTTTTTTTAACCCAGAGGGTTGTGAACCTTTGGAATTTTCTACCACAAAGGGAGATTGAACATTGCAGTGTGTTTAAGTAGAGATTGATAGATCTGTCATTTCCAGTGGCATACAGGGTAATGGGGACAGGTGGGTAAAAAGTAGTGGAGTGTTTGATCAGCCATGATTGTATTAAATTGCAAGGTAAGCCTGAGGGACTGAATAGCTTTCTCCTGTTCCTATGTTTTTAACGAGGTGTATTTGGAAAGCGTAAGGACTTCATCACCATTCAACTAGAGTACTCGAAGAGAAACAATAGCCAGCAGGTATGTGTCGAAGATGTAGGCAGGTGCCGTCATGTGTTGTCCTGGGGCAGTTCAGGCTCTCTGATCTCTTCTGACTTTGCAAACTCACTGTTGGAACAGCTGCTGGGAAACGAGGCATATCCATTTCATACTTGGCTGGTGACACCAGTCATAAAACCAAAACAATGAAAAGCAATGACACTACATCAGGTGACAGAGGGGCAGCAGTTTTGTGACCATCATCGTACTGAAGATGCCCCCGCTAAGAGAGATTAAGGATTGTCTAATTGAGTGAAGTTTCATAATCTCTCATCCACTGAACCTGAATTCACCCATGTACAAAATTTCAGTTCCAACCACTCCCTTACCATACAATGAATATTATTTCAACCCTTCCCTCCCATTTCAGTTGCCTATTTTTCCCATTGCAGCCAATTGCTTCGTTGCACTCTGCCTACACTTGTCTCTCAATTTACGTTTGCTAATTGGCCTCTTAACCAACAGAATTTGTCTGCTCTGAATGGCTGTGATCACTCCTCTTACCTACAGTTCCCTTAACACTGCTTTTCTCAACATGTCCTCTGTCCATTCTTTCTCCATTGTCTGCAAGTCCCAATGCCTCCTTCCTGCTGTCACCTCTCCTTCACTGTTGTGTGTTAAGTGCATACAATCATGTCTTTTGTGTATGTCACAAAAGATGTAGCACAGCTTGTGATTCATACCTAGCTTCAGTTTGTTCTCCCATTTTAGGGAGGTATACAAGTTCTCTAACTGTAATACTGCACCAACTTCTCAAATCCTTCATCAATGAATCTTTGCGTTTATACTGCTACCTCATGAATGATAAGTGCCTTTATGTTTATCTGCTTAGTGAACACAAAAGTAACAAACACAAGATTCATGTCACTTCTCTTCCTTGCCTTTACTTCCTGATATTCTCTCTTCCTACTCCTCAAATTTGCTTCCATTATTTGCCACATCTTGCGCAGTGCTCCAGGAGGTCATGTTGCCTGGTAAAATTCAGATACATGGATCTTCTGTGCATTTCGGACTGAACATCTCATAGACCTTGTAGCGTCACACCCTGCAAAGCCCTAGATGGAACAATTCACAAACTTTCTACAGGTCAGTGATTTCTTCACAAAACACCAATGGCAGCACATACACCCCTGGCTCATTACTTTTAATCACCCCTCTCATGCCAAAACATACTGTCAATTTGCTCTATCTGATGAAGGCCAAATTCATGGATGTAAGTGTAACCTAGATTTCCCAGAGTGGATGACACAGTAAGCAAGAACTTGCACTAATATAGCAACTTAACAAGCAAAATCTGATACTCAAACATACGAGGCAACGTAGGGCTAGGTGTAAGAGCTTGACCAAAGAGATTTTAAGAGTTGTGCTTGCTGGAGAGACTCAGCAATCTGGCAGCATCTGTGGGGAGACAGCAGAGTCAATGTTTCAGGCTGCGGGAGTTCCTCCAACGATTTCTCTTTCTGTTTCAGATTTCTAGTAACTTTGTTCTATTTTAAGCTTTAAGAATTGTTGCACAGGAGAGAATAGGGCAGGGGATGGGGCAGAATTTTTGGGAGGAACTTCTAGAGCAATTGTTAGATAAATTCTAAATTCTTAGAGAGCCGAAGGTGCATTCACCATTGGCGGAACAATGGAAATGCTGGATTATCCAAGGTGAGAATTGGAAGAATGTTGAGTTCTCCAAGGGTTGTAGAGTTTTCACCGCGATTATGTGCAAAAATCTACGAGGAATGCATTCATAAATGCAATGCAAGTATCAGTTGATGTCACAAAGGATTTAACAAACAGGGAAAGATAGTAGTGTCAAAGTGTCACAGGGGTTAGTACTGCTGCTTCACAGCACCAGGTACCCCAGGTTCAATTCCACCCTCAGGTGACAGGCTGTGCGGAGATTGCACGTTTTGACTTTGCGTGGATTTCCTCCGGGTGCTCTGCTTTCTTTCCCACAGCCCAAAGACATGCAGGTGTGGTAGATTGGCCCTGCTAAATTGCCCATAGTGTCCAGGGATGTGTCGATTGGCTATGGGAAATACAGGGTTACAGAGATATAGTGGGTCTGGATGGGATGCTCTTCAGAGTGTTGGTGTGGATTCAATGGACTGAATGGCCTGCTTCCACACTGTAGGGATTCTATGAACTCAAATGGTTTGGTTATGAATGTGCATCAAATTGTTCCTGAAAGGTGTGAAAGCGAATTTTTGCTGTATTAGAGGCATGGCAGGACAGTGGAGGGGTGGAGGGGTTGGAGACTGTGGTGCAGGTGGGAGGAAGTTCTGCCTGTCCAGGGAAGGAGGTAAGCCACTTAATGGCATTGTACCGAGAATAAAGCCTACAGAAGCTTTGGGAATTAGAAGGGTTTTTATTTTAAATCAAACTTTCCTTTTCGATAACTGGACAAGGTAACATGCACGTTATATTGCGTGTGATTCTTGGACACAGGAGCAGCCCCATCTCCCTCTCCCCCATCCCCAAAGCCCCCACTCTCTCTACAGAGTCTCCAGTTTAAAAGGTAAACAGAAAGTCAGGAGATAGAGCTGAAGTCAGACTCCAAATGTTGGACTGACTGCAAACCAAATAAATGGACTTTGCACCTCTGCAAGCCCTTGTTTCTTGGAGCTAATCTATCCATCAATGCTAATATTTCTAGTATTGTAAAGGGCTACAACGGTTCGAATTATTTATAGGCGTGCAGCCAAAGAGTTTGAAGCTGACTAGCCGCTGACATTATTCAAAGCACAATCGGCAGTTTGTTTTCCCGAGAATAACGGGATTTGCAAACCTTATTCAATATATAAACCCCCGCAGGCACCAGAGACTGACTGAACTAAATAATCATTCCATACTCTTCAATTAGAGAGAATTCTGACTGCATGAAAGTTACATACATTTGAAAACAGAATGCATAAACACGCAAAGGTGATGTTAGGGGCACATTTTTGCAAAAAGCATATTTATTTATTCTCAGGAGTACCTGGATACATATTCTAATTGTGGAAGAGTGTTTGGCTATATTGACACCTGAAGGTCTTATACGACAGACAGAAAAAAAGCAGAAAATCAGATCTCGAGATTTTATCAGTCTCCTTCAATTGCAGGTCAATGTCTGGCAGTAATGGTATTTGCTATAAAACAAGATAGCTTTGTGATGTGTTCTATTGTAACTAATTCAATCATTGATGCAGACAGCAGAATGCTGGGACTTTGCTTTGCTGCTAAACTCATTTTGTACAATTTTACCAAATCGTGTATAAGACGTTGTGAGACCATTCTCATCTCCAGTCTCCAAGCTGTTTCCTTCCATCTAGTTCACTTAGTCACATTCCTCACTTTCCTCTATTTTACAGAATCATACAGTACAACTGGAGGCCATTAGACCCAAGTCACCTGTACTACCTCTTTGAAAGAACTTTATAACCAGCTTATGGTTGAAGGTAGCCGCAGTTTTAAATGCACTGATGCCTTCATGAACCATAGATATATAAAACATCTCATAAACCCATTTCCCCCTCACCCCCACCCCTGCTTCCCTCACCTTAGTGAACATGTTTAAGTGCCCAGTTTGTGTCAGGACTTCTGAGATCAGAACTTCAACACCATTTTGGCAAAGTCATGGAGATCTTCCATGGTCTAAATCTTTGCAGAGGATCTTGAAACTCCAGTCTCCTGATGGAGTAGCAAAGATGATCCACTTTGAGGAGTCAAATAGAGCTCAACTGAGACAGTGGGAAACTGGTAATAATTCATAAATAGATGGGTGGCACGGTGGATCAATGGTTAGCACTGCTGCCTCACAGTACCAGGGTCCCGGGTTTGATCCTGCCCTCGGGCGACCGTGTGGAGTTTGCACACTCTCCCAGAGTCTGTGTGGGTTTCCTCTGGGTGCTCTAGCTTCTTCCCACAGTCAAAGATGTGCAGGTTAGGTGGATTGCCCATAGTGTCCAAGGATATATAGGTGAGGTGGGTTAACCATGTGGAATGCAGGGTTATAGGAAAGGGCAGTGTGGGATACTCTTTGGTATGGACTCAATCAGCTGAATGGCTTGCTTCCATACTGTAGAGATCCTATGAAACCCGAACGTGCAGGTGTAAAGTGTTGAAGAAGCAAGATCTACTCTAAAATCTTGGAGTGCTCAAAAATCATTGGAGGCTGCACTGGTGACGTTACCCAGCAGAGTAATGAAATGTCTGCGGAACAACAAACCAGCTCGGTAAGCCAACCAGCCACAACAAGCAAGATCTTCCAAAAAACAATGTTTGCCTCTTGTTAACAGAAATGAGAGGACACGGCATCACTTTTCAATTTTCCAGCTCAATGCAATCAACCAGCTGTCACCTCTGCCGCGACGTCAACTGTTCTGAAGTTGAGCTACCATCTATATGAAATGCAAGAAATATAAGACCATTATGCAGAGTAAACCTTCCTCTTCAATCTAAAAGAGATAGTAAGAACTGTCGGTGCTGGAGTCAGAGATAACACAGTGTGGAACTGGAGGAATGCAGCAGGTCAGGCAGCATCAGAGGAGCAGGAAAGTTGATGTTTCAGGTCGGGAAGAAGGGTCCCGACCTGAACCATCTTCAATCTATAATGTACTTTAAAAGAAAGAAATCACATTTAGCCAATTTATTGGAGTAACATGCAGGAGTAATGTGCTGAGGGTCAAGGAAATGAAGACATACTGCCTGTGGATTTGCAGATGGCAATTGCAAGATACCACCTCAAAGGTTGCTGTACAAAGTAGGAGTTCATGGTCTAAGGGGTAACATATTTGCATGGATAACAGATTGGCTGGCTGGCAGAAAGCTGTATGCATAAATGGGTCATTTTCTGATTGGCAGGAAGTGACAAATGAAGCCCCACAGGAGTCCGTGTCAGAAATTCAACATTTTGCAATGTGTGTAAATTATTTAGGTGAGGGCAGCAGAGGTGTTGTGCCCAATCTGCTGATGACATAAAGATAAAAGAGTATATTGTGAAGAGGACATGAGGAGGTTGCAGACGGGTATGAATAAGTTGCGTGAGTGGGCAGAAATTTAGCAGAAAAAGTTTAATGCTGCAAATGTCAAATTGTTCACTAAGGCAGGAAGAATGAAAATGTAATGTATGACTTAAATGGAGAATAACTGCAGAAATCCAAAATGCAATGGGCTTTCGGTGGTCTGCTGCATGAGTCAGAGAATAATGGGATACTGTTCTTTATTATGAGAGGAACTGAACATGAAAGTATGGACGTCATGCAGCACTGATACGGGACATTGATAAGACCACATTTTATACTGTTTGGTTTTGGTCTCCTTATTTAAGGAAAAATGTAAATAAGTTGGAGGTTGTTAGATGAATTATTTAACAGGAAGAATGCATTGATAATCAAACTTCATTATTCCATAAGCCGTCCCAAAATGTACAAAATCTGAATCAGATCATCAAAATTACCACTAGTCAGAACAAATTAATGCAAGCATGTTTCATCATTAATGGAAAATTATTTTATATATTGTGACACATTTTACCTTAACATTAGATAGAATACAGAAAGGATTTCTAATATTCTAACTGCAACTTAAACTACGTCCCTTTGAAAACCTCAAAAACAGACACACACAGTCATGATTGAGACAGACGGTAGGATACAGGCATTATTGGTTGAAAGAGAACATAGAAAGAGGAAGCAAAATGCTGAAGTGTTGAATTCCAAATGTCGAGAGTAGGTAAATTGTCTAACTCAGGTACCCTTAATATTTAGCATTGCTGACTTGATCGTGTCTGTGAAGCAATGGTCATTCTTCAAAGTGATCATTTCTACGGTGGATCTAAGTTTTGTTAGAATTTTCCCTCACTTGGTTTTCTTTGTCTTTTCCCCACATGGAGAACGAGAGGTAGGGGAAGGTGGATTTCGATTTGCAAGCTCTGAATGTTTCTGCAGCCCTTTAATTTACAGCAGCTGTTTGTAACAAACTGCAGCTCAACCAATCAGAAGGCTGTTGTCAGATTGCATTTCCTTCACTCAAAAGACTCTGTGCTGTTCTGTTTCAAATTCTCTCCCTTCCTGCTTCAAAAAGCAATGTTTGTCTCACACAGCTAAATAATAGGCAACTCCTGATTTTTAAGAGTTGCAAAACTCTCCTGGTATTTTAGTTGTATTTGTCAAAGTTCCATCTCAGTTTATTGTTTCAAAAATAGTAAAATCTGATTTGAAAAGTAACATCTCTCACTTCGCACAGCGCAGGAACTGGCCCTTTAGCCCACCAAGCCTGTGTTGATTCCTAATCCTTATTTAGACCCATTATGTGTGGTATCTATCTCTCTGTTCATCTCCCATTCATGTATCTTTCAATATAAAACGTGCCTACTTCCATGTAACATTGCTAACATGCCTACTTCTTTGTAACATTCCGAACATGCCTACTTCCACCACCCTTACTGACAGTGCACTCCAGGCACCCGCCACCCTTTGTGTGAAAATCTTCCTCTGCACTTCTCCCCTAAACACCCCCACCCTGTCTCTCCTTGAACCAGTGCCCTCTTGTAGTTGACCTGTCCACCCTGGGAAAAAGCTTTGACTTTCTACCCTGTCTATGCATCTTATAATTTTGTAGACCTCTATCGGATCCCACCCTCAGCCTCCATCTTTCTGATTTTATCCAACAATCTGAGTTTCTCCTCATAACTAAAACCCTCCAGGCAACATCCTGATAAATCCTCTCCAAGCATTCACATCCTTCTGGTAGCATGGTGACCAGACTGGCACACAATATCCCAAATGTGGCTTAACTAAAGTTTTGTAACGCTGTAACGAATTTTGCCAACTTTTATATTCAATGTCCCTGCAGATGAAGGCATGCAGACTGTATACCTTCTTGACCACTTTATCAACATGTGTTGCCACTTTCAGGGATCTGTGGACCTATATGCCAAGGTCCCTCTGGGCGTCAATGAATGTGGTTTCTCACAATTAGCACCTGGAATGATTGTGCTGCATTAGGAAAAAAGGTTGGACAGGCTGAGCTTAGAATTAAGAAGATTAAGGAATGACTAATTTGAAGTTTGTAAGAACGTGAATAGTCTTGACAAGGTGGCTGTGGAAAGGATGCTTCCTCTTGTGGATACATCCAAAATTAGATTATATAATGAGGGGTTTACCCTTTGAGAACAGAGTTGAGGAAAATAATATTTCTGAAGCGTGTGAGACTTTGGAACTCTGTCTCAGAAAGTGATAGAGCCCAGGTCATTGAATATTTTTGAGACAGTGGTCAATCCATTCTTGCTGGGCAAAGATGTCAAAGGTCATCAGGAGTGCATGGAAATGTTGAATTCAAACCCCAGCCAGAACATCCATGATCTGACAGATTGGTAGAATAGACTTAAGGGTTGAATGGCTACTGTGCCTCCGACTGACTATGTTCATGTGTTGCCTCGGTTCTCTGGCCACTGATTCCCCAGTCGCGAACCATTTCAACTCCCCCTCCCATTCCTCAGACGACATGTCCATCCTGGGCCTCCTGCAATGCCACAGTGATGCCACCCGAAGGCAGCAGGAACAACAAATCATATTCAGCCTGGGAACCCCGCAGCCCAACGGTATCAATGTGGATTTCACAAGCTTCAAAATCTCCCCTCCCCCAACCGCATCCCAAAACCAACCCAGCTCATCTCCACCTCCCTAACCTGTTTTTCCTCTCACCTATCCCCTCCTCCCACTTCAAGCCCCACCCCCATCTCCTATCTACTAACATCATCCCGCCCCCTTGACCTGTCCGTCCACCCTGGACTGACCTATCTCCTCCCTAACCCCCACCTACACTCACCTTTACTGGCTCCATCCCCGCCTCTTCGACCTGTCTGCCTCCTCTCCACCTATCCTCTCCTCTATCCATCCTCTATCCGCCTCCCCCTCTCTCCCTATTTATTTCAGAACCCTCTTCCCCTCCCCCATTTCTGATGAAGGGTCTAGGCCCGAAACGTCAAGCTTTCCTGCTCCTAGGATGCTGCTTGGCCTGCTGTGTTCATCCGGCCCCACACCTTGTTATCTCGGAAATTATGTAGTCAGTGCTGTGTTGAAACAATGAAGTGGCTTTACGTTAATAGACAATATCTCTGAGCCTTGAGCACTCTTTCCTCAGGTCAAAGTTGCAAAAAGTGAGAAACAATAACTGAAAGACAAACTTAAAATTCAAATGAGCATAAATACTACACGGTGATATCATGGCGGAGTGATTAATGCATTATTTTGCATCATGGGCTTACTGTATGATACTGAAGCTAACTTCTATACAATTTTCCTCTGATGTCTGCCTCAAAGCATTTTTTAAATCATTTAATTTCAACAAAAAAAAATTGATGTTGAACGTTTTCCACTCACTTGATGATAATCGTTACCCACTTTTGGACAAATAGCTGCCATTCATTGCGAGATTGTGAGTTCTTCCTGTTTTTCACTGTCTGGTATATGAAAAGATCTTCAGTGAAGATGGAAAATGCTGGAAATGCACAGTAGATTCTTAAGGAGGCAGAAACAAAATAATTCACTTGCATTTCACTTTTAAATTTCCGTCTTGCCTCGGGCTTTCAATGCACTGCAACATTTCTACAGCTACTAATGTGTGTAATCACATTCACGCCACATTAATGTCCATGAAGTCCCAAGTGAAACTATTCTGCTCTCTCATCCTGACTACTTGGGCCATGGGAAATGCAGGGGTACAGGGATGGGGTGCTGATGTGGAGGTGCTGGTGTTGGACTGGGGTGAACAAGGTCAAAAATCGCATAACACCAGGTTATAGTCCAACAGGTTTATTTGAAGACACAAGCTTTCAGAGTGTCAGTCCTTGTTCAGGTGTCAGTGAGAGAGGTTGCATCAGGCACAGAATTTATAAGCAAAAGATCGAAGGGTCATAGAACTGATCTGAATGTGTTGAACAAACCTAAGGTGGCTGTTAAATCTTTAATCAGTTAGAAAGGATTAATATGCAAATTCCCGAATTTCTTTCAAATCACTGGCTCGAGATAACTAAAGATTTTATCAGTTCCCTCAGTGTACCAGAGGTGACATTCCAGGTCAGACAATGCATTTGAGGTGACAGGCCTTGTATAGAATCTGGCTGTGTATCAACTTGGAGTCAGACTGGGTAGGATGCTCTTTGGACGGTCAGTGTGAACTCGATGGGCCAAATGACACTGTAGGGATTTTATGATTCTAAATACCCCAGAAGGTGGCTATTTGGTCCATTCTCCTTCTGGTGGTGGGAACTGAACTATCTGACCTAGCCCCTCTTCCTTGAATCTCATCCACGCTGTCATTTATTGTACCTCAAGAGTAAATTCAAGTTTTCTTTAGAATGCAACAAATGTTTCTGTCTCTAACACCACTGTTCGGATGGAAACATCCCTGCAATTTCCCTCCAACCTTTCATGTGTTACTTTAATTCTATGGCCTCTAGTTAGTAAGCTGTCTGCTAAGGGGAATAATTCATTTCTATCAAAACCATAGTTTTAATAATTTTATATGCCTCAGTTGAACATACCTTAGCCTTTCTTGTTCTAACAAATGTAATTGCAACAACCTAATTTTTTCTCTCTCATTTCAAGTAACGTCCCTAAAGGGGTTGTTTTACATACATTAATCCTATTTCTCATGTTCCATAGTCCACACCATGTAGCAACACTTACCACCAAGCACATAACTCTCCAAAGTAGTTCCAGCTAAGAGTCCATAGTTTTGAGTTTTAAAAGCAGATATGGCTTGAAATTAAGTTTCTGCATTTTGTTAAAAGGTCCACTTGTTTTCGCAGGGTATTTATCACCACCCACACCCCTCCCCATATGCATTGCAGATTTGGAGATCAATGTGGCTCAATGGAACCCTGAAATGAGCCTCTCGTGGAGGGGTTTAGAGCTGCAGAGAATTTCAGAATAATTGGAATGAGCTTCTCTCTGAAAATTCCCCTTGCACCGGCTTTCATTTTCTGCAATAATCTTTGACGTGACACCCTATCAAATGCCTTTTTGGAAATCTAAATACAGTAATTACGTTTTTATTGTCCACAATGCATGTTTCGTCCTCAAAAAATTCCTGTAGCAATCTCCTGGGTCTGAGGTCCATAGAACCCCTACAGTGCGGAAATAGGCCCTTCGGCTCAACAAGTCCATACCGACCCTCACAGCATCCCACCCAGAACCACCCCCCTATAACCTACTTAGCCTACCTATCCCTGAACACTATGGGCAATTTAGCATGGCCAATCCACCTAGCCTGCACATCTTTGGACTGTGGGAAGAAACCCAAGCAGACACGGGGAGAATGTGCAAACTCCACACAGACAGGCGTCCGAGGGTGGAACTGAACTCAGGTCCTTGATGCTATGAGGCAGCAGTGCTAAATACTGAGCCATGATTGGCCTCCGATAACCATAACAATCTTCCTTAAATATGACACCAGCCAGCAGAGGCTTTCCCTCATGATTCCCATTTCAATTTTGCTAGGACTCTTTGATGCTCTCTCAAAAGTAGCCTTGATGTCCAAGTCAGCCACTCTCACTACACCTATGGAGTTCAGCTCTTTTGGTACAATTTGGTACAATTTGGAACAAGGCTATAATAGGATCAAGAATAGGTGGTACAGTGGCTCAGTAGATAACACTGCCGTCTAACAGGACCAGGGCCCTGTGTTCAATTCCACCCTCAGGCAACTGTCTGTGTGGAGTCTGCTCATTCTCCCCGTGTTGGCGTGGTTTCCTTCCACAGTCTAAAGTTGTGCAGGTTAGTTGGATTGGTCATGCTAAATTGCCCACAGTGTCCAGGGATGTGCAGTCTAGGTGGATTAGTCCTAGGAAAAGCAGGCTTACAGGGATAGTGGGTCTGGGTGGAATGCTCTTCAAAGAGTTGATGTGGACTCAATGGGCTGAATGGCCTGCTTCCACACTGTAGCGGTTCTATGATTCTAACTTAGTTCTGGTGCAGAGCTCAAACTGAGCATCAATGTGCAGGTAATTGCTGATGACGCTTTCCACCACTCATTCAAAACCCAACCACCTCCCCAAGTTGAAATCCAGCAAGTTAATAATAATTCTGTCTCTCTCTCCCCATCTGTTGCCAGCAATGCTGAGCATTTCCAGC
Organism: Ginglymostoma cirratum; assembly: GCA_024137785.1. NCBI lineage: Eukaryota > Metazoa > Chordata > Chondrichthyes > Orectolobiformes > Ginglymostomatidae > Ginglymostoma > Ginglymostoma cirratum. The sequence continues at coordinate 6,524,194 of JAHRHZ010000035.1, read as the reverse complement.
ATTTCCCACATTAATAACTGGATGTTTCATGTGCTGTAAACTCTCACAGAGCTGGAATTTGTAACTCCAGTGAAAATCCGGAGCTGTGGGAGTGTATACACTCTGAATCAAGAGGCCGTCGGTTTGTGTAGGCTTGATGTGATATAACCTGCTGCTTCATCGGCATTCCCTGAAGAGTTCATTTGAGAGAATTGGGCAGCGAAGACTTGGAGTGATATGTATTATTGCACTAAGTTCTCTCCAGCGACAAGGCAATTCATCTGTGAGATTTTTTTTAATAACCCTGTCAGACAGAAGTTCAACAATAGCCTTCAATGTGTAATACTGCGGGGCAATTTTACATACACTTTTCCGCTGCAGATTCTCATCAAACCACATGGAAGAAGGCAATGACTTTTTTCACAAGAATCATAATTTATTAATAGGTTATGACTCAGCTAGATTCATTAACCACTGTGTAACATGCGCTAGTGCTGTTAGACCATTTGTATCTGATACCTTTTGTACTGCAACACAGTGCCGGTCAATACAAATAACGTATCCATTGCCTCATACTGCTTGGTGCATCTCTTTACGTTAATCTGATTCATTAACCATTCAAGGGCTGCAGTTGTTTCAGCCTCACTAGGACCAAAAGCACAAAACTGATGTTGCGATTCTTCTGGCACACCTTTAAATTATTTTCAAAAGTTGAAAACAAAGATAATATTGGTGAGGAAGGCGGTAATACTCTTAAAGAATCAGCAAGCCTAATGGATTGAATTAAAGGAGTCCCCACTGGCATTCCTATCCACAGCAGCTCAGATATGAATACAATAATAATGATTTGATGCCACAGTTCGATGTTCTCTACATTTTGAGATTATTTATGACACTCCGTTCTAGGTAGCAGAATGAACTGAGCAGGTTTGACATGAGGGTAGATCAGACAGATTCAGAGTGCAGATAAGTTTCTTAGTATCTGAGTATTGTGATTTTCTTTCTAAAACTGACCATGGACATAGAGTCATTGAGGTTCACAGCATGGAAACAGGCCCTTTGGCCCAACTTGTCCATGCCACCTAGTTTTCACAATTAATCTAGTCCCATTTGCCTGCATTTGTTCCATATCCCTCCATATCTGTCCCACCCATGTACCTGTCCAAATGTTTCTTAAATGGCAAAATTGTACTCACCTCCAACTCTACATCTAGCAGCCCGTTCCAGACACATACTACCCTCTGTGTGAAAAAATTGCCCCTCTGGACCCTTTTGTATCTCTCCCCTCTCACCTTAAGCCTATGCCCTCTAGTTTTAGACTCCCATACAAAGGGGAAAGCTTCTTTCAGAGATAGTAGGAACTGCAGATGCTGGAGAATCTGAGATAACAAGGTGTAGAGCTGGATGAACACAGCAGGCCAAGCAGCATCAGAGGAGCAGGAAGGCTGACGTTTCAGGCCTAGACCCTTCTTCCGAAAGGCTTTGCAGTGGGGTTAAAATTGTTTCAGAGATAGTAAGAACTGCAGATGCTGGAGAATCTGAGATAACAAGGTGTAGAGCTGGATGAACACAGCAGGCCAAGCAGCATCAGAGGAGCAGGAAGGCTGAAGTTTCGGGCCTAGACTCTTCTTCAGAAATGGGGGAG
>JAHRHZ010000035.1:6511282-6522170 GCA_024137785.1 Ginglymostoma cirratum | reverse complement strand
CTCCCCCATTTCTGAAGAAGAGTCTAGGCCCGAAACTTCAGCCTTCCTGCTCCTCTGATGCTGCTTGGCCTGCTGTGTTCATCCAGCTCTACACCTTGTTATCTCAAAGGGGAAAGCTGTTGGCTATCGACTTTATCTATGCCTCACATGATTTTATATGCCTCTATAAGGTCTCCCCTTCGTCTCCTATGCTCCAGGGAAAAGAAGTCCCAGTCTATCAGGCCTCTCCTTATTACTCAAACCTTCCAGTCCAGGTAGCATCTTAGTAAATATTTTCTACACTGTTTATATTTTAATAATATCCTTTCTATAGGAGGCTGACCAGAACTGCATGCAGTCTCCAAAAGTGGTCTCACCAACATTAAGCGGGAGACGTCATTGCCTGGCTCTGCAGGTTCACTTATGGACCTTGAAAAGGACAAAGCTTGCCTTATTGCCCCAAATCAGCACCACGATTTATAATTCCAGTCAGCAATGAATCAGTTTAGGAAAAAGAACATTTTGCTCTGAGAGATATTGCTATATCCCTTCTTCAACCTGACATTATATGAAGAATTACAGCTCAGAATCGAATCCACCAACATTACTCAAGTGCTGAGCAGTCTCCTCGGCCTCCAGTATGATGGGTGGGAGATCCAATTACGTTGCAAGGCATGCCATGTTGGCACAATACCCATCGGGGTAAGATTGTTTACAATCGTAAATAACAGGATAGTCACCTGTATGAAACAAAAACAGAAATTGCTGGAGAAACTCAGTTGGTCTGACAGCATCAAGTGAGGGAAACTGAATTGACACTTCAGATCCAGTGCCCTTTCTTCAGATCTGCAGTGTTCGAAAGAAGGGCCACTCGACCTGAAACATTGACTCTGCTTTCTCTCTACAGGTGCAGCTGAGTTTCTCCAGCGATTAAGGCTTTTGTTTCAGATTTCCAGCATCCACAGTGTTTTGTTTCTTGTTTACTCGCCTGTCGTACACCCGTTGGCCATATTGGAACGCCCTAGAGCTAAAAGGTGTTGGTTGCATTCGAGGATCTCTCGATCTCTTCAGAATACACTGGGCTAAATGTTGGAGCCAGCAGGAATAGAAGTGATCCTTTGAGATCCACTAGTAAAAGAACCCCAAAATCTATTCTGATCCCCCTCCCTCCTTGCCCCTCTAATCCTGCTGTCAGTCTCTAGTGCCTTTCTGATCACAACCAACAGCTCCACTGATCTTCCTTCTCCAGGATTCACATTGTCTCAACTCCATTAGACATCTGGACAGAGCAGGCAGATAAAATGATCAAGAATGAGGTAAATAATCAATGTAAAAGTGAAATGAGAGAAAAGATCTTTTTTACACAGTAAGTGACTCATGTCTGGAAAGCATTTCCTGCAAGAGTGATGGAGGAGAGTTCAATCAAGGCATTCAAGGAGACGTTGTTTAAATAGAATTAATTTTCAGGGTTGCAAGGAAAGGATGACAGAATGGCACCAAGTAATTATTTTCATTGGAGAGTTGGCAGAGACTCAATGGGCCAAACGGCCTCATGGTGTCCCACAATTATTGTGATTGTGTCAACTATCCTTCAATCCTTTCACCCTCCCTCAACCTCATAATCTTCTCTCTGATCTATTGATCTTCACTCATCCCTATAGCACCACTCATTCCTGTGACCATCATTCAGCCTCATAGCCCTCTCTGATTCCTATCACCATCATTCCTATCAATCCCATAATCCTCCCTCAGTTCTATCACCTTCACTCAATCTATACCCCTCCCACAGTTCTATCACCTTCACTCAACCCCATTACCCTCCCTCATTCCTATCGCCATCACACAATCACATAACCCTCCCTCAGTTCTATCACCTTCGTTCAATCCCATAACCCTCCCACAGTTCTATCGCCTTCACTCAATCCTGTAAGTCTCCCTCAGTTCTATCACCTTCACTCAATCCTATAACCCTCCCACAGTTCTATCACCTTCACTCAACCCCATAACGCTCTCTTAGTCTGAATAACTTCACTTAACCCCATAACCCTCCCTCAGTTCCATCACCTTCACTCAACTCCACAATCCTCCCTCAGTTTGATCACCTTCACTCAACCCCATAATCCTCCCTCAGTTCTATCACCTTCACTCAACCTCATAATCCTCCCTCAGTTCTATCACCCTCACTCAACCCCATAATCCTCCCTCAGTTCTATCGCCTTCATTCAACCCCATAATCCTCACTCAGTTCTATCACCTTCACTCAACCCCATAATTCTCCCTCAGTTCCACCACCTTCACTCAACACAATAACCCTCCCTCAGTTCTATCACCTTCACTCAACCCCATAACCCTCCCTCAGTCCTATCAAAAACAAAATTACTGGAAAAGCTCAGCAGGTCTGGCAGCATCTGTGGAGGAGAAAACAGAGTTAACATTTTGGGTCCGGTGACCCTTCCTCAGAACTTAGTTCTATCACCTTCACTCAACCACATAATCCTACCTCAGTTCTATCACTTTCACTCAACCCCATAACTCTCCCTCATTCCTATTATCTTCACTCAACCCCATAATCCTCCCTCAGTTCTATCACCTTCACTGAACCCCCATCATCTTCCTTCCAAAACCATTGACTAACCCTCCTGATCCTGGAATTACATTCAACCATCAATCAAATGCGCTGTACTGATGAGTTGTCCTCTCTCTCTCTTGTTCTCTTTCTCTCTGCCTGCTGAGGCCACGGCCATTGCTAAAAGACCAACAGAATCAAATGCCTTTTATTTGAAGCCCATATTTAACATGATCTGCACTGAGACAGGATTGATTAAACTTATAGAACTTAAACAGACCATTAAGTCGAGCCACGTTATTGTGGCGTTTCTACTCCTCAAGCCACCTCCCACCTCACTTCAACACAACCTATTTGTGTATGTAGCATTCAGTTGGATATTTATTCATGAGGCCATTAGACCAAACGAATGCTTCCATTTCATACTCATCCCTTGATACCACGCTGACAGTCTGAAGCTAAGTGCAGCTCGTTCATAAACAAACTGGCATCAACACTTCAACAGACATTAATTGGGCTGAGAACATGTATTGTGTCTTGGTGAATTCCAGTTCTGAGTGATCTCACATTCATGTCACATCAATAGCAGAGTGGCTGGAACATGAAGCTTTCTACCACATGGAGTACTGGTGACAGTACATATATGAGAAAACACGCTGGTGCGGTTAGATGGACCAGGGTACAGTGCGGCTCATTTCCAGTAAAACACACGCATTGATTTAAGCATTTTTGAAAGGAGACAGGAAATTGAAATGTTTTGTCATATATTCATCAAAACTAGTACTCAAGAACAGTAATGATGTCAAAAAACACAGAGGGGTTTCCTTAATGTGAAGACAGGACTTTGTCTCCATTAGGACAGTGCAGTTCTTACTCTCACCAATGTTGTTATGGACAAGTGTATCTGTGGCAGGCAGATTGGTGAGGGTGAGGTCAAGTATGTTTTTCCCCACATATTAGTTCCTTCCCACCTACATCAGTCTCAATCTAGCAGTTTATGTCCTTTCGGACGCAGCCAGTTCGATCTGTCTTGGTGCTGCTGAGCCACTCTTGATGTTTTTATTATTTACTCACTCACAGGATGAGGGTGTCATTGGCTCGGTCAGTAGACCAGAGGACAGTTATGAGTCAACCACGTTGCTGTGGGTCTGGAGTTACATGTAGACCAGACCAGGGAAGGATGACAGTTTCCTTTCCTGAAGCACGTTAGTGAACCAGATGGGGTTTTACTGACAATCAGCAATGGATTCATGATCATCATTGGGACTCTTAATTCTAGATTTCTTTTTCTTGAATTCAGATTCCACCATCTGCCTTGGCAGTATTTGAACTTGGGGTCTCCGAACATAATTTTGGGTCTCCGCATTACCAGTCAACATCAAAGAGAACATGCTGTGACTTTGCCACCGTCAGTGCTTTTCTCAAATGGTGTTCAAAATGGAGGAGGACTGATTCATCAGCCCAAAGGAAGAGGTACATTGTAATCAGAAGGAGATGACAGAGATGGGCAGGGATCGGACCACTAAGGACTTTGAAAACAAGGACAAGGAATTTAAAATCGTGGTATTGCTAAATCAGGAACCAATACAGCTCAGCGAACATTGGGTCATGGGAATTGATACAAGTTGGGATAAGGACAGCTGGGCTTTGGATGAGATAACAAGGTGTAGAGCTGGATGAACACAGCAGGCTAAGCAGCAGCAGAGGAGCAGGAAGGCTGACGTTTTGGGCCTAGACCCTTCTTCAGAAACCAGTTTACAAAGTACTTCAAGGCTTAAAAAGGACTTTACAAGCAAGGAGGTATATTTCAAAGTATAGACACTGTAGAAATTTAGGAAGCACAGCAGCTAATAACCATACAGCAAGGTCCCATTATCAACAATGTGATAATGACCAGATAATCTGTCCTAGTGAGCATTGTTTGAGGGGTGAATATTCAGCAGGCCATCAAGTCCCATTGCTGCTCATCTTCAAAGCTGTACCATGGGATTTTTCACATCTGCCTTATAGAGCAGCTGTGGCCTGAGTTTAATATCTTATTGGAGAGCTAGAACCTCTGGCAGTCCCTCATTACTGCATTAGAATGGCAGCTGAGATTCTATGGAGACCCTTTTTCTAATTCTTGTCTACTTATTGTTTTGTTTAAGTGACATGAGCATTGCGGCCTCGGCCAGTATTCATTACCCATCCCTGATTGCCCAGAGGGCAGTTAAAAGTCAAACACATTGCTGTGGATCTGGAGTCACATGTAGGCCAATTTGCATTTGATTTATTTGTGCATTTGGTTTATTTACTGTCACGTGTATTTTGCTACAAAGTACAGTGAAAAGATTTGTATAGTGTTGACATTCTCTGGCATCATGTTAAAACACACAGAAAAATAAGGTGATACGGAATTTAAGGGTCGGAAAATTAAGAAGTAATGATAGAAATGAAGGAATAAAGAAATAAAGCGTTTTGAGAGGTGAGGTGTTTACGACAGGGAAATGCAAGAATAAATAACCTTCTTTATTTTTAAACTCACAAAAGCTTGCTACTGAAAAATTAGTTGGGATGTATAATCTGCACAAAACAAACTGGTCATGGGCAGTAGGAGAAGATGTAAGTTCTATCCATGACAGTGATCATATTATTAGTGATATTGCTTGAGGTAGAGACATTGACCAGGATGTGATGTAAATTCCACTGCCTGGTAAGAAGGAAGATTTCCTTTCTCAAAGGTCATTAGTAAACCGACTGGGTTTTTGCATAAATTGACAACATCAATTACATTGTCATAATTAGGCTTTTTTTAATTAACAGTTCACCATCGGCCAGGATGGGATTCATGCGATTCCCAAGTCTCCAGGTCATTAGCCTGGTTTTCTGGATTCCAAGTCCAGCAACGTTCCCACTCCAACACCATCTTCCCTGCAAGGAAACAAATAAAAATACCGATAGTATTGGCATCAGGAAACACCATTCCATTTTCACATTGTTGATTAAGATAAGAAACAGTTTGAAGCCAAACAAGCTATCTGAGGTTATGCCCACACAAATCATTTCAATGAGAACACATTCATTTATCATGACCTATTTGTTTGCTTCCCCTGATCTAATCACCAAACCTGTAGGCCAGATTAGCTGTTGAGACACTGGAACTCAATGCTATGTTGATTGGTTCAGAAAGGCTGAGAAATATAGGCTTTTCTCCCTGTAGTCCCCACTTTCACAGCAGAGTGCAAGCAACTAGTCAGATTAGATGCAGGAAGAGATAATAAGAGCTGCCGATGCTGGAGTCTGAGATAACAAAAGTGTGGAGCTGGAGGAACGCAGCAGGCCAGGCAGCATCAGAGGACCAGGAAAGCTGATATTTCTGGTCTGGACCCTTCTTCAGAAATGGGCGAGGGGAAGGGGACTCTGAAATAAATAGACGGGGGCGGTGCGGTGATAGAAGGTGGATAGTTGAGCGGATAGGTGAGAGAGAAGATGGACAAGTTAAGAAGGCGGGGGTGAAGCTAATAAAGGTGAGTGTAGGTAGGAAGTGGGGTGGGGGTTGGTCAGTGAGGTGGGAGGAGCACATAGGTGGGAGAGAAGACGGACAGGTCAAGGATGTGGGCATGAGAGGGGGCATTGGTCTTGGGTTGAGTTTGGGGGTGGGGAGATTTTGAAGCTTGTAAAATCCACATTGAGACAATTCGGTTGTAGGCTTCCAAGGCGGAATATGAGGTGTTGTTCCTCCAGTTTCCGGGTGGCACGGGAGGACTCATGTTTTCCAAGGAGTGGGAGGGGGAATTGAAGTGGTTTGCGACTGGGAGGTGTTGTCGTTTGTCACGAACTGAGCGCAGGTGCTCCACAAAGCGATCTCCGAGCCGCCGCTTGGTCTCCCCGATGTAGAGGAGGCCACATCGGGAACAGCGGACACAATAGACCACATTAGTGGATGTGCAAGTGAACTTCTGTTTAATGTGGAAGGTTTTCTTGGGGCCTGGGACGGAAGTGAGTGGTGAGGTGTAGGGGCAGATGTAGCACTTCCTGTGGTTGCAGGGAAAAGTGCTGGGGGTGGTGGGGCTGACGAGGGAGTCACGGAGAGAGCGATCCCTCCTGAAGGCAGATAGGGGTGGTGAGGGAAATATATCCTTGGTAGTGGGGTCAGATTGCAGGTAGCGGAAGTGGCGGAGAATGATGTATTGAATCTGGAAGTTAGTGGGGTGATATGTGAGGACAAGGGGAATCCTGTCTTTGTTTTTATTGCGGGGAGGGGGTGTGAGGGCTGAGGTGCAGGAAACGCAAGAGCTGTGGTCAAGGGCGTTTTTGACCACTGAAAGGGGTAATTACAGTCCTTGAAAAATGAGGACATTTGGGATGTCTAGAAGTGAAATGCCTCATGTTGGGAGTCTGGGTGTCCTTGACTTGTCCATCTTCTCTCCCACCCTCCTCCCCACTGCTAAACCCCCATCCCAACTTCCTACTTACACTCACCTTTCCTAGCTTCTCCTCTGTCCCCCTGACCTGTCCATCTTCTCTCCACCTATCTGCTCCACTATCCACCTTCTATAGATTTATAGAATGCCTACAGTGTGGAAACAGGCCCTTTGGCCCAACAAGTCCACACCGAACCTCAGAGCATCCCACACACGCCTGTCCCCATGTAACCTACCTAATCTACACATCCCTGAACACTACAGGCAATTTAACATGGCCAATCCACCTAACCTGCATGTCTTTGGACTGTGGGAGGAAACCAGAGCACCAGGAGGAAACCCACGCAGACACAGGGAGAATGTGCAAACTCCACACAGACAGTCACCTGAGGCTGGAATCAAACCTGGGTCCCTGGGCCTGTGAGGCAGCAGTGCTAACCACTGTGCCACCATGCCGCTCTTCCCTCTCTCTATTTATTTCAGAGCCCTCTTCCCCTTCCCCATTTCTGAAGAAGGGTGCAGACCCGAAACGTCAGCTTTCCTGCTCCTCTGATGCTGCCTGGCCTACTGTGTTCATCCAGCTCCACACCTTATTATCTTAGATGCAGAAAGGATGTTCCCGATGTGGGATGGGGTGTGGGAGTGTGTCCAGAACCGTGGTCGTGGTTTAAAGATGAGGGGGAAACCTTCTATAATTGACATGAGGAGAAATTTCTTCACCAACGAAGCAGTGTGTTTGTGGTATTCATCACCACAGAAGTGGTTGAGGCCAAAACATTAGGTGTTTTGGAGAAGGAAATAAATGTACATTTGGTAGCTCAACTGGGGTGGGGGTAGGGGTGTGGTGGGGTGGGGATGTGTGGTGGTGGTAGTGGTGACGCACGGCTCACACTCCTTCACTCTCGGCCAACTGTCTATGTGGAGTTCGCACATTCTCCCTGTCTCTACATGGGTCTCCTCTCGGTGCTCCCATTTCCTCCCATAGTTCAAGGATGCGCAGGTGGGATGGATTGGCCATGAGAAATTGTCCTGTAGTGTACAGGCTAGGTGGATGAGCCATGGGAAACGTGGGATTAGAGTGGAAGGCTGGGTCTGGCTACGATGCTATTCAGAGGGTCAGTGCAGACCTCATAGGCTCAATGGCTTCATCTCTGCACTGTAAGGATTCTATAAAGGGATCAGGGAATATGGGGAGAGGGCAGGATTAGGGTATTGAGCTCAATGACCAGCAATGATCATTATAAGTGCTGGAAAAGGCTTGAGTGACCAAATGTCCTACTCCTGCTTCTATCTTCTATGTTTCTAAGCAACAAGGATATGAGTGATCATGCAACTTGTTAGCCATTGAAGGAACTATGTTTTTCCTTTCTTCAATCAAGTCTGCTGGGTCCACTGCTTTTCGTCATTTAATTAATGATTTGGATGTGAACATAGGAGGTATGGTTAGTTAGATTGCAGACGTCACCAAAATTGGAGCTATAGCAGGCAGCAAAGAATGTTACCTCAAAGTACAACAGGATCTGATCCGATGGGCCGAGGAGTGGCAGATGGAGTTTAATTTAGATAAATGTGAGGTGCTGCAGTTTGGAAAGGCACATCAGGGCAGGACTTATAACTTAATTATGAGGTCCTGGAGTGTGTTGCTGAACAAAGCGACCTTGGAGTGCAGGTTCAGAGTTCCTTGAAAGTGGAGTTGCAGGTAGCCAAGGTAGTGAAGAAGGTGTTTGGTACACTTGCCTTTATTAGTAGGGTAGGGGAAGTCCAGAACTGGAGGGCATAGGTTTAAGGTGAGAGGGGAAAGATTTAAAAGAGACCTAAGGAGCAACTTATTCATGCAGAGGGTGACATATGTATGAAATGAAATGTCAGAGGAAGTTGAAGCGAGTACAATTACATTTAAAAAGCATCTGGATGGCTACATGAATAGGAAGGGTTTAGAGGGGTATGGGCCAAATGCCCATACATTAATTTAGGCTATCTGGTCAGCATGGATGAGTTGGACTGATGGGTCTGTTTCCATTCTGTATAGCTCTGTGACTGTAATTTGCATGAGAGCTCTCAAACCTTCAACTCATCTGTCAATCTCACATTGAATGGTTCAAAGGACAAGCCAAGACATCTTGGCCAGGATTTTGCTTTCTCGCAAAAATTTTGCAGAGAGACTTAGCAATCAACCAATGGATGTGAACCTACCTCTAGCTATCAATGGTAAAGCTCGACATCTTTCACATTCATCTTTGTTTCCTGTTACTTTCCATCCCTTGTCTTTCTGTCACTGTCCCCTGAGGGTAATTGCAGCTCATCTGTTTCAAAAGAATCTGTGCCGAATAGTACTTTTAAACCCCGCAGCCCTATTGTCCTGGGTTTCATTATTAGTTCATGCGCGATCTTTAGATTTTACTGCATAAATGCGACTATAGACTGTTTGAGCTTGATATATTTTTGTTGATTTTGTTCAGAAGCATCTGCTCGATGAAGGGTCGACTCTGGTGCTAAACATTCTTTAACAAATCAAAGAACTGCGGAAGCTGGAAATTTGATTCAAAAACAGAAAACGCTAGAGAAGCTCAGCAATTCCAAATGCATCTGTACTGAGAGAGTTGAGTTAATGTTTTGAGCCCAGCAATCCTTCTTCAGTAGCATCTAGGAAAAAGTGGTATGTATCTTGATCACAGGAGGCGGTATGTTTGGAGTGAACGGATGGGTGGTGTTGGAGTGCAGCGAGAGACAAAGAGGAAAGTCTTGAAAAACCCCATTTGAGGGAAGAGACAACTACCATTAACTCTATGTACATCTCACATTATTTTATAAATTTCTGTCAGGTCAGCTCTCAACCTCCTATGCTCCAGGGAAAACGCTCCCAGTCTAACCAGCCTTTCCTTAAAACTCAAACTTTCCATACCAGGCAACACCATGGTAAGTCTCTTCTGAACCCTCTCCAGCTTGATAATATCCTTCCTATAACAAGGTGACCTGAACTAGACACAGTATTCCAGAAGAGGCCTCACCAATGTATTGTTCAACCTCAACATGATTTCCCAACTGCCTTACTCAAAGGACTGAGCAATGAAGACAAGCATGCCAAACACCTTTTTAATCACCCTATCAATAAGTGATGTAAACTTCAAAGAATTATTTACCTGCACCCCTAGGTCCCTCTGTTCCACAACACTACTCAAGGCCCTACTATTAAATGTGTAAGCCCTACCTTTGTTTGATGTACCAAAATGTAATACCTCACATCTATCTAGTTTGAACTCCATATCTGCCATTTTTCAGCTCAATCAATGAGATCATAGTTGATCTGATTATGGCCTTTACTGTACTATGCTGCCCAGGCACCATACCTTGGTTCCCTTGTCAATCCGCCTAGAAAATATTCAATGACTGAACCTCCTTTGCTCTCTGGGCAGCAGGGTGGCTCAATGGTTAGCACTGCTGCCTCATGGCGTCAGGGACCCTGGTTTGATTCTGCCCTTGAGCGACCATCTGTGTGGAATTTACACATTCTCCCCGTGTCTGTAAGTGTTTCCTTCAGGTGCGCTGGTTTCCTCCCACATTCCAAGGATGTAGAGGGTAGGTGGATTGGCCATGCTAAGCTTGTCTATAGTATCCAGGGATATATAGGCTAGGTGGATTAAACATGGAAAATGCAGAGTTACAGGGATAGGGTAGGGAGTGAATCTAGGTAGGATGCTCTTCGGAGAGTCAGTATAGACTCGATGGGCCGAGTGGCCTGCTTCCACACTGTGATTCTCTGGGGTAAAGAATTCCAAAACCAACAACCCACTGAGAGGAGAAATTCTTGCTCATGTCCATTTTAAATGAATGTAGATACCATATAAATGCAAGATAACAAGCATGGGGCTGGATGAACACAGCAGGTCAAGCAGCATCATAGGAGCAGGAAAACTTGACGTTTCGGGCCCGAAACGTCAAG
>JAHRHZ010000035.1:6493931-6510882 GCA_024137785.1 Ginglymostoma cirratum | reverse complement strand
CTTGACGTTTCGGGCCCGAAACGTCAAGTTTTCCTGCTCCTATGATGCTGCTTGACCTGCTGTGTTCATCCAGCCCCATGCTTGTTATCTCGGATTCTCCAGCATCTGCAGTACCTTTTATCTCTGACACCATATAAATGCAACTTTTTTTTTCCATACAGTGTATTCCTTCTCCAACGCTCAGAACATAGATTTGATGGAACAAAAATAGAGATTGCTGGAAAAGCCCAGTAGGTCTGGCAGCATCTGTGAAGACAAATCAGAGTTAACGTTTCGGGTCCGGTGACCCTTCCTCGGAACCCTGACACAGAGAAATACTGCAGCATTCACTTTCACGTCAATATATTGCTTGGCTTTTTGAATACCCAGAGTGCAGCTGACAATTGATATGAAAGGACGTCAGTAGAGACATTCAGCTGGACTAACACTCCTGGCCAATTTTAGCTTTCTTGCTTCACACCTTTTACATGATAGTAGATCTTAGCCTGAAGAACTTTGCTTTTCCTTCAGTCTGGATATGCCAAGAAGAGAAAGCTGTGATTATATTAGTATTGGTCTATCTGACTGCTTTGGGAATGGCCAAAGTCAAAATCGATAGATCATGACAGTTACCCTAATATCCACAAAGCTAAACAATTCATTTCTGTTTTGAAATATCAAATTTAAGTGCAAATGTGTTAAGGTTGAAATCAGTCGGAGCTCAGTTTCTTTTTTGTGAAACCTTTTGGAACTAAATATTGGAAAAGAGGTAAATTGTACGCTAGTATTCACATGCAGTCGGAGAAAACAAAATGCCACTGGATTCAAATACATACGATTGAGTGCTGAGTGCTATCTATTTCATATTTACTACCCCTATTCAAATTATTCTGCCAACACTGAGACGTCTATTTTCCTCGGAACACATTTCAGATGCCATTATCCCGTGTGACATTCCAATAAAACCCAACTGAAAATATAAAACATAACAAGTCTTCCACACTAATCTTCTAGAAAATGAGCTGTCAAGCCTGCAGCTTTCACTGTTGCAAGCCCATTACTTTGTAAAATGTCCCCACCTTGCTATGTTAATATCAGCCCTAGCAGCATTTGAACAGGCTTAACATTTGCTCGAAGATTAAGTTTTAAAGGACAATTTTGCTTTTTTCGGTATTAAAGCATGACCCATTCATCAATCCTTGTGTTTATGGCTAGTTTCTGCTTTGAACATAATCCTGAAATTACACCCTAAATGTGCTAGAAATTGAATAAAATCAGTTCCGAAGAACATAATCAAAGACCTCTCCCACATCGGTTGTACCTTTTTCTACTTTCTTCCACCAGGTAGGAGATATAAAAGTTTATACACGTACAAATAGATTCAAGAACAGTTTCTTCCCTACTGTTACTAGATTTCTGAACGGACCTCTCAAATTTAAAATTTCGTGTTGATCTCGTTCTTTGTGCACCTTCGCTGTGGCCATAACATTGTATTCCTTGCTCTGTTCTATTATCCTAACGTACTTCGTATGGTATGATCCGCCTGTACTGCATGCAAAACAAAACTTTTCACTGTACCTAGGTACATGTGACAAGAATAAACCAAATCAAGCCAAATAAGGGTCACCAGGCCTGAAATGTTACCTCTGATTTCTCTCCACAGATGCTGCTAGACCTGCTGAGCTTCTCCAACAATTTCTGTTTTTGTTTGTGTTAGAAATTACTTACATTTGATTCAAGTTTCCATTCAAACTCATTTGCATAAATATAAACATTAAACCTTCCATGATCCGACAATATCATGCAGGATAATATTTTGTAAGTATTTCTTTTCTCCTTCTTTCCATTACAGTGTGTTTGAGGTTGTTAAGCTAGTGAAGATTTATTAGCGTGGCTGCAAATTGGGATATCACCAAAAGGAAGCATTTTTAATAAGATTGCTGACCTGCGAGTAATCCGCTACAAATTGACTTCTAAAATATTAAGCCTCACGATTTAAGCTGCCATCCATGAGTGTAAGTCAGTTTGTCTATAATTGTATTTTATACAGCAAGATTTTTGACAAAGCACAGTACATATTAGTACCTGTCCTGCCAACAAAATTAGCGCAATTTCTAATCCTTTCTTGAATTGATGCAACTGACAGATCAGTTTTGAAAGCAGGGCATTCTCCTTCTTTCGTCTTACATGGGATATGGGTATTTCTGGCAAGGTCTCAGCCATTTGTAGCTCATCCTGAATGGCCCTTGAGCTGAGAGGTTTGCTAGGCTATTTCAGCGAGCCTAGAGTCAACCACATTGCTGTGATTCTGGAGTCACATGTCGGTCAGACCAGAAAAAGAGGCAGATTTCCTTCCATAGCTCAACAGCAAACCAAATGGGCTTTTATAGTAAGCAATGGTAAACTCATTGTCACTATTCCTAAGTCTGGCTCTTGTTATATTTCAGTGGCTGCAGTGGTAGGATTTTGTGGCGGGATGACATGAAGATAGCTTGAGAAAGTGGCACTGAGGTTAAATTCAACTCTAATCCCATTACCTTGTGGTCCAGTCCCAACATGTTTTTATGGCCTCCTTCTGTCTCTATGTTACGTTGGCAACATGGCTCCAGAGCATTAGCTTGGGTTTCTGGATTACTAACCCAGTTACATTACCATAATGTCACCATCTCAACTTAGGTTCAGGCAAATTGAAACTTGAACCTGTTGTCTTGGATCACAGTGTGTACCCAAGTGGATCTTTTGGATTTGGTCAAAAATAGCTAAGAGAACACTCGACCACAACAATTTGCTTCAATGTAGGTGTTTATTAAGTAATAATAATAATAATGGGTTAAAAAAAGAAAAGAGAGGGAAAAAAACAATAAGTTTCATGCCCAGAGAAAGTAGGAACTGCAGATGCTGGGGAACCTGAGATAACAAGGTGTGGAGCTGGATGAACACAGCAGGCCAAGCAGCATCAGAGGAGCAGGAAGGCTGACGTCTGGGGCCTAGACCCTTCTTCAGAAATGGGGGAGGGGAAGGGGGCTCTGAAATAAATAAGGAGAGAGGGGGAGGTGGATAGAAGATGGATAGAGGAGAGGATAGGTGGAGAGGAGACAGACAGGTCAAAGAGGCGGGGATGGAGCCAGTAAAGGTGAGTGTAGGTGGGGAGGTAGGGAGGAGATAGGTCAGTCCAGGGAGGACGGACAGGTCAAGGGGGCAGGATGAGGTTAGTAGATAGGAGATGGGGGTGGGGCTTGAGGTGGGAGGAGGGGATAGGTGGGAGGAAGGACAGGTGAGGGAGGCGGGAAAGTGTTGGGCTGGTTTTGGGATGTGGTAGGGGGAGGGGAGATTTTGAAGCTTGTGAAGTCCACATTGATACCATTGGGCTGCAGGGTTCCCAAGCAGAATATGAGTTGCTATTCCTGCAACCTTTGGGTAGCATCGTTGTGGCACTGCAGGAAGCCCAGGATGGACATGTTGTCTGAGGAATGGGAGGGGGAGTTGAAATTGTTCGCGACTGGGAGGTGCAGTTGTTTATTGCGAACCGAGCGTAGGTGCTCTGTAAAGCGGTCCCCACATCTCCACTTGGTTTCCCCAATGTAGAGGAGGCCACAAAGGGAACAGTGGATGCAGTATACCACATTAACAGATGTGCAGGTAAACATCTGCCTGATGTGGAAAGTCTTCTTGGCGCCTGGGATTGGGGTGAGGGAGGAGGTGTAGGGGCAGGTGTAGCACTTCCTGTGGTTGCAGGGAAAAGTGCTGGGTGTGGTTTGGCTGGAGGGGAGTGTGGAGCGGACAAAGGAGTCACGAAGAGAGTGGTCCCTCCGGAAAACAGATAAAGGTGGGGAGGGATAAATGTCTTTGGTGGTGGTGTTGGATTGCAGATGGCGGAAGTGTCGGAGGATGATGCGTTGGATCCGGAGGTTGGTGGGGTGGTACGTCAGGATTAGGGGGATTCTGATTTGGTTGTTATTGCGGGGACGGGGTGTGAGGGATGAGTTGCAGGAAATGCAGGAGACACGGTCGAGGGTGTTCTTGACCACCGAGGGGGGCCAGTTGCGGTCTTTGAAAAATGAGGACATCTGAGATGTCCATCTGCCCATTGGAGACCCCTCGATCAATGGCTGGCTTCGAGGGTTAGGTTTGTTCCTGGCACCGTTCGCGACCCCATTTCGAGGTGAAGTCCAGTTCTCTCTCTCTTACGCTGTAACAAACAGCTAATACAGAAAAACAGCTACAGAAAAACAAGCTGCTGGTGCCATCTGCAGACCATAGTGAAATGTTCACAGGTCTCATTCAAGGTCTTGCAGCTGCCGAACATTATCATTAACTTTCCTGGCCTATTTTCCCATCCTATACACCTGTGTAAAAGGTTGTAGGAAATATGCATGTAAGCCGTTTTGGGTGTAAGTTACTCACTTGTTATTAAACCTGATTTGGGTGGAAATTCTACCCAGAATGTGCTTCTGTGCTTTGGGGAAAACGTCAGAGTGTGGTTGAAGAACTTTCTTTGTCCTCCCATGAAACTCTGAACATTTGAGAATTCAGAAAACATGACAAGGCCAGGGAGCTGCGGTTTGGCCTTCGGATGCAGTGTCTAGTCCATCAGAGTTGATTCTACAGGAGTTTTGCCTGTGGAGCCGGACTCAACTATTTGTTCATTGGTCCTCACATTGAATCCAAGATATCACATGGCGTATTGCTTACAGAATTTCTTGAGCACTGTTGTGTGTCCATTGATACACAGTCCAGGTCAATTCTAGGACAACAGTGTCTGACAGCAGCTGCTCTGTATATGCTAAGAATTACATTGGTTCACCCAACATTTGTACCATACGGTACTGGGGGATAAACTGCAGGTTATCAACTGTCACTATGGATTGGCAGTGTTCTTTCCAGCATTAACAGAGGAGCTGTTATCCTTAAGAAGACAAACATCATCTTGCGAGGAAGTGGAATGTTGTCCATTTGGGCTTGGTCTGTAGGTGTCTTCTAAAAATGTTGCCTGTCACAGTGATCAGCACATGGTTGGATCTCTCAGACTTTTACTTCCCACAGCATGCTCTTTATCTTCCTGATGTGCTCATGAGGTTTGGCCTTAAACTGTTGGAATACTACCTTCATGACCTGTAGCCTTGACAGGCAATGAAGACTGGTATTTTTGTTTTAGGAGGTTCATTTAATTCAATGATGTTTCCATCCAACAGTTTCTGGTGACTTCAACACTTGTACCCAATAATCTGGGCATGGGAGTCTGGTAACAGTAGACTTTATTTCATTCCACTGCTCTGGAAATGAACAAATGAACAAATGAAAAAGCACAGGGCAGGAATAGGCCCTTCGGCCCTCCAAGCCTATGCCAATAATCATGCCCTAATTAATCTAAAAACAAACGTTTTTCGATCTGTATCCCTCTATTCCTTCCCTATTCATGTATCCATCTCGGTACCTCTTAAATGTCTTCGATGTGCCCACTTCCACCATCTCCTCTGGAAGTGCATTCCAGGCTGCTACCACTCTCTGCATGAAAAACTTTCCTCGCACATCTCCCTTAAACTTTCCCCCTCTGACCTTGAATCTGTGCCCCCATATAATTGAAACTTCAACCCTGGGAAAAAGCCTCTGACTATCTGCCCTATCTATGCCTCTCATAATTTTTATACACCTCTATCAGGTCTCCTCTCAGCCGTCATCTTTCCACTGAAAATAATCCTCGTCTTTTTAATTTTTCCTCATAGTCAATGCCCCGGAGACTAGGCAACATCTTGGTGAATCTTCTCTGTAGACTCTCCAAAGCTTCCATATCCTTCTAGTAGTGTGGTGACCAAAACTGCACACAATTCTCAAAATGCGGCCTAACAAGGGTTTTGTATAGCTACAACATGTTTTGCCAACTCTTGTACTCCACACCACAGGCGATGAAGGCCTTCTTAATCACCTTGGCTACCTGTGTTGTCACTTTCAGGGAACTGTGGACCTGCACAGCCAGATCCATCTGAATGTTAGCGTTCCTAAGGGTTCTGCCATTTACAATATAATTCACACCTAAATTTGATTCTCCCAAAATTGAGTTGCATATGAGAAGATTTCCAGGTTGGTCATGAGCTGCCCTTGGAATTTCTCTCTTCAATTTTAGGGCTCGACCACTTATTTACTTCCTTATGGGCATTTGGGTCTTCTGCTATCTTGGTGCTAGTTAGCTGTTCATCATGTTTTTAAACGGAGACTGGTTCGCTTGTGGAATGAACTTCTAGAGGAAATGGTGGATGCGGGTACAGTTACAATGTTTAAAAGACATTTGGATAAGTTCATGAATAAGAAATTTTTGGAAGGACATGAGCCAAGAGTAAGCAGGTGGGACTAGTTTAGTTTGGGATTATGGTCGGTGTGGGCTTGTCAGGCCGAAGGGTCTGTTGTCGTGCTATATAGCTCTATGACTCTATGACGTTAAGTCACCTTTGGCTCTTCTAAACTGCAGGCAACTCATGCATTGCTTGTCTAAGCTTTCCTCAGAAGGTAATCCATTCTTCCAAATATTAATTTAACACACCTTTTCTGAACTATTTCAAATACATTAACATTCTTCCATATGTTTGGTGACCAGAACTGTACATCGTCTTCCAGATGCCTGTAAAACTGAAGCACAACCTCCCAACTTTTGTATTCCCTTTGTAATTAATGATAATATCTATCAGCATTCCTGATTACTTACTGAGCCTGCATACTGGCCTTCTACAATTCATACACTAGGATGCCCAGATCTCTATGGATCTCAGAGTTCTACAACCTCATGCCATTTGGATAATAAACTTCGTTCTTAGTCTTTCTACCAAACTGAGCATAATCCCAGAGGTTTCAATGTTTTGATTTCGAATGCATCCATATGGTCTTGTGTTTTTCCTTCTGGTGAAAAAGGTGTTTGTTATAATGAGGGCATGTTGAGCATACTTTGACACCTTTGGCTTTTTGCAATCTGTTTTTCCCAGTGGATCCGTTCAAGTGATCAGTGTCATCGCCAACCATCAATATATCTCAGTGGTCTGGACTGCCCACAGAAAATAACATTAAATTAGTTCTTTTCTTTCTGAAAGATGCTTCTTCAAATCCCGAAGAAGTAGGAGTCACAATCAAACCTGTTGCCGCCCACTCATCACTCTTACCATGCAATTTCCTCTCTAAGAACTTTTCTGCATGCTATAGTCAGCAAAAAAGGCAGTCTAAGATCGGCGAGCTAACATTCACATCCAGCAGGTAATAAGGAAAGCAAATGGAATACTGACCTTTATTTTGAAGGGAATGGAGTTTAAAAATAGTAAAGTGTTGCTAAAACTGCAAGGCATTCATCAGACCACACATAGAATACCATGAACAGTTTTCGGCTCCTTATCTTAAAAAGGATGCACTGGCATTCCAGAGGCCCATCGGATTGATCCCAGATGTGGGGGGATTTTCTTATGAAGAGACATTGAGTGGTTTAGACTTGTACTCATTGGAATTCAGACAAATGATAGGTGATCTTTTTGTAACAGAAGATATTCTTGGGGGGATTGACAGAGTAGATAAAGAGAACTTGTTTCTCCTTGTGGGAGAGCCTTGGACCAGACAGTATAATCTCAGTGTGAGGAGTTACTCATTGAAGACAAGTACGATGAGGAATTTCCTCCTTCTGAAGATAGTGAATCTGTGGAATTCTTTATGGCAGAGGACTATTGAGGCCTTTCTGTTAAGTATATTCAAGGCTGAGATGGTGTTCCAATCAGTTAGAGAATTAAGTGCTATAGGCAAAAAGAAAAATACAGTTAAGGATTATCAGACGTATATCATCTTTGAATGATGGAACAGACTCAATGGGCAGAATGGTCTACTTCTACATCTACAGCTTATGGTCTTGATATAAGAATGCCTGGACGAGGCCAACCCAGTCCTGGCAACTGTTAAGGCTCAAAGAGTGACTTCCATTGATCCTTGGCTCTGTCATTCCCATTTATTAATTGTTTGTGAGATCCCTGTATGGTAACTGGCTGACATTTATCCCTTAAGCTTGCAGGGTGAATGAACATTTAGTACAGTTGAGTGAGCGACTTGTAAAGGTCAAAGGATTGTAGGATTAATAGGAAATATTGGCCAAGCTGGACAAGTAACACATCTATGAGTCATAACAGATAGATCCTTTAAGACATCAAACCACTCTCAAAGCTATTGCAATGAGAGAAAGTGTGTAGTTTAAATCTCACCATTATTTACAGCAGAGACGTGACTACAGCTGAATGACCACATACAAATTTGGAACTCGCTCAACAGGAAAGGTACAAATGAACTACAAAATGTGCAACAAGAATTCCTAAAAGGTAAATATACAAAAGAACAAACGCTTAAGTGCTCTGCATTCAGGGTGACCTCAGAGGAAACCCAAACCACCATTTACGCAAAAGTGACGAAAACAAAATTGGCAGTGTAGCCATCAGACTGCCTGGATCAATAGAATAACCCAGCAAAGCACTGGGAGATCTAAACCGAGCCTGGGAGATCTTCCAGAGATATTTGTTGTGTCCGATTTAATTATGCCTCTCATCAAGGACTTGGAGTCACTGGTCAGGGTTTAATGTGGGCAATTGGATTCTCTGCCATCAGTTGGAGAAATGGTGGGTGCACTGTGTCACTCTTCACCAGGGATCCACAATCCATCTGCGTATGACTCAACTGGGGGTCATGAGAAGGTGACAAAGTGGCAAGGGGTTCAAAAAGGAATAATGGTCCAGTTGTATTCTGCTCTGTGTGATTTGATTGGTCAGGACCTGTTGGAGGTCTATGACAATATGCTTCTGGCAGGTAGCATGTGTGAATCCAAAACAAAAGGTATCATCACCCATATCTACTAGCGGAAGGGGGAGAGGGAGGAAATTAGAAATTGACAAACAATCTCATTGCTGAATGTAGATTACAAAATCCTGTCTAAGGTTATCACCAACAGGGTCAGGTCTGCTGTGGGTTTGGTGATTCACCTCAACCAAACCTGTGCCACACCAGGCAGGACAATCTCGGAGAGCCCTGCACTCCTCAGGGATATGTTCGCCTATGTGCAGGAGAGTGGGGTGGATGCCTGCCTCATCAGCCTGGATCAGGGAAGGAGATCACACACCTAATTGTGGGACGTGCGCTCCAAAATGGGCTTTGGGGAGGAAATCTGAAACTGAATCTGATTCATCTACGCCAACATCTTTAGTATAGTCTCAATCAATGTGTGGGAATTGAAAAGCTTCCCGATTGGATCTGCAGTCAAACAGGGCTATCCACTCTCTCCTGCCTTGTTTGTGCTGCATACAGCATTTTGCTGAGTCCATCAGGAAGGATACGAGCCTGAGAGGGATGATTATTCCAGGCAGCACAGGCCTGCAAGTCACAGCATCTCCCCACACAGGCAATGTCATTGTTTTCTGTTCAGATCTGCTGTCAGCAAGCAAACTCATGAGCACCTACGGCCAGTTCGAACTGGCCTGGGGAGCCAAGGTAAATCGAAACAAGGGCAAGGCCATGTTCTTTGGGAACTGATCATACCAATCCTTTATCCTCTTCACTGTCAGGACAGATTACCTGAAGGTGTTGGGAATATGGTTCGGAGGGGCCACGGTGCGCGCAAAAACATGGGAAGAGCGTATCACCAAGGCGAGGCAGAAGCTGGTCTTTTGGGAACACTGGTTCCTGTCTATTGCAGGTAAAAGCTTGGTCACTGGGTGTGAGGCACTCTCTCTGTTGTTGTAGAGGGTGCACGTCTGGCCCATTCCCTGACCCATCTTCAACTCATCTGGACATCTAAGATGGACCATGTCTTCAGGGACTACATGTACAAAACCCTCCAAGTAGTTTGACTATCCCATATCATGGAGAAATTTGCAAAGAAAAACATCTTTGATCACAAGTCCATCAGGAAGTGTTCAGCGTCTAGCGTCCTTGAGACCCTGAGGGCAAAGCAGAGGGTGAATTCTGCCAGGTTATTTCCTGAGGAGACTATTAAAGTCATTTGGCAGGATGCTTCATCACCAGAACTTTCAAACAAGCGCCAAGACATCATTTGGCTGGTGGTGAGAAGGGCACTACCTGCGAGATTCTTCGGGTAAGCCTGGACTCTCTGCTGCACCACACACTGCCCTCAAAGCAGCTGCAGGGGGCAGAGTAGAGACTGTCACACTCTTGATGAGAGGCATAACTAAATTGGACACAACAAACATCTCTGGAAGATCTCCCAGGCTCGGTTTAGATCTCCCAGTGCTTTGCTGGGTTATTCTGTTGATCCAGGCAGTCTGATTGCTACACTGCCAATTTTGTTTTTGTCACTTTTGCGTAAGCGGTGGTTTGGATTTACTCTGAGGTTTGCCAATTTCTAATTTCCTCCCTCTCTCCCCTCCGCTAGTAGATATGGGTGATGATACCTTTCCTCTTGGATTCACACATGCTATCTGCCAGAAGCATATTGTCATAAACCTCCAACAGGTCCTGGCCAATCAATCCCACAGAGCAGAATACAACTCGACCATTATTCCTTCTTGAACCCCTTGCCACTTTGCCACCTTCCCATGACCCCTAATTGAGTCATACTGCTGGAACGTGCCTTTGCAAAGGAAATTGGAGAAAGATGCAGTGGTTTCCGTCAACATTCACTCTGAGTGGCTCCGAGGCGTGGGACTCTGCCCTCAACGGTCTGTTCCCTGGGACTCACACTGACACAAGCACAGATTGTACCTGGAGAACCACCAACCCTTTGGTCTGCCCGACATGTGTTAGTCTTCCAGAGCAAGGAGTAGACCCCAATCGAGTGTTGTAGTCTGGCACATTCCAAGGTGCAAGGCAGCATGCTGATGGGTGCCCTAAAGCTTCGGGCAGCTGCCCCCAAGGTGCAGTGGGGAAAGACCACTGTCTGAGATCTTTCTGCCCAAGTTAAATGGGGGACCATTCAGTAATTGGACCCTGCTGTACCTCAATGTGTATAAGAATAGTTTTGTATAAGTAAGAAATGCCTTGGGTTTCTTTATTCTCCATACGTAACGAATGTACAGAATAGAACTGCTCTAGTGACTATGCATATTTTTATGAATAAAGTACATTTTAAAATAAAATAAAGACACAAGCACACAGTGTCACAAGTCCAAATTTGCCTGGAGTCAGGGGGAAGCACTAAATTCAGCCTATTGTCTTTCCAAACGAGATACAAAATGCTACAGATGCTGGAAATGTAAAAACAACCAGACAATGCTGGTGAAGCTCAGCAGGTCTGGCAGCATCCGTGTAGAGAGGGATTGAGTTAACAATTCAAGTCTGATATGACTCTTAGATAACACGGTGTAGAGCTGGAGGAACGCAGCAGGCCAAGCAGCATCAGAGGAGGAGGAAGGCTGATGTTTCGGACCTAGACCCTTCTTCAGAAAGGTCTAGGTCCGAAATGTCAGCTTTCCTGCTCCTCTGATGCTGCTTGGCCTGCTGCGTTCATCCAGCTCTACACCGTGTTATCTCAGATTCTCCAGCATCTGCAGTTCCTACTACCTCTGATATGAGTCTTCTTCAGTTCTGATTCAAAACCTTAATCTGTCTAACTCTGTCTAACTCTGTCTCCACAGATGCTGCCAGACCTGCTGAACTTCACCAGCATTCTCTTCATCTGTCTTTGCGAACTCATTGTGGGGGAGTCTTCTCACAGTATTCCGTCGTTTATCAAGTGTTGTGTGTTCAACAAACTCAAAGCCTCAGACATAAGGTTAATTTTTATCGGCTGCACAAATGGCCTTGTGAGTTATGAATATTGATTCTATTCAGCCTTTGTTGAGAGCTCTCTTGATGTGACATGAACAAAGCCAGTGATTCTGACTCATTACAAGGTGTGCAATGGAACAAAAGTGACATCTATCGGGAGAACAAGCTCTCCCAGAACTGCTGTAGGCTTTTGACAC
The DNA here is from genome assembly GCA_024137785.1 of Ginglymostoma cirratum. Taxonomy (NCBI): domain Eukaryota; kingdom Metazoa; phylum Chordata; class Chondrichthyes; order Orectolobiformes; family Ginglymostomatidae; genus Ginglymostoma; species Ginglymostoma cirratum. Next base: position 6,498,979 of record JAHRHZ010000035.1, on the reverse strand, counting down.
AGAACATAATTAATCTCTAATCCTCTAATGCACAGAACTAACCTGCTGCTGTTAGAAGAGCAGTAAACTTTTCAATGACAGTATGAAGTGCATCCCCGAACCCAGAAAGGAGGCAACGGCCACAGTTCCATCCTCAGAGGACAGTAAGAAATTGATACACCAGCATCACTGAGATGGGGATCAAGCCATGAGTGAGAAGAAGCATGTGATCTGGGTGAAGTGTTGAAAGAATTAACCCAGCACATTCAAAATAAACCAGAGGAACAGAAGTCACGAGGTAGAAGGGTTTCGCTGTCTGCTTGTGAGGTCAGGGTTCAGTGAGGTAGGAACATGCAGATGCTTTTGTGTTCTATCAGGAGTGCTGCTGGTGTTCAAACAGAAATGCTAAATTGTACAGTGTGATTGATAAAAAAAAAACAATTTCCCAATAATAATGACAACAGCAGTGGGATCAGGAAGAAATATGTCACGATAACCATCCTGATCTTACGAGATAGCCAACAAAGTCTTTCATTGTCAAAGGAAACAAAATCATTACAGAGATAGTAGGAACTGCAGATGCTGGAGAATCTGAGATAACAAGGTGTGGAGCTGGATGAACACAGCAGGCCAAGCAGCAACAGGGGAGCAGGAAGGCTGACGTTTCGGGTCTGGACCCTTCTTCAGAAATGGTCCCATTCAATACAGAAAAACTTTCTCATGAAATGTATGGTTATTGCCTGGAATGCACTGTCTGAGATGGTGATGGAGGCAGTTTCAATCCAATCTTACAGAAGGGATTTAGGCATTGATCTGAAAAGGAAGCATAGCCATAGTTACAGGAAGAAGGCAGGGGAATGGCATTAAGTAAAGTGTTATTCAGAGAATGCAAACAAAATGGGCCAAATGGCTGCTTTCTGTGCCGTAACAAATCTGGGATTCTGTGACGTGTGTTGTCTAAGAGGTAATAGACTTTGGAACTCTCTTCTCTAAGAAGGGTCAGGACAATTGGACTGGCATGAGTCGATTTTATAATAATGTCATGAAGCATTTGAAGCAAAATTAGATAACAAAGGTGCAGACAAGCTGTTATTGAATTGAATGGGATAGTGACCTCAAGGGACGGAATAGCCTACTCCTGTTTAAGCCTATGTTAAAGACAGACCTACCATTCTCAGAACAAAATGGAACTGGTAGTAGGCCCATTAATAGCATGGCATGCTTTATTAATTTCTGGTCATAATAAAGGTGTGATTTCCTGTGATGGGTTCTCTCTACATTCATTTATGAACTGTGAAATGAAACATCTTAACAATTTGTATCTGGTCAAAGATCATGATATGCAGAAAATGAGATTGCCACATATCCTTTGTGACAAATGGGTCTCTTTGTAACCCTCTTATAGAGTCTGTAATGGGGTGACCATCGCTATTGAACCAAAGAAATTACCTAAAGTGAACCCCACATTTTAAGCATCCCTCTGTCAGAGAAAAGGACATCCCAGTGGTCAATACATATTTAAGAAAAAAAAGAAATTTTCATCCAGAAGCAAGTGGGAGTCTGGAATGCACTGCCTGGGAGGGTAGTTGGGTCAGGAAACCTCACAACCATTAAAAAGGTACCTGGATGAACACTTGAATTGTCATAACGTTCAAGGCTATGGGCCTTGTGAGGAAAAGTAGGTCGAGTGTAGATAATATTGCATTTTTGGCAGTACAGACTTGATGGGCCAAAGGGCTTCTTTTTCATTGTATGATTCCATAATTCCATGTAAATAATAAGAGCTTCAAGACATTTGTCCTACTTACATAGGATTGAGCTCTAAATCATTGCTTGTCACTTGTGTCATGTTAATTAGCTCAATTTGACAGGATTGAATTGCATTAAGTTTCTGAACTGAGATGCCTTGGTTGATCATCGCGTTCATGCAAAATCCAACTGGAGAATCATCGTACCGAGCAGAAATTCACTGTGCTGTGAATTCTGCAAAATGTTGTAAGGGGACCTGAAAAGAAGAAGTATCCTTCGGCCAGGTGTGAGGTGGAAAATACAATTGAGAATAGAGAGGAGTGCAGAAGGTTCAGAGCAGAGGTGAAAAAGTAAAAAGAGATATAATGCAAGAAAAGACTGGCAGCCAACAAAAAGGGGTGTCCCAAAATCTTCAATAGGCATATAAAAAGGAAGGTAAAAGGAGGAGTAGTGCAGATTAGAGACCAGTAAGGGGATTTAACATAGAAACGTAGAAAATAGGTGCAGGGGCAGGCCATTCGGCCCTTCGAGCCTGCACCACCATTCAATATGATCACGGTTAATCATGCAATCTCAGTGTCCCACTCACACTTTCCATACTCCTTGATCCCTTTAGTGGCAAAGGCCACATCTAGCTCCCTCTCGAAGGTGGATTCTTTTGAACAGCAGGTTTTGAGAGAAAGATAAGGTTCCATATTCTTCCTTACAGTTTGGCACTCTCTGCCTGACATTCCTTCACCAGAATTTTTTTGTATGTAGCCCTGTTTGTTCCGCCTCAGTCAAAATTCCCCTTTGAGAATGATTCTCAGAGCCTTCCCCTTGGAGTTTTGTATGCCTAGATGAGCATTCTGGCCATTGTTAGTATTCCAAATTGATGAGCCATCTTTCCAACTGCGAGGGCTGTTTAGTCCTGGTTATGCCTCATTCATCGTGAGGCAGATCAGCTTCTCAGATGTTGATTTGAATGACTCCCAAATTAATATCTGTTGAAACAGGAAGCACTGTTTCACACCCTAGAAAGACCCATTGTGTTGCACTGGGCTTGATAAAAGTTTCTTTCTTTGTGAGACAGACAGCATAGTTCAATACGCTTTGAAACAGTTCACTGTCACAAACATGGCCTGTTATGTCCTTCATCTGGAAGATCATTCCTTTAATCTTAAATGTATAGATTTTAAAGCAGAAATGTCCTTTCTAACACTTTCTGCTTAAAATACCTACAATAACAAATGCCACAATCATAATAGATTCATTTACCTCCTCCTTAAACATATAATGCTATAGTGTAGAAACTTCAGTTATGCAGTACTTCCTTAGTGCAAAATACGAGCTGGCCTGCTCCATCACTCTCATACTGGGGGAATGCTGCAGTGCATTAAGTGCCTTCCTTCGGATGAGGTATTAAACAGAGGTCTTACCTGGGTTCCAAGGTGGAATCACACTGGACTCAAAATGCTCAGACTGTTTCTCGCTCCACAGACCTGCTGAGTTTCTCCAGCACTTTGATTTTAGTTCAGAGGGCCCGCCAGGCTCTTAGTTGAATGTGGCTGACAGCAAATATTCCACAGCTTTACTTACAAGAGTTTTTAACAATCGAAATTTTCCCATTAGCTGAGCCCCGCAACCCTGAGTGTGTTGTCATTGCAAAACAGAGGATCCGATGAGCAGAAACCCTCATTCATTGTTTACAATTGCCAAGAGTTATTCTGTATTCCCTTTGTCTTTAGTTAACAGAAGTCTCAACTCTCTACTAGTCTATGTGACTCAGACTACCAGCTATGAAAAGTTTATTAAACATTAACAATTAAAAAGTGACAATTAAACAGGAAAACAGACCTCACTTAATATAAGCAATGTCTGCTTTTGCCTCCAGGGCTATAAACGTGCTGAAGGAACGATAGGTTCACCAGCTCCTTTGCTGCACATTGATCAATTCCAGTAATGTAATATGCAGGGGAGGTTAGATCCATCATTATATTGCCTTCAGTCTCCAACCTGATAAGTTGAGATGAACTAAGGATGTGCTGGAGTAAAAGGCTAACGCAGCTCTTGGCCAGATCAGAGAGGTGTTATTCATTTTTTTCACAATGGCCTCAATGTAGCTAAATAAACCATCAGAGGAGATGAGTTAACAAGGAGTAGAGCTGGATGAACACAGCAGGCCAAGCAGCATCACAGGAGCAGGAAAGCTTGACGTTTCAGGCCTAGACCCTTCTTCAAAAAGCCTATTTCTGAAGAAAGGTCTAGGCCCGAAACGTCAAACTTTCCTGCTCCTGTGATGCTGCTTGGCCTGCTGTGTTCATCCAGCTCTACACCTTGTTATCTCAGATTCTCCAGCATCTGCAATTTCTGCTATCTCAGAGGAGATGAATTAATGTTTTTCCTCCTAATAAAGTGTTGACCATCTTTGGGTGGTTGTCCCAGTGCTAACCGAAGAATACAGATTCTCAGCACAATTTTTATCCTGAAACCATAGCTATGAAGGCTGAGGTGCCCATGGAATCGCTACAGTGCAAGTAGAGGCCTTTTGGCCCATTGAGTCTGCCCCCCACCCCAGACTGAAGACCATCTCACCAAGACCCACTCCCCCATCCTATTCCTGTAAGCTTGCATTAACCATGAATAATCCTCCTAGCCTGCACAATTCCGGACACTACAAGGCAAGTTGCCATGGCTAATCTACCCAACCTGCACACCTTTGGACTGTGAGAGGAAACTGGAGCACCCGGAGGAAACAACCGCGGACACAAGGAGAATGTACTAATTCCACACGGACTGTCACTTGAGGCTGGGATCAAGCCTGTGTCCCTGGCACTGTGATGCAGCAGTGCTAACTATTGTGCCTACCTGCATCTCAAACAGGAACAGTGATATGTGCAGGGGAAACACAGTGCAGCATTCTATAGATGTGCAGGTAGATGTCAAGGTTGGGGGAAGGAGTCATTCTAGCTTTGAGATTTTTCAACACATGAAAGCTGTGATATAAATGAAAGTTGTCGTGTTTGGGCCAACACGCATCCCTCAATAGCCAACATCAAAAGGAATCATACATCTCACTGCTGTTTGTGGGCCCTTACACTGCACAAAATGGCTGCTACTTTTGCCCAGCATATATCAACAGTGACTCTAGGATGTCCTTCTTTAGTGCAGCACTTCATGATGCCCCGAGAGATGCAAACTGCAGCTTCTTCTTTACAACCTTACCCTCATTATCTACACTCAATTACTCTTAAGAGATTATCTGTGTGTGTGTTTGTGTGTGTGCGTGTGTACGTGTGTGTGTGTGTGCATGTGTTTGTTTGTGTGTATATGTGAGTGTG
>JAHRHZ010000035.1:6464539-6493921 GCA_024137785.1 Ginglymostoma cirratum | reverse complement strand
CATGTGTGTGTTTGTGTGTATATGTGAGTGTGTATGTGCTTGTGTGTCTGTGTGTGTGTGTGCATGTACGTGTGTGTGTGTTTGTGTGTGTGTATGTGTGTGTGTGCGCACATGTGTGTGTGTTTATGTGAGTGTGTATGTGTTTATGTGTATGTGTGTGTGTGCGTGCATGTGTGTGTTTATGTGAGTATGTATGTGTTTATGTGTATGTGTGTGTGTGCGTGTGTGCGTGTGTGTGTTTGTGTGTATATGTGAGTGTGTATGAGCTTGTGTATGTGTATGTGTGTGTGTGTGTGTATGTGTGTATCTGTGTGTGTGTGTGTGAGAGATTGTGTGTGTGTGTCTGTGTGTTTGTATGTGTGTGTCCGTGTGTGTGTGTTTGTGTGTCTGTGTGTGTGTGTGTGTGGGGGTGTTTAGTTTCCCATAATTGTCTGCTTTAAATGTATTCCCTCAGGCTGTACGCTCCTGATCCACCAGGATAAGTAATCATTATCAGTTTGTCAAGAAGTAGATAGAATGTGCTGTCAATGCAGCTCTGATATTTAAATTCAGGTCAGCAAAGCTTTATCTGGATTTAAAATTCACAGATATATGGTCTTATCTACACAGCCTTGGACCTAGATTCATAATTAAAATACACCAATCAGAATTGATGTTATCAGAATTTGTGCAGGAGTCTCTGGGTTATGCAGTGTGCGAGTAAGTAGACAATACTCAAAAGTAACATCAATTTTTAAAAGAATTCTTTTGTGCAGTTCTGCACAACACTGGCAAGGCTAAAATTTGCACAGCCCTATTACTCCAGAACTGAGTTATTGTGGGTAAATCTCTACAAGTTACCTTTAATTCAGCTACTTATTATGAAATTTCACAGACAATCAAGTACTGAAACAATAATTCAAACTTTATTGCATGTATTATAACCAAACATTCGACTCCTCAAGTAAACAAGTATAAGCCTGCAACCCAACTTAGCTATTATCCAAGTAATGGTGAAATCTGGGCAGGATTTCAACCAATAGAGATCTGTCACTGGGGTATAAGTGTCCAGGACTCAAATCTTATGCGGTGTAGCTCTTCGAAATTCTGCTGCTGAGTTGTTCTGGTGTTCAATTCATATACAGATTTTTGTCCTTTGGTCTCTGAGGTGATATGCTTTTTATTAAGAGTCCTTTCATCCAAATTACTGCAAGTCTGCAGCTTGCCTTCTTATCAAAAGGAATTTTTTGTGTTTCTTGTTACATTTGGCCTTAACTGTCTTGTGAAAGACATAGCTTTCCCATAGTTCATTCCTTAAATTCTTTACAGGGCAATCATCTGTCCTTGCAGCAATAAAGCATACAGTTTATCAGGCAGGTGTCAAAGCAGATCTTGTAGAATCTCTAAAGTGTGGAAGCAGGCCATTCATTCCATGATGAGCATCCTACCCAGACCTGTGCCAACTCCCCCCCACTTCTAACACTGCATTCTTCCATGTTTAATCCACCTAGGCTGTACACTATGGGCAATCCACCTAACCTGAACATTTTGGACTGTGGGTGGAAACCAGAGCACCCAGAGGAAAACCATGCAGAGGAGAATGTGTAAACTATGCACAGAGAGTCATCTGAGGTTGGAATTGAACCTGAGTCCCTTATGCTGTGAAGCAGCAGTGCTAACCACTGAGCCACCATCCCACCAGCCTTGTTTCTGTAATTTCGACAAGACATGGCTAATTGTTTTAGTCTCCATGTAACAGCTTGTCTTTGTTCCATAACAGCGTATTCCAGACAGATTTCTTGCTGTGTGTGATAGTCTATCTTTTGTTGATTCATTCAGTCCATACGCTATTATTAAAATTCTGAAGTCTGTAATATCATAAAGTGGTTTGCTAGGCCATTTCTGAGGGTATTAGGAACCAATCCCATTGTTGCTGAGAGTCTGGAGCTCCTTGGAGACCAGACCAGGTAATGTAGGCAGCTTTCCTTCCTTAAACATGCTTATGTCTCAGATGGGTTTTGACAACAATCTACAATTCATGAGGTTAGTTTTCTTTCTCCATTCCAGCAGCTCTTCTCATTTGAATTTATGAGATACTGAGGGCATCAAGGAATATGAGGATGGTGCGGGAAAGTGGCACTGAGGTGGATGATCAGAAACCAGATTTTCCTTTCATAAGACCATTAAGACATAGGAACACAAACTAGGCCATTCGGTCCATCCAGCCTGCTCCGCCATTCAATCATGGCTGATAAGTTCCTCAACCCCATTCTCCTGCTTTCTCCCTGTAACCCTTGATCCCCTTAATAATCAAGAACCTATCTATTTCAGTCTTAAATGTACTCTTAGCCTTCATAGCCTTCTGTGGCAGTGAATTCCATAGACTCACCACTCTCTGGCTGAAGAAGTTTCTCCTTAGCTCTGTTCTAAAAGATCTTCCCTTTACTCTAAGGCTGTGCCCTCGGGTCCTAGTCTCTCCTTTCTGAAAGGGAATTACTGAACTAGACAAAATTTTGCAGCAATCTGTGTCTGCAGAGATAGAATCTGTGACTGAATGAATTGCTAGAGCGGGCATTGCAACAGTTTCTCAAAGCTTCAAGCCAACGTCACACCCCCAGCATGTACCAATAGTTTCCAGTGTGCTGACCAGCAAACAAACTGCATGTGTTTCAACCAATTATCTATGCATGAATGTCAAAAGGGGAGTAGATTTTTGTGGCGTCAAGGTGGACTGTAGTCAGTGAGAGGGTGCTGCCACATTCAGTCACGGGGCTTGTCCAATTCCAAACCAGCAGTTTGATAATGATCAATGTTACATCCAGATCTCAGGTAATGAACCCCAATTTGTTACAGTTCTGGATAGGATACCCCTAATCATTAAGTGTTCAGTTGATGAGGGTTGACAGTCTCATCATCTTTATTCACTCACCCTGTTGGTTGATTGCAACATGGTTAATTTTAAAACAGGTCCCACCCCTTGTGGATAGATTTCTCCCAAACCCAAATGAACTTGTGACTTAAAAGGAGACAATTTAACCAGTTAAACAAAGAGTGAGTTTATTAATTACAAAACACAAGAAGAATCAGAATTACAGCATCCATACACACAGATTGGAAATAAGACGTGAGTCCAAAGAGATAATCAGCAACAAAATATACAAATGAGCCGGTCTCCGAATCATTTTCACCAAGTGGATGGTGGAATATTGCAGCCATCCCATTGGAGGATGCTGCTAACGTTAGTTGGGCTGCTGGGAATATATTAGCTTGGGGACATAGTGGCACTAAGTCAGGTCTGTCTTGACAAGTCAGTCCAGGGGGTGGGCCATAGACATTTCTGGGGGTTTGCTCAATAATGGTCATTGAACTTGTTGGCAAAGTCTGTCAAATCTGGGTGAGGTCCATTGATCTGGGTCGCTAAGAGAGAGGCTACAGCAAAAGAAATCTGACAAATCTGACAATTTGACATACAAGGGATCTCATAGAGCATAGGGGTGGACAAGGAGCTCCAAACAGGATGGCTTTTTCACATGCCATTGTCACTCTGATCTCTACCTGGGGAGAATGAATGGCTCTGTGGGTAAATTGGCAACATTAATGTTTAAGTCATTGGTCTGAATGGAGAAAAGGCGAGTGGAAAGGTCATTGGGAACACAGAGACAGCAATACAAAAGGGAATGTGAAGGTTAGGGAGGGTTTATCCTGCCTCTCAGGTGGACCGTGCTTGGCACAAACAAGGACACAAAGTTGACACCTTGTCATCTTTGCTGCAAAGGCAAATGTGCACAAATGATAGAAAATGGCTGCAGTAGAATGCAGAGTGGGCTGATTCTGTTACTGTTCTTTCCTTTTTTTTAAGTGGGATAAAGCTGTTTGATTGTGAGATGCCAATACGGGCAACTGCATTAATCATGCATTTACTGATTCAGTAATGCCACCAGCTGATGCCAATTTGCAATTCATTGGCCAATCATTGATCATCCAAGAATCCCCGCTACACATTTTGGCCTCCCTCAAGCAATCATGGGAATTACATTGTTTGCACTAATTGCCTCCTTGTCACGTCAGCTAAGCAAATGCAATCAGATGCCAACTTATAATTGTCGTCTGATCTTGGTGTTTATGAAAAACCTTCCATAACTGTCTCTGTAAGACAATGTTTCAGAGCTGCCATATTTGCACCCTGAACTCTAAATATACCAGCATATATTCCAGATGCATGGGCACCTTTTTTCTTGGGGGCAGGGTGGAACGGGCATTTGGTCCATTACGTAATACACTGACCTTCATTTATCAAAATTTGAATGTTGAGGTCATGTCTTTGTGGGACTTTTACAGCTTGACCTGACCTTGTTTGGATTATTGCTGAACACAAGTGATGATCTTCCTCTATGTCTATAACTGAAGCATCATTCTGCAAGGTAATTCATGTGGTTCTAATCTCATTAGCTCATTTATTTTGGGTAGTCATACTCGTTTGTTCATATAGTTTATACATCATTGATGCTATTCTGTTGCTTCCGAATGTTCAGACTGATGTTTGAACAACAGAAGACAATGGCAGTTCTCCTTTTCTGAAGAAAATACCTTCCGACTTTCTATCTCTGATCCAAACCTTCTGACCTAGTATCAAGGCTGTGATAAGGTCTTTGCTCCATGCCTGTTATTACATTGTTGTCTTTCCTCTTGTGGTCATTCTCAATTTCCCAGACAATCTCACGGTCTTAACATCTTACACTTGGTTCAGGGTTTCTGGTAGTCACGGAATTCTAGCTTTGAATCTTCTTTCCATAAATATGTCTCCTAGCTAGATATCCATAGCTTAAAGCTGTTGATTTGTAATTCAATGAAGCTAAATCACAATCTCTATTACTGACAAATAATGATAAGTTTTTTTACTATGCTATCAGCTTTTATATTGACCTAGGATTGACAGGAGAACTATTGACATGATTGAATCCTGATTCTGTTTTCCATATTCACAAACTGTGCACTGTCATCTGCAAATACGTGTGTGGAAAAGATTTTCTTTGGCGCTTTCATCATCATCCAGTTGTGGTAGTGTAAAGCTGAGAACCATTATCAGCCTGGAATATTACTGTACCATGACCAAGTTTGCCTTCCCTTGAAAGTCAATTACATCTAGTCCCAACCTCTACCAAGTCCTGTCTGGAAGGTGTGACAAAAACGTAGAGTATTGAACTCGCATTTTTGGAATTTAGTTCTTCTTTAGAAAAAGAATGAGGCAGATCAGTTTTGGATAATTCTATGAACGTTTTCGTTAAAGTCAGGAAGTCCATTTGGAACAGTGACCTGAATATATCAGGAATGCACATGACTACAGTGGAATCCCTTGGACAACCTCGGTGGTGCTAATGGGAAAAATATGTTTCTACTGTTAGTTTATGACGGCAGAGTAAACACATTAAGGGAATTCACTTGAATTAGACTTCAGATCAGAAGGTTCAAAGCTTTAGTTCAGAAGAATTCAGAGTTCAGTTCAGAAGAAAGAGTATTTTCTCTGAGCAGGGGAGTCAGTCAGTTTGGAGGAACCAGTCACCTCACCAGGTATAGTTTCTAATCTGTGAGGCTTCCAAACCAGAAGAGTTTGGATAGAAATCTTGAAGATATTAGAATTGAAAAAATTTAGGCCATCAGAATTGTAAGATGTTTAAGCCAGCAGACTTTGAAAGGAATCACAAAATTATCTCTACAGTTTAATAAAAGAAAGCATCATTTGACTAAAGATTTAATAAAGTTAGAAAGTGTATTAGTATTCTGGAATTGAGTGTCTGTATCAGATGGTATTGTGCAACAGGTTAAAGTTTTGTTTTGACGTTTGGGTTAAGATATTTCTGATTGTCCCTGATATATAGCCTTATTTGTTTCCCTTTCATTTATTAAACATGTTAAGAAACATTTTCTTTGACTCGTGTGAATATGTTTCAGTGATCAACCAACGTCATAGCTTAATGATATGATATATGAAGACATTTTGGGACCTGCCATCAGCCAGAATCACAACAGAACCTAGAGTTTGATAGGGACGCATTGTCTGACTATTAACTGCAATTATACGGCAGGGTGATATGACATTCTCAAGTTCTTTTAAAATGCCTGGACAGCAAACAGACTCCTGTGCTCAAACTCAACACTCAAATATTCCTAGATAACAAGGCATGGGGCTGGATGAACACAGCAGGCCAAGCAGCATCATAGGAGCAGGAAAACTTGACGTTTCGGGCCTAGACCCTTCGTCAGAAATTCCTAAGTGTCTTTTATGAATTGTACAAAGAATTCCTTTCCACATAGGTTTTGCTATTAAAACTCCAAGATTGAAAACTGGAAGATCATTTACTATGGTCAAAGGATACTTGTATTCATGATATCTGTGTAAAGACTGACTTGTTGGACTTTATTTCAATCAATTGCCTTGAGGGAATTCCCTGAACTGGTTGTATTCTATTTCTGCCTTCTAAACTTCTCGGAATTCCCTGTAATTTCTTCTCAGCATGCAGCAAAGAACTTGTAAACTCTTTTGACTGATAAAGATACATCTACCTCTTCAATAAAGAGTAAACCGTCTGCCTCAGTTTGATCGGATATAGCTGGAGAGAATGCATCAGCAGTGACCTGCATTTTCTTTGGTGTGTAGATTATCATATATTCATAACACATCTGCCTGCATCTGAAACTCTGGACCTTCAATAGCATTTTGACTATCTCTTTGGAATTTAAGAGTGAAAATTTCTGTTCCAGTAAAAACGCTGAATATGAATTCGACTGACCTTCTTCAACCGTCATCCTGCATCTGGTTGAGTGCATCACCCAAGCCTGCATCTGGGGCCACCCACTGTAGACAACCTGAGGTTGTAAAAAGCTATCACACTAGAATAAAGCAATTTAGATTTTATCTTGTCAAATGCTTTGGTCTCCTCGAAATTTCAAAGCCCTTTGTTCACCTTTTCTCTCAAACTACCTCTCAGAGCTTGTGTGGTTAGATCTAAGATTAATATGATTTTTCCCATTCCTTAAAATAACAGGATGTCATTGACACATTTTGGCTTTGAGAATTCACTTAGCACCTTTACTGTTATAGGTTCTACCATAATTGATTGATTGATTTATTGTCACGTGTACCGAAATACAGTGAAAAGCTTTGTTTACAAGCGGTACAGGTAGATCACAGCAAGGAAAAGATTTACAAATCAAAAAGACTTAGAGGCATACAGGTTGCATTACAGGTTACATTATTTGAGGCTAGGGTCCATTCAACAGTCAGATAACAGTGGGAAAGAAGCTGTTCCTGAACTTGCTTGTGCGTGTGTTCAGGCTTCTGTATCCTCTGCCTGATGGATGAGGTTGTAGGAGGTCATTACCAGGGTGCGATGGGTCTTTGATGATGCTGGCCGCCTTACCATGGTAGCGAGCCATGTAAGTAGAGCCCATGGATGGAAAGTTGGCTTCCGTGATGGTCTGGGCTATCCACACCACCTTCTGTAGTCTCTTCTGGTCCTGGGCACAGCAGTTGCCATACCAGGCCAATATGGACCCAGATAGTAAGCTTTCATGCCAAATTTCCTGAGCGACCTGAGGAAGAAGAGGCATTGTTGTGCCTTCTTGACTGTTGCATTTATGTCGGAAGTCCAGGACAGGACATCGGTTATCGTCACTCCGAGGAACTTGATGCTCTTCACTCTCTCAAACGCAGTTCTGTTGATGAAGATGAGTGCGTGTTCTCCTACCTTCTTTCAGATTCCTCCCTCCCTTGAATGATGTGTGCATTCATGTTCTTCAGAATTGAGACTTCCCACTCATTGTGAACCTTGCATTCTGCAGATGTTTTTAGAGATGCATGAACTCTGTGATCATGCTCCTGTTTTGCCAAGCGGTATTCTCCTATGTCCTCCATATATCAAATTTATTCCTTTTTTCACTTTGAGGAGACATTGTGCGTCGAAATATTTCTGGAGCTGATGATCTTTCAGATGGCAGGTGATTAAAACAAATGCACCCAAATAGAGTGTTAAAAATGGTTGACAACCTTGACTCAGGGTGTAGAGGTATTTGTCAAAAAAATACTATTAGCATCTACTTTCATCAAAAGTATCTGATTAGATAGTTTTACCAGAATGTCATCCAATGAAAAGTCATTTGGACTTCTCTCTGAACCATCTTATTCAATGGTATGAGCTCTCGACATATCCTGAGATTTCCATTGGGCTTGAGAACCGATTACCAGCCCTGAGCACCACTTTGTTGGCTCTGTCACGTCTAACATTACTCCACTATGTAGTGTACTGTCAAGCTGTGCTTTCAAATTCTCCAGAAATGACTGTGATACCTTCCTTGGGAGTGTGTAGACATCTTGGCTGAGTGACTTGAATTAATATGCTGTAATATTTAACCGTTAATGTTTCCAGACTTTAAAAAAGTTGTGAGAGTTTTTGATGACATTTCATTCTATTTTATTCTTTTAACACTGCTGTAAAAGATCACACCTTTATATTTTTTAGACTATGGACTGAAAATGAGAAAATTGGCACTACATTACAAAGGCAAGAAGGTACATGTAGTTGTTTGTAGTTTGGAAATACAATGAAGCTTACTGATGCAAATGAAACGATATTATAGTCTGGAGATATTGATTCCATTTGAATTCGTTTCGCTGGATTCATTTGTTGTAGGTTCAGGAGAGCTCAGCACAGCAACAACCATCTGATTGATCAGGTTACAGTTTACACAACCTTTATTAAGGGAGTGGAACAAAGAGAAGCAAGGAGACATCAATCTTTCTTCCTCCCCTTTCTCTGTATGGCTGCTTTCTCCAGTTTTTGTCAAAACAAGGGAAAGGTTATATTCAGAAAATAATTTTAAGACCCAAAAACTAACAGAAAGACCCAATCCATCCAAGAAGCCAGTAGTTACAGACTGATCATCATTTGGTAGATAGCATTAAGGCATCGTCAAAGAAATAAGGTTTTATAATACCAAACCATCTGGTTTTGTGATTTTGGACTTTGAACTATTTTCCTCTGTCTACTTTTTCCACTCATGATATTTCTGTTTTGTGTTACCACTCACGTGCCCTTATGTCTGTTTGTGTGGGAATTTTAAAGAGGGTAAAATTTAATTTCCACAAATTAGGGATCCTGTTCTTTTACTGTTCCTGTGAATTTAAGAGCTTTGCGACAATAGGGTTATTTTCACTGTTACTGAAGGAGCCTGGTGTGTTTTGCTTTGATCCTGGGCAGCAGTGAGTCAGACACAAATTTGGAGTTAAGGTAGTTTCACTGAATTTCACATTTTTCATAATTCTAAGGACAATGGAGTTCCAATTCCAATATATTTCCCTCGTGGGATAAACAGGAAACTGACGTGTACTGAAGTGAGAACACGAGACACAACAGTTTGGGATTCACCACAGACAATACGCTTGAGCCTGGATTCAGATTTACTCTGTGTGGAGCTGGATGAACACAGCCCCACACCTTGTTATCTCGGATTCTCCAGCATCTGCAGTACCTATTATCTCTTTCAGATTTACTCTGTTTTTTTCATTTCAAGTCCTGCCTGGTGATGGTCTGTATGACCAGGAATTTGTTAGCAGTCATCCTTCCCCACACTGCACTTTACACACCCAGGAAAGCAAGGCGTAAGAGGTTAACTCATTTAAAACATATCTACTAGCACAGAGTTAAAGCTGGTCTCACTGCTTCAGCAATTGGTAAGGCACGAGGCAGAGTGCTTTGTCACTCTAATGGAGGAGGGAAGATGTCAGTAGAGTCAATGCCTATTGTTCTCCAAACTGTGAAAACAGTCAAATACCAAAGATATCCTCACTATGTTAGATAATAATACAGGATGTAGCAGGAAGCGTCAAGAGAGAGAGAGAAGAAAATAGAACTAAATTTGTTAAAAACAAATGGAAGCCTAAGTTATCAATGTTCATAGCTCAATCAGAGATAGTAAGAATTGCCGATGCTGGAGTCAGAAATAACACAGTGTGAGGCTGGAGGAACGCAGCAGGCCAGGCAGCATCAGAAGAGCAGGAAAGCTGACGTTTCGGGTCAGGGTACTTCTTCAGAAATGGGGGAGGGGTAGGGGGCTCTGACATAAATAGAGAGAGGAGGGGTGGGGCTCGGGAAGGTAGGTGCGATGGTGATAGTGAGTATGCAGTTGTGGGATTGGTCCAGTTGTGGGAGGAGCGGATAGGTGGGAGAGAAGACAGACAGGTCAAGGAGGTGGTAATGAGAGGGAGGCTGGTCTTGTGATGAGGTCGGAGGTGGGGATATTTTGAACCTAGTAAAGTCCACATCGAGACCATTGGGTTGTAGGATTCCAAGGCGGAATATGAGGTGCTGCACCTCCAGTTTCCGGGTGGCAACATTGTGAGACTGAGGGAGGCCCAGGATGGACATGTCGTCCAGGGAGTGAGAGGGGGAGTTGAAGCGGTTCACGACAGGGAGGTGTTGTTGTTTGTTGCAAACCAAGCATAGGTGCTCTGCAAAGCGGTCTCCGAGCTTCCTCTACATCGGTGACACCAACCAACATTCGGATAGTCAAGGTCTGATTAGATATAGTCAGCATGGATTTGCACACAGGACGTCATGTCTGACAAATATTTTAGAGTTTTTCAAAGAGGTAACCAAGAGGATGGATGAGGGTAGGGCAGTGGATGTTGTCTATACGGACCTTAGTAAGACCTTTGACAAGGTCCCACACGGAAGGCTAGTCATTGAAGGTTGAGTCACGTGGGATCCGGGGAGAGCTAGTGAATGGGATTCAAAATTGGCTTGATGACAGGAAGCAGAGGATGATTGTTGAAAGTTGTTCCTCAGACTGGAGGCATGTGACTAGTGGTGTGTCAGAGGGGTCAGTGACTCCGTGACTCCCTTGTCCACTCCACACTCCCCTCCAACCCCACCACCCCCGGCACTTTCCCTGCAACCGAAGTAAGTGCTACACCTGCCCCTACACCTTCCCCCTCACTCCCATCCCAGGCCCTAAAAAGAACTTCCACATCAAACAGATGTTCACCTGCACATCTGCTAATGTGGTATACTGTATCCGCTGTTATCGTTGTGGTCTCCTCTTCATCGGGGAAACCAAGCGGAGGTTTGGGGACCGCTTTGCGGAACACCTACGCACAGTTTGCAAGAAACAACTACACCTCCCAGTCACGAACCATTTCAACTCCCTCCACCCACTCCTCGGACGACATGTCCATCCTGGGCCTCCTGTATTGCCACAATGACGCCACCCGAAAGCTTCAGGAACAGCATCTCATTTTTCGCTTGGGAACCCTGCAGCCCAAGGGTATCAATGTGGACTTCACAAGCTTCAATATCTCCCCTCCCCCAACCGTATCCCAAAACCAGCCCAGCCAGTCCCCCCATCCCTAACCATTTTTCCTACCTCAAGCCCCACCCCCATCTCCTACCCACTAACCTCATCCCGCCCCCTTGACCTGTCCGTCATCCCTGGACTGACCTATCTCCTCCCTAACTCCCCACCTACACTCAGCTTCACTGGCTCTAACCCCGCCTCTTTGATCTGTCTGTCTCCTCTCACCCTATCTTCTCCTTTATCCATCTTCTATCCGCCTCCCCCTCTCTCCCTATTTATTTCAGAATCCCCTTCCCCTCCCCCATTTCTGAAGAAGGGTCTCGACCCGAAACGTCAGCCTTCCTGCTCCTCTGATGCTGCTTGGCCTGCTGTGTTCATCCAGCTCCACTCCATGTTATCTCAGATTCTCCAGCATCTGCAGTTCCTACTATCTCTACTAGCGGAGGAAACGTGTTTGATGTTTTGCAACACATTCGAGTTGCATGAGATGGTTACTAAGGGGTTGATTAATATTATAATCTTTCCATCGTTGCAGATGAGTCATGGAGACGTGATGGCGGGAATGGCATTGGTCTGAATGGGTTACAATATAAACACTTATTCAGGGGTAGTAACTCACTCAGAGATAGTAAGAACTGCCGATGCTGGAGTCAGAAGTAACACAGTGTGAAGCTGGATGAACACAGCAGGCCAGGCAGCATCAGAGGAGCAGGAAGGCTGATGTTTTGGGTCGGGACCCTTCTTCAGAAATGACCACAGCCTTTATTATAGAATCAAATTTAAACACTGCTTGAAGCATGGGGCTGATAAGGATTGAAGGTGTAAAGAAACAGTAATGGGTTGGAATTTAGGTTATCTTGTAATAGTAAAATGTACTACAAAAGCGCGGTATTGTGAATGAACGAATGAAAGAATGAAATGCTGTATAGTAAATATAATGTGTTGGTGAGTGGGTTAGTAAAAGAGTTGTGAATGAATTTATTAGTAAATTTAGAACGCTTGTGAATGGGTTGTTAAAGAGGCCTATTTTACATACTTAATTCTTTCTAAACATGACCACAGTTGAGCTCCATTTGATTGTATTCCTGTGACAAGATTACAGGTGGTGCCCACAAGTCATTTCAGAAGATGGATGATATAAGCTATTCCAAACACTTCTTGTTACAAGCTAAACTGCAAAGCCTCCTGTTTTAGAGTTATACAGCACGGAAACACATGCTTCAATCCAATTAGTGCCGACCAACATCCCAATCTCACCTCGTCCCATTTGCCAACATTTGGCCCTTACCCCTCTAAACTCTTTCTGTTGCGTGGAGTTTTAGACAATGTTAGGTTGCACTTCTGGAAAAGATCCAGCTAAACACTAAGAATTTTTCAAAATGTTAATTTGTTTGAAATCCTTAACTATACACGTGTGAGTTAAGCACGGGGCCTGAGCTGCACAGCTTCTTCCACCATCATGTGTTCATGACACCATTATTGACACAGCTTCATGTGTCAATGCTCAATAGGCAGCTTATGACCTCTTTCTTCAGGGCAATTATTAATGGGTAATAGACACTGGCCTAGTCAGTAACTCCAACCTCCCAGGAACAAATATATAAAGAATAGTTTCAGAGATAACCTCAGGGAATCTCTCTCCCACTGCAACTCTCTCATCACCTCTTCAGCCTTGAAACTGCTCGACCACATCCTGAAGCAAACCAGGTACGCAGGAACAGCAAATCATATTCAGCCTGGGAACCCTGCAGCCCAATGGCATCAATGTGGATTTCACAAGCTTCAAAATCTCCCCTCCCCCAACCGCATCCCAAAACCAGCCCAGCTCATCTCCACCTCCCTAACCTGTTTTTCCTCTCACCTCAAGCCACACCCCCATCTCCTATCTACTAACATCATCCCGCCCCCTTGACCTGTCCGTCCTCCCTGGACTGACCTATCTCCTCCCTACCCCACTACCTACACTCACCTTTACTGGCTCCATCTCCGCCTCTTCGACTTGTCTGCCTCCTCTCCACCTATCCTCTCCTCTATCCATTTTCTATCCGCCTCCCCCTCTCTCCCTATTTATTTCAGAACCCTCTTCCCCTCCCCCATTTCTGATGAAGGGTTTAGGCCCGAAACGTCAAGTT
Organism: Ginglymostoma cirratum; assembly: GCA_024137785.1. Classification (NCBI taxonomy): domain Eukaryota; kingdom Metazoa; phylum Chordata; class Chondrichthyes; order Orectolobiformes; family Ginglymostomatidae; genus Ginglymostoma; species Ginglymostoma cirratum. Next base: position 6,480,461 of record JAHRHZ010000035.1, on the reverse strand, counting down.
TTCCTGCTCCTATGATGCTGCTTGACCTGCTGTGTTCATCCAGCCCCATGCTTGTTATAAAGAATAGTTAACCCTTTACTCCGAATTGAGCAACTGAATTCAGAAATATAATTAATTCAGATTTTGAACTGACAAATATTGCAGCAGAGGTTGGAAATTTGTTATTGGGGTAACTCAATTTCCGACTGGACATTTAGCACCTGATTCCAGACAAATAAGAGAATTCAGATTGCATATGAATTTTATGGGCTTCACCATCTCCTGGTGCACAGCAAGAGCAACACTGATACTAGACATAAATGTGCCACATTTGTGGAGATTCTGGTTTGCGATCAGTAATTTGTTGGTTTTTAGGTGGTTCGAATCACTCCAGATTCCTGGTGCTACACTTAGAAATGTGAAATGGAGAAGACAGTAGATAGGTGTTTCAGGGCAAAAGAATCTCTGTGTTTATTTAAAAAAACGACCATATTACAAGAAATAAAAGGCAAATACAAAACAGTGAAATTGACACTATCAAGTATACAGAGGACAGTACTTCAAAACACTATTAATTTAAACATAGGTTAAATACTACTCGAAGCTAAACAATAGTTTAATCAGGCTTCTTAACTTTGGGATTCCCTGCATCGTTACCACCCACCTTCCCCTCCCTGCTAGCTAGGTTGGATACTTTGGGGTCTCAAAAATATAAGGTCACAACTAGGGATAAGCGTGATTTTGAAATACAGCTGGCCATTCCCAATTGCCACAGCTGGTGCCTCGATGAGCACTTGGGACAGTGTAGGCCTTAAGTCCAGGCTGAGTCCGCTGATGCAGTAGGACGCATTTTGGGTTTTTCAAGTGAGTACTTGGTTTTATATTACTCTGTGGTGGTTTTTTTTGAGCCGGTTTTCACCTCAGGATGTGTCTGAGGCCTTGTCAGTCCAGTCGATGGTTTTCGGAGGCCATAGGTTGTCAGGTCTGCTGGTCGTGGTTAATTTGCCTTTGGTTCTCCCGGTTCAGAACAGACCCATGTTGGTAGGTTTCAGGGAGATAGCTGTGCAGATAGTTCTCGGGGAGAGTAGCTCTCTGGGATCCCCCTTCTGGAGACAGCTGTGGGAATGACCCTGGGGATGGTTGCTCTTTCAGATCCCTCTGCTGGTGGTAGCTGTGCAGATAGCCCTTGGGGAGATAGCTGTTTGGGATCCCTCTGTGGTTCTAGATTCTGAAGCTGCTTGTTGGGCCCGGAGCCTGTGGCGAAACTGTTTCTGCAGGAGCTTGTTGTTGAAAACGCTCCCTCTCTCCCAGATCAGGCCTGGCAGTTATACAGACTGTGTCCCCTGTTATCTCCTCTCAAATCTGTGCTATCCATTGTGTTTCTGGTGTTCCCTTTTAGGTCAGTAAGCTTCCTGACAGTGAAGAGTAGATATGAATGTATTTTGCTTAAGTGGAATGTCCAGTAGCTCTGTGCATGAATATTGGTCAAAGTTGAATGTCTAGTAGCTGCAGAGGCCCTGTTCCATCTGGGTTTGGTAGGGTCTAGGCCTGGTTAACTGTTCTTTTACAGTGAATGTATGATTGGAATTTCGGGCTGATTGTTCCAAGCAGCCATCTCTGTCTGTGTTATTTTCCCAGGGCATAGCCCAACTGCTTTTTTTTAAACGTTTACAAGTTATTTGCAGATGCCTGGATTTTGGTCCGGTGTTTCAGATTATGGGATTTTTGGATTGGTCAGTGAGGTGGGAGAGGCGGATCAGTGGGAGAGAAGATGGACAGTTTGTGTCAGGTCAAAGAGGCGAGGATGAGAGGGAGGGTTGGTCATGGACTGAGGACAGGGGTGGGGAGATATTAAAACTGGTGAATTCCACGTGTAGGCCATCGGACTGTAGGCTCCCAAGGTGCAATATAAGGTGCTGCTCCTCCAGTTTATGGGTAGCATCATTATGAAGGATGCCCAGGATGGACATGTCACCCAAGCAGTGGGAGGGGAGTTAAAATGGTTTGCGACCGGGAGGTGGTGTCGTTTGTAGCGAACAGAGCGCAGGTACTCTACAAAGCGGTCTCCAAGCCTCCGTTTGGTCTCACCGATGTAGAGGAGGCCACATCGGGACCAGCGGATGCAGTAGACCACATTAGCGGATTTGCAGGTGAACCTCTGTCTGATGTGAAAGCTTTGCTTTGGGCCTTGAATGGAGGTGAGGGGGGAGGTGTAGGGGCAGGTGTAGCACTTCCTGTGGTTGCAGGGAAAGGTGCTGGGGGTGGTGGGGCCACTGGGGTTAGTAGGGAGTGTGGACAGGACAAGGGAGTCATGGAGTGAGCAGTCCCTACGAAAGGCAGATAGGGGTGGGGAGAGAAATATCTCTTTGGTTGTGGGGTCAGATTGCAAGTGGCAGAAGTGGTGGAGAATGATACGTTGGATGCAGAGGTGGAGTGTTATGTGAGGATAAGGAGAATTCCGTCTTTAATTTTGTCGGGGGGAGGGGCTTTGAGGGAAGAAGTGCAGGAAATGCAAGGGATGTGGTTAAGGGCATTTTCAATCACCGGGTGGAGGATGTTACGGTCCTTGAAATAGGACGACATCTGGGATGCCTGGGAGTGGAACATCCCAACTTGGGAGTAGGGGATCATAGTCTTGCAGGAGGGTGGGTGAGAGAAAGTGCACTTTAGGTACCTGTGGGAATCGGTGGGCTTGAAATAGATGTCAGTTTCGAAATGGTCACCAGAGATAGAGACAGAGAGGTCCAGGAAGGAGACAGAGGTATCGGAGATGGTCCACGTGAATTTGAGATTAGAGTGATAGGTGTTAGTAAAGTTGATGAACTGTTCAAGCTCCTCATGAGAGCACGAGGCAGCATTGATACAGTCATCGATGTAGCGGAGGAAGAGGTGGGGGATGGGGCCAGTGTAGCTGTGGAAGATGGCTTGTTCCACGTAACCTACAAAGAGGCAGGCATAGCTTGGACCCATGCGGGTTCCCCCACCCCCTTTGTCTGTAGGAAGTGGGAGGATTTGAAAGAGAAGTTGTTGAGATTGAGGACAAGTTCGGCTGAGCGGATGAGGGCGTTGGTGGAGGGGGACTGGTCGGGCCTGCGGGAGTGGAAGAAGCAAAGGGCTTTTAGGCCATCTGTGTGGGAGAAACAAGTGTACAGGGATTGGATGTCCATAGTGAAGATGCGGTGTCTGGGGCCACGAAATTGGAAGTTTTGGAGGAAGTGGAGGGCGTGGGTGGTGTCACAGACGTAGGCGGGGAATTCCTGGACTTGGGGGAGTAAATGGAGTCGAGATAGGTGGCGATAAGTTCAGTGGGGCAGGAGCAGGCAGAGACAATGGGTCGGCCAGGGCAGACGGGTTTATGGATTTTGGGAAGGAGATAGAAACAGGCGGTGCGGGGTTGGGGAACAATAAGGTTGATGGCTGTGGGTGGGCAGTCACCTGAGGTGATGAGGTTGTGAATCGTTTTAGAGATGATGGTTTGGTGGTCAGGGATGGGGTCATGATTGAGGGAGCGTTAAGAGGAGGTGTCAGAGAGCTGGCGCCTGGCCTTGGCGCTGTAGAGGTCAGTGCGCCATACTACAACTGCGCCTCCTTCATCTGCAGGTTTGATAGTGAGGCTAGGGTTGGACCAGAGGGCTGCACGTTCAGTGAGGGAGAGGATGGAGTGGCTGAGAGGGGTGGAGAGGTTGAGGCGATCAATCTTGCAATGGCAGTTGGAGATGAAGAGGTCGAGGGAGTGTAGGAGACCTTGGGGTGGTGTCCAGGGAATGGGGGTGTGTTGGAGGTGGGAGAAGGTGTCAGTAGAGGGTGGGTTAGACATACGGTTAAAGAAATAGACGCAGAGGGGGTGGAAAAAGCGCTTGACATCCAAGCATGAGCGGTATTCATTGATGTACGGGTGGAGGGAAATGAAGGTGAGTTCTTTACTGAGGGCTGACCATTTGTCCTCAGTGAGGGGGAGGTCTGGGAGGGTTATAGCGAAGACCCGGCAGGGTTTGGGGCTGGGTGTAGAGTTGGGTGTAGAGCTGGGGCTGGGTGTGCGAGTGGAGTCAGTGACGTTGTTGGTTTTGGCAGTGGTGCCCTCAATGTGGGCAGTGGAACAACGGTGGGACCGGTGCACTTGGTGTCAGTAATGGAAGTGCTGGTGTCCGCAGTGTTAGTGGCAGCAGCAGCCGTAGCAGTGGTATGGACGGCAGCAGCTGAGGTGACAAGGTCAGTGGCGTCAGCGGGAGAGGTGATGATGACCACATGGGTAAAGGCGCCAGGCACATTGTGTGGGAGCTCCTGGATAGGGTTGAGGACTTGTGGGGGTGGAAGGGGCCTATATGGTGGGGAAAGCACAGGTAAGTTTAGTGTACTTACGGTTTTTAATGTCAGATCAGGCGGGGAAAAAGCTTTGGTTAATGTTGTTGATCTTGTTCATGAATGAAAAACAGAAGAGGTCCTTTGCAGGTTTGGGAGGAGGAGGCTCTGAGCTGGGGTATGGTTGATTGTTGTACCAAAGTAATGAGCCATTGGCTAACTGTAGCTGTCCTGGCTCTTGAGAAGAATTTACCACTCCCTGTTCCTTCCCCCTAACTCTGTAAAACCTTACATTTCAACTACATTTCCGATTCCTATTTGGAAATTTCTGTTCAATCTGCATCTACCACCTTTTTAACAGTGCATCCCAATTATAATCATTTACAGCACGAGAACAATTCTGTTTCTAGGTATTTTTCTCAGTCACTATTAAGATAGATGGTGTAATGATCGCAGCTATCTTTATGACATGCAGTTTAAAAGACCTGAGAATGATTGCTGGAATATTGATGAGGATCTTGAGTATATATTGTCTGGGTTTGACACAATAGTAACTCATTATAGACTCGAAGACATGTTTCATTTATACACAGAGGAACCTTCGCCATAATTTTATTGCCTAATCAAATTCATGTAGCCATTCCTACCACAGCCCAACAACATCACCGGGCATTTGTATAGCAGACTGAATACAATAAAACATCCCAAAGTGCTTCACAAAATCAAAATTGACACAGAGCCAAATCAACAGACTCATGTGCAGATGAAAGAAGCAATGTCTTATGAAGAAAGAAGTTGCAAGATAAAGAAAATTAGAGAGGCAATTCCAGAGGGTAGCGCCTTGGCAACTGAAGGCATGGCAACAATTGTGGAAGCAATTAATATATGATCAAAATTAGAGGAGCGCAGAGAAGGTGTTGTGATACCGGAGGAGTTACAGAGATAGGAAGGGGTGGAGGAACGTGAAAACAAGCATGTGATTGATAGAATGGGCCTGTTACTTAATCAGAACCAGCGTAGTTTAGGGAGAAGAGGGGTGATGGGTGGAAGGGACTTGGATGGAGTTCTGATATAGGTGACAGGGGAAGTATCCTAGTTTATGCAGGCTTAAAAAATGGGACTACATGGAATAGCCAAAGTGTGAGGAAAAAGAGGATTCAATAAAGGTTTCCCCAGCAGATGTGCTAAAGCAGAGTGGAGGGACAGGAGTGCGGTTCACTAGGCTGCTACTGTGAATGGCAGGAATGTTACATGAGAAAAGGTATATCCAACTGGGCTCGAAACTACCGGAGTTTAGAAAAATTGAGAAAAGACCAGTAGTGGACAGACCAGATGCAGGGAGGATGCTCCTCTTGTTGGGGAATCTGGAATTAGGGATCACAGTCTCAGGACACAGGGTAGACCATTCAGGACTGAAACGAAGGAAATTTTTTTTCATTTAAAACCGGCTTGGAGCTTTGTAGCCGACTTGTGTTCCCAGTTTCTGTATTTCTACTGAATCCCCTATGGTTAGCTACCTCTGAGAAGGTCACAGTGAATTTCTTACTCAAATTGTTGCAACCTGCATTGATTACAATCTTTCACAAAGACTTTGGCAACTGCAACAAAAAAAAGTTGCTGGAAAAGCTCAGCAGGTCTGGCAGCATCTGTGAAGGTAAAAACAGAGTTAACGTTTCGGGTCCGGTGTCCCTTCCTCAGATCTGATAGTGGCTGGGAAAACGTCAGTTTGTAGGGAGGTGGGTGGGGTAGGGAGTAAATGATAGGATAGAGCCCGAAGAGAGAGAAAGACAGTTGGACAGACAAAGGAGTTGCTGACGATCAGGCTGGGAGGGGGAATAGTTGTTAATGGGGACTGTTAGTGACTAACAACAGGGGGTGTGTAATGATTGGCTATGTGGCAACAGGGCCTGGTGTGTATGGGGTAGCGGGCTGGGACATGGGAGAGCTTAGGCCCTAAAATTATTGAACTCAATATTGAGTCCAGAGGGCTGTAGGGTCCCCAAGCAGAAAATGAGTGTCCAAAATATAGCTAACAATAGTAAATAAATCCTTTCTCATTTCGAGAGACCAATGTGGTACACAATACTCCAGGTTCATTCTCACCAAGGCCCTGTATAACTGCAATAAGAGTCCAATATTACTCTTCTATGACTATGAAGAGTCATACCTGACTCAAAATATTGACTCTTGTTTCTCTCTCTGCAGACTGCTACCAGACTTGCTGAATTTCACCAGCACTTTCTGTTTATATTCCATTTTTCTCAAGCTGGTTTTTGCATGTCATTGGCCAAAACGTTCTATTTTGCCTACATCTGGGAACAAATGAGTTCAGTCTTGACTGACTCAGCGCGTCCGTCATGAGAAAGCTCACCGAATCGAGATCCAACCAGCTTGTTTGGAGCTGACAGGTGACCTTCTCAGCAAATTGTGAGCTTTGATGTTGAGGTCCCACCTTGCCAGAAGACGGCGGCCAATCAGAAGAAACTCCCTCCCTTTGTACCCTGTCCTTACTCCTGATGAGTCATATATTGGGATAAATGGAGACATCCCACCAAAACGACAACAGATCCTAATGTGCCCTCCTTGCCACCTTCTTAATCACCTCTTGGGAGGGAAAAGTTGCAGCCATAGTGTTTCATTCTCTATCTATGGCTTACTCAGTGGAGGTAATGGCCTCAGGGTCTTTCTCACAGGCATACTAATCCCAGAGACCCAGGGAATGTTCTGAGCACCCAGGTTCAAATTTTGCCGTGGAATTTCAATTGAGGAGAAAAGAAATCTGGGATTAAGAGTCGAATGATAATCATGGATCCATTGTCAATTGTCAGGAAAAAGCCTTCTGGTCTACTAATGTTCTCTAGGGAAGGACATCTGTCAGCCTTACCCGAACTGGCCTAAGTGTAACTCCAGGGCCACAGTACTGTGGTTGACTTTCAAATGCTGTCTGGGCAATTAGGAATGGGCAATAATTACTGGCCTGGTCAGTGACAGCCACATCCCATGAACAAAAATGAAAAATAACTGTCAGGTCATCTGTATCCACATTTGATAGAGAGAAGGCCACAGGAGAAGATAACATTCCCTTGGTAAGACCACAACAATTTGGTGTGACTAAGGAAGAACATACTCATTTTATGGAAAGTGGAAGAAAGTTCCACTATTACTGCCTGAGAGGATTATTTTACAATACATTGACTATAGATCTTTATATCATCATTGAAAAATAAGTTATTCTTCAGAATAGAAACTGAGAAACACAGAGAATACGAGTAGTAGTAGGCCATTTGGGCCTTCATAGCTGCTCTACCATTTATAATGATCATGGCTGATCCTTCAACTGTTCCTGCTTTTCCTCCATATCCGTTGACCCTTTTAACCCTAAGTGCTATACCCAACTCTTTCTTGAAATCCTACAAAGTTCTGGTCTCGACTGCTTTCTGAAGTAGCAAATTCCATCGGCTCACCAGTCTCTGGGTGAAGAAATTTCTCCTCATCTCAGTCCTAAACAGTTTACCTGGTATCATTAGACTGTGGTCCTCAATTCAAACTCCCCTGTTATCTGTAACATCCTTCTTGCATCTATAATGTCTAGTCCTGTTGGAATTTTATAGGTTTCTACGAGGTCCCCACTAATTGTTCTGAACTCGAACAAATAATCTTAACCGATTTAACTCACATCATACATCAGTCCTGCCATTCCCGTCTGGTAATCCTTTACTGCACTCCCTATATAGCAGGGACTTCCTTCCTCAGACTAAATCCGCACACAATATTCCAGGTGTGGCCTCACCAAGGCCCTGTAAAATTGCAGCAAGACATGCCTGCTCCTGGACTTGAATGGTCTGTCTGTGAAGGCCAACGTATCACTTGCCTTCACCATCCACTGCACCTGCATGCTTAGCATTGGGGACTGGTGTACAAGGACTCCCAGGACCCATTACACAATCCCCTCTCTTCATTCATAGTCATTCAGATAATGATCCGCCTCCTCGTTTTTGCTGCCAAAGTGGACAACCTCACATTTATCTGTATTTTACTGGATCTGTCTTGTCTTTGCCCAATCACTCAACTTGTCCAAATTACACAGAAGCATCTCTGCATCCACCTCACATGTCATCCTCCCACCCAGCTTTGTGTCAGTTCAGATTCGGAGATGTTGGCCTTGACAGGGTCAATGCTGGGAGATGTTTCCCTTGGTTGTGGAACATAGAACCAAGTGCCATCATCACTCAGAGAGTTATAAAGCTTTCAGAATTCTCTACTCCAGAGAGCTATGGATGTTGAGCATCTTCCTGATTTATGGATAGGAAGAAATATGGGTACAGGAATGTGGAGCTTCTTTAGAAGATCAGACATGATCTTAATGAATGGCAGAGCAGGCTGGAAGCATCAAATGGCCAAATGCAGTTCTTGTTCTGTTATATCCTCACTTACCAAGGTGTTACCCACATTGAAAAGTGTAACCAATGTGCTGAAATTTACATATTTTTTTGTAAATTTTTTTCATATAAGTTGTCAAAGTCTAAGTTTGACCACAAGAGAATTAGTGCGATTGGACGGTAATTTTTCTTTTTTAATCATAAAAGGTAGAGGATGAAGACAGTTTCATATCAGATTCACATCTTCTATGTGATGCCCCAATATAAGTCCCTGAGGATCACCAAACAGGGATCATTTCCAGGAGAAGTGTAGCATTTTGCCCAGGCTTAGTTGGCCAGTTTATATATTGAACGAAATTCCACTCGTTCTTCCTCACGTTAGGGAATCTATTCCTTTAACTCTGCCATATAAGGTTCAATATTGCAGCAAAACAACACTGCTCCCCTCCAAACCCCAACACAAACTCATACATACACGAGCGTTTCTCTGATTTCTCTGATTGTGGGGAAGGGCCACAATGCAAAACCATTTCTTGAGGTGATGCTCCAACACAAGGGAGTGAAGTTGATCTAATCTACATGATAGGAGTACCTCTGGTGTCAGGAATTCAGCTAGCAGGACCATTAATCTAAGTCCAGCAAAAAGAATATCAATCTGTTATTCAACCTCCACAGTGTGCCACAGATGACATTCCCTTGTAAACAAGGCACTATGTTCTATTAAGTAGTTGATCATCTGTACCTATACTACCGTGACCACCTTCAAATCCTTTCAGAACTAAAGATGGGACCCATTCGACTGAGGGGAACTGGAGGATAGAGATGACACCCATTCAGGAACAATAGCTGCTCATATTTCCATCATCAGGATATTTTTAGCAAGACTTAACTGTTTGAATAGCCTAAGTGTACTTTTTCCACATAATGTTTTTTGCAGTACATTGCCAAAAATGATAAAATAAAGAAATTGTAGTTACATATAGTGCCTTTTGCAAACTCAGGTTACTCTAAATTGTTATAGAGTCGAATAAATATTTTTGAAACAGCCATGTAAGGAAAAGGCATACCCAACACAGCCACAAACCCAAACCTAAATCAGAGTCAACTGAGATGTCAAAAGAATTGCTCATTGATGACATAGACATGCTCATTTGAAGTTCTCAGTTCAACTCAGCACTCATGCCTATGAATGGTATAAAGCTTGCAGTCATCCCAGAAGGTAAATAGGAAGACAAGCAATGTTTGTCTCTCAGCAAACACTGATGGTCCCTTTATTCAAATATGAGTGCGCGGACCAGTTCAAGTGTTTCACGGTTATTACTTTTTTATTCAAATAATCTCACATACATCATGCTAATGAGGTTTAGGACATTAGCTGCTGCTGTGCTTGTTCAATATGTGAAACAAATTGGAATCATTAAGAAAACCATTAGTCACAAATGAATGAGGGCGAACGTGGGATGTCTGTGATTTTTACACTCATTCCAAGCAAATTATAGAAATCTGTCCTTGAAAAGAACCAAAACCTGGATGAACTTTGTAAATAAATCAAAAGGGAAGGTAAGCAATGAGTACATAACACAGTGTGACAGAGCAAGGTTGGCTATTGAGGGCACTGCTGAGTTACAAAAGCTGACATGAAAGTCAACTTCATATTCCGTTTTTCTCTGCTCATTAATAACAAACAAACATAGATCTGCCAAAGAACTTGGCTGAATGTCGACCTGCTCCTTGAAATTTCTTCCATGAATATAAATTTTGGGTCACATTGATCTGACGATTTATTGAACTCATGAGGGTAACATGACTTTCGAAGCGTCTATTCAAAATTGTGTAGCTACATGTAATTTACATTAACCCATTGTTAGAGTAATCCAGCTGTACGCAGAGTGCAGATACTGGAAATCTGAAAATAAAAACCCAAACTTGTTGAAATATTCAACAGGATTGGTGGATGGAGAAACAGAGTCAATGCTTGAGGTCAATGACTTTACAGCAAGACTTTAAAAAAGTTAGAAATGTAATACATTGTAAACAAGTGAAAAAGGAAAGTATGGCGTCAAAGAATGAAAGGGAAAGTTGTGACAGAGTGGAAGGTATAGTGATTGTGACAAGGTCAGCCAGTTGGACGTTATAGAATAGGAGTTCCCTGGTTGGGCCAGGTTAACAGCCCCAATCAGGGACCCCTGGCTGACAGATATAAACAGGAGTGTCAGACATCCTGTTAAACTCTAAGAGCTAGCACTGAGGAAGCCAGACCAGTGTCAAGTAGAATGTATTTGTAAACAAGGGGTGACTTTGTGATGGGATACCAGCCTCTGTGGAGTTATTTCAGAGAGCAGGAGATACTTGATGACAAAGGTAATCAAGTTGCAAGGCTAAACAGAGCGGTAATGGGACCAATGTGTCCAGAAGAGGTGTGAATGGCAAGATCCTAAATAGCTTGAAAAATATGAGAGAAAGATAAATCAAAAAGATGAAAGAAAATGAAACAAAAAGGGGACAGAAGATAAATGCAAACAGACGTATTAGGATCAGAAATTGGTCATTAAGCCTGTTCCTCCATTCAATACGATTGTGGCTAATCTGTTTCTGCTCCATATCCCATCTGTCCCAATAACCCTGATTCCCTTACTTAACAACAACCTATCACACCCACCTTAAAATTAGTCAATGAAATTGCAGTCTAAAATTGTTAAACTCATTTTTGATGTATTGTGGCTTTCTACATATTAGTTCACGCAACTTGTACCACAAAGACTCAGTTTCTTATTGAAGCAGGTATCTGGAAGTTGATCAATAACTAACTGGATAAATTAGTATGACAACTCAGACTCATGTACATCTGGGCTCCATACTTATATTACCGTTAATTTAATAGTTACATCTGCTGACACCAAAGACACATGTACAAGAGCGATAAAAAGCTAGCAAACAAAAAATGAAATGAACTGGATAAAAGACTAATTTAAAAAAATGTCAAGTTAAGCAGATTATATATGCACCACAGAAAGCATTCTATGTGGATGCATCATGGCTTGGTATGACAACTCCTCTGCCCAGGACTGTAAGAAACTGCAGAGAATTATGAACATGACCCAGTCCATCACAGAAGCCGATCTTACATCCACTGACTTCATCTATACTTCTCGCTGCCTCAAAAGGGAAGCCAACAAATCAAAGACCCCTCCCGCCCCGTTATAACTTCTTCCAACCTCTTCGTTGGGCAGAAGATATGAAAGCTTAAATATGCTGACCAAGGGTTTCAGGAACAGCTTCTTCCCAGCTGCTATTAGGCTTCTGAATGGACCTCTCAAATTTCAAATTTACTGGCAATATTGCTGCTTGTGTATCCTCTCTGCAGCCATAACATTGTATTCTTCGCTCTGTTGTACTGCCGTAATGCACTTTGGTATGATCTGCCTGCATTGCACGCAAAACAAAACTTTACACTGTATCTAGGTACATGTGTTAATAATAAATCAAGTCACGACATCAAATCAAAGATGTTGTTTTTAAAAGTTAAATCAGCCTTTTTTATTGTATATGAGAGAATGAGAAAAATTGATGTAAATGGAAATTATCAGTGGAATGTTGGTGTTTGCAAACACTTTGTAATTGTGTATGTAGTTGACTCGATGACTGACTAACTGCCTAATTGGCTGACTAATTAACATCCAACCATAAGAAGAGTAAAATGGCAACTTCTTATATTCGAGTGTCACACATCTTAATGTCATCTAGCTGTTTTAAAGGTGTAGTGCTTTTCTGAGATCGGTGCAATCATATAAGTTTTTTAAATCCAGAAGATCGTTAATCCCTAAACAAAAGGTGAAGTGTTGATCTTTGAGGTGAGTTTACCTCTGACCAATTGGCACTTCACATTTAAGGTCATGCATCAAGATGATTCTCCATCTTAAAACCACTCTTAATCACAATGATCTCAGCCTCCTGCACTGTTCCAGCGAAGTTCAGACTAAATTTGAGAAAGAGAATCTAACTTTTCGATTGGTACTTTACAGTCTTCCAGGCTCAAATTAAATTGAACAATTTTATATCACAACCTTGCCTCTATTTACTTTCCTTTCAGTCTGCTTTATTTTCCCTCATTTCTTTCTTTTCCTTTGCCTTTTTCTTTGCTTTAGCACAGCATCTTATGCATCCTTCTATTAATGCCTTTTCCCCACTCTCTTTTTTCTTTCATTTGCTTAAAAAAGAGAATACATTACTAACGTTCCACCGAAAGGTCGTCAGCCTTAAAAGTTAACTCTGTTTCTTTTTCCACAGATGCTACCAGACATGTTGGGTGAATTGCAGTATGTTCTATTTCTATTATGGGTGACATTATGTTGCGGCAAAAGAACAGAAGCTGCAGAGCAGGCCAAATGCCATCAGAATCTATTTATGAAGCAATGTTGGCTCTGGAGAACAGGACACTTTCCTATGTCAGATATAAAACTGTCAGCATCAAACAGATTGAAACTCTGACTTGAAATGTTGTATATATTCATCAGGTGATATAGCATCCATGGAGAAAGACAGAGTTAATGTTTCCAGTCAGTGGCCTATTCACTAAATCTCTGAAATATCAGACTAATGATGCTATTCCAGCCTTGGAAATGCATGTTTCAAGGTGCACATTTTTCTCTTACCAAAGCATCCTTTGTTGTGTACTCTCCAATCAATTTGTAATTTTTGTAATTCGTAATTTTTATGCTAGATTTTGAGTCAAGGCTCCAGTTTACAGTGAGTTATAGTTGAAACTACTCTTAACAAGAGTGAAGATATTGTGTATTGGGGTATTCCAAATGGCCCGCTTCGGTTAGTAATGTGCAAAGTAGCTACAAAACACTTAGAGCCATTGAGTTGTACAGCACAGAAACAGACTCTTTGGTCCAAATCATACATGCTGACCAGATCTCCTAAGTTAATCTACTTCCATTTGCCAGCATCTGGCCCTTATCGCTCTAAGCCCTTCCTATTCACGTACCCTTCCAGATAGCTTTTAAATGTTATAATTGTACCAGCCTCTATCACTTTCTATGGCAGCTCATCCCATACACACACCACTGTCTGCGTGAAAACGTTGCCACTGAGGTGTCCCTTTTCCCTCTCACCTTAAACCAGCACCCTCTAGTTTTGGAATCCCCTACCTTAGGAAAAAGACCTTGGCTATTCAACCTATCCATGCCCCTCATGATTTTATAAACCTCTATTACGTCTATAAATTGGATTGTCATAAATTCTCAAACTGTTTCACCAATGTCCCTTGAACAATATCACCCTACAGTCCTTATCTGTTGCCAGCAGCACCTTCAACATGAGACTGAATTCTTGAAAAATTGTCAAATGTCCTGTGAAAACTGACCAGTTTAAACTGCAACATGGTCTCCATTGCTTTGCAACAGGAAGATAGTAAAACAGCCAGCTGAAAGGTCCGTTTAATGATGACAAAGGTGTCGTCTACGTAGCGTATCCGTAGTTTAGGTTGGATTTGTGGAAGGGCAGTCCTTTCCAGTCTTTGCATCACTGCTTCTGCTATGAGTCAGGAGATAGGCAATCCCTTGGGTGTCCCGTTGATTTGCTCATATGTTTGACTGTTGAAGGTGAAGTGGGTGGTCAGGCACAGGTCCAGTAGTTTAAGAATTTTGTCCTTGGAGATGGTTTCACTGGGGTCGTGTTCTTGTTCAAGTAGTGTTGTCATTGTTTCCCCTGCTAGTGGTATGTCTATTGATGTGAATAGGGCGGTGACGCAAATGATATTATGGTCTCTTCGTCCTCTATCTTTATGTCTTTGATGGAGTTGAGGAATTCTTGGGCTGAGTGGATGGAGTGGGGTGATTTGTGGACTAGGCGCTTGAGACTTCTTTGTAGTTCTCTGGCTAATCTGTGCGATGGAGTGCCTGGTAGGGAGACTATGGGTCTGAGGGGGACTTCCGGTTTGTGCAATTTAGCGAGGCCATAGAATCGGGGCGTGTTGCTTCCTTCGGGTTTCATTCTTAAGAAGTCTGCTTTGTTGATCTGTCCTGTTTGTTTAAGTATTTGTAGCTTGTACAGGATTTTGTTGCCTAGTTGTGGTGTCGGGTCAGTTTGTACTGGTCGGTATGTGTTCTCGTCGGCGAGCAGTGCTTGTGCTTTGGAGATGTAGTTCCTTTTTATTCAGTATCACTGTCATGCGCCCTTTGTCTGCAGGTAGAATAGCGATGTTCTTGTCCTCCTTTTAATCTGTCCAGGGCTTGTCTTTCCCATGTGTTGAGGGTGTTGAGCTCCCTCTTTCTGGTTACTGTCGGAACTACCGTCTGTCTTATAGTTTGTTGTGCTTTTTCATTGATATTGTTGGTTTTGAGTGTGGCTTCCAGTGTAGCTAGCCATTCCGTTTTGTTGGGGTCCCTGTAATTGGAGTTCAGTCCTCGGGTGAGAACGGCTTTTTCCGCGTCTGTCAGTTTCCTGTCGGAGAGGTTCCTTATCCATGTGTCAGTTCTGTTGTTGTTGTTTTTATGGGTCAGTGTGGTTAGCTTATCTTGTAGGTTCTGTCTTTTCTTGGCTCTTGTGGTCTGTCGGCTGATGTTAATGGCTCGCTCCATGTCGGTTGTCCAGTCTTGATTGGTAGCTTCCTGGAATAACGTTTTTTTTGGTGCACAATTTCTCTGTTGTATTTGAGGAGCCGGTTGTGCGCGTCGTTTATCATTACCCTTACCGTCATGATAGAGCGCAAGACAAATGGGGAACTGCAAACGAAAGTACACCGAAAAGCCACACACACAGACCGGGTAATGAACTTCAATAGTATCCATCCCAGCGCACACAAACGAAGCTGCGTGCGAACACTATTTAAAAGGGCAACAACACACTGCAGCAACAGGGAACTACGCCAAGAGGAAGAGGAATACCTCTTCCAAGTGTTCAAGGATAATGGATATCCAAAGAACTGGGTCAGGAGATGCCCACAGGAACAGCATCAGAAAGATTCTACATGCCCCGACACACTCATCACACTACCCTATATCAGGAACACGTCGGAACTCACTGCAAGACCTCTACGACCGCTGGGAATCAGAGTGGCACACAAACCCACATCAACCCTACGACAAGTGCTCAACCAAACTAAAGACCCACTCCTCACCATGGACAGGACCAATGTCATCTACAAGATCCCCTGCGGAGACTGCGAGAAACACTACATCAGACAATCAGGAAGGAAACTAACAACAAGAGTACATGAACATCAGAGATAACAAGCATGGGGCTGGATGAACACAGCAGGT
>JAHRHZ010000035.1:6433243-6449539 GCA_024137785.1 Ginglymostoma cirratum | reverse complement strand
TTCACCATAATTATCAACTGAGATGTTGGACGTGGGGTAGGGAGCAAATTGCATTTTCAGGATTTTAATTCATTCAGAACACTCAATGTTTATATTCTGTGATGCAGGTGCCTTACTGTGACCACATGGGCAGTGAATGCACCCCTTGCAGTCATAGTGTGGCAATAACTGCGGCCATATATTACATCAAGTTAAATCTTTAAGCAACCTTTTATTTCTTCCCACAGATGAACCCACGCGTCTGATCTCTCAACATGCCTGTTAGTTCCTCTCTCACACTGCAAAAATAAACATCACTGTTTCTAGCACCATCTACTCAATTGCTGTCGCTGTTAATTTATGCAGAAGATATTTTAAGAGACGGTGAAATGAAAGGCCATTAAGCAAAATGTGTCAAACTGAAGGATGAACAACTGCATCACCATTGTCATTATTACCGGTTTATCAAGACAACATTGGTAATTGATGGTTAGAAAGCTCGACACACAGAATCTGACATTTATTTGCCTTGGGTAAAGATTATTTATTTCTCTGCTTGCCATCTCAAGCATGATGTTATTTTCCCTTTGCATTTAACCGAGAGTCGTAACGTCCAAGCATTGGCAATTCTTTTTTTGTGTGTGTATTTGTACTGTCCTGGGCAAATAATCTTATCATGTGTCAAGGTGCAATTATCTACCAGCTGTTAATGTTAGGAAACTTCTTTAGCAATGTCAACCCCAGCCTCGGATTAGACAATGTAATATAATTGAATACGCCAATAATGCCTCATTAGGTTTAAGAAATAGAGATCAGGCAGCTGCTACCAGCCTGTCTCAAATACTGGCAGCTCTCTCAAATGTTTAGTCCCACAAGACTCTGAATGTGAAACTTTCCAACACATACTAATTGCCTGGCATCAAGGAACTTGCCCTCTGAGCACTTCCTGAAAATGGCTAATCTGAGCCAGTTAGTGATGAGTGGAGGGAAAAAAAATCCTTCTCACTGACCTCAAGATCGAGAGTTTTACTTCAAGATCCATTTTATAAGCCTCCTTTAGCAGTGAAGGACTCAGCCAATTAAGTGGCTCATCAGTAAATTACTGCTCAAAGTTATTAAAATCCATGCTGGAGATGTCAGCAGCACTATAACCCAGATTTTCGGGAAGGGAGTGACTGGTGTTGCAAGGGTTTGTTCACAAAAATGCATCAAGTCAAAGATATTTGCCTAAATGGTTTAGAAATTTGGATAAGGACTTTTCTGAAGTTGGTCACAGTCTTTGAATCTTTTCCCTCCAGGTTTGAAAGTTAGCCTCAGGATTGGTGTCATGAAGCCATCATTCGTAAGAATCCACCTGTTTCTTTTTAACTGGTTAAACACTACCAAGTCCATCTGCCTTTGCCCTCAGACATTTAGAAATGCAAGCACCATCCTTCTTCCAGCCACTGCTAAGTTGCTCTTCCTTATTCCTTCATGGGGTGTGAGCATCACTGACAAGGTGAGTCCAGACCCGAAACGTCAGCCTTCCTGCTCCTCTGATGCTGCCTGGCCTGCTGTGTTCATCCATCTCCACAACTTGTTATCAAGGTCAACACTTGATGCTTATTCGTAATAGCCCCTGAACTGAATGGCTTTCAAGGGCATTGCAGAAGACGTTACTGTGGATCTGCAATGACATGTAGACCAGACTGGGAAAGATGGCAGATTTCCTTCTTTAAAATACTCAAAAAGCCAGGGGGATTCCTACGTCAATGGCAACAATTAATGATTGTTTCATGGTGTCAATCCTGAGACTAGGTTTCAAATCTGGACAGAAAAAACTAAAAGAGAAGATTCCTGTGACCAGTTTCAGAAAATCCTGATCCAAATTTCAGGCAAATATCGGGATATTGTGGCAACCCATGATATTATAACTCAGTTGACTCATGCAACTCCCAAAATGTGTTAAGGATGTAGGACTATTTAGGGCCAGGTCAAATCAACAATCTCTTTTCATTGGGGTAATTGGATAGAACACAGACATTTATCTCTGACACTATCCATTATTGTGAAGGCAGGACTTTGTCTCCACAAGGTTGCGGGGTGATCACTCCTATTGACGCTACCATGGACAGATGCATCCACCCCAGATAAATTGATATTATAGAATCCCTGAATGTGGAAGCAGGCCATTAGGCCCATGGAGTACACACTGACCCTCCAAAGATCATCTCACTCAGAGCCACCACCCCTACCCTTTCCCTGGAAACTGCATTTCTCAAGGCTAACCCACCGAGCCTGCACAACTCTGGGCACAATGGGTAGTTTAGCATGGCCAATCCACCTAACCTGCACATCTTTGGACCGTGGGAGGAAACCGGAGCACCTGAAGGAAACCCACGCAGACACGGGAGAATGTGTAAACTCCACACAGACAGTTGCCCGAGGGTGGAATCGAACCTGGGTCCCTGGTGCTGTGAGGCAGCAGTGCTAACCATTTAGGGGAAATGAAGAAATCCCTTGTGTACAATGAGGGAAGAGGGGAAATATCTCTCATGTGAGCCAAATTGCATTTAAATAGGTGCAAGAGAGACAGAGCTCATTGGAAAAGTTGCAATCCAAGCCCTTGGATTAATGGAAGGGAAAGTTGCAAATGCCACCCTGGTAACTGAATTCATAACAAATAATTTTAAGGAGGGAAAATTACCACTCACTTCTGATCAATCCTCATGCAAAGATGTGCTATTAGATTACAGTTGTAATTTCTACCATGCACATGAGACTCAAGTCAAGTATTAGGCTGAGACATATTCTCCAGGGCTAAGACTTCACTTTGGAACATCTCTGACAACAAAGGAATTTCTCTGGACAGTTTTAATACTTCTGTGGAGAGCCCAATATCATGGTATTTTGTAAACGATTTTAGTAAATGTAAAGCTTTACCTTTAACAGAATTAAAAACAAAATTACATCAATTCTCTGGCATGTTCTATATCAACTAACAGCAACCCAGCACATCTGATTTCTTGGTGGCTACCAATGCAACAAAGGGTTGTTATTCTGTCAACAATAGTGTTACATGTGAGTTTTGAATGAGCAATTCTTATAGTAACCATATTTACCATAACGTCTGATACGGTCTTCCATATCTGTTGGATAGCATAAAATTAATACAACCTGGGGTTCTGAAATTACAATTACCTCTAAGGATGCTCCTTGCTTTTTGAGAACAGGTTCTGAGTATGGCTGACCATAAAGTTTAAAGGGGGCTCAATTCTATTCTTACACATTGACCTGTCGTATAGAATGCATGGATAAGTAATTTGTTGTTTGCATATTTAGATGAGGCTACATTTATAAGCTTTTACCCAGCCTTTTCAGTCTTTACCTTTACTCTACCATTTTTTTATGGTATGGAAAGTGCTTATGTCAAATGATTATGCATTTCTTAGTCCTGAATAATTTTTATTCTTTGCCTTTGGGCTTCTGAGCTATCTGTTTAAATGTAGAGGGAAAAGTTAAAGATTTCCCTTTCTCTCACACTATAAACAAAAAACTGTGGATGCTGGAAATCTGAAACTGACACAGAGAATGCTGAAGGCATTCAACGGGTCTGGCAGCATCTGTGGAGAGAGGAACAGAGTTAATGCTTTGAATCTGCTTCAAACCAATTCTAAAGGAGAGTCAGACTGGATTCTAAACATTAATTCTGTTTCTATCTCCACAGATACTGCCAGATTTGCTGAGTTTCTCCAGCATTGTCTGTGCTCGTTCCCTTTCTCATGCATGTACTCTACTGCTAAAATTACAGAAAGAAAGATTTAAACGTGATTTTTAAATCACCTTAAAACTTTCTAACAGGATTAATTGAAGGCTTTGTTTGGGGAGGTTTTTAATATTGACATGATGAAACTCATCTTATCCACTCATCAGTGCATTTTCAGAAAATTAACAATTAAGATAGAACTTCATAAATTCACTGCTCTTACTGTATCACCAGCCACACGTGTACTTGAAGCATCTGTCCTAGCTTCAGTTGTTGCAGTTCTTTATAGAGGAAACATTACCAAGTTTGGAAATTCAAGGTTTGACAGTGGAATGGAATTTCTGCTTAAGTTACTGTTCCAAATAATCTAAAAGTTCCTTTTTGTTACCAGAAAGGCAGCCTATTTGAACAACTTTGGTATTTATTTAATTGAGAATTTGCAGAAAAACTGCACAACGGTATCTGCAGCCTGTATCATAATGTGCACCAAGTCCTGTTCCCCTATCACTCTGTTCTCACTGACCAACATTGGCTCACAGTCAAGCCTTGATTTTAAAGTTCCCACCCTTGTTTTCAATCCTCACATAGCCTCACTGCTCCCTCTGCCTGTAGTTTCCTCCAAACCCACAAGCCTCCAAGATGATAGAACTACACCAAATTATGAGAGGCGCTGAAAGGGTGGATACCCAACGTCTTTTTCCCTGGTTAGAAATGTCAAAGACTAGGGGGCATAGGTTTAAGGTGAGAGTAGAAAAGTTTAAAGGGATGTGGGAGGCAAGATTTTTTTACACAGAGGGTGATAGGTACCTGGAACACACTGCCGCGGGAGGTGGTAGATGCAGAAACAATAAGAATGTTTAAGAGGCATTCAGACATGAGCAAGAAGGGAATAGAGGAATACAAACCATGTGCAGGCAGATGGGATGACTTTAGAATGGCCCCCTCATCAGCACTGACAACTTGGGCCGAAGGGTCTGTTCCTGTGCAGTACTGTCTATGTTCTGTACGTGGTCATTCTCTAATTCTGCCTTTGTGAGTATTTTGTAGCTTATACTTTCAGTTGCCTGTAGGTGCTGGATTACTCTCCCTACACAGTCCCTTCATTCCCCCTAACTGTCTTCTTTCAAGATGCTGCTTAAAACCTACGTCTTTTGAGCAAGATTTTGGTCAACTGACGTGTATACCTCATTTCTGAAGGGTCCTGACCCAAAACATCAGCTTTCCTGCTCCTCTGATGCTGCCTGATGTGTTCATCCAGCTCCACACTGTATTATCTCAGACTCCAGCATCGGCAGCTCTTACAATCTAGATACCTCCTTATTTGCCTCGGTGTCAGATTTTGTTTTATAACACTCTTATGGAAGCACCTTGTGATGTATAAGCTTGTTAAATAAATATGAGCTCTTGTTGCTTACTTTTCACCTTGATAAGTTCAGTCACATCTTGCTTTTAGGCTCCTTGCAAGAATCATGTCCTACCTGCATATTCAATTCCAGCATAAAAACTACTAATGGCTCAAATCTGTGAATGATAGCACTACTCGGCAAAGGCAAAGTATCAACATGAGGTAGAATCATGGTTAACAGAAAGCAAGCAACAACGATATAACACAAATTAGTTGAGCCATCCAGGAATGTAGCATGGCTTATCATTGTCGGCAAACCCCAAGGTTTAATCATTGTCTTTTATTCACTTGCTTCCTTTCATTAACTTGATAATTTTTACTTTCGAATAATAAAATCCTGCAGTGTGAAAGCAGGCCATTCAGCCCTCACTGACCTTCCAAAGACCATCCCACACTCCCCCCATCCCACAACCCTATCTGTGTAACCCTACACCTCCCGTGGATAATCCACCCAACCTGCAAATCCCTGGACACTATGGGCAATTTAGCATGGCCAATCCACCTAACCTGCACATCTTTGGACCCGTTATGGTCCCATTAAAATGAAAAGTGTCAACATTTTGGAATTATAATGATGAAAAGTTGAGGAGGGTTTTGCAATGTCACGATTAGTGAATGATACAGTCCGATGATGTATTTTAGAATCATATTACGCAAAAATTGTTGTGTAATTGTAAGGCAAAGTTTCAGAGCAATTATTAATCTGAATAACATCCCACAACATTCATTACTTCTTCACAATTCCAGATCTCTTGTTTGATATATAGCTTTTAGATGGATTTATTCAAGGACAGGTCCTCTACTGATAGAGTGAGTGAAAACTTTACCTGATATGGAAAGGAAGAACAAAGGATGAGAGGAGATCTAATTGAGGTATATAAGGTACTAAAGGAGATTGACAAGTACATGTAGTGAAGACCTTTTCACTTTTGAAGAAATCTAGAATGGAGGATACAGTTTTAAGCAGAGAGGTGGCAGCAGATTTAAAACAGAGATGAGGTTGTTGAGGTTATACAGGATGTTAATAAGGCATCTTCTGGAGCACCGTGTCCAGTTCCGGTCACCCTGCTATCAGAGGATATTATTAAACTGGAGAGGGTTCAGAAGTGACTTACCAGGGTATTGCCAGGACTGGACTATTTGAGTTATAAGGAGAGGAAGGATAAGCTGGGACTTTTTTTATTGGAGCATAAGATTACCTTATTGTGGTTTATAAAACCTTGAGGGTATAGATAAATTGAATGGTAGGTGCATTTTCCCTACAGTGGAGGATTTCAAGATTGAGGGCATATTTTTAAGGTGAGTGGAGAAAGATTTTAAAAAGACATGAAGGGCAACTTTTGGTGCAGACAGTGGTTTGGGTGCGGAATGAACTTCCAGTGGAAGTGGTGGATGTGGGTACAGTTACAGCATTTGAAAAACATATGGATATGTACTTGAATGGGAAATGTTTGGAAGGATATGGGCCAAGCACGGTGGCATGTGGGGCTAGTTTACTTTGGGAAACCTGATTGGCATGGACTAGTTTGCCCGAAGGGTTTGTTTCCGTGCTGTCTAACTCTATGACTCCATGAAGAGGAATTAATTTTCTCAAAGGATCATGAATCTGTGGAATTCATTGATACCAAAACATTGAATGATTTTGAGGAGAGAGACAGATTGTTAATTAGTAATGGGTTAAAGAGTTATGGAAAGTGGAGCTGAGGCCAAGATGAGATTAGCTATGATTGTATTAAATGTTGGAGCAGGCTAAAGGGGCTGAATGGCCTATTCCTGCTCCCAGCTTTTCCATTCTTGTCACTTGCATTTACATTGTGCCTTTCATGATATCAGGATGTGCCAAGGTAGATTTAAAGTTTAGTCACTGTTGCAATGATGGAAATATCTCAGGCAATGTGCACACAGCAAATTCTCACAGCTTGGTAACGAGTAAATAATCTGTTTTAGTGACGTTGATTGAAAGATATACATACATTGATCCAGGACAATCAAGTAGACTACCCTGCTCTTCTTTGAATAGTCGTATGGTAGTATTTTTATGTACATCTGACAGGACTGATGGGGGCCCAGTTTAATGTCTGTTCAAATAGAGTGAAGCTGAATTTGTGACTTTGTTCATTCTGCCTGTTCACAGCATCACAGTGCCCAGTTACCCTTCTAAGACAGAACAGATTCTGCACCAGTACACTAAGCAATTAGTTTCGCTTGACACAGAAACAGCAGATACATAGATGTTACACTTGTGATAGCACACCCTCATTATCCATCGGCGAGTGTGACAGGCCCAAAAGCACACATCTGTCAATGTCACATTTGTCAAGTTAGTGACTTAATGAATAAGTATAAGCCAAGGATCAATGACAGAAATAAACTAATTAAATGGCTGAACAGATAAATCAGGAGCAATCCCTTTAAAAAGATTTACACAGTGTAAATTGGATAGCCTGCATTGAAATATAACTTTTTATTTTAGTCTCATCAATTGCAAATCATGTATTCAAGTAGACCCTTCTAGTCCCTGCACGCCCATTTGATTATGCAGATCAAATGCAGGTTAATTATTCTACAGCTGTCACATTTGATCATTTTTCTCAATCTTTTGTACTGAAATGTGTAAATGGAAATGACACACAGGCGTGTAGCAGTGCCATGGGAGATGAGTCAAAATGCTCATCTGGTTGAGAGAATGGAAAATATTTTCCTCAAGAGGCCTTACAAATGCTCTGAGAAGTCCAAGAACTTAGAGCACCATGTGATTAGCATAACTCATCGCAACTCGTCAAGGAAAATGCCAAAAGTTTAACCTTTAGGAAAGCAGAAATACTGCTCTGTGTTAATGAAGACAATGATGAAATGCTATTCCCAGTATCCCCTGTTCTTCCTGCATTGCCGTTTCCCTGGATTTCAGCCAGAAATGATGCTAATGGAGAATTCTGTAATTCTGCCAAATGAAAAGGATGGCTCATTCTACATGCATTCTGGGGCTGCTGCTACTGTTACACTGAAAGTGTTTGCAAAGAATCTGATGTTTTGACCTTTGCTTGATGGTGAGAATGAATAATGTATCCTCACCAAAAGAAGGAAATTTACTGTTTTCTCTTTCTCGCTTTCCAACTTTCAATCATAGAGTACGGTCTTTGTTTTGTATGTTTTGATTTTGGAGAAGACATCCTACCATCGAATCAAATGATGGAATAAAGTAGCTAACAGGGAGTGGATTAAATGCCCACCCCCATTCCCATTTATAGAGTCATAGAGATCTACAACATGGAAACAGACCCTTCAGTCCAACTTGTCCATGTCAACCTGATATCCTAAATTAACCTAGTCCCATTTGTCAGCATTTGGCCCATATCCCTCTAAATCCTCCTTATTAATGTACCCATCCAGATGCCTTTTAAATGTTGTAACTGTACCAGCCTCCACCACTTCCTCTGGCAGCTCATTCCATACACACGCCACCCTCTGCGTAAAATAGTTATCTGTCAGGTCCTTTTTAAATCTTGCTCCTCTCACCTTAAACTTATGTCGTCTAGGTTTGGACTCCCCCATCCCATGGAAAAGACCTTGGTTATTCACCCTATCCATGCCCTCTTGATTTTATACACTTCTGTAAGGTCACCTCTCAGTCTTCAATGCTCTAGGGAAAATAGCCCAACCTATACAGCCTCCCCCTATCGCTCAAATCCTCGACCCTTACCTTTTCAAGTTTCACAACATCCTTCCTATATTATTTTGTTCCTGACTGATCAGATCGATGAAGCAGAAAATCCTGAGACATTACTAATCCCGTATGTCAATGCAAAATCCAATCCTTTTATTGGATTCCAATATTATGTTAACACGGGGTCCTATAACATCAAAAAGACTCCAACAGTAAGCTCATCCAGAGACCTTAAAAGTCAAAAGAACCCCAAAATCATGGATGTGCCTGCTTCTAGGAACGTAAGTTAGGTCTATCCATTCACAGGTAGACCTCACTATGGAAGATGATTTTTTTCCTTTTACACATCAGTGAGTTGCTGATCACAACAGATGAAATTGGAACACTGTATTGACAATTGTGTATAGTCATACCACAAATGTCTAGTCAACACAGGAGATCAGTTATCTCAGTGAGCTACATGGCTAGTTTGCAATGCAGAGTATTGCCATCAATTTCCAACAAATTAAATAAAAAACAATACTTTAAATATTCGGTGCCATTTGTTTGCTGCTACAAGTTCCCAAGTGAAACTGTGTCTGATAATGGACCTCCATTAGTTGAGAAGAATTTGCAACATTCATGAGAATGAACAGTGTAACAGACTTTCCAGACTTCCTCTGTGTCATCCTGTTTCATATGGACCAAGAGAGCCCACAGAGCAAATTGATGAGCTTGTCATTGTTCACAAAATTGAAAGGTTACACACAAGGTAACAAAGTTTCAAGTGAAAAGCTATTATCATAAGTCCTTGAAGCAGCCACTTGAGTGAGTCATGAAAATATGTGGTCCTCATGTGTAGAGAAGGTATTTGGCTGTCATAAGGCTGTGGTTCATACACATCAGTTCTGTTTAACCTTCAGAGATTCATAAAAAAGAAGAAAGTTGGGAAGACTCAAATGAGTCCCATGAGTTTGGCTTCAAGTCAAGAACTAATAGTTACTCTGAAAGAAGTCATGCCAGAAACTACTGCAAGAGAAAATTCAGATTAAAGTTAGAGGCAGACATACTTGTCTGGTGAAATGAAAAATTCTAATTATAGATCGATGTCAAGATCAGCCTTTTTTGGAGAAAATTTATCCTAAAACTGAGCCCAAGTTGGTCATGGGTTTTCCATGGATTCAGAAGGATTGGGTCATAAGAGTAGGTACCTTCTTAAGAATTGCAAATAAGTGGCTAAGTACGATTTCTGAATCATGGAAAACAAAGAAATGTGCATTAAGATTTTAGAATATAGAACATTGAACTATACAGCACAGGAACAAGCCATTTGGAAATGATGTTGCACCAAAGATGATGCCAACTTAAACTAATCGCTTTTGCCTGCCCTTGGTCCATATCACTCCATTCCTTGCATATAGCTGAATCATATCTAATATTGGGCATGGTGCTCTGATGTTGATAATTGTTGTGGTTAATCTCTGACACAGACCACGGGAGGATTCAGATGTGCTGGCTAACTTTGTGTTTATTCAAACAACCTCAGAGAGAGAGTCACACTGGTTAATGAGAATTCTGTCTGATACTCTGTTTGGTTTGCCTAGCTCTGTCCCAGTCTGTCTGACCTCTGTCCACTTCTGTCTGATACATGCAGAAAATCATTAGCCTTTAAGCACCCACAATCAGATATGCATACACGGTTTGCATTTCATTCTTGTTCAATAAACAGAAATTTCCCATTCTAGGACTTTCTCTTATCCTGTCTTCAAGAATCTTTTCAGAGATAGTAGGAACTGCCGATGCTGGAGAATCTGAGATAACAAGATATAGAGCTGGATGAACACAGCAGGCCAAACAGCATCAGAGGAGCAGGAAAGTTGACATTTTGGGTCTGGACCCTTCTTTAGAAATTTCTGAAGAAGAATCCAAACCCAAAACGTCAGCTTTCCTGCTCCTCTGATGCTGCTTGGCCTGCTGTGTTAATCCAGCTCTATATCTTGTTATTCAAGAATCTTTTAATACTTTAACATGGTCGGTGTGAACTGATTGGACCAAAGGGTCTGTTTCCACGCTGTATGACTCTATGAGTCTATTCTAGTCTGCTCCCAAGGCTCATATATTGCTCATAAGGTGTACAAAGTTTCTCTCCAGTATCTTTTCAGCTAATATGGACCTGTAAGGTGGTATAGGTTCATGTGTGCTAAACCATGCACGGTGGCTCAGTGGTTAGCACTGCTGCCTCGCGGCGCCAGGGACCCGGGTTTGATTTCAGCCTCGGGCGACTAACTGTGTGGCATTTGCATATCCTCCCTGTGCCTGCATGGGTTTCTTCCGGGTGCTCCGGTTTTCTCCCACAGTCCAAAGATGTGCAGACTAGGTGGCTTGGCGTTGCTATAGTGCCCACAGATGTTTAGGTTAGGTGAGTTAGACATGGGAAGTGTAGGGGAATGGGCCTGGGTGGGATGATCTTCAGAGGGGCGGTGTAGGCTTGTTGGGCCGAATGGCCTGCTTCCACACTGTAGGGATCCTATGATTACCAGCTTGTAAGGTATCATTTTACTCCCATCGTAACCACTTTTTATAAAAACTTATTTAATTCTCAATACACAAGCGTGGATTAATACAGAATGATTAGCACTCTGCACCTTGCCAATGGTCAATGATGCAAATGTTGCTTGATACAGTCCTACAACTGTTGGGACATATGGCCACACGGGGAGTGAAATGCATATATCTCATTCCTCATTTATGTGGGAGACCAAAACCTTGTGTTTCAGCTTGATAGTACCAGCCTGTTGCTTGTTTACTAGACAGTGTAAGCATGCTATAGCAGTGATGTTGTGAAACTTGAAAGAGTTCAGAAAAGATTTACAAGGATGTTTCCGGGATTGCAGCATTTGAGCTATAGGGAGAGGCTGAATAGGCTGGGGCTATTTCCCTGGAGCATCAGAGGCCAAGGGGTGACCTTACGGAGGTTTATAAAATCATGAGGGGCATGGATAGGGTCAATAGCCAAGGTCTTTTCCCCAGGGTGGGGGAGTCCAAAACTAGGGGGCATAGGCTTATGGTGAGAGGGGAAAGATATAAAAGGGGCCTAAGGGGCAACCTTTCCACGCAGAGGGTGGTACGTGTATGGAATGAGCTGCCAGAGGAAGTGGTGGAGGCTGGTACAAATACAATATTTAAAAGGCATCTAGTTGGGTACCTGAATAGGAAGGGTTCAGAGGGATATGGGCCAAATGCTGACAAATGGGACTAGATTAATTTAGGATATCTGGTTGACATGGACGAATTGGTCTGAAGGGTTTGTTTCCATGCTGTTCATCTCTATGATTCTATGCGACAGCTAACTTAACTGAGTGCTCAAATATTTTCAGGCTCACCTGAGATGCACTGGGCTCCTTTCAAGATCCATAGCCTTCTTCAGGGTGGGAGTGGAGTGAAAGGATTTCTGAATTTCCAAATGTCACACCCTGGTTTAAAAAGGAGAGAGAAGGACAAGCCTAACAACTACTGACCAGTCAATCTAATACTAAAGGTGGAGAAATTAATAGAGACAGGAATACAGGGCAAAATTAATTGCCACTTGAAAAAAATGTATTAAGAAATGAAAGCTAGCAAGGATATGTTAAAGGCAAATTATGTTGGACTCACTTGATCGATTTATTTGATGAACTAATAGAAAGATTAATGAGGGCAGTGTAGTCAGAGTTTATATGAACTTTTAAAGGATCTTTGATCAAGTACCATGCAATCGACTGGTTGGCATGACTGAAGCTCATAGACTTAAAGCAGCAGTGGACATAATATTTGATATGGACAGAAAGCAGACAGCAATGATGAACAGACCAGAAAAATGTATTTAATAATACCCCCACGGGATGAAATTGAAATCAGCGATCTTTCTCATATATGTTAAAGTCCTAGGCATAGGTAAACAAGTGTAAAAAACACAGGGGGAATGGAGTAAATTTAAGTTATGTGACTGCTTTTTCCCTCCTAAATCTGAGTCAGTGAGGTATTATTTCATTTATCCCTTTCCCCTTTTATTCCTATCCTTAATGGGGTTGGCTGAAGAATATTCCCCAAACCCTGAGTTTTGCGTTCAAATTTTTGAAATAAACCCACCGCAAAATCCTTTTAGATAAAATCAACAACAGATTTTATGAATAAAATATTCAACACACGGGGAATTGCTTCACTAATCCATCCACATAGCACTCAAGAAATTAAGAAATACAGGACAACAGGAGAGATAGTTAATAAATTACAAGTTTTGGTAAATCCAAACCAACTAAAATTTGTTGAACAATTCGGGTTCTGAGGGAAGGTCACCGGACCCTAAATGTTAACTCTGTTTTTTCTTTCACAGATGCTGCCAGACCGGCTGAGCTTCTCCAGCAACTTTATTTTTGTTCCTGATTCACAGTATCCGCAGTTCTTTCAGTTTTTAAAATTTTTTGAAGTGAGTTAAACCTTTCAGGAGGTTAATATCCAATAATAGTTTCTTGTTTGAGATGGGCCCCAGTCGTTTTCCTTCTTACAGGTAAACTGTAGGCTTCTTTGCAGACAGCAGCTTGGAAGCAGAGATGGAGGATACAAGGCTGACTTCTACCCTGTTCCACCTCGAGGTCTTATCTCAGAATTGCACGCTTAAGCAATTCCACAAACAATTGCAGTTATGTGACAAAGACAGGCATTTCAGGAGCTGATGGCCCATCTCAGTGAGTTAATGGTCAGGTCACTAATCTAGCAGTGCAGCTTTCCTCTCCCTGAACTGAACTGAATTGAATTGAATCATTTATTATCACATGTATTCAATGTAAAAACACAACGAGAAGTGTGTACCTTCGCTGTACATACATGGCGCCATTCACATTTACTAAGAATAAGACAAAAAAGATAACTTAAGAGAGTCCAACTTTCCTTTCCACTGCTGTAGTCCTGCTCGAAGCTTTCCAACCCTCACCATGCCTCTGCCAAAGTCCCGCTCGAGGCTTTCCAACCCTATCCTAATTTCCACTGTGAGGTAAATTTAAAAGCAATAGCACCTATTTTAGTGCAATGACTATGGACGTTTTCCTTTGTTGAGAGCTGGCTGGAAGCAGATGGCCTTCTCTGAGTCCTTTGTGTCAACTTTAGTTAAACGGTCGATATAATGCAGGGGTTCAGAATCTTCAGGAAATAAGATCATGCCATCAGCCTCAGCCATTTTATGAGTTCAGCAAGGTTGGCCATTTTTCAAAGAAACAGGATTTAAATACAAAAAACATTTAAAGGGATGTCGTTTTCTTTGGAATTTCTCTTCTTCCCCTCTGGCCATGACACAAGTTTAAAGCTTGTGGACGACACAAAACTTGGCAATGTAGTAAACACTGAGGAGGTGAAAAATAGAATTCTCAGGAGGACAGAGACAGCTCGGAGATATGGGCAGACAGATGGCAGATGAAATTAAACATAAGGAAGTGTGAAGTTACGGTAGCAGGCACGGTAGATTCATTTAAGGTGCGTCTGGACAGATGCATGAGTAGGTGGGGAGCAGAGGGATACAGATCCTTAGGAATTGGGCGATAGGTTTAGACAGTGGATTTGGATCGGCACAGGCGTGGAGGGCCGAAGGACCTGTTCCTGGGCTGTAAGTTTTCTTTGTTCTTTGTTCTTTGTTCTTTGTTCTTTGTTCTTTGTTCTTATTCATTTCAGAAGAAGGAACGAAAAATGGCAATACATGCCAAAGTGGTAAAAATCTAAGGGCATGAAAGGGCAGAGAGAGAGAGAGAGAATCTATGTGCATGTACATAAGGTAGCAGAACAAGCTGACATAACAAGGTGTGGGGCTGGATGAACACAGCAGGCCAAGCAGCATCATAGGAGCAGGAAAGCTTGACATCTCGGGCCTAGACCCATCATCAGAAATGCAACAAGCTGACATGTTTACTAAAAGGCATGCAGCATCTTTTGCTTTATGAATAGAGACATAGTGTTTAAGAACAACAATGAAATTATACTGTACATTTTAAAAAGGCACTGCTTAAGTCCCAGCCAGAGTTGCTTGGCCACTTTAGTAAGGCAATTAGAGAGAACACAGGTGAAATTTTCTAAAATGGTAATAGAACGAAACCCTTGAAATTCAAAGTAAGCCAATTGCAACAGGGCTTGTAGAAGACACTTATAAAAATGTGATTTACAATACTGACATACCTCTCAACCTTGCAGACTCAAACAGGATTGAGGAAGCTGTGGCGTCTCACTCCAGCAGGTACTGAATAATTTTATTTTTATTTGGCACTGTGTATGGCCATCTTGCCATGCAGTTCTGTTAGTGTAGGAACTCAGTCTGTTTTTAGAAACGTCATACTGTTTTGACACTCAATAATAAATTAGATACATTTCTTTCAAAAAATTCCATTTTGGCATATGAGTATTTAAGTGGACTAATTTAAATGGTTTACCCGTATGAATCTCAAAGCTGTCTATCACTAGGTTTCGCCTTTGCTATTTTGAGGTAAGTCGCAGTCTACTTGATAGAAATTGCATGCTATGAACAACTTAAGTATTGTTGCATAATGCGATCAAACTGGAAGAAGGCTGACCAGATGAATCTTTGTCTTTTGAGATCCTGCAATTTCTATATTCCCATGATACATCCACTGGATGTTTTGCAGTTCTTCATCATAGTGGATAGGATTTCTCAGTCTCAAATTTCTCTGACTTCAAGCATTTACAGTGCCATTCTTTCATTCATTAACATCTCAAGGATCAACTCTACCATTATCTAACAATATGTACTTGCCATGTCCTCTTTGCTTGTTTAAGCTTCTTTCAAAAGGTCATGTTTACATCTCACGTGCTTGCTTCCTTGGACTTAGAAGCTTCCCACATCTAATGATGGTTTGAGGTGTGTGAATATGTCTTTCTTTAGCTGTTTGTATCCTGGAATAGATCACGAGCCTGTCTGCAGAGAACACATCTTGAGGCTATTTCCATTAAGCATGTCCGACCAGATGACTTTCACAATGCTGCCTGCTATCCATGGATTGGAAGGATTTACAGGTTGATAACATCTTTGTTTGGTTTTGTTATGAATTTGTACCTTGGCTGGTGAGGGAATTGAACTTGGAGCTTCTGTCTTAGAGTCAAAGACTCTACCCACCGCAACTCAAGACTTCCCCATCAGAGATAAAAGGTACTGCAGATGCTGGAGAATCCGAGATAACAAGCATGGGGCTGGATGAACACAGCAGGTCAAGCAGCATCAGTGGAGCAGGAAAACTTGACGTTTCGGGCCTAAACCCTTCATCAGAAATGGGGGAGGGGAAGAGGGTTCTGAAATAAATAGGAAGAGAGGGGGAGGTGGATAGAGGATGGATAGAGGAGAGGATAGGTGGAGAGGAGGCAGACAAGTCGAAGAGGCGGGGATGGAGCCAGTAAAGGTGAGTGTAGGTAGGGGGGTAGGGAGGAGATAGGTCAGTCCAGGGACGACGGACAGGTCAAGGGGGCGGGATGATGTTAGTAGATAGGAGATGG
>JAHRHZ010000035.1:6415058-6432843 GCA_024137785.1 Ginglymostoma cirratum | reverse complement strand
GGGGGGGAAGTTGCGGTCCTTGAAGAATGAGGACATTTGAGATGTGCGGGATTGGAATGTCTCATCCTGGGAGCAGATGCGGCGGAGGCGAAGGAATTGGGAATAGGGGATGGCATTTTTGCAGGAGGGTGGGTGGGAGGAGGTGTATTCCAGGTAGCTGTGGGAGTCAGTGGGCTTGAAATGGACATCTGTCTCTAGGTGGTTGCCCGAGATGGAGACAGAGAGGTCCAGGAAGGAGAGGGAAGTGTTGGAGATGGTCCAGGTGAACTTCAGGTTGGGGTGGAAGGTGTTGGTGAATTGGATGAACTGTTCGAGCTCCTCGTGGGAGCACGAGGCGGCGCCGATGCAGTCATCCTCACTGTGGGGGGGAAGTGGTCGAGAACGCCCTCCACCGTGTCTCCCACATTTCCCGGAACACATCCCTCACGACCCGTCCCCGCAACAATAACCAAAAAAGAATCCCCCTCGTCCTCACATACCACCCCACCAACCTCCGGATCCAACGCATCATCCTCCGACACTTCCGCTATCTGCAATCAGACCCCACCACCAAAGACATTTTTCCCTCCCCACCCTTATCTGCCTTCCGGAGGGACCACTCCCTCCGCGACTCCCTTGTCCGCTCCACAGTCCCCTCCAGCCCCACCACACCCGGCACTTTTCCTTGTAATTGCAGGAAGTGCTACACCTGCCCCCAAACCTCCTCCCTCACCCCAATCCCAGGCCCCAAGAAGACTTTCCACATCAGGCAGAGGTTCACCTGCACATCTGCCAATGTGGTATACTGCATCCGCTGTACCCGTTGTGGCTTCCTCTACATCGGGGAAACCAAGCGGAGGCTTGGGGACCGCTTTGCAGAACACCTGCGCTCAGTTCGCAACAAACAACTGCACCTCCCGGTCGCGAACCATTTCAACTCCCCCTCCCATTCCTCAGATGACATGTCCATCCTTGGCCTCCTGCAATGCCACAGTGATGCCACCCGAAGGCTGCAGGAACAGCAAATCATATTCAG
Organism: Ginglymostoma cirratum; assembly: GCA_024137785.1. NCBI lineage: Eukaryota > Metazoa > Chordata > Chondrichthyes > Orectolobiformes > Ginglymostomatidae > Ginglymostoma > Ginglymostoma cirratum. Next base: position 6,431,828 of record JAHRHZ010000035.1, on the reverse strand, counting down.
CCTGGGAACCCTGCAGCCCAATGGCATCAATGTGGATTTCACAAGCTTCAAAATCTCCCCTCTCCCAACCGCATCCCAAAACCAGCCCAGCTCATCTCCACCTCCCTAACCTGTTTTTCCTCTCACCTCAAGCCACACCCCCATCTCCTATCTACTAACATCATCCCGCCCCCTTGACCTGTCCGTCCTCCCTGGACTGACCTATCTCCTCCCTACCCCCCTACCTACACTCACCTTTACTGGCTCCATCCCCGCCTCTTCGACTTGTCTGCCTCCTCTCCACCTATCCTCTCCTCCATCCATCCTCTATCCGCCTCCCCCTCTCTCCCTATTTATTTCAGAACCCTCTTCCCCTCCCCCATTTCTGATGAAGGGTTTAGGCCCGAAACGTCAAGTTTTCCTGCTCCACTGATGCTGCTTGACCTGCTGTGTTCATCCAGCCCCAGGCTTGTTATCTCAAGACTTCCCCATCCCCACTGCCTCTTCTTTCTCTCTGTTAAGTAACTCTTTTCTATTGAATCACAGTTCAAATTTAAACAATTTACCCTCTTTCCGTCTCCACCGTTTCCAAATTGGATTTTCTTTATAAATTAAATCATTTTAATATGGAAAACTTAAAACATACCCGCTGGCAGTCCTGTGTCTTAGAACGTGAGCACAGTTTGAAGAGATTTCCTCAACCTGTACAAACAGTAGAAGTTTACAATTTTAACTTGGGAATATCGCTAGGTTTATGGCAGGTCCTGAATTTTGATCCAGAGTAAAAAAATTGTGGAGAGCACAGACATACATGCTTCAGAACACAACTTACATTTACTTATAATTCCCTGATCTTTTTAGCAGCCCTGTCCAATTTTGCATGGATTGCACTGTTAGTCCCAATGTAAATAAATGGAAATTTTGCCCCAAGGTGCCAAATTTCAGCCATTAACAAATAAAAATATAAATCCATATATCCACAATGTCAAATGATTCATGTGGTGAGTTTTCAGGTACTTCCTTTCATCTCTGAGACCATAAGTACAGCATAATCCATTCAGGAGGAATCAACCCAGTCACAACTGAACCTATGTTCATGGAATAAATTTGGTACATACTTTTTGGCATTGAAGTGATAATAGATTGGATGGAATTTAAGTCCTAACTCTAGTTAGGTATGATGGATTGGTATTTAGACTTTTATTTACTTGTGATTTACTTACCCTAGCAGTGCTTGAGACTGGCATTAACTAGAAAGCAGAAAATGTTATCAAAGGAAGTTTATAAAATGGAATAAGATGAGATACTTTAAGGCATCTGGATGTCAGCATATTAGTGGCTTAGCAGTCTGAGCGTAAACAAATTGTAGCTAGGTACTTAACGTTGATGGGACCCATCATGGCATAACTGATTCATTGTAAATACATAACTCTATGAACACATTATTCTCTGGTAACTGAGGCAAGCGACTATTAGTGATGGGTAAAACTTGACCCCACATACCAGTCAATTCCAACATACCTCGGGCCTTATCAGCAGAAACAAGCTTTTTGCAAGCTCGACATGGGCTTGCAATCAGGAGAGAGAATCCTCAGAAAAATCCCAATTTTTTTCGATACAAAATCCTGATATTTTGAATCCAGTTTTTGAACTCTGTCTATAATCCTTTCTAAGATCAGTTAACTTAGTACAGGTCCGAAATGAACATAGGATTTTCCTGATTTGAACAGCTTACCGAATGGGTAGTTTTTCCTTGGAGCTACACAAATACTAGGGTTCTGAATTGGATTGTACTGGTCATCGGGAAGGAGACAAACAAGAAAGTGGAGTTCACATAGAAATTAGCAAGGTAGGTAGGAACAAAATTGAAGGACTGATAGAAGGAATAAAAACAGAAAACGTGGGAGAAACTCAGAGAGAAACAGAATTAAAAATTTTTGAGTTCGGCCAGGCTTTTCTTCTCAATAGAAAGAATTCCATCGTGCTGCTTCAGTGGAAAGGGAATTCTGTTCTAACTGGATGAGATTCAAATAAACTAAGGAAGCATGTTAAACTTGGTTAATAGGATAAGTCAAATATTAAGAACTCATTTAAAGAAGGACGTGTATAATCCGGGAGATTCATTTTATTAGGAATGGAATAAGCCAAGATTCTCAGGATCAAAAGATATGGAATATGTGCAGTGGTAACAATGACTAAAAAGTTAGACTCTGGATGGATGACATTAAGGTAAAGACCAGCCAAAGTCTTGAGCATTGAATGGCATTCTATGATAGCCTACATGACTTACGAATGGAGGATGATGAGGTTGGGAACAATTATAAAAGCTGCGCGGATTCAGACAGGCAGAAAGGAGCAAAATTAGATTGGACAGAACTGATTGAACAAATAGAGCAATGTTTGAAATTGTAAGTTCAAAAGGAACTCTTGAAAGTGATAATCAGAAAAAAAGTTGTCAGTATTCCAGCTGTTTTATCGGAACTAAAAAGCTGCAGCGGCCTCTTCCAGAAGATGAAGGGGAGGAGAGCAGAAAGTGGGGTGGACCTGGGTGTAGTTGTATGACACAGAGCAGTTGCAGATAGCAGACATGGATGTGTGAGGATGGTGCAAAGTAAATGAGAGTGGCAGTCTGCAAAGCAGCTCTGCTGGCATAAGTAGCTCCAAGCAACACCATCAGCTATCAGCAAAGCTATAAACATCGCTGGGAATGGACCTTGGTACTGGCAAAAGTCTCAAGGTGGAACTTAAAGATAAGAGTGATGAAACAGTGCCATTAGGAATATGTCACATGCCACCAAGAAATAAAAGAGACCTATACGTACTACTGAGATAGCTTAGGCAGAGAGAATGGAGATGATTGTGCACAAGAGGATTTTTCTTTCAAATACTTCAACAATATTGTCTTAAAAAGTGGACAAGTGACCAAAAGGGAGGGAAGCAGTATTAGATTTTCTCCAACAGTGAGAAAGCCATCTTGAAACAAAGGAACAACCAAGGACTCAGGTTCATTAAGTTGCCCAATTTTAAAGTTGAAACGAGGATCAATGACATTATAAAGAATTTAACTGCTGCCATTTTTTTAAGCAGAAAAAGTATTGACAGCAGACTAGAACTTGCAACAGATGTACAAGCCACCATAACTCAATTGATTTGAAACTATATACCAGTTCCTTTATTTGTTCATTTAAGTGAACAACAGGAAACCTCCACAGTTCCACTGATGCACAACTGGGAACGTAGCTTGCTACGCTGGCTAAGCCAGTTTAATAGATTTTATCACATAATTTCCAATAATTTACACAAAATTAAAAAACTCCACAACATGTTGCTCTTCCAGGAAGAAACTGTCACAGCCTGCACATTAGCAAGAGGATACTGTTTAGTAACAAGGTCTGTCAGAGCACAGATATATTGACTCACCCAACAGTAAGAGTACTTCAATGGGGGAATTCCATTAAATGTTGCATATTAATATCGCCCAAGCTATCTTGTTGCTGTCATCTTCACCAGTCATGAATTGCACTGTGTTGGCAACCCATGTAACACACCAACAGAAGATCAATAATTCACTGTAAATTATGTCAACTCAGGGCAGTCAAGAAATGCAGCATAGTCACAGGCTTAAAATCGTTCTCTTATTTAGTATCTCTATTCAAAAGAAATAGACATAAAATACAAGTCAATTTCCCATTTGACTTGAAAACTTTATTTTAACTGTGTCAGTGGACATTTTTCAGTGAGTTACAATCTCAAAAACAATTCTTAAAAACTTAAAAATTCTTAAATTCTACAATTCTTAAAAACATGGTATAGCAGAATGAATGATATGGCATGATGGTGGCTCTTTTGATGGTTTCTTTATTCTCCTGCTGAAGACATCACTTCTAACCAAAAATAGAAATGGATGGAGAGTCTCAGCAGGTCTGGCAGCATGGTTGGAAGCAGTCAATCAATGCTTCTGGTCCACTGACCCTTCTTCAGAACTAATGGTAGCTAGGAAAGGTGGTATTACACTGAAGACCCATGGTAGAAGGAGGGGGAGGGTGAGGGAGTGAATGATAGGTGAAGGTTTATTTTGATTGATTTGATTTGATTTATTATTGCCAAACGTATCTAGGTACAGTGAAACGTTTTGTTTTGTGGGCAGTACAGGCAGATCATGCCATACAAAGTGCATTAGGGTAATAGAACAGAATGTCCTGACCCTGAGTTCGATTCCACCCTTGGGTGACTGTCTGTGTGGAGTTTGCACATTCTCCCCATGTCTGCATGGGTTTCCACCAGGTGGTCCAGTTTCCTCCCACAGTCCAAAGATGTACATGTTAGATGGACTGGTCATGCTAACTTGCCCACAGTGTTCAGGGACATGCAGGCTAAGTGGGTTAGCTATGAGAAATACAGGGTCACAGGGATTGGGTCTGGTACGGATGCTCTTCAGAGGATCGGTGAACTCCATGGGCTAAATGGCCTGCTTCCACATTGTAGGGATTTTGTGATTCTATGGAGGGAAACGATGCAAACGACATTTTTAAGAGCCATTCAGCACTGAACATCATGATGGACGAGAGGATCAGAAATGAGTTTCCAATTTCTTTCTTAGATTCTTCGTAAATACATGAAATGACTGTGAACTGCTGGGCTGATGTGCTCCACCACAGTGAATGGAGTGGCAGACCTTCACAGTGCAGGTTTTTGCTATTTCAAAGTCTACCTAATGAGGGCAGAGTTTGCCTTCTTACATTGTTTTTGAGATGCACTTACATTCCATATGGGACATCTGTGACAAAACCCAGCCGTGGAGATGAAATAGTTGGGCTCATCCCACTGTTGGCGCTGGTCAGCTGTCTACACCATGCTGAATGCCAAGATTACTTTGAATACAGTCATGTATTTCTACAGAAAGATGCATTTCACTGTGTTCATATTCTGAAAGGTCTTTTTGCTCATATCTCCCTTGCAAACAGCCTTCTGAAGAAGATTCCTGACCTGAAATGTTAGCTTTCCTGCTCCTGTGATGCTGCCTGGCCTGCTGCATTCACACAGCTCCAGCTCCACACTTTGTTGTCTCTGACTCCAACATCTGCAGTTCTTGCCATGTCAACCTAAAATCCTTGCTTTGGTGTCAAGACAGGGACGTTCAAAGGCTTAGCTGAAGATGTAGTATGACCCTATTCTCTGTCAATTTCTTTATAGAATCCCTACAGTGCAGAAAGATGCCATTCGGCCCACATTAACCCTTCAAATAGCATCCTATTCAGATCCAGGCTTCCCTACGTTATCCCTGTAACCTCATGGGTTTCCCATGGCAGACCCACCTAGCCTGCACACTACAGACAGTTTGGCATTGCCAATCCACCTAACCTACACATGTTTCGACTGTGGGAAGAAACCAGAGCACCTGGAGGAAACCCATGCAAACACAGGGAGAATGTGCAAACTCCACACAGACAATCACCCAGGGCTGGAATCAAACCCGGGTCCCTGGCGCTGTGAAGCAGCAGTGTTAACCACTGAGCAACCGTACCATCCCTCCAGGACAAGGAAGATAGAAGGCCTTTTGAAAAATAGCTTCATAGAAGCCATTCCATTTCAATGTCAGAAACCATTCACTGGTTGATTGGTTTGGTTATACTGGATATGTCGAATTCAAACTGTTTTATTGATTTCATATGACTGGCTGGGGTTTGTTACACAATCCCACAAGAAACGGGAGGCTATCTGTTCAAACGTAGAAAGATTGGAATTTTCTCAATCAAGCTTCCTACACAATAGCAAAACTGTGCTCTTCATAACACAAAGTCATGAATTAGTCTCAGAAAGAGTTCAGGGGAACTGATTCTCACTTACATATTTTTTGGAATTTCCCTTAAGCCAGTTATCGAGCCCTGCTAGCGTTCTGATACATCAAGGAAGTCTCAATTGCAAACAGATCCCCTTGCATAGTGGAAGAAAACATCTCAATGTTCACCTGGAGACATTTCCAGATAGGAGGCCGTGAGCAGAGGTATCACTCCAGTCATAACAGAAGAAGGAAACATGAAAAGACGTTCATGTGAAGACACTTAACCATCTTTAAAATTTACAAGGTAAATTTACTCAGGGGTCATCTCTCTTTTTGAATGATTTGAGCAAGATGAGAATGATTTGTTGATCAATCAATTCTTAAGCTGCCTTCATAGATGTCAAGTGATTCTGCAGTTCAAAAGCCTTGCATATTTCTCTCTCAAACTCACGTTATGAAGGAAGACGCATGTTGCCAGCCCTGTCTCCACTTTATCAAGGCCTTCCCTCTCCACGTAATTGTCTGTCTGTTTTCTGATGACTTAACCTACTTATGAACATGATGTTCACATTTATGATTCAGATAATTATTCCTTATTAAGTTGCTCACTCCCCTACTTTCATCTGAGTTGATGCTATCCTTTGATGTTATTGTTAGCTGGTTTAATCCTGCCTCAGGGGCTTGCCTGCCCCATATATATCATTCAGTTTATTCTCACTTTTAAAAAGTGTTTCTCATTTCTAGAGTGTCACAAATTCATTCTTTATATCAGAAATGACTTGATGCCTTTATTGAGCTGGGACCGCTGCTTGAGTTTTAAAAGACTGAACAATAACATTTCAATGACTTTAAAAAGTGCTTCTAAAATGGATAGGCATTAAAATTTCCTCTCCCTGCAGGTTACAAAGTCATTGCAGTGGAGGCAGACTGTAGCAGAATCCATCAGAAATAATCACTTTGGAGAAATGTAAATGGACAATCTCCTGATCCATACACAAAGCATGCAGATGACCTATGCATTCATCTTGGTATGGAACAAGTCTTTAGATGTAGTCACTTTTAACAATGGATCCTGGCAGAGAAGATAACTCGTCTAACCATGATCTCACCATGCTTAAACCATGGAAGTGGAATCTACTTGCGATTGCCATGTTTGGGTAACTGGTCAGTTGGTTAGAGGGCATCATGTGATGAGCTAAGAAACCTCCCCACTTGTATTTTAACAAACTGGCTTTCTTCAGTTCATAGCTCAGAAGGAGGAGAAGGTGCCAAAGGGGCAGCATCCCAAGTTTGCAGAACACCTGCGCTCGGTTCACAATAAACAACTGCACCTCCCAGTTGTGAACCATTTCAACTCCCCCTCCCATTCCTCAGACGACATGTCCATCCTGGGCCTCAACAATGCCACCCGAAGGCTGCAGGAACAAACAACTCATATTCAGCTTGGGAACCCTGCAGCCCAATGGTATCAATGTGGATTTCACAAGCTTCAAAAATCTCCCCTCCCCCTACAACATCCCAAAACCAGCCCAGCTCGTCCCCGCCTCCCTAACCTGTTCTTCCTCTCACCTATCCCCTCCTCCCACCTCAAGGCGCACCCCCATTTCCTACCTACTAACCTCATCCCGTCCCCTTGACCTGTCCGTCCTCCCTGGACTGACTTATCTCCTCCCTACCTCCCCACCTACACTCACCTTTACTGGCTCCATCCCCGCCTCTTTGACCTGTCTATCTCCTCTCCACCTATCTTCTCCTCTATCCATCTTCTATCCGCCTCCCCCTCTCTCCCTATTTATTTCAGAACCCTCTTCCCCTCCCCCATTTCTGATGAAGGGTCTAGGCCCAAAACGTCAAGCTTTCCTGATCCTATGATGCTGCTTGGCCTGCTGTGTTCATCCAGCTCTACACCTTGTTATCTAGCATCCCAAGTTGAGTGTGTTCTCTCACACTCTGTCTCTCTGTAACCATCCTGCAAACTAGAGCCGTTACTGCTGCTTGATCATCTACAATCTGCAGGCTTGGTTTTAAGAATCAATCCAGACTTTGCTGTCTCTCAAAGAAAAGAGATCTGTGATAATACTAATCTACAAAAACCATCCAAGTCATTCATCTGCAACTTTTATTGGATTTGGGAATGACTTAATCTAGTCCCTCAACATTTTAGCATGTGTGTACGTATGTATGACTGAGTGACCTCTGAAGTACACGTGTGAGAGTAGGAGCTTTTTATTATTTTATTACCTTAAGTGAGAAGAGCAATAAAAGCTATTCTACATTCTTTTAAAAGAAACCTTACAGGAAAATATGTCTGTCTGTATCTTTTACAGAGGCAAATCGTAAACAGTTAAACACAGACTGAGTTGATGAGCATTTTCGTTACAAAAGCATCTGCTGCTGACTAATGGTGAGTGAAAAAAGCTGAAGCCATTCTACGGCACGTTACTTGGCCAGAACTATAGGATGGTATTAATCTGTCTTTTCTCATTGACATGTTTCTTTAATATGTTCATTTCTCCTGTGTGCCTCTATTGCTACGCATTTTAAAAATCCCAGAATTAGAAAATACAAAACAGGAGCAAATCTCTGTGTTTCTCTGATGACAAAGATCTGCAGTTTCCAAATGTTTGTGGCAAAACAAGAGAGAATTGGATTATTTGTGATTAGGTGTGGTTCTGAAAAGATACATTCCAAAAGGTTTTCATGTTCATTTAATAATTTTAGTGTTAGCGCAGACCCTGTTTTCCCAATTTCTTCTAAGGATCAGAAGGCTCTATGTTCAGGATCTGAACACATCATCCCCTAGCGCAGCACTAGACTTCGATTTATATTTTATTGTCATGTGAACTCAAGTACAGAAGTACAAAAGTACAATGTCGCCGCATATGTCACCGCACTTAGATACAAAGGTACCTAGGCACAAAAAAACTCAGGTACAAAGTAGTAAAAGAAACAAAATTTAAAAATTAAGCAGTATGGGCCATCATAGAATAAGTAGAAAAATAAAGAAATGAGGTAATATTAACATTACAATCTTTCTTGATATAAACTAGAAAGGTAAGGAATACAGCTAAAAGTTCTATAGTCTTTAATGAGTTCTTGCTGGGGTCCCAATCTCCTCCGCTTAGCTGGGTCCCCAGGAGACCTCAGCTGCCTGTTCTCAACACTGCTGCAGATACTGAGGACCTCCCTCACCGCTCACTCTTCCCACTTTGGACTGCGATGCCATCCCTGCTGCTACCTACAATCTTCCCCTGCTGCCTCCAGAACATATCTGGCAGGACCCACTCACAGTCTCCAGTCGATTTTATACTGTCAGTGCAGGAGCATGGAGAGTGCCTTACTGATGAAATGTTAAAGTGAGACCATCACTATCTTTTGGTGCTCTTGCCTTTATCAGTCAATGCATTGCGTACATGGGTTGGGATGTCATGCTGCGGCTGTATGGGGCATTTGGAATACCTTTGGAATACTGCATTCAATTCTGATCTCTCTTCTATAGGAAAGATATTTTGAAACTTGGAAGGGTTCAGAAAAGATTTACAAGGATGTTGCTGGGGTTTGGAGGGTTTGAGCTATGGGGTGAGGCTGAATAGGCTGGGGCTATTTTCTCTGGCACATCGAAGGCTAAGAGGGGACCTTATAAAGGTTTTAAAATCACAAGGGGCATGGATACAGTGAATAGCCAAGGTATTTACCCCAGGGTGGGGTAAGTGCAGAACTAGAGGGCATAGGTTTAAGGTGAGAGGGGAAAGATTTACAAGGGATCTAAAGGGCAACATTTTCATGCAGAGGGTGGTGTGTGTATGGAATGAGCTGCCAGAGGAAGTGGTGGAGGCAGGTACAATTACAACATTCAAAAGGCTTCTGGATAGGTATATGAATAGGAAGGGTTTAGAGGGATATGGACCAAATGCTGGCATGTGGGACTAGATTGATTTTGGGTTGTCTGGTTGGCATGGACCGGATGGACTAAACATTCTGTTTTGTGCTGTCTGACTCAATGATTCTGTGATCAGATGACCAAAATGATACAAGAGCATTCTTTGAATTTTTACACTTCATCCTACATAACCAAGACAAATCTGGTCACTTAGTTCCGAAAAAGGATCACTGGACTTGAAACATTGACTCTGCTTTCTCTCCATATGTGTTTCCAGACCTGTTGAGATGCTCTAGCAATTTCCATTTTTGTTTCAATATTCTTTTTGATGCTTCGTAGGACCATTTCTGCATTTAAAAAATAAGCTTCCAAATTTACCTACAATATGTCCAATACATCAAAAATATTAAATCGGCAGAGAATTGTTTAGGATGTTTCAGTCAAGAAAGAATCATAGAAACCCTACAGTGTGAAAACAGGCCCAATGCTGCCCAAAAGGTGGGTTGTAAATATATATTGTGCCCTTAATGGGTGTTATCTGGTAACTAATGTTGACCTCAGTAAAAAGCAGAACCAAGCGTTGACGGTGAATGCCTCATTTAAACTTACCTCCGTATTTTGGACATAACTAGCTAAGATATGCCTTTAAGCCAATTCTCAAATAAGAAGAGCCACTCCATCATAACATAAACATCCTGATTTCACCTTGTTCCACATCAGATGGTGACAAGTGTCCAAAATGAGTCATTGCGTCTGTCACTGTAACTTTGCTCCTTCTTCAAAATTGCTCGCTGACAGATAATTGGCTCTGCTCAAGCCTTATAGGGTAGCTTTCTCAGTGAGTCACCCACTAGCTGATGGTGCTGTGAGACATCTGCCTTCTCACACATTTATTAGCTCTTCTGTGCTCAAGACACTGCAAAATAATCACCTTGCTTATCCAGCACCGGGGATGTTCGCCCCTTTTACCCACTGCATGTGTACAGTTTCCAGAAATTCTTCCAGCAAGTATCCTCTTCAAATTAATTGCTGTCTGTCCTTTTAAGAATACTCACGTTCACCACCTCCTCACTGCAGTGTCAGTATGCCCTCCACTTCTGTCATCAGTTCTCTGTAACAATTTCCTGAGATGCCTGTGACATTTAAAAATTTACATCCACTCTGGGCTTCTGTCATCAAGCTGAAAATGTGAAGAATTGCCCATCTTACAGCATTGAAATGCTGACTGTCCATCAGTGCAACATGGAAAACACAATCAATTCCTAAATGATGGGACTGTCCTCTTTATTTCTTCATTCCACTTCCATTCTGTTTCAAGTATTTTCATCAATCTGTCTGTGTTGCCCCATGTTTAAAATTTTAATTAATGTTAGTTTTCAATAAGGTATTCTGCAGAGAGTAATGAGCTGAACTGACAAAGCGTCCATACTGTTATCCACCTCTTAGTCAATCCAATAACACTTTTGTGCTGCTGTTTGTCTTTCTTTCCCGATGCTTATTCACATTTTTGCACTTATTAATATTTTTTCTTTACTATCAGTAGAGGTTATCTTTTGCTTTCCATCCAGAAATATCCTGATTTCACCTTTTTCCAGATCAGCTGACTCCAGCTAAGCAAACATGTGCAGGGGCAGAAGTTTTATTTGATATATTCTGTCAGAGCATAGACAAGGGGAGACCTCAAGCTCTAGGTTATCTCAGTAAGTGGAAGAAGACAGCACTGTTAGATCATCCAAACAAGTTTGTTTGGGACATAGATATTCTTTCAATATTCCCAAGTGGTGTTCTAACACAAAAATATCAACGTATTTAAACTACAGTGGAATGAGGTTAACCAAATGGATCTTATTGAGTACGAATTCCCTGAAACAGGGCTGTTAACCTGGGCCAATCAGGGAGCCGTGGCTGACAGATGTAAACAGGTGGGTCAGGGATTTTCCTCACTCTAGGAATCAGTTCTGAGCTAGCTGGTCAGAGTCCATGTACTATGCACATGAAAATAAAGGGTGTCTTGGTGACAAGATATTGGCCTCTGTGGAGTTATTTCATACAGTGTCATTATTAAATCACAATGCAATGGAGATGCAAGCGAGCCACATTGACTCCACATCATGGCAATGCAGAGCAGGTGAGAGGGGGCCAATAGTGCAATATTCTATTGAGAAGCAGTGATTGGAATGTCTCAGGATTCTGTCCGGGATATCTGCAATACAACACCTTCTTTCATCGGGGTCAACGAGGGACACATGACAGGCCCTTGATAATAGGTTCCCATGCAGGTCATGTCTGGGACTTTGTAACAGCACCATCCAGACTGAGGACGTTCCTGATCGTCAGAACCTCTGCTCTGAACAACTGGAGGATGCACTGAGGCTCTGGGATGGACAATGGAGCTGCAGCAATGAGATGACAAGGATGTTCTTCAGAAGAAACAGCGCATTCAGCATCTTTCAGTGCAGCAGCATTGACCAAAGCAACAATGGGAGGACTTATTTGTGAACATTGGTCAATGGAATTGAATAACGTGAAGTCATCTTTCACCGACTGTAGATATTTTGATGTTGCTGAGGCCTGTAGAATCCAAACTGCAAGTGAAACTTGATATTTCCATGCAACTCATGCTGTTTGATAAAAGGGAAGGTTACAAATAGGCGGAAGTCTTCACAACTTCTGATGTTCCCTCATTCAATTATATTCAATCATGCTAGTGTGGGTACCGTGAACAGGATGATTATCATTCAGACAGAGTTAGAACAGCTAAGAGTGGTTAGTTTCTGGACCTTCATTCTTGTAGCTGCAGCTAAAATGACAAGTGAAAAGTGAACATACAGTCACAAAGGTGATAACATATTAACAATGATGTGTCACCAGTGTCTCCTTAGTACACTCAGAAGGTCTTGTTCTTCCTTTACTCTCGCTATGTCATGTTTCAGTCTGCAGTTGGGTGGAGGGACTCTGCCCTAGTGTGGAGCCTATTAGCCTCGGGGTATTGGTCAGGTGACCTTGTGTTTAGAGGGCCCAGACATACCGAGTGCACCTTGCACAGGTCCGCGTTCACTGTCCTCAGCTTGAACGCCAAGGAGGCTGAGGGGCACAGGTAGGGTGGAGGTAGTTCAGCCACCTTTGGAGTGGCCTGAGAGGAGACTTCTGGGGGTGGGAGGGGGCCTGTAAATGATTCCTCCTCCAGCTGGGGGCCCACTGGCACCATCTTATGAGGCAAGATCCCTCACTCCCTTTGTTGCCTTTTGGTTAGTTCTGAACACCAATGCCTAGGGTGATAGAATGCAGTTTTGTGCGTGCACGCATCTGAGCGTGTTGGACCTGGCTCTCCCTGGCATTTGCCAACCTGTCCAAGAGGCATCCAGATAATCATCTGCCAGAGGCAACAAGATGCCAATGATTTTGATGCACTTTGGGGTCACTTTGTGCAGTGCCTCTGTCAAACCTGCCTGCTGCTTTGCCTACCTGTACATTAGTATGAAATTGTTAATTACCACCATCACAGGGTCAGTTCCTGCTTGGAGCTAAGCAGGCTGAGCTTAATTTTTGACAGTCCTCCAAGTGCCATTGACCAGGAGGTGGTTCTCTTCCTCAACCAGCTACAGAGATGCGGCAGTGGTCTACTAACCGGCAAGTAGTCCCAATGCTAACTTAGCTAACATAGCCACTCAGAGCAGCCAGCATTGAAGATCATACAGAGGTATAGAGGTAGCCTTGCCAGTGCATCCTCTGGGCGATCTGTGGCTTCTTCCTCAGAGGCAGAGGTAGAGACGTCTTGCAATGACTCTCTTGATGGCAGAGACGGTGTTGATTCCATTTGGTGCCTGCAGGAGACAAAAGAGACAATGTGTTGCAAAATAGAGGTAGGAACTCATGCATGTTAAGAATATATTCAGACTGGGAGTAATTGGAGAGCAATGGACAATGATTCTTCGTCAGCTGCCAGGATATAGGGGTTTCAGCAACAGGACATGAGTGGTCAGGGTCTTTACTCTCCCAGTAAGAAAGGGACCTCTTGTTAATGAATGTCAGACATACAACCGCCTGGCTTGGCTCTTTCAGGGCTGTTCTGGGCCATTTTCTGCTGGAATGAGACAAAGAGAGGGATGAGTGAGGTAAGGTTGTCTGGCACAGCTGTTAATGCTGGTGCAGGTGGGGGAAAGATGGAGAGGAGTCCCAAGTGAGTGAGTAGGCAGCTCAGACAACAGTGAGGCTTAGTAGTTTGGGGGTAGACTGTGTGGGTGAGAACGAGTGAGGGAAGATGATGCAGGCGGTAATGAGAAGGCTAGACCATGAGTCTTCATGGGAGCTGGGTGCAGTAGGAGAGACGCAATGAGCGTGCGATAAGAGAGGTACTGAAGTGCAGCATTGCTGGACTTTCTTCCAGATGGTAACAACTTCAAACCAGGCTGGTGGGGTCTGCCATTGGAGTCTCCTCTAGCAGTCTGAATGAAAGGTGGATGGCCCTCCACTGCATCACCCTGACTCCAAGTCCCTGGATGAAAACATGGAGGTAATTTGTCTCTGACTGCCTTCTCTGGGGCAATTCTTGAGAAAGAGGAACCATACAGGACAGTGAAATTGTGCTCGGGCTCATGGAGGGAAATCCACTTAATTCTCACTGAAATTAGCACTTTGCCAAACTCTATTAAAATATGGCCTGGTTTGTTTAATTCACTCTTCAAACATGATTTTCTGACCGCTCAAAACAAAATTTACACAAAACAAACGAATAAACCCACTTACTCCTGCTTTGGAATCCAAATTCTGAAATGATAATAGAGCTGAGGTTACATCAAGGTAATAGCACAGACATCGGCCATTCAATATCTCTGCCCTTGAGTCTCTGTCATTGTTTATGCTTCACACAAGCCTCCTCCCATCCTGTTGCCATCCTGGCAGTCAGGCATCTAGGGATCAGGCATTTGTTGCCATCCATTGCTCTTCCTCTTGCTAAATCCTGACTTCTATATGTTAAGGTTCCCTCATTTCAATACTTTAACTCAACATTTAATTTAACCTCTAATTTAAGCACTGGAAAGTACCAGGAATGTCCTGGACATAAGCTCATAGAATCCCTGCGGTGTGGAATCAGGCCATTCGGCCCAACAAGTCTACACCCCTCCGAAGAGCATCCCACCCAGACACATCCCCTTTCCCTTCAAGCCTGCATTTCTCATGGCTAATCCACCTAATTTACATACCCCTGGACACTATGGGCAATTTAGCATGACCAATCTACGTAGCCTGCACATCTTTGGACTGTGGGGTGAAACCAGAGCACCCAGAGGAAACCCACACAGAGATAGAGAGAATGTGCAAACCCCACACAGACAGTCAGCCAACAGTGGAATTGAACCTGGGTCCCTGGCGCTGTGAGCAGTGCTAACCACTGAGCCACCATGCCACCTGGTCTCTTAAGCCTAGTTTCAAGTTCAAGGGATTTCCTTATCATCAAGAAGATAGTTCAGTTCTGGACTACTCTAGCTCTACCCCAAAGCCCAACTTCTGTCTCAAATCTGCTACCCTTTGGTAATATTTAAAGTAACTTTGATCATCTGAGAGACTTTCTGTACTGCACTCACCCCCAACACTCACACTTTACCATTGATTTTACTGAATGGCTTCAATCTCTTGTGACCAGATTGTGTTATTTTTCAGCAGTACCCTACTGCTGGCCAATAAAACTTTCATCTGCACTGAAGAACAAACCTCTACTCCTTTTGGTTTTTTTAGGGTGCCCATTGTAAGAGGAATCCTGCACAGAGTTCATCATAGAGTAAGGTCCACCTGGTAGATTTGCTGCCATCATCCCCTTTCCTGATCACATTTCCAGGGTCTATATGGTCTACGGTGATACAGGAAAACCATCTGATAACTTAGAAAAGGAGACACTCTTGTCTTAAGCAAAATGTAATTTATTGCATGATAACAACTAGGTACATGCTACATTGTTGTGATAAAGGAAAATGTACTGTCAATTTTCAACCTTTATAATTTTGATTTTAATAGCTGGGACCTTTATAAAGACTGCATCTTTTCATTATTCTGCATTTTGGTTGGTGCACTGAAATGGGAAAAGAATAGCTTTAAATATATTGTGGAAGGTATTGTTACACTTTTTAAAAGCAGGTTATCCCAACACTCATTGTTCTGTGCTCAGTAACATCAGCAGATAACCACAGCATATGCATCTGTACATGTGTTGTTCCATTTTCTGCAGGCTGAGGATGAAAGCAGCGTCATTTATGTTATTCTCGTTTGTACTGGGCATTCTCTCCTATCGAAAACTTTATACGTGTGTGTGTGCATACGTACATGTGCATGTGTGGTGTGTGCACGTGCATGGTTGTGTTTGTGTGTGTCCATTTTCATGTGTGTGTATTTGTGTGTCCACGTGTGTGTGTGCATTTGTGCGCGCATGTGCCTTTGGGTGTGTCAGCATGTATGTGTTTGTGTGTGAGTGCATGCGTGCATTTGTGTCCATGTGTACACATGTGCGTGAGTGTGTGTACCTTCAGGTATGCATTTTTGTGTCAATATGTATGCATGTTTGCGTGTGTGTGTGTTTTTGATGCTAGACCTTATGATTCTCAGCGTTCGAAGTAACAAAATTTTGTTTATGTTCAAGAAAATCCCATTGGCTTCTTATTTTCAAAATGAAATTTGATGTAGTTGCATACTAAAAAGAGTTAAAAATTTTTGTTGTGGCCAACTGAGGGGCTAAAAAGAGGGAAGTCAATTCACAGCCTTCTCACCTGGATGGAAGAACCCTTCCCTCCACCATTGCTGCCCTTGTCACAATAAAACAATAATCCTCTCTGATCTTGACATGGCCCTAATTCCCACTCCCTTAAGGCTAAGGAACATTGACAAAAATGGATGTGGTGGAAGACTAGTTTGGCTGTCTTCTGCCAGATCTGATTGGACCATATAATGCACTTATGGATCCCCCTCTTGTTTAGTAAAACTACTCACTATTCCAGAGATAACAAGGTGTAGAGCTGGATGAACACAGCAGGCCAAGCAGCATCAGAGGAGCAGGAAGGCTGACGTTTCGGGCCTAGACCCTTCTTTAGAAACACTTCTGAAGAAGGGTCTAGGCCCAAAACGTCAGCCTTCCTGCTCC
>JAHRHZ010000035.1:6384211-6414658 GCA_024137785.1 Ginglymostoma cirratum | reverse complement strand
GCTACGGGGAGAGTGCGGGTAAGTGGAGTTGAAATGCCCATCAGCCATGATTAAATGGCGGAGTGGACTCGATGGGCCGAATGGCCTTACTTCCACTCCTATGTCTTATGGTCTTATGGTCTAACTCATGCAATCCCCGAGTTCACTTCCCTTTAAAGGGCATCATCGCTCACTCAACCCTATTTCTGCTGAATAATGGGATAGGCCAGACAAGGCTTGAATGGTAAATCATATTCATGCATTGTCATGCAGAAGTACGTTTTCCTTCCTGACATCTTAGAGATTAAGGCAGTTTGTTTTCTTTGACATCTTGTCTCCTTGGAAATATTATTCTCTAAACGATTCAACCAGTGAGCTAGTGAGTCTAAAGGCTTTTGGTGGAACAAAGCTCTTTAACTGTGCTTCTGAAATTAGAAACATTAAATCTCTTCAAAACAGTCACTGGATGATAACCACATCAATGGTGGGTAAATTGGGATTGAGGGACGGGGATTTACATGCATTTGGAAAGCTAAGGACTAATTAGGGATAGACAGCATGGCTTTGTGTGTGGCAAATCGTGTCTCACTAACTTGACTGAGTTTTTTGAAGAAGAGACAAAGAAGACTGATGAAGGCAGTGCAGTGGACATTGTCTATTTGGACTTCAGCAAAGTGCGCGATAAGTTTCCGCATGGCAGATTGGTTAGCTCATGGAATCCAGAGGGAGCTAGCCAGTTAGATACAAAATTGGCTTGAAGGTGGGAGACAGAGGGTGGTGATGGAGGGTTGCTTTTCAGACTGCAGACCTGCGATCAGCCGTTTGCCACAAGAATCAGTGCTGGGTCCACTGCTTCTCTTCATTTATATAAATGATTTGGATGTAAATATCGGAGGTATGGTTAGTATTTGTGCAGATGACACCAAAATTGGAGGTGTGGTGCACAGCAAAGAAGGTGACCTCAGAGTACAATGGGATCTTGATCAAATGGGTCGAGGAGTGACAGATGGAGATTAATTTAGATAAATGTGAGGTATTGCATTTTGGGAAGGTAAACCAGGGCAGGACTCATACGGTTAATGGTAGGGCCCTGAGGGGTGTTGCCAAACGGAGAGACCCAGAGTACAGGTACATAGTTCCTTGAAAGTGGAATCACAGGTGGACACAATGGTGCAGAACATGATTGGTACCCACTTGCCCTCATTGGTCAGTGCATTGAGTATCGGAGTCGGGACATCATGTTGCAGCTGTACAAGACATTAGGGAGGCCACTTTTGGAAATCTGCATCCCATTCTGGGCCCCCTGGATATAGGAAAGATGTTGTTAAACTTGAAAGGGTTTAAAAAAGATTTACAATGATGTTGCTGGCATTGGAGGGCTTGAGATACAAGGAGAGGCTCAATAAGCTAAGGCTATTTTTCCTGGAGTGTTGGAGGTTTATAAAATCATGAGGAGGATGGATAGGGTGAATAGTCAAGGTCTTTTTCCCAAGGTAGGGGAGTCCTAAACAAGAGGGCATAGGTTTAAGGTGACAGGGGAAAAATTTAAATGGGGCTCAAGACAACCTTTTCACTCAGAGGGTGGTGTGTGTATGAAATGAGCTGCCAGAGGAAGTGGTGGAGGTGGGTACAATTACAGTATTTAAAAAGCATCTGGGTGGGTATATGAATAGGAAGGGTTTAGTGGGATACGGACCATGGCTGACAAACTGGACTAGATTAATTTAGAATATCTTGTCAGCATGGACAAGTTGGACTGAAGGGACTTTGTGCTGTACATCTCTATGACTCTAAGTACCTGGAATGTGCTGCCAGAGGAAGTGATAGAAACAGATACAATAACAACATTTAAGAGGCATCTCAACAGATACATGAATAGGCAGGGAATAAAGGTATACAGACCACAAAGAGGCAAAAGGATTTTAGTTTAGAAAGGGATCATGTTTCAGCATAGATAGTGGGAACTGGAGATGCTGGAGAATCTGAGATAACAAGGTGTAGAGCTGGATGAACACAACAGGCCAAGCAGCATCAGAGGAGCAGGAAGGCTGACGTTTCAGGCCTGGACCCTCCTTCAGAAAAATTCAGAAGGGTCCAGGCCCGAAACATCAGCGTTCCTGCTCCTCTGATGCTGCTCGGCCTGCTGTGTTCATCCAGCTCTGCACCTTGTTATCTATGTTTCAGCATAGACGTGTTGGGCCGAAGGGCCTGTTCTTGCGCGATACTTTTCTTTGTTCTTACACGGAGGAACAGGGTGGATGCAGGCAGAATGTTTGCATCGAGTGTTATAGAACCTGATGAGTATCAGAACAGGAGCTAGACCATTGATGATTGAGGTTACGAGGAATTTCTTCATCCAGATGGTGGTCAAGTGTGGAATTCTGGACCCCATGAGGGTGATGGCTCAATTATTAAGTATGTTCATAGCAGAGGTTGATAGAATTTTTGATGATAAGGACATCAAAGAATTTAAGAATAGAGAGAGTGAAAATAGCATTGCAGTAGAAGATAAGCTGTGATCTAATTGAATGGCAAAACAGGATCAACAGGTTGAATCAGAGATAACTAGGTGTAGAGCTGGATGAACACAGCAGGCCAAGCAGCATCATAGGATCAGGAAAGCTTGACGTTTTGGGCCTTCTTCAGAAATGGGGGAGGGGAAGAGGGTTCTGAAATAAATAGGGAGAGAGGGAGAGGCGGATAGAAGATGGATAGAGGAGAGGATAGGTGGAGAGGAGGCAGACAAGTCGAAGAGGCGGGGATGGAGCTAGTAAAGGTGAGTGTAGGTGGGGGGTAGGGAGGAGATAGGTTAGTCCAGGGAGGACGGACATGTCAAGGGGGCGGGATGAGGTTAGTAGGTAAGAGATGGAGGTGGGGCTTGAGGTGGGAGGAGGGGATAGGTGGGAGGAAGGACAGGTTAGGGAGGCAGGACGAGCTGGGCTGGTTTTGGGATGTGGTAGCGGGAGGGGAGATTTTGAAGCTTGTGAAGTCCACATTGATGCCATTGGGCTGCAGGGTTCCCAAGCGGAATATGAGGTGCTGTTCCTGCAGCCTTCGGGTAGCATCATTGTGGCACTGCAGGAGGCCCAGGATGGACATGTCTACAGAATGGGAGGGGGAGTTGAAATGGTTCGCGACTGGGAGGTGCAGTTGTTTATTGCGAACTGAGCACAGGTGTTCTGCATGGAAACCAAACCCCAACTCATTGAATGGCCTCTTCCTGCTCATATTTCTAATGTTTAAGACATATAACTTTAAAAAGAGAACAGACGTGTTTGAGTTTGTGACAGACTTCATACAACTGCAGCACTTTGCTGCATGAATGACACCAGCTTTTACCACCAGACTTTGTGACAGAAAATAATTTACTTCCTTTTTTTGCCATTTGCAGATCATTCCGGCGTATCCGAATTAATTTCTTCTGCGTTATTAAACCGTGTTGTGATTGATAAATGTATCTCGCATATCACTAATTTACCAAATCCAATTTACTCACTTATTTCTGCCACTTAGAGCAGCAGTTCAGTAATTGCAGGGCTCGTTTTTTTGAGATCAAATAAAATTTATCTGAACAGCCAGCAGTTGCAAGCAAAAATAAAGGTTACTGCACAAACATGACAAATTCCTCATTTGTATCTGGCAGAAAATAGCTTGGAGTAGTTTTCTACCTGATCACAGAACTGTTGTCATGCAGAAGCAGGTCATTAGGCCTATCAAGTTTACACTAGCTTGGTGGTCAGTTTAATTTCGTGCTACTTTTGCCTGCGACCCTGTAATCTAATTTATCATCCAATGCCCGTCTTGAATGAGAGATAATAGGTACTGCAGATGCTGGAGAATCCGAGATAACAAGGTGTGGAGCTGGATGAACACAGCAGGCCAAGCAGCATCATAGGAGCAGGAAAGCTTGACGTTTCGGGCCTAGAGGTCAGAAGGGTCTAGGCCAGAAACGTCAAGCTTCCCTGCTCCTATGATGCTGCTTGGCCTGCTGTGTTCATCCAGGTCCACACCTTGTTATCCTGTCTTGAATGCCTCAGTTGAACCTGCCACTGCCACAATTCCAAGCAGTGCATTCCAGACCCCAAATACGCTCTGTGAGAAAGCTCTTTTCTCACCTTGTATTTGCCTCTTTTACAAAACACTTTAAAACTGCGCTCTTAGGTCCTCAATCCATTTTTAAATGCTAGTCTCAGTGTTCACTCTCTACAGACCTCACATCATTGTGAAAGCTGCTATCAAATGTTATTAGCCTTCTTCCCTTCAAGTGAAGCAATCTGAATTTCTCTAAGCTTTCCAAGAATTATTCTCAAAAACCTGTTCTGCACTCTCTCCAACACCTTTATATTCTTCCTCTAATGTGGCACACACATCTGTGCACAATATTCCATCTGAAATAACCAATCATCACCAAGTCACCCTTTAATTACTTGAGCACAGTACACAGGCTGTGGCAAGCCCAATTGGAGTCAGTCCTGGAACTGAGGAGACTATGAAACCCCTGTTTATACTGGTCAGCCAAGTCTTCCTGATCAGGTTAACAATCCCAATCAAGGATCTCAAAGTCAGTAAGATCAACCTGGTTCTAATCACTACATTCCCCTCCTCCCTACCAAGGCCAGGGATGCAGGCTTGGCCTTTTTCTTGTAGCTTTTCCTGCAATGACTTTGCCCCAGGTCTGGCTCCTCTGACTCAGACTCAGACAGGGTGGCATCCAGAGTGCCTCGGGAGAGTTTCCTCCTCTTCTTCCAGTGGTATCGAGGCTATATCCTCAACACTAGATGGAGGGGGAATAACCCATGCTTTCTGGCCTTCTGGCTGTTCTGACGGACCAGGTATGTTTTATTCCCGCCCCTGTTTGCGAGGTAACCGCTTTCAGGTGACCCGTGTGTTTGTTCAGACTGTATCACTTACCTAAACTTTCTAAGTGATGGGATCTAACCTCACATGAACCTCACCTCGTAACCAGACAAGGCCATTTCCAAGGTTCTGGTGCCAATCTTCATCCCCAGAATTAAATTGTCTCTCTCACTTAGAGGAAGCACGTGGCTGACATTAGTATTCCTGCTGCCATTTTATCCACCCGCCTCAGGTCTGGGAATATCAGGTCTAACCTGGTGCAGAGCTTTCTCCCCATCAGCAACTCTGCTGGAGCTGTCCCTGTTGTTATGTGAGGGATAGTCCTATCCTTAGACAGGAACCAAGACAGTATGGTATTGAGTGAAGCTGTAGGCTGGTTTTTCAAGCCTGCCTTCAACGTTCGGACCACTCTTTCCACCAGATCATTGGACAACGAATGGTATAGAGCTGTCCAAACATTTGACCTTAGGGAATACTCGAATTCCCTGCTGGTAAATGACATCCCATTATCCATGACCAATGTTTCTGTGAGCCAGTGTATCGCAAATGATGCTCGCAGCTTTTCAATCAGCCTTGAGTTTGCTAGTTGAACCTTATGCATTTCCAACCACCTTGAATGGGCATCCACAATGACCAGGAACATCAAGAGCCATGAAAGGGCTGGCATAGCCAACATATAACCAAGTCCAGGGTTTACCCAGCCATTCCCATGAATTTGGGGCATTGCCAGCAGCAATTTTTGTCCTTGTTGACACTCTGGGCACTGCCCTACCAACACATCTATGTCAGCATCCAATCCTGGCCACCAGACACAACTTCTTACCAACATCTTCATTTTGGAAACCCCTGGATGAACCTGATAGAGTTCAGCCAGTGTCTAGTGATGACCTTTACTCAGGACAATCACTCTTGCTCCCCGTAATAATATGCCGCCCACTACAGTGATCTGGTCTTACTGAGTCCAGAAAAGTTTCAATCCTGGTTGTGATGGTCCTTCTGTTTCCCACATTACCACCTGCTGTTTTAGTTTTGCCAGAGTGGGATCTTATGGTGTACACCATAGCATATTGTCAGCAGTGACCGGAAGGATGTCCACAAAGTTCAAAACCAGAATGGTTTCTTCCAGGGGTGTCACCACCAGTGGAGTATCTGTCAATGGGAGGTGGTTCAAGGCATCCATATTAGTCACTTGGCTTCCTGGACATGTTCCAACTCACCACATTTTCTAATCATAAAGCCAGTTGTAGTGGCTGTTTGAAGTCCATTACGTCATTAATCCCATATACCAAATGGTCTCTCAACATCTCATTCAGGGTTAACCCAAAATCACATGCCTTTGCCAGTCATCTTAACCTCATCAAAAAATCCAATACAGATTTCCCTGGTTCTCAAACAGTCCAATAAAACCAATAGCATCTCAGAATTAGAGGGCATTTAGTGTCATAACATTCCTTAACCAACTCTATCAATTCTTGGAAGGCTTAATGTCTGGTGCCTCTGAAAAAGTTAAGCCCCTGAAAACTGAAAAAGCTGTGGGTCAACAAGCAATCAGAAGGATTACATATTGCTTTTCATCTGCCTCAATGTCATTTGGCCAGAAAAAAAAAAAAAAATCACACTCTTTCCACATACTGGGCCCCAATCTTCGACAGCAGGATTGAAGACATCAAGTTTCCCAAATAAAGGCATCATGCCAGAAATGCTTACCCCAACATAAAGACGACAGTTGCAAGCAAATATGCTTCAGGCACATACTGTTTACTCCCATTGCCACTGAAATAAGTGCACAGAGGCCGGTATCCCATCACCAAGTCACCCTTTATTTACATGTGCACAGTACACAGACTGTGGCCAACCCAATCAGAGTCAGTCCTGAACTGAGGGGATTCTAAATCCCCTGTTTATCTCTGTTGCCCAGGGCTCCCTGATTGGCCCAGGTTAACAGGCCCAATCAAGGATCTTACAGTCAATAATATCCATCTGGTTCCAATCACTACACCATCTAAACAGTTATTACATTAGCTCGTTACAATCTTTCTGCTCTTGTATTCTACATCTTTAACAATAATGCCAAGGATATTATATGCTTTACTTACTGTTCCTTCTACACGTCCTGCTACCTTTAAACTCACGTCCAACTTTCTCTCTGCTCTGGCACACCATGTCAAATAGGACCCTTGGTTTTACACTGTCTCTCCATGCTCTTTTCACCAAAGTGTATCACCACATATTTCTCAGTATTAAACTTCACCTGCCTCCTACCCTCCCATTTACTGACGTCAATGCTCTTTTGAGGGTCTGCGCTGTCCTCTTCACAAGTGAAAATTCTCCCCGAGTTCTGTGACATCCACAAACGTTGAACTTGTCCCCTGCACACCAAGGTCTTGATCATTTTTGTATGTCAAGAATCCCAAGACCAACTCCTGGGGAACTCCACTGCAAATCTTCCAACCACTCATTAACTATTAATCTGTTTCCAATCCTTCAGTCAAGTTTGTAAGCATGTTGCTATTGTACCTTCTATTTCATGACCTACAACTTTCCTCATAAGTCTGTTGTGTGGCACTGTATTGAAAGTCTTGTGGAAATCAACATACGCCACAGCGTACAGCCAGCCCCTCATCAAATCTCTCTGTTACATCTTCAAAAAACTCCAGCTAGTTGGTGAGAAATGATTTACCCTTAGCAAATCCACACTGGATCTTCTGAATCAGCCCACACTTTGCCTGTGCTCTCATTCTCCAGCCCAACTCTCAAATCCAGAGGGAAGACTGGACAAGGAAGGCTGAATGATAACTACCAGTGTCCCTGCAATTACCATTCTCAGCTCCTTAAATGCATCTCATCAATCTCAGTGCCTTATCTAGTTTAAGTACTGGTAACTTATTCAATATCACTTCCTTATTAATTTTAAACACTTTTACTTAAGTTACCTCTCCTGTCACCATGGCCTAGGAAGTATCTATCTCCTAAGTAGAGATAGATATTCATATTAATATATTCATTAAACACACTAATTTAACACCTGAGCCGTGCCTCTAGCTTCAACGTATAAACTTGCTTTTTGGTCCATAATCAGGACTGCTCCTTTTTTTAACAGCCTTTGACTAGATGGGCTTATAAAAGACATTGGAATTTTCTTTGATGTTGGTTGTCAGACTTTTCTTGGAATATCTCTTTGCTTCTCATAGTTGGTTTCTCACTTTGCTTCTGAACCTTCTTTATTCAGTTTGGTTCTCAACTTTATTTACGATCTGACACTTGAGGCCGGGAGAATGGCCTCACTGCTGCTATCACAGGCCCCAAACGCAGGGAGAATGGCCTCACTGCTGCTATCACAGGCCCCAAACGCAGGGAGAATGGCCTCACCGCTGCTGCTATCACAGGCCCGAACACCAGGAAAATGGCCATGTCTGCCACCATCTCCAATCACTGATAGAAGCCATGTCCATGACTCCACATGTGGCCCGCTATCCCTGCTGCGCCAGTGCTGCTGACCAACCCACCGCAGAAATGGGGAAAAGTAAAAGTCCGAAACAAAATGAAAATAAAGCAAAAGGAAAGAGCAGAAGCAAAAGTAAAGCAAAGAAGGAAAGCGGATGGATGGGTCCCGGGCAAGAGCCTGCAGGCCATTTGTTACTCATTATCATCTTGCACCAAACTGATTGTAGTTCACAACGGGTTGGTACATACGCTGGGAAGATGGGATAAAGGTGGAGATGGGAGGAATAAGCGATAAATGGAGATGGAGCCCAGAGAGACTACCGCAGTTGGACAGAAAAAGGCATGGGTAAAGGTTAGCCTGGGAGAACAAAGAGCTGCTAATGGGAACCATGGTTTGTGGTGGCAACCCCTGTGAATGATAAGCCCTGGTGTGTGGGGGTTGGAGAAAGGACATGGGTGAAGGTGCTCAGGCCCGAAAATTATTGAACTCAATACTGAGTCCTGAAGGTTGCAGGGTCCCCCTGTGGGGAATGAGGTGCTGTTCTTCCAGATTGCGCTGAGCTTCGCTGGAACATGCAGCAAACCTGAGACAGAGACGTTGGCCAGGGAACAGGGTACGGTGTTGAAGTGGCAGACAACTGGAAGCTCAGAGTCATTTTTACAGACAGAATGTAGGTGTTCTGCAAAGCAGTTGCTTAGTCTGTGTTTCACCCGTCCAGTACAGAGATCGCATTGCGAGCAACGAATGCGGTAGACTCGATTGAGTGAAGTGCAGGTAAATCATTGCTTCACCTGGAAGGTGTGTTTTGGGCCTTGGATAGTAAGGAGGGAAGAGGTAAATGGGCAGACGTCACACTGGCTGCAATAGCATGGGAAGGTGCTATGGGGGTGTGGGGAGGCATTAGCTGTAAAGGAGGAATGGACCAGAGTGTCCCGGAGAGAACCATCCCTGCAGAGGGCTGACAAAGGAGGGGAAAGAAATGTGTGTCTTGAGGTGGCATCCCACTGGATGTGGTGGAAATGGTGGCTTATGATCCTTTGGAAGTGGATGCTGATGGGATGGTAAGTGAGGACAAGGGAGACCCTAATGTTGTTGAAGGAGGGAAGGGAAGGGGTGAGGGCAGCAATGCGGGAGATGGGCCCAAAGTGGCTAAGGGCTTTGTCTGCCAGGGATTCTCAGCTGAGGATAAATGTGGACTCTCCTCATGGCCCCTTGTGGAATCTGGTCCCATCGGAACAGATGCAACAGAGACAGAGAAACTGGAAGAATGGAATGGGTCTTTACAGGAAGCAGGGTGTGAGGATTTATAGTATAAGTTACTGTGGGAGTCAGTGGGTTTGTAGTGGCTATTGGTGGCCAGACTATGCCCAGAAATGAAAACAGAGATGTTGAAGAAATGATGGGAGGAGTCGGAGATAGACCAGGTGAGGGTGACAGCAAGGTGAAAATTGGAAGCAAAATTGGTACATTTTTCCAATTCCAATGAGAGGGGAAAGCAACACCAACGATGTCATTGACGAACCAGAGAAAGAGCTGTGGATGGGTTGCCGGAGTAGGACTGGAACATGGAATGTCCTGTATACCCCAAAAACAGACAGGTATAACTAGGGCCCATGCCAGCCTATCCCCAGAAATGGGGATTAAAGATGTGGCTATGGGTACCAGCATGGGCCCCCATTATCTATTCCGATGATGCTGCCTTCCAAAAGAGGCCCTATGAAATGTCCAACTTCTTTCCCAACCAAGGATAACCTTACGTTTATCAGTCTTACCTTTACAGTTTTGTACTCACTTGCACTGGGACTAAACTGGATACTATTACTTCAATGGTCCTGCTTGCTATATTTCAACTTTTGATCCTTAAATTTTAATTGCAGGACCATGTCCTCCTTTCTATCAACATCATTTAATCCCAATGTGAGCCTCTGGCTACTTGCTTCAGCAGTAGAAGATCCTGCAGCTGTTCTATGACATTAGTACCAGGGAGACAAGACAGACCATTTCAGATTCATGTAGACAGTCACAGAAATGTCTGTCTGTTCCCTGAACTAAACAATGGCTATCAGTACTGCCCATTCACTCTTCCTCTTGATATTGGAGAAGTAAAATTTCTACAGTGCAGAAAGAGACCATTCAGCCCATCCAGGCTGCACTGACCCATCCACACCCAGCTCCAGCAATCCCACATTTCCCCATGGCTAATCCACATAACCAGCACATCTTTGGACTGTGGGAGTAAATTATAGCACCCGGAGGAAATCCACACAGACAGTCACCCGAGGTTTGGAATTGAGCCTTTGTCCCTGGTACTGTGAGGCAGCCGCGCTAACCACTGGGCCACCGTGCCACTAAGGCAGATGCTGTCAGCGAGAAATAAAAAGATAATAGAATTTGAAGAGAATGGACAGCGCTGCCATTAGGCAAGCCAGCAGAACACTGAGGGACTGAAGTTTCAGTGGGGTCTCCCAATTAACCATTGCTTTTGTTGGACTAAGCTTGGAAATCCTCAGAAAATGTTCATTTTTTTAATACCGTTTTTCCAAAGTTTTTACAGCCCCTTGACTTAACGGGATTTACACTGCAAGTGCTTTTGAGTAGTATTGAGCCTGTTGGAATGGTCATTATATCAGGGACCCCAGGAGGATACCAGCCCTAAGCATGGAGATGAGGAAGTTAGTGGAGTTTTTACGACTGTGGCAGGAGGAACGCCAGAAGAGGGGAAGTCAGAGCTGGAACAATTTTCCAAGAGAGAAGTTGGGAACAGTTTAACTCCTTGGATGGGAATGTAGTGAAGAAGGCAAGTGAGTATCAAGATCAGATGTGACCACAAGGTGGAGGAGTTGTTGGGAGACACAAGTATGAGAAGGAGGATAGAAGATCAAGAAAATTACAACATCAAAATGAGGGCTGAAGTCATGAAATGTAAGAAGCCATTCATTACAAAGGAACAGATCAGTCGCAAGAAAAGAGAACTCAGTAATACAGTTATCAGGACATCAGATATTGGGCACCGTTAAATGAGAAACAAAGGAAGGTGCTTGAACCTTAACATAGATTTTAATTCAGAATATTATCAAACACAAATTTATGCAAAGCTACTAAGTATGACTTATCTACTTACTGTTGTCTTGTTAAACACCATTCCATAATTTAATCAACCAGTAATGATGTTGCAGGCGAACTTTCCTTTTGAATTTCCTTCTTTTTCTGCAAGCGCTGATTAATGTTGGGTTGTGGTTCACCTTTTGCACTTTTCTCTTCTAATCACTTGTGAAAGCTGACCCCTATGAAGCGAAATGATATTGTACCAAGAGGATGTTACAGCCAAGCTGATGCTACGCTCACTTGACATAGTTCCTTTGCCCTTTGCAATAGGATCCCTTAGATAACAATCAGAACCAAAAGACCAGACCGATGTTCACTTCGCTTAAATGATTAGTTTCCTCTGTAACTTTTGTGGATCACATCAGTCACCTCAATACAGACTGAGGATTGCGCCTGTGAGCTTGCTGGTCTGCAGGTACCAATGTTACACTCAGCAGCTTACTTCATCAATTAAAGCCTTTAGCTATGTTTTCGAACGAGCTCCCATCTCAATTGTAATTGAGGAATGAGATGTTCTAATAACGATGATTTACTTGAAAGTATGATGATTTTAATATTAAATAATGGATCACTGGCATAAGAAAATTAGAAAAGATTTTAATCAGCAATTGATCATAATTCTTCTAATTAAAATACAGGTGAGGACAGATGATGGCTTCCACTAGCCACCTTGGCTAGAGCCTACAAAGGTGCAAGGATTGGGAAGCGTTCCCCTCAAACAATGTGGATCTTGAAAGCAGTGGAATAAGAAGTGAATGTTTTCCACATGCAAAGCAAAGTAAATCAATACATTCAGTTTCTCTAAGATGTTCCTGTACATCAAGAATATGACAGTAAAATAAAAAGGGAGATATGACAGTGGAATCAAAGGCAATGGATGAGGTAAAGCAGAGATGACTAAAACCATCCATCATATTGGAGACAGATTGGCAAGTTAGTATTTTGTAGGAGATGCAATGACAACGAGAACTGATGTGATAACTGCAACACTTTGAGGGACAGTTCATTGAGATGGAGATTTAGCACAAGCCAGGAGCAGAAAAATAAGGCCCAAGAGAGACTGAACAAGTTAACAGCTGAAGGGGAAAAGGTCCTGAGGCCAGAGAAGACTGAAGTCTGATATTGTGCACCTTCAGCTCCACTTCAAAATGGCTCACAAGTGGAAAGTTGCATTAAAACAATTTGTTGATTCATCATTTTATAACATGATTTGAGTTGTGAGTAGGCAGTAAAATCTTTTATTTCCATATATCAGAGAAACCACACAAAAGTAGGACAATGAAGGGAGGATGACAAAAATGAGAACTATCCGATTTAAATAATGTGAGAAAATTGGGATTTTACAGCCTTGAATTTATACTGACTCTTGGATGACAATAATTTGCATAGGTGCTTGGGAAATGTGATTAATCATTAAGTTCTTTTTCAAAAAAGTCAAAGATGTCATAAATAAAGGTTTCGTCCCTCTTGCTGAAACAAATTAAATGCACAGACTTAAAATAAAAGTTTTTTATTCTACTGAGATAAAACTGAGATGACTACTCACCATGTTGGACCGGACAGTATAAATTCCAAACAGAGTAGAATAACATTGCTTCATCAGACGTCTCACTGATGATGTCACATAGCATGGTGAAGAAACGTCTGAACAAAAACAGGCCAGCTCGGCGAGCAAGTCAGCAACCTCATAAATTTGAACTTATTAAAAATGGTGACGATGTAGCCATTGTCAACTGTTATACAAAGGCATCTAACTCAATAATGGCCTTTACAGAAGGAAGACATAATGTCCCCGCCCAGCCTACATGAGACACCCACAGCAATGTGGTTGCCTCTTGACTGCCCTCTGAAATGGCCCTAGCAAGTCACTCACATCAAGGGGCAATTAAGGAT
Organism: Ginglymostoma cirratum; assembly: GCA_024137785.1. Taxonomy (NCBI): domain Eukaryota; kingdom Metazoa; phylum Chordata; class Chondrichthyes; order Orectolobiformes; family Ginglymostomatidae; genus Ginglymostoma; species Ginglymostoma cirratum. Next base: position 6,401,379 of record JAHRHZ010000035.1, on the reverse strand, counting down.
GGGTAATCAATGCTCACATCCCATGAGCAAATCAACAAAAAGTTTGCACATTTGTACTGTGCAATAAATTAAGTAAATTACATTTATTTAGCACCTGACTTGACTTCAAAGTGTGCCAAAAAACTTCACCAACAATTAAACAGTTTCATTTCTGGGGACTCTCATTGTTGGGGGTTGATGTCAGGGCACAGAGATGTGATGGGATAACCGGAGAATTAGAAACCCCTGTCTACAGAAGAACAGAGTTTCCACAAACAGGAATTTAATAAATGGTGTTGTTAATGGTGTTAGTCGAAAGGAAAATTATTAGCTAGGATGCCAAGACAAAACTCCCTAGATCTTTTACAAAAGGTGCTCTGGGATCTTTGGTGACTGTGAACGGGAGCTCAGTTTCGTCTCTCCACAAAAGCCAGGCATGCAAACCAAGATTATAGATGCAAGCCTCAGAGGGAACTGAATCTACAACAGAGCTTTCCTGCTCCTCTGATGCTGCTTGGCCTGCTGTGTTTCATCCGGCTCTACACCTTGTTATCTCTGAATCTACAACATTCTGCCTCTGAAACAAGAGTGTTAGCCTCGCAGCCACGGCAGACACTCTTTAGCTTTTAGGCTGTTGGTTTCCCAATTGGTTTCCCAAGACTTTCCCAATTCTTTTATTTTGGAATTCAAAGACCAAGACTTTATTCATGCCATTTTCTACAATCTATCACCAGATTCATGGATCTGGATGATGCAGAATTCAAATCAAAGGAAGCCCGATGTAAAAATAGCTTGAAGGGTAGCAAATAACAATGTTTATCACTGTTGACCTTCATCATGCTAAATGGATAGTATTTCTGTATAATTAACACGGCAGTGCCACAACCAATACCCTAAGCATTTTGTACTTACCCTAATTATCCCCTACCAACTACTATGTATAAGCCTCTGTAACTAATGTGTCAAGCTTTCTGAATGTTGTTCAATGCTGACGATTTCAGTTTAAAGTAGCTAATAGATAATAGCACAAAAGAAATATTTGCTCAACTTGATACACACACTGCGTTACAGATTGGCTTCACTGTTCAAATGGAAAGAGTACGCAGAAAGAAAGACAGTAATTAAATAAATGTTTTTCAATTCTATGAAGAAGTTCAATTCTCCTTCACTGGTAGGCAATTTAAATATACTTGGTGGATCACCATTGCCTGTAAGGGTTGGTGTTGGATATCTGATGAGAACCAAAAGAGCAGACATATTTTACTTGGCCTTCCTGTCACTGTTTCTCAACTATTGACCAGTCATTATGTGTTGCATGCAGTGACAGCAGGCACCAACCCACTTTTCTGAAAAGTTGTTGTCAATCAGTCTGTTCGGACATACTGTCACACACCCCTTGAGAGGTCAGACTTGAATGTTGACCTTCTGCCCTGGATGTATGTACACAAGCTGCCAATCCTCCCTTCCATGAACTGTGGTAGTGTTAAGTTTTGTTGAAAAGACACACTTGTCTTACACAAGGTGTAGTTTGTTGTATGATAGCAACAGGTAAACATTACATTGACTAGCTCAGTAAAATTACAGAGACTAAATTATTAAGGAGCTGCATGTGTCTACATCAGAACATCATACTTCTTTAGAATCACCACTGTGTGGAAAGAGGCCATTCTAGCCAATGAGTCCACACCAGCCCTCCAAAGAGCATTCCAGCCTATCCCTGTAACCCTGCATTTCCCATGGCTAACCCACCTAGCCTGCATATCCCTGGACACTGTGGGCAATTTCCCATGGCCAATCCACCTAACCTTGTACAGTGGGAGGAAACCAGAGCACCTGAACAAAATCCACAAAGACACGGGGAGAACGCGTAAACTCCATACAGAGCGTCACCTGAGGCTGGAATCAAACACAGGTCCCTAGTGCTGCGAGGCAGCCTTGCTAATCACTGAGCCACCATGCCACTCTTGTAGATATTTTTTTCTGATGGAACCATCTGGGATGTCTTGGCTAGATTCACAGATAAAGTTCTTCTTGCTGGTATTAGTCTAATCTAACAAAATCAGGATATCTATACAATGTCTCAACAGAAAATCAACTAAAACTCGATTAAAAATAAATAGGTTTATTACATTTAATTTAAAGTCTGGTCGGCATGATCGAGCATTTTTTAAAAATGCAATTCAACTGGTTTGGTTTGGGATTTTCATGAGAAAGGATGAAAGAATGAGTCCCAAAGCTTCCTAACTCTAATGACCCTTTTCCCTGGCTCAAGTGAGCCCTGGTCCACCATATTTTCATTCTGGAGAGGTAGGACCACTGCTTATAGAGGCAAGCATGAGGAGACAACAGAGGAGGGCACATCGCAAAGCTGGCTGACAGGGATATACCGCAACTTTAATGGAGCACCAACCATGTTGCAGTTCCTGAATCTCAGATTCTCAACTCTTTCTCAAGACTCTTCGCTCCAAGCCAGAAGATTGGGAAAGTTTTAGAAATTAGCAAAAGGTGACTAAGAAAAATATGTAGAAATGTAGAAACATAGAATCCCTACAGCTCGGCAGCAGGCCTTTCAGTCCATTGGGTCCACACTGACCCTCCGAACAGCATCCCACCCAGATCCAAACCCCTACCCTATCCCTGTAACCATGTATTTCCTAATGCTAATTCAACTAGCCTGCACATCCTTAGATACTAGGGGCAATTTAGCATAGCCTAACCTAATCTAACCTGCATATTGTTGAACTGTGGGAGAAAACCAGAAGAGATGACACAGGCACAGGGAAAGGTGCAAGCTCCACACAGGCATTTGCCCAAGGGTGGAATTGAACCTGGGTCCCTGGCACTGTGAGGTAGCAGAGCTAACCACTGAGACTCCCAACCGAGAAGGTTGGAAAAGTTTCAGCAACCCGCAAAAGATGATGAAGAAAAGCATGAAAAACCTAACCCTAATGTAGGTGGGAGGAATTAGAGTATGAGAGAAAATGAGTAGGGAGTACAAAAATAGACAGGAGAAGCTTTTGATAAATATGTTAAAAGGAGAAGGGTAGCTAAAGTGAACACTAGTCTCTCCTAGGGTGAGATTGGGGAATTAATAATGGGAAACAACAAAATGGCAGAAACTTTAAATGAGGACTTTTTATCCATCTTCACAGAAGAAGATAAAAACAGCATCCTAAGAATAATAGAAACTCCAGAGGCAAAAGTAAGGAAAGAACTTATACCAATCACAATGACCAGAGAAAAAGTAAAGGGAGTACTGACGGGACTTAAGGTTGACAAGTATCTTAGAGTCTTAAGTGAAGTGGAACAAATGCAATAATGATAATGTCCTAAAATATCCCTGGCTTTGGAAAGATCCTGATGGATTGGAAAACTGCGAATGAAACTCCAGCAAGGGATTCAGAAAGCAGGAAATTAGAAGCCAGTTAGTGTCAATATCTTTGTGGAAATGCTGGAGTCTATCATTGAGGGAGTGGCTGCAGGATATTCAGAAAATCATAACACAATCAGACAGAGTAAAGGTGATTGTGTAATGCAAATAATGTTGGGCAGTTTTACGAGAGCTCCTTGAGGCTGTAACAAGCAAGTAGAGAAAGGGAGGCCTCAGCAAAAATAGGTGTTCTTGAATTTCCAAACATTACTTGATAATGTAGCATATAAACGTTTACTATGAGAGATACAAGTTATGATAAATAAAAGCAAAATATTGCAGATGCTGGAAATCTGAAACAAGACAAAGCTTTTGAGACATAAGGGGCAACTTTTTCATGCAGAGGGAGTTGCCAGAGGAAGCAGTGGATGCTGGTACAATTACAACATTTAAAAGGCATCTGGATGGGTAGATGAATAGGAAGGGTTTAGAGGGATATCTGGTTAGCATGCATGAGTTGGACCGAAGGATCTGTTTCCATACTGTTCATCTCTATGATTCTACGACTCTGGCTCCAGCAGGTCCGGCAGCATCTGTGGATTTGATGTTTCGAGTCCAAGATGACGCTTCGAGAGGAAGGACCATCCATCTTCTCTCCCACTTATCCACCCCTCCCACCTCACTGATCAATCCCCACCACTCCCTACTTGCACTCACCTATCGCCATCCCACCTACCTTCCCCTGCCCCAGCTTTCCTCTCTCTATTTATTTCCCAGCTCCCTTCCCCCTCCGCATTTCTGAAGAAGGATCCCAAACCAAAACGTCAACTTTCCTGCTCCTCTGATGCTGCCTTGCCTGCTGTGTTCTTCCAGATCTGCACTATCTTATCTCTGACTCCAGCATCAACAGTTCTTACTATTTCTTAGCATTCTCGATGAATTGATTGTAAAGAAGGTTGGCCAGAGAATTCCATAGATCAGCCCAAAGGTGAGGTGATAAAAACATGGGATTTCACTCGAGGGTGGAAGAGATCGATTCAGAAACAGGCAATATTTTTCACAGTAAATGTAGGCAGCTTTACGATGGAGCTGTTCACCTTGAGGAACACAGAAAAAAATACAACGCAATGCATTGCTCATTTAAGCCCAGCATACAATTCTGGTGCTGACAGCAGTCACTGTGAACAGAATTTGAGCTTCAGTGAAGATGAAGTTAAGCGAACATAAAGAACATGCAATAAGCAAACATAAAGATTCAGCAGCTGTGGCTAAGGTTAGTAGAAAAACAGAACCTGCGTCTGGAAGCCGGCCAAGTTAGTCATCACAGCGCTGAATTACAAAGGATAGGAGACTATTCGCTTAAAGCTCAGAGGTTCAACATACAAACAGAAATGAAAAGGGGCAAAATAAGTGATATTTGAGACGCTGAGGAACAAACAAGCAAGTCCAAACAATAGTAACCATTGCCAGATAACAAGCATGGGGCTGGATGAACACAGCAGGTCAAGCAGCATCATAGGAGCAGGAAAACTTGACGTTTCGGGCCTAAACCCTTCATCAGAAATGGGGGAGGGGAAGGGGGTTCTGAAATAAATAGGGAGAGAGGGGGAGGTGGATAGAGGATGGATAGAGGAGAGGATAGGTGGAGAGGAGGCAGACAAGTCGAAGAGGCAGGGATGGAGCCAGTAAAGGTGAATGTAGGTGGGGAGGTAGGGAGGAGATAGGTCAGTCCAGGTAGGACGGACAGGTCAAGGGGGCGGGATGAGGTTAGTAGATAGGAGGTGGGGGTGTGGCTTGAGGTGAGAGGAAAAACAGGTTAGGGAGGCGGGGATGAGCTGGGCTGGTTTTGGGATGCGGTTGGGGGAGGGGAGATTTTGAAGCTTGTGAAATCCACATTGACGCCATTGGGCTGCAGGGTTCCCAGGCTGAATATGATTTGCTGTTCCTGCAGCCTTCGGGTGGCATCACTGTGGCATTGCAGGAGGCCAAGGATGGACATGTCATCTGAGGAATGGGAGGGGGAGTTGAAATGGTTCGCGACTGGGAGGTGCAGTTGTTTGTTGCGAAGTGAGCGCAGGTGTTCTGCAAAGCGGTCCCCAAGCCTCCGCTTGGTTTCCCCGATGTAGAGGAAGCCACAACGGGTAAATCATTGCCAATTTGTATCTCATTATCATTGGAAAAGTGGCAGGTACCCAGCAAAGTATCAGCAAAGCACAAACCTGTCTGCCTCTTCTCCAACGCAAACACTGGACCCGAAACGTTCACTCTGATTTCTCTCTTCAGATGCTGCCAGACCTGCTGAGCTTTTCCAGCATTCTTTTGGCTTTTCGTTTTCTTGCTTGGCCTCAAGAAGTTTCTCCCATAACCTGAACATTGTGTGTAAGATAATGGTTCTAAATGAGTTAATGTTGAGGTGGTATCACTCATCCCAATCTGATAATGTCACACAGAGTCTATAGGTGAAATTAGGAGTATGACACTAGCCTTTTCGAATGTGGTCATATTCCCTACAGCTCCCAAAAGTCCTTAGCAATTATGCCTGCCTAGTAATGTAAACTATATTTAGCACTACTGACGTGTGAGGACATCTGAATCCTGGAGCAACCTAACAATGTCTTCGAACTGCACATCACTGAGTGTAAATACCACAATATGGGGGTAGTTAGAATGAACTTTAGACTAGATTCTGGAAGTCAGCGCCAAACCAGATGTGCATGAACACACAGAGGCAATAAATGAATCCTTGGAAGATGTAACTAAACATCAGATCATGGTATAACTATGATTATCATATATAGCAGTATTGCACAACAAATAGTGTAAAGACCATATCATTTTATTTCTGTGTTTTATTTAATTATTGACTAAAATGATAGAAGAACTGTTTTACAACCAGAGATTGCAAGGGTTTCTGCATGGTTTGGAAGTAAGTAACATGCGAAAAATCTTTGCACAGCTATGGATTACAAGGTGGTTGCAGATGAACTGAAGCCAAAGGGTTGTATACACGCAGCGATTTGTCTGGCAACACATAGCTGATTGGTTGTGGATTAGTGGCCAGTTCCCAATGACAAAGCTCTTCTGCCTGACAGAAATTAAGTGATTGGTTCTCAGGTGGCTGAACCGCATGGGGCTCTGAACAAGATGGAGATAAAGCTTTGGACCATCACTAGCAAAGGAGATTCCTCTCTGTTCTCTGCAGTAAGCTACGTGAAGCCTGAAGAACATCTGTTTATCTTTCTTTCAGCAGTTGCTGTAAACTGTGACTTTTAATTAATAAATCAGAGCCTTTTTATAAGTGAACCAGCCATTCCACATAGGCAAAGAGCTCAATAAAGTACAGTAATCTTAGAAAAGATGTGTACAAAGTGTTCACAGGGGAATTGCGATCCCAATGACTCAGACCTGGTCTTTTCTAATAGACATCCTGTCAATGTTAAGCTTGATAAAAGTGCTAGTATTATTATCTAAACTGAGGTACCATGGCTAAAGTCTCAGAACCTGGAACCTACAGATGTAATGCTGTGAGGTATAGATGAAATAACTGTCCAGGTATGCTACACATCACATGAGGAGTGTATGGGAGTTAAAAATGTTTACATAGTTCCTTGATGTTTAAGCATCGATATCCTTTAGAGGGCTAAAAGAGTCTCATTAGTTCCAAGAGAATAATTGTCCTAACATTCAAAAATCAGACCACTGTTGGCCAACCATTTCAGCAGCAATCAGTAAAAGATTTCATTGGACTTCTGAAAGCCTCATGGTGGAATCTAAAAGAAGAAAGAATCTGTTGAGAACACCTACAGTGGTATAAAAGAAATGTTTCACATGGTTGTGAAATAATGGCGACCAGCAAGCCGGAAGAAATTCAACCAAATTCTGCAAGAAACGAAGGGTGACTAAGACTGTGCTATCATTAGCTAGTATTATGTTGAATGATGGCCAGACCAAGAATCCAGTGAGTATCCAAAAACATATACTTTGAGCATAAGCAGTCCTTTTGCAATTATCGATGATTTACGAGTGTATGGCAGAAGATTGGCTAACACAGCTTCTCTTTGGGAATATAAATGTGAAGAGGATACTCTAGGAACATTTAGGTATTGCCAGGTATACACACTAAGCTCAGTCAGTGATGTGGTTGCCGCAGATCTCAAAAGAGATTGTGAAAGGGGAGGCTATGGTCTAGTGTTATTATCACTAGACTGTTAATCCAGAGACCCAGGTATTGTTCTGGGGACTCGGGCTCAAATCCTGCCATGGCAAATGATGAAGTTTGAATTCAATTTTAAAAAATCTGTAATTGAACCTAAGGATGAAGATGAATCCATTGTTGATTGTTAGGGGAAAAACCCATCTCATTTACTAATGTCCTTCAGGGAAGGAAATTGCCATCCTTACCTGGTCTGGCCTACATGTGACTCCAGACCTGCAACAATGCAGTTGACTTTGGGCAATAAATGCCGGGCTCGCCTACGATACCCCACATCCCCTGGATGAATTTTAAAAATTGTGATTATGTAGGACTGTCTGGAAAAGACTCCTGACATCACCGTAGGCAAATCAGAACCTGAAACTCGGCAATGTTCTGAAAAATTCAGCAAAGAAGCAATTGCTGTGAACAAGGATGAGAAGCACACCTGACTGAAGTTCAGCTAGGAGTCATTAACTGATAAGAACTGCCAGTGCTGGAAATCAGAAACTAAAACAGGTTGCTGGAAAAGCTCTGCAAGTCTGGCAGCATCTGTGGAGAGGAAATCAGAGTTAACGTTTCAGGTCTGGTGACCCTTCCTCAGAACTGATGGTAGACCAGAAAATATTTTAACAAGGTGTAGAGCTGGATGAACACAGTATGCCAAGCAGCATCACAGGAGCAGGAAAGCTGACGTTTTATTTTGTGCAGAAGGCTGGGTGGATGGAGGAGTAAGGAGTAAATGACAGGTGGAGATAGAGCTGAAAGAGAGAGAACAGTTGGACAGACAAAGGAGTGGATAACGATCATGGGTACTAATGGGGACAATTAGTGGCTAATTAGCGGTAGTGTGTAATAGCAGACCACGTGATAACAAGGCCTGGTGTGTGGAGTTTGGGATAAGGAAATGTGAGATTTTTCCCCAAGAACAGAACCAGTCATGTGATGAGTCACATGACTGCACAGCATGACAGAAAAAGTCTAGCTTGACCGACAAATTAAGGAAGATCAGCTACATTAGACTCTACAAGGCACACTAAAAAAGTTTACACACACAGGATATAGTCAAGAAGAAGAAATTTCTTGGTCTTCGTATCCAGAATACGGAAAGAAAGACAACCTCCTCCATTCAAAAAGCTGCAGTCTTCTTCAGAAATCCAAAGTACTGAAGCAAAGAAAATACTTGTTTCGACAGAGCAGCTGTCATGCATAATGGATATTCACAAGTTTAAAGGTGGTTTTATGAGGCATCTTCCTGAGTTTGGAGGGAAGCCTTCCACTGCAAAGGAGATTCAGGCAGGTAAGGGTAAGATAAGGCAGGTCTAGTCAGAACAACATCCTCTGCAAAGAATAACTAAGAGATAAACAATCGTCCAGTGGATCCACAGGTCAGAATCAAGGCAAGGGGCCTCAAGCAGAGAATCACCATTCTTTCATTTCAAACAGAGTGCATTCAGACTATCTGCATTTGTGGAGTCAGAAAATTGAGAGAAGTTAGGGTCATGATAGATAGATTTCAGTGGAAATGTTGGTGTTGAAGTCACATTAGCACCACCTAGTCTGATGAAGTCCCATGCAGCTTTTGCGTGGAGCTCATAGAGAGTGGATGGATTCTGTGCAGTTCCCAAATGTCCTTATTAATCATACCTGACTAGAAATGTACTTATTGCTGTTATGCAATAAACTTTCTGGTTAACTAAGACAAGTGTCTCTTCTGTTTAGCCACATAAATGGTCTACCCTGTACTCTCCATCTGCACTCCACCTCCCTTCTTGAGGTAAGGTGAGAGCCAATGACCTTGCTATGAAGGCAGCATTTGACCAAGTATGACATTCTGGATTCCTAGCAAAACTAAAACTAATTAAAATCGGGGGAGACATTTCGCTGGTTGGAGTAATACCTTGGACAAAAAAAATTGTGCTTGTTGGAGGTGAACACCACACTGGGTCATTGCTGCAAGAGTTCCTCAGGGTAGTGTTTCTACCCAATAGGGCTTCATTGGCTTATAAAGCAGTATGCACCATCCTGAGGGTATGAAAGGCACAATAGAACTGGAAGTCTTTATTTTCCACTTACTTTGAAAGTGGCAGCGTGAGTGAGTGATTGTCTCTCCTGAAATTCTTTTTAGAACTTTCCTTCATCACAAACTCAAAGCTAAGGGTAAAGGCAGGAACTGTGAGACACCTCCATTAACTGAGATAGTAGGAACTGCAGATGCTGGAGAATCTGAGGTAACAAGATGTAGAGCTGGATGAACACAGCAGGCCAAGCAGCATCAAAGGAGCAACAAGGCTGACGTTTCGGGCCTAGACCCTTCTTCAGAAATTTCTGATTTCTGATGAAGGGTCTAGGCCCGAAACGTCAAGCTTTCCTGCTCCTATGATGCTGCTTGGCTTGTTGTGTTCATCCAGCTCTACACCTTGTTACCTCCATTAACTGTTTGGCTTAATCTGTCTTTCCCATCTGCTCAAGTATTTGTTTTCCTGAAAAATCGATCTCTTTCTGTGTGCTGTTTATGAACCTTGCCATGCATAAATTGACTCTCACATTCCCAACCAGTGACTGGATCTGAAATAAAAACTCAGTCGGACCTGAAGCACTTTGCGATATATTGAGGTTATGAAAGGTTTTCTATAAGTACAGGTTTTCCTCTGACATCAGATTACTTTATCAACAGCTTGTCAAGGAAGTAAATGCATTAGAGGGGGTCACCAATTCACAAACATATGGCTTTCAAATACTTCCATTCACAAACGTGATCCCGTACAGGGCTGTAGTTATAAAACTTTTCCTGTACGTACAAAGAGCTGCCTTCCATTGTCCTGCATTGTATTCTGATTTGCAAATAAATTGCCATGTAAATGAGAGGGAACCCATTCACAACTTGAGGACTGCCTCTACATTGTTCAGTATTCCTGGGCCAGTGAGCAGAGAATCAGACATCTTTCTTGCCAGCCCCCTACCTCCAACACCACCACCTGCCCCCCACCCCCCACCCGCCTCACCCTCCTTTACGCTGCAATGCCTCTTGCAGGAAATCTTGATCTTGAAATTGGGAGTGAAAAACAAATCACGACCCGATGTGCTGCACTCCACAGTCAAATAGTCGCATCTGGTTTCACAATTAAAATCTGGAAGAGATATATCAAATTGCTACGAAGTACAATTGTACTGCAGCAACAGCTGGATCCTTTAGAAAATAAGGGAAGAAAGTTGGAAACATAATAGAAAGCCAAAAGAGGACGAGGAGCTTCCTCAAGGTGGGTTCATCAGTCAACGTTTTCAACTACAAAAGTGAGCATTAGATGTGAATAATAAGGAGGATAATCGGTGTATGGAAGTGAAATACACGATGAAACAATACGTTTGGATTTTCCCAGCAATGTAGAAGTCTATTCCAAAATTAGAGTCCATTAGTTGAATCAGACATTTGGCACCTCACCCACTACCTTCTGAAATACCCCACCTCTTCCTCCGTTCCTACACTGGCCCTAAACCCCACCTCTTCCTCCGTTACATTGATGACTGCATCGGCGCCGCCTCGTGCTCCCACGAGGAGCTCGAACAGTTCATCCAATTCACCAACACTTTCCACCCCAACCTGAAGTTCACCTGGACCATCTCTAACACTTCTCTCTCCTTCCTGGACCTCTCTGTCTCCATCTCGGGCAACCACCTAGAGACAGATGTCCATTTCAAGCCCACTGACTCCCACAGCTACCTGGAATACACCTCCTCCCACCCACCCTCCTGCAAAAATGCCATCCCCTATTCCCAATTCCTTCGCCTCCGCCGCATCTGTTCCCAGGATGAGACTTTCCAATCCCGCACATCTCAAATGTCCTCATTCTTCAAGGACCGCAACTTCCCCCCTACAGTGGTCGAGAACGCCCTCGACCGTGTCTCCCGCATTTCCCGGAACACATCCCTCACGCCCCGTCCCCGCAACAATAACCAAAAAAGAATCCCCCTCGTCCTCACATACCACCCCACCAACCTCCGGATCCAACGCATCATCCTCCGACACTTCCGCCATCTACAGTCAGACCCCACCACCAAAGACATCTTTCCCTCCCCACCCTTATCTGCCTTCCGGAGGGACCACTCCCTCCGCGACTCCCTTGTCCGCGCCACACTCCCCTCCAGCCCCACCACACCCGGCACTTTTCCTTGTAACCGCAGGAAGTGCTACACCTGCCCCCACACCTCCTCCCTCACCCCAATCCCAGGCCCCAAGAAGACATTCCACATCAGGCAGAGGTTCACCTGCACATCTGCCAATGTGGTATACTGCATCCGCTGTACCCGTTGTGGCTTCCTCTACATCGGGGAAACCAAGCGGAGGCTTGGGGACCGCTTTGCAGAACACCTGCGCTCAGTTCGCAACAAACAACTGCACCTCCCAGTCGCGAACCATTTCAACTCCCCCTCCCATTCCTCAGATGACATGTCCATCCTTGGCCTCCTACAATGCCACAGTGATGCCACCCGAAGGCTGCAGGAACAGCAAATCATATTCAGCCTGGGAACCCTGCAGCCCAATGGCATCAATGTGGATTTCACAAGCTTCAAAATCTCCCCTCCCCCAACCGCATCCCAAAACCAGCCCAGCTCATCTCCGCCTCCCTAACCTGTTTTTCCTCTCACCTCAAGCCACACCCCCATCTCCTATCTACTAACATCATCCCGCCCCCTTGACCTGTCCGTCCTCCCTGGACTGACCTATCTCCTCCCTACCCCGCTACCTACACTCACCTTTACTGGCTCCATCCCCGCCTCTTCGACTTGTCTGCCTCCTCTCCACCTATCCTCTCCTCTATCCATCCTCTATCCGCCTCCCCCTCTCTCCCTATTTATTTCAGAACCCTCTTCCCCTCCCCCATTTCTGATGAAGGGTTTAGGCCCGAAACGTCAAGTTTTCCTGCTCCTATGATGCTGCTTGACCTGCTGTGTTCATCCAGCCCCATGCTTGTTATCTCACCTTCTGAAATGCTCTTGGTTTGTTGAATGGAGGTTAAAAAAATCTCGCTCGGAAACTATTTAAAAGAGCTACTCATTGAAATCTTTGCTTTACGTGGATGCTGGACAATCACTGCTTTCGCTGTATTGTGGTTGAATTCAATTTAAAAGCACAACAAGGAAGGGTCAAACAAGATAACTGATGATTAACTTTGAGATGAAATTGTGCCGCGCAATTATCGCAGTTTAATTTTTTTTCATCTCGATCCATTCACCGAGGCATTGACCTGCTCGCTCCAAGGGGTAGAGACCAATGGTAAAGAAACAGACAATCTCAGATGTGCACACGTTACGTTAATATCACCTGAGTTCTTTCTGATAATCTGTGTTCTCCTCGTCTCTGCCCCCTCCCAAAGCTAGGACCTTGTCGCACAGAATTCAATCATTTCTGAAAGCAGTTGTCATAAAGAGAAACTGTGTTCAGAGTTAAGCTATTTTTCACTGTGTTAAATGCACGCTCGGCTTGCGGCGAAAGTCATTTACCGATCATTTGGAACTGTAGCTTGGTAAAGGCCAGCGTGGTTTGATATATGTTCCACTCCTGAACTTTGTTTCATCGGTAAACAAGTACTTAAGGAGCCTGCAGCGTGCACATTAATTCCATGCTGGTAGTTCGCCGCAGTCATTATTTCATAATTTGGCATGTAAACACGATGGTCTTGGGAGAGTTACTGAGGAAATGAATGAAACCAGGTGGTGCGGAAAGCTAAAGACATATTCAGGGCAGCGTCTCATTACAGGGTCTATTTTTTGAAAGACAAATGAAAGCAAATTGACATTTAAGATCTGACAGTGTGCTGAAATTTATCAACACCATCGCCTGTTGCCGAGCTGGGAACATTAGGAGTTTCCATAAAGAAATGATCAGTTAAGAGATTTATAATCTTAGAAATGACTGCATGCCTAGTGTGCTGATGCTGCCTGTGTTAATCAGCTTGGTGGTCTCATCTGACTTCACTGCTCTCTCCTCCACATCTTTACTAGATTTTGCATTCATTTTTTTGTTTTGTTTTGCATTTTTTCTTATATGTTGTGATTATGATGGTTGGGTTTTTGCAGACAGGAGAGTTATGGTGGCCACCTTCTCATCCTGATGGTCATGAACCCAGAATCAATAAGTTATAAGACTGAAATTCTCTAAATATGGTCATGTACGAGCCAGTGGGATGGATTCAGCGAGAAACAGAATTGGCGCTCATGAAAAAGGGAACTTGTGTTATGTCTCACTCTTAGTATGTAGTATACCCTTATGAGACGTGCTCATTACACCATCATTATTATAGCGTGTGACCTGAGGAAATAAAGATCTCAGACTTCATCTTAACGGAGGCTCCTTGAAACATGACACATTAATGTAGGTGTGCTACGTTAGTAATCGAGTAAGGGTACTTTTTTAAATATAGATGTTCATGGGATGTTGGTTAGATCTGCATTTATTGTCCCTACCTAATTACCAAAGGGTGTAGGGTAGTGGGTCTGCAGCCATGTGTAAGCCAGACAAGAGAAAGATGGCATATTTTCTCCCTGAGAGGACATTGGTGAACTAGAGAGGGCTGTGGCAATTGGCAATGATGAAGGAGCTGTAATGAATATCTGTTGAATCTCTCAATACCTTGTTGCTCATGTCTAGTTCTTGTCTTACAAGAGCTAACATAGGCACTGTTGCAATAGATACAAATACACTGCTGGGAGAAAAACCCACTGGGTGATTAGACAAACTTGCTTTGTTTTCACTTGTCGAAGGATGAGGGGTGACCTGGTAAAGGTTCACAAATTATGAGAGACATGGATAGAATGGATAGACCTAGAGTCTTTTTCCCAGAGTGGAGATATCAATTACTAGAAGCAATAGATTTAGGGTAGAAAGGGGAAAGTTGAAAAGAGATATGTGAGGCAAGTGTTTTTTACACCGAATGGTAAGCATCTGCAATGCACTGCTAGGGTAGGTATTGGAGACAGATACATCGTAATATTTAAGAGGCATCTTGCTGGATATGTGAATAAAGGGATACAGACCACATAGAGCCAAAAGGTTTTTAGTTTAGATAGGCACCATGCATCTGTGCAGTCTGGGTGAGCTGAAGGACTTGTTTGTGTGTTATTCTTTGTTCTAGTGCAGTAGCAGTTCATGCTTTCACCTGTGTGTTATGTTTCAGAGGGCCTCTGTTAGGATGACGTCTGAAAGTTTTACATCCACAGCCCAAATGCTGTGATATCATGAGCATGTCTCTTGAAGGTAACCCTAACTGTCAGACGTAACATAACAGAAGCTGTCACACTGACCCAACTAGCAATAAATATATTTCTGCCTCCACATTTGTTGTTGTCCCTTAATATATCCAGGGAACAAGATAAGATAACTAAACAATTATTACATGAATCATAGGGCTCAGAAGGAAGCCTTTCGATCCATTGAATTGCACCATTTTTTTGAAAGAGCTTTCCAATTATTCCCATATGTCTTTTGATCCCACAATTATTTCTTACCTCACCCTTTAGAATCTGTTTCCAAAATCCTTGAAGGCAATACTTTCAGACGACAAGGACTCACTACATCATTAAAACATCTCCCGATCTCAGCAGTGCTTCATTTCCCAATCACCTTAAATCTGGGTCCTCTATTTACTGCTCCTCCTGCAAGGTATTGCAAAAACATTTTCCCCTGTTGTGCAATTAAAATCCGTCATAATTCTACAAAATCTCCCCTGAACCTTCTCTATTATGAGGCAAACAATCATAGTTTCTCTGGATTGTCCACAAAACTGAAGTGTTACATCTCTGGTATAAATCTGACAAATTTCCTCTACAGTCTCCCCAAAACATTGACATCCTTCGTAAAGCACATTGAATGGTAGGCCATTCAGCCTTTTGAGTTTGTTCCAGCCTTTTTGAAGAACAGTTCTGTGAGCCCCATGCCCCAATACATTCCCTACACTGTTGCAATATTTTTCTCTTTGAAGTATTTATCCAATCCCCTGTTGGAGACTGCTAATGAATCAGTATCGACCATCCAATCAGAACGTGCATCCCAAACCTCCACCACTTCCTGCATGTAAGAATTTTTTTCTCCCTCATGTCACCTCTGACTCACACATCACCTCAAATTTATTCCACGTTGTTCCATAACTACTTTAGAAAGCAGTTATCTAAACCCCCCCTCATCATTTTGAGTACCTTGGTCAAATCTCCTCTTTGCCTTTTCTGCTGTGAAGACGACAACTACAGCTTCTGCAGTCTATCTATGTTGCTGTGATCTGTTATCCCTGAAACCAGGAATCAGGGACATTCTGAAGCCTTTTTTTCTCAAATGTCAGTCAAGCACTGCGTACACTTGGAATAATATGTGTTAGACCACACTTGAAAAATTGTATTCAGTTCTGGTCACCTCATTATAGGAAAGATGTGGAAGCTTTAGAGAGGGTGCAGAGGACATTTACCAGGATGCTGCCCAGACTGGAGTGTAGGTCTGATGAGGAAAGATTGAGGGAGCTAGGGCTTTTTTCATTGGAGCAAAGAAGGACGAGAGGTGACTTGATAGAGGTATACAAGATGATGAGAGGCATTGAGAGAGTGGATAGTCAGAGACTTTTTCCCAGGGCAGAAATGACTGTCACCAGGGGGTATAATTTTAAGGTGATTGGAGGAAGGTATAGGGGAGATGTCAGAGGTAGGTTCTTCACACAGAGAGTGGTGGGCGTGTGGAATGCGCTGCCGGCAGTGGTAGTGAAGTCAGATACTTTAGAGACTTTAAGCGACTCTTCGATAGGCACATGGAGGATAGTAAAATATAGGGTGTGCAGAGTAGATTGATCTAGTAGGAAAATAGGTCGGCACAACATAGTGGGCTGAAGGGCCTGTACTGTGCTATACTGTTCTATGTTCTATGTTCCAATATGGAAGCTCACTCCAACATATCGTGCCATGGTTCATCATATACCAGTGCCTTCCGTTTTTTTTTTCTCTTGCCGGTGCTGGTTATGTCATCAGAACCTGGTAGGGCTTTTACAAAACTGGATTGTAGTTGATATGTAGCTCCTATGATGCTGCTTGACCTGCTGTGTTCATCCAGCCCCATGCTTGTTATCTCTTGTAGTTGATAATTCAGTTTCTTGAAGTTTGGATTATCCTAGACTCCAACAGCTGCCCAAAGTTTTGCACACCACCTCATCTGAGGCCTAACCCGTGATTTAGCATAACTAGCTGCCTATTGTCTTCAATGCCCGTTTTTTATAGATTGGCAAAACCAGTTAGTCTTTTGAAACAGCCTCATCAGCTTGTTCAAAACCTTGAAAGAATCATGCATGCAAATCCCAAGATCTTTCTGTGCCCAAACCTTCTTTATGATGGTCTGTTTATGATCCCTCTCGTTTTACACCATTAAATGAATTGCTTTATTGACTTTAATTTCCCATATGTCTGCGCATTTTTGCCATTTGACCATGTCCTTTTTCTTTCTTTTCTTTTTCTCTCTCTTTTTAGCTAACAGTCCTGGAGCAGTGCTTGGGGAAACAGGCCCCGAAGCAGCACAACGGGAAACAGGTCCCGGAGCAGCACGAGGGGAAGTGTGTCCCAGAGCAGCATGAGGGAAAGCGTTTCCTGGAGCAGCAT
>JAHRHZ010000035.1:6348009-6384201 GCA_024137785.1 Ginglymostoma cirratum | reverse complement strand
ATGAGGGGTAGTGTGTCCCAGAGCAGCATGAGGGAAAGCGTTTCCTGAAGCAGCAAGGGGAAACGAGTCCTAGAGTAGCACAAGGAGAAGCGTGTACTGCAGCATCGAGGGGAAATGAGTCCTGGAGATGCACGAGGGGAAATGTGTCTTGGAGCTGCGAAGGGAAACGAATCCTCAAGTAGCACAAGGGGAAGCGTGTTCTGGTGCAGAGTGAGGGCAACGAGTTCCAGAACAATGCAACTTACCTTGGTGTAGCTGAGAGCCAGAGCGGAGTGGGATGGAGACATGGAGTGGAGAAGGACAGTTGTTGTACTGGG
This sequence comes from Ginglymostoma cirratum, assembly GCA_024137785.1. Classification (NCBI taxonomy): domain Eukaryota; kingdom Metazoa; phylum Chordata; class Chondrichthyes; order Orectolobiformes; family Ginglymostomatidae; genus Ginglymostoma; species Ginglymostoma cirratum. The sequence continues at coordinate 6,383,884 of JAHRHZ010000035.1, read as the reverse complement.
GCCTAGCGTGGATGGTCAGACCATGTGCTCGCTGAGCTGCTGCAATGTAATGTCAATCTGAAATTCTTTACCGGACTGTAATGTCAATCCTTTAAACTACATTGCAACTATCTTACTTCTAACTTATTTTTTAGACATTGTAAGTAATGCTACTACTTTTCCTTTTATTCCTCTTTTATATCCAACATTTGTACCTAGGTACTTGTACCTAAGATGGCACCATTAGAGGCGGCCATTGTAAAAACTTTTCACTGTATTCCTGCTCTTCTGTACTGGAGCACGCATGACAATAAAGGATATTCTATTCTATTCGATGTCCTTCTGAAATCTGCTACCATCCTCACTATCTGCTGCATTTCCAAGTATCACGGTCACCACTTTGAAATTTTGCCCTATATATAACCAAGACCGGTTTGCTAATGTATCAAAAAGAGCAGTGATTGCCATAGCAAAAACTGACAGAATCACAGCAAGAGATAGATGCTGGAGAATCTGAGATAATAAGGTATAGAGCTGGATGAATACAGCAGGCCATGCAGTATCAGAGGAGAGAAAAGCTGACGTTTCGGGCCTAGACCCTAGAATCACAGCAAGCTTCCTTTCATGTCTAAAAAACTGTTCACTACAACAGAGATAAAAGGTACTGCAGATGCTGGAGAATCCGAGATAACAAGCATGGGGCTGGATGAACACAGCAGGTCAAGCAGCATCATAGGAGCAGGAAAACTTGACGTTTCGGGCCTAGACCCTTCATCAGAAATGGGAGAGGGGAAGAGGGTTCTGAAGTAAATAGGGAGAGATGGGGAGGCGGTTAGTGGATGGATAGAGGAGAGGATAGGTGGTCCTTAGAAGAGGCTTCGCAGTGAAACCCTCTTCCCCTCCCCCATTTCTGATGAAGGGGGCAGGCGTGTCACTGTAAAAAAAGCAACGGGCTTTTTTTACCTTTATTCATTCACGGGATGAGGGCGTCACTGGCTAGGCAGCATTTATTGCCCATCCCAAATTGCCCAGAGGGCAGTTAAGAGTCAACCATGTTGTTGTGGGTCTGGAGTCACATATAGGCCAGACCAGGTAAGGATGGCAGTTTCCTTCCCTAAAGGGCATAAGTGAGCCAGCAGGGTTTTTACAACAATTGATTCACAGTCATCATGAAACTTTAATTCCAGATATTTTATTAAATTCACATTCCACCATCTGCCATGGGGGATTTGAACCCAGGTCCCTAGAACATTAGATGGGTCTCTGAATTAACAGTCCAACGATAATACCACCAGGCCATCACCTCTCCTTCGGCCATATTGTAGGCGTTCTATGATTCCATCCAGTACTTTGTACCCTCAAGCACTGTCCATGTTTCAAGTCCATCCAGTTTTTACATCACAGCGTCTGTTTCTGTCGTGCTGCAGCATTCTCGTAAGAGCAGAGAAAAATGATCAACAGAAATTGGTATTGGTAAGTGAGGAATTTTAAGGGGCGATCATTTTCTGAAGTCTAGTCAAGTTTGTCTTAAGTACTTAACTGTTACTGTTAATGGTATTTTCAGTCAGTATTAATCAGTGAAAAACAAGCTTCCTGTGGAGGTAAATGCTTCTGGTTAAGTCGGTTGCTATTTTGAACTGGTTCCATCAACCAGCAGTGACTGCCACAGCTTACTGGAACTTCAACCAGTATAAACACCAGAGATTTAGCAGATGTGTGAAGTTAGTCTCAATAAGCTGGCAGTTTGAGACTGGGAACAGTGGGACTGGAAACAGTGAGACTGGGAATCTGTTAAGTGAGGAAAGCAGTGTTAATCTGGTCTTTACTCAAATGGAGTTGTTCAAGAGAGGAAGCTAGATACAGTAAAATGTGACAGCTGATGCCCAAACTCTCAGTGCCTCAGTTGTTAGCACTGCTGCCTCACAGCGCCAGGGATCCAGGTTCAAATTTACCCTCAGGTGACTGTGTGTGGAGTTTGCACATTCTCCCCATGTCTGTGTGGGTTTCCTACAGGTGCTCCAGTTTCTTTCCACAATCCAAATATGTGCAGGTTAGGTGGATTAGTCATGCTAAATTGCCCATAGTGTCCAGATATTTGCAGGCCATGGGAAATACAGGGTTACAGGAATTGGGTGGGATGCTCTTCAAAGGGTCAGTGTGGACTCAATGAGCTAAATTCCACACTGTAGGGATTCTCTGAATCAATTAGGGTGTGCAGGTTGGTAATAGATGCTGAGTTTTAAGTTTTGTCTCTCCCTCGCTAAACTGGGATGATATTTTAAACTGGTACTCCAAAGATATAAGTGTCACGTTAAATTTATAGCTTAACTAGTTCACCCATATGACCCGGCTGCAGGTAATCACTGAGTGATACTTACAAACTGGAAAGCTAATTACTCGAAGAAAAAGAAAAGAAAAGTCATCTCCTCAGGGCTAGACTGGAAATTGGAGTGGGTGGGAGTGTGGTCCACTTGGGTACCAGGGACATAAGTAAGGCAAGTAAGAGATTCCACTGACAGAGCACAGCTTGCTCAGGACTAAAACAAAAGACAGAACCACAAAAATAATAATCTCAGGGTTATAGATGAGGCACAAGCAATTTGGGTAAATAATATCAACAATAAGTGTTGAATGCATGCCTCAAAGATTGTGTGGAAGAAATGTATTTTCATTCATCGGCCACTGGTGTCATTACAAAGAAGAATAGGATCTCAACCATTAGGAAAGTCTGCATCTGAACTGTGTTGAGACCAGTGAATTTTATACCATGGATTGTAAAGCGGATTCTATACTGTCGGATGACTATTTAAAACTGTTTAGTTACAATGAATCTAGTACTCAAGTCCCCATCAGAAGCATTTAAGATTTCCATAGATGATCATTATCCAAAAGGTGCATTCCTACAGAATCCCCTTATTTACGTTCATGACAGTCTTGATGGAATAAATACCCCAAATGATCTTTTGTTTGATCTCTCTTATGAACACCATTAAATGATTCTGGTAAGACTCAGTCAGTTGTCTGCTGTAACCCTGTGTGCAGCTTTCTGTCTTCCTTGGTCTGTATGATAGAAACACAGGATTGTCCTAGCGCATGGCGCTTGTACCAGTTCTCTTTCCTAGTCCCAATCCCCTGCCTTTTCCCCATATCCTTACACACCATTTCTATCCAAATAATCATCCAATGTCCTCTTGGATTTCTCAATTGCACCTGTCTCCAATGCATTTTCAGTCATTGCATTCCATACCCAAAATACTCACTGTGTGAAAAAGGTTTTTTTTTAACATCTGTCTTGCTTCGTTTGCACATTGCTTTAAATCTATGCCCTCATTCGTTTTTCTTTTATGAGCAGAAAACAGTTTCTCTCTATGTGCTGTCCAGCCAACTCACCATCTGGAAACCTTTATCAAATCCCCTCTCAGCCCTCTTCACTCCAAAGAGAACTGTTTTAATTTCTTCAATCTATCCTCATAACTGCAGTTTCTCATTCCTGGAGCCATTCTTGTAAACCAGCCCCGCATGACAAATATGTACTGTTTTTTCATTTTATTGGGTGTGTTTTTAGCCAACCAGGGAACTCTAGTTTTGAATGTCTTTCATTTCTTCACCATGTGTCTAATTTGTAACCAAACTGTCTCCTCATCAAAAGCTTTTCAGGACTTTTCCCAGGTTGCAGGGTTTAAGCTACATGGAGAGGCTGAGTAGGCTGGGGCTATTTTCTCTGCAGCATCAAAGGCTCAGGAGTGATCTTATAGAGATTTATAACATCATAAGGGGCATGGAAGAGATGAATAGCAAGGGTCTTTGCCCAAATGTAAAGGAGCCCAAAACTAGAGGGCATCAGTTGAAGGTGAAAGGGGAAAGATATAAAAGGGACGTAAGGGGCAACTTTTCCTTACAGAGGATAGTGCATGTGTGGCATGGGCTGCCAGAGGAAATGGTGGAGGCCTGTACAATTACAACATTTAAAAGCCTTCCAGATAGGTACATGACTAGGAATGGTTTAAAGGGATATGGGCCAAATGTGACAAGATTAATTTAGAACATCTGTTCGGCGTGGACAAGTTGTATCAATGGGTCTGTTTCCATGTTGTACATCTCTATGACTCTATGATTGTATTTTCCTTCAACCTGTTAATTTTTGTTCTTAATCACACTGGACCAGATCTCTTTCAGAGATTAGCATTCTTTCAGCTAAGTGTATTTGCCTTTGATTCTGATGTGGCCTTTTCCATGCTTATGACATCTAATCACTATTTCTCAGTAGCTCTCTCATTGTAGCCTGTTTCCCTTACCTCACCTCATTCCCCTAAATTAGATCCAGCGCTGCTTCCTTGATCACTTGTGTGGAAATATGCTGATCAAGAAAGTTCTCCTCTACATATTTCAGGAATTCCTCTGCCAATTTGCCGTTTTAATTTATTTTTTACAGTCTGCATTCCATTAGTTAAGGGTCTTGTGGAGCAGTGGTAATGTCACTACCTCTGAGCTAGGCGCTCTGGGTTCAAGTCCAATCTGTCCCAAAAGTGTGTCCTGATGTGTTTGAACAGTTTGATTAAAATATTGTTGTTAAGTTAATTGAAGTGCTTCCCCTCCTTCATTATCATGACCTGATCATTTTTACAATTCAAAATTAGCTTGCAGAAGTCCTCCTTCATCTCTGTTCCACTATTTGCTAGTCTACATTATAGACAAGAGAATATTTGAGATGTCATAATATAAACTGAGTTACACGTTTCAAAAAGTTCTCAATAATTTGCGTCAAGGTGAACAACAAGCAGGAGAAGCAAAAGCACAAATCTGATAGATTATCGAATAGAACACGAACATGCTTATGAAGAGCACCCACTGAGCAGTTGAATGGATAGAATTCCAATTGCAGGTTAATCCATTTTAAACACAGTAACAGGTAATTTAACTTGAACATGAGGAGGAAGCAATTGATAATATTGTTGAGTGAGAGCAGAGACTCTGATTCATGCCTTTCCCATTAACTTGGTCACATTGTCCATGTTTATAGGATTATTGCCTCAAGCAGATAGCTCAAGCCTTGAAAGACCCTTGTGACATATCAGTAGTTTCTCTACCTCTAAGCTAGGAGTGCTTGCGTTCAAGTCTCACCTACTCCAAAGGTGCATAAGAACATCTCTGAATAGGTTGATTGGAACATAAGCCCAGTCTCTGCAATGTGTTCTCATGATGACACAAGACTTGAAGAGTTTTTGTGGTGCAGTGGTAGTGTCCCTATCTCAGAAACCAGCTTTGTGTCCCACCTGCCCCAGTGATGTGTAATAACATCTGTGAGAAGGTTGATTTGAAAACATAGGATGGTTCAAGGTGTCCCTGTTGCTACTGCAATGTATTCTAAACACCTGAGTTCAGTCAGCATTATTCTACAAACTAGGAATGGCAGCATAACAATGAAGGGCTCATCCATCATTTTGTAGCTTATCATGAGAAAGTGTATCATCCTCACCACCAGCAAAAGTAATTATAAAAGCCAACCCTTTCTTCAATGCTTCTTGTCCACTCTTCAAACAAATACTGCAGGGGTTTTGATGAGAAGTTGCTGAACAAAATGTTACCTCAGTCCCGCTGCCAGCCCCTGCTAAGTATTTTAAGCAATGTCTGTCTTCATTGCAAAGGAAACATTTTGAAATGCTGCCCTCCATGGTTCTAAAGAACAAGATAAGTCTCAGGGCAAAATTTAAAGGGAAATTCTATAAAATTTTATTAAATCCTCATGATGCGGTGGAAATTAATCAAACCAGTTATCTGTAATGGATCCCATCCTATTCACCTGCCAATTGGCATCAACACTTATAGCCCCATTTATACCAGAGATTCCCACATCTGTTTGTGTTGGCATGGTATTTTCCTAACCAATTCAGTGAGCCACGATGTACAAAGGGGCTCTGAGACTGCGGGTTTGCTGGGTAGTATGTGTCTACAAGAGGTTGACCGAAAGGTGGAAACATCTGAGGTCAAATTTGTAATGCATAAATAAAAATGAGCAGATCCATTGTCATGGTTAAATGTTCCATCTTTAATTATAGGAGTCTCTGTACTATGGATACCTATTGCGTTTGATTGTATTTCTGATAAAAGATCCATTTTGTCAACGATTTTCATCTAGTAGTCATCAGGAAAATGTGTGAAAGATAGCAAACAAACAGAAAATGGCATTTATGTTGCGATATTGTAAGACCAGGCTGCTGATTGAGTAGCAAGGGACTCTGATTGGTAACGGTGTTGCTGCAGATAATGCACCAGTTAATGATGCCATGGACCAGCCCAAATCCTCTCGACTGATGCCCTCGCCATCATGAGTCCTCGCTGGATCCCACCGATGCAGATACCACCGATGCTGCCAGGTAATGAACCAGCCCAAACTCGACCATGCCACTGCTGTGAGTCCACTTTGGACCCACCTTGCTGATGCAGCTGCTGTTGATGCCATCGGGTCTCATGCTGGGCCCAAAGTATTTTGAAATTTGCTGATGGCACCTAACTATTTATCACTGCCTCAGTGGAGGTTGATAGTATGTTAAAGGATTTGAAGGAGTTACATTGATGGGCTGTAGATGCCCGTTGGACTTTAATACAGACTAATATAAATGTTTGTATGCTGTAACAGAACATGTAAACCATATGTACACACGGAAAGATCAGACCCAGTCTGCTTTCTCATCTAAAAGACGTAGGAGCGGGAGTAAGCCATTTGGCCCATAAAGTCTGCTCCACCATTCAACGAGATCATGGCTGTTCTGATAGTCCTCAGCTCTTCATTCCTGCCTTTTCCCCTCAATCCTTGGTTCCGTTACTGATTAAAAATCTGCCCATCTACACTTAATGACCTCATCAGTCCTCTGTGGTGAAGATTTCAACGCATTCAGTACACTCAATCTGAAGAAATTCCTCCTCATCCCTGTCTCAATGTGCGAGCCCATATTCTGAGATCATAGTCTCTGGGCCTAAACTCTCCCACAAGGGGAAACACCATCTCCACATCCACCCTGTCAAGTCCCTGAGGAATCTTGTATGATTCAATAATGTTGCCTCTCATTTTTCCTTACAATGGGTACAGGCCTAACGTGTTCAAAATCTCCTCACAAAACAGTCCTTCCAGGTAGCAACACAGTGAACCTTCTCTGGACTGCCTCCAAAAGGACTATATCATCATTCCTTGGAAGGGTGTTTATGGCAAAGTGGGAGGTCAGCCAGGTGGTCCTCATAGAATATGAGTTCCCTGATTGGAGCTGTTAATCTGGACCGATCAGGGAGCCCTGGCTGACAGATATAGACAGGAGTGTCAGACATCCTGTTCCTGGATCATTATTGAGGACTCTTCACGTGTAAAAGAGTGACTTAGTGATGGGATACCAACCTCTGTTGAGTTAGTTCACCTACCCGCTGCAGAGGTGTGCAATGACATCTCAGAACAGGTTTGCTTAGAAAGTATCTTTCATTCTTGAGGTAAGGGGTCCAAAACTGTTTACAGTATTCCAGCTTCATCTGATTAGTGCCTTGTACAGCTTTAGCAAAATCTCCTTAATTTTATACTCTGTTTCCCTTGAAATAAAGGCCAACATTACTTATTAAATTATCATTTCTTTCATTAGAAGGAAAGCATTGGTCCTGGAGGAAACCCGTACAGAAGCCTTTGCTGCTAGCCTTAGTGATCTCATAATGAAAAGCAAACTTCAAGAAGAATGAGCTAGATGTTGAAGAGAGTGATTACTCAGAATAAAATTTATCAGACAGAGGCGCTTGGTTTGGGTGAAAGAAAATATAACGCAAATTAGAAAGCAAACTTTTTTTGGAGTATACGTTAAAACAATGGAGAGAAATGAAGAGCCCTCCATGTCTTTTGTAAAATTGTGAGGCAATTATTCAACTTTCTGTCATTCTCCTTTTTGTCTTCCTAATATTTAAAAAAATATTTGATTGCTTTCTACTGTCGCACTGGACTGAACATTAGTACAGTATTTCAGAAGCACAGTGGCTCAGTGGTTAGCACTGCTGCCTCACAGCGCCAGGGATCTGGGTTCAATTCCACCTTCGGGTGACTGTCTGTACGGAGTTTGCACATTCTCCCCATGTCTGTGTGGGTTTCCTCTGGGTGCTCTGGTTTCCTCCCACAGTCCAAAGATGTGCAGGCTAGGTGGATTGGCCATGCTAAATTGCCCATAGTGTCCAGGGATGAGTAGATTAGGTGGGTTATAGGGGGATGGGTCTGGGTGGAATGCTCTGAGTGTTGGTGTGGACTTGTTGGGCCAAAGGACCTGTTTCCACACTGTAGGGATTCTATGGAGAGCATGACATGGATGAAAATGTGTAAAATGGTGCGGCAGAAGTTCCTTGTTTGCCTTGGTAATTGAGAAACTCAGACAGTTCTGTTCTTGCAGCTAGATCAAGTATATGTGACAAATTGGTCACAGAGCTTGGTGTATTAATGTTTACACTGAGGCCTATGACCATGACCGACTTCGTGCGATTCATCACTAATAGACTACAGTCTTAGATATTGTCTAACTAGCCTGTACAGGGACGTTAATACACACCTCAGAGGCAGCGTGGACTTTGAATACATTCTCCCGGTGCAGAGACAGCAATGCTACCATTGTGCCAAAAGAATCCACTGGACTGCAGTTTGATTATTCAGTCAGGAGTTTGCATCCAATGCAAGATAGGACCGTTAATGCTTGCTGAGAACCTATGGACCCACCACCATTTTACCACCATCTAAAAGTTAAACTGAAGTTAAAGTTCATGTCACATCAGAGCCAGTCTTAGAGTCATTGAGACATACAGCACGGAAACAAGCCTTTCAGTCCAACTCATCCATGCTGACCGGATATCCTAAATAAGTCTATTCAATTTGCCAGCATTTTGCTCATATCCCTCAAAACCCTTCCTATTCATATACCCAGTGTACCAGTCTACACCACTGCCTTTAGCAGCTCATTCCATACACTCACCACCCTCTGTGTGAAAACTTTGCCCTTTAGATCCCTTTTAAATCTTTCCCCTCTCACCTTAAACCTATGCCCTCTAGTTTTGGACTCCCCCATCCCAGGGAAAAGACCTTGTTTATTCACCCTATCCATGCCCCTCATGATTTTATAAACCTCTATAAGGTCACCCCTCAGTCTCCAATGCTCTTGGGAAAATAGCCCTAGCCTATTCCATCTCTCCCAATAACTCAAACCCTCCACCCCAGGAGACATCTTTGTAAACCTTTTCTGGACCCTTTCAAGTTTCACAACATCCTTCCTATAGCAGGGCGACCAGAATTGCACACAGTATTCCAAAAGCAGCCTAACTAATGTCCCATACAGCCGCCACATGGCGTCCCAACTCCTACACTCTCTGCACTGACCAATAAAGGCGAGCGTAACCAAACAATTTTTTCACTTTCTTGTCGATCTGCAACTCCACTTTCAGGGAACTATGAACCTGCATGCCAAGGTCTCTTTGTTCAGCAACACTCTCCAGGACCTTATCTTTAAGTGTATTAGTCCTGCCCTGATTTGCTTTTCCAAAATGCAGCACCTCACATTTATCTAAATTAAACTCCATTTCCTACTTCTCGGCCCACTGGCCCATCCGATCAAAATTCCATTGTACTCTGAGGTAACCTTCTTCTCTGTACACTACATCTCCAGTTTTGGTGTCATCTGCAAACCTGCTAACCATACCTCCTATGTTCACATCCACATATAAATGTCAAAAAGCAGTGAACCCAGCACCAATCCTTGTGGCACACCGCAGGTCCAGTCTGAAAAACAATTCTCCACCACCACCCTCTGTCTCCTACCTTTGAGACCGTTTTGTTTCCAAATGTCTAGTTTTACCTGTATTCCATGCGATTTAACCTTGCTAACCAGTCTACGATGAGGAACCTTGTCAAACACCTTACTGAAGTCCATATAGATCTCTTCCACCACTCTGTCCTCATCAGAACTCTTCATTACTTTATTAAAAAAACGCAATCAAGTTAGTGAGGCACAATTTCCCATGCAAAAGGCATGTTGACTATCCCTAATCAGTCCTTGCCTTTCCAAATACATGTAAATCCTATCCCTCAGGATTCCCTCCAACAACTTGCCCACCATCGATGTCAGGCTCACCAGTCTATAGTTCCCTGGCTTTTCCTTATTATCTTTCTTAAATAGTGGCACCACATTAGCCAAACTCCAGTCTTCCAGCACCTACCTGTGGCTATTGATGATAAGATATCTCAGCAAGGGGCCCAGCAATCACTTCGCGAGCTTCCCACAGAGTTCTCGGGTACACATCATCAAGTCCCAGGGACTTATCCAGATTTATGCATTTTAAGACATCCAGCACCTCCTTCTCTGTAATATGGACATTATTTTAAGATGTCACTATTTATTTCCCCACATTCTACATCTTCCATATTCTTCTCCACAGTATGTCTTACTATAACCCATGTAAAAGTAAAGCAGTGTGGTGGTAAAATCCGCAGAGCTTTAAGTTTGCAGACTAGGTGCTGAAATTATCCCACGTCATTTATCTTGCTGTGTAGTGTTTGGGTTATTTCAAAACGTATAATAAAACTAGACAACAGACAACCGTCAGAATGGCAATGCACTTTAATGCATGTAGAAGTCGCCCTTTAACAGCTCCTCCTGTAACAAATGGATCAGGAAAGGAAGGAAGCCCTCCATTCCTACAGCATCTTTCACAATCTCAGGATGTCCACAAGTACTTTACAGTCGATGAACTTCTTTCTAAATGTGGACACTGTCCTAATGTAGGAAAAGCAGTAGCCAAGATCACACAAGGCAAGGTCGAAAAAGCACAATAATATAAATGATTTTGAGGGATCAATATTTGCCTAGACATGGCGAAAAATCTTCTACTTTTCTTCAAAGTAACACCACATAAGCTGTTTTACAGCCTCTTGAACTAGCAGGTTGAACCTTAGTTTGACATCTCACCGCAAAACCTTGTACCTCAAAGTCCAGCATTCCCTTAACGTTGCTCTTGATTGTGTATGCTTCAAGCAGAACACTCCAGATTTCCTGCTATCCTATTACTACAGTTAATTCCCGCGACATGAAATAACTTGCTACACAAAATTGGATTGAGAATGAAATGCTAGTGAGAGTTTGCAAAGGCACAATTTCTTGTAAATCGAAATATGTTTCTTTTATTACAGCAGTAATTTGCTACATTGTTGGGACAAGAAAACCAATTAACTAGTTAGAGAAGCAGTAAGAGGTGCTGGGTCTCCTACTGTGTTAAGGAGTAAATATGCTTCATTGGGAAACAGGAGCACGATGTTTTAACTTTCGTATCAAGTTAAATGTTCACTGATCCCATACGGGATAACTTCAGTGTTCCTGAGCAACATAGGGAAAGACATCAAGCATGCCTCCCCCTCCTGATGACAAGCTAATGTTCCCTGGTAGAAAGTGTTTTCACATGGACCTTATGTTAAGGCTGAGTTCCACAATGATATTTCTTACTGTTCGAAAACCCAAATGTTACTGCACAACTTGGTAAATTGCTAAGAGGACTCAGAAAACAGGTTAAATGATCATTTGTTTTCATGCTTTATGGAAGAAGAGTAAACATTATCACTGTGACATGTAAAATAAACACTGCTGGATCACAGATACCTCCAATATTATACAGAATATTGTAACATTACATATTGCAATTTCCTCTGTGAGCACTATTTTCCCACAGTTTATACGGCCATTGTTCACCCACGGCCTGCGATATCTTGCTGGTGTGAGTGGCTCCTGCAACCTTAGCCTGTCTTTGTGGTTCCCATTTGCTTTATCATTCAAAATTAACCCTTAACTAACAGAAGCTGATTCAATCCCTTCACCAACGAACATTGCTAATGACGGTTTGCTTGAGATATGAGTGGGCTATCCATGGCACTAAGTTCAGTTTTTCTCAGTGAAGCATAGTCTTCGACTGTGGAAGAAAGAAACTGTGAGCAAATAAGAGCTAGAATTCGGAAACAGTGCAAGTGTAGACGAAAAATGTTGGAGAGTTTTCAGCGCAGTCTTAATTTAGCAAAGTTAAATTTAGGGCACATTAATCTGCCACCTCCTGCATGCTTAGAGCCAGTCCCATGACAGCTAGTTATTAGTCAGGATAGAAACATTTTAAATCAGCAAGGTCTTTAAAGTAATGTAACAAACTGCATGGCTTCATTATAGTGAGCTAGAACTATTCAGTTTTTTGAAGTCCTTAGATATTTGAGACTCTGAAGTTCAGAAGAGAAGTGAAATTCTAAACAGCTATTAAGGACAACAGGTTAATGAATTCCAAGTAAACATATCTGCAGCACAAATCCAATGGGCAGGTTGATGTTTGATATAACTTTAAAAGATCAGGCATCATGAAATTGCTACAGTAGAATGAGTTGTCAGTAGAATGCAATGTAGATTACAGAAGATATTGAATTACCTCTATCACAGCTAACACAGCTGACAACTCAAAACACAGTTATTTGAAGACATAGCTAAGGTTAAAACCATTGCATTCAGCGGACTAAAGAGTTTTTCATACGTTATATAGGACGTATGAATTTTTGACAATGCTTTGGGAGCGAAATTCCACGTTTTCAGATTATTTTTCCGATGGAATCAAAACCAGTGATTTTTGTTCTAAGGTGATGGTAGAGTCCAAATGAATATGATGGAAGATGAGCTCATATTTGTATTTGATTTGTCACAATGTTTGAAAGAAAAACATAAGCAACACAAAACGTATGTTTCACAATGGCAGTTTTTGAAGGGGACATGTGATTTCTGATATTTTGGAGTCTGCTCCAACTCCTTCCATCAGTAACAACAACTTGCTTTCCTTCCTATAGTACCTTTAAAGAAGTGAATCATTCCATGGTTCTTCACAGCAACATTATCAAACAGGATTTGACGCTATGCCATGTAAGGAAATATAAAGGCATGTGACCATATGCTTTCCTTTTATTCATTTATGGGATGTGAACATCATTGGCAACACCAACATTTATTGCTCATGCTTAATTTCCCTTGACGAGGTAATGGTAGATGCTTTCTTGAGGCACCCTAGTTAGTTACATCCACAATACTGTTAGACAATGAGTCCAAGGTTTGACCCAGAGGGACAAATGCAAAATAGTTTCACATCAAGGTAGTGTGTGAACTGGAGGGCAATATGCAAATGGTGGTGTTCCCATGTGGTTGCTGCCCTTGCCCTTCCAGGTGGCAGAGGTTGCGGTTTCAGAAGGTGTTTTCCAAAGATCCTTGATAACAAGGTATGGAGCTGGATGAACACAGCAGGCCAAGCAGCATCATAGGAGCAGGAAAGCTTGACGTTTCAGGCCTACCCCCTTCATCAGAAATGGGGGAGGGAAAGATGGTTCTGAAATAAATAGGGAAAGAGGGGGAGGTGGATAGAAGATGGATAGAGGAGAGGATAGGTGGAGAGGAGACAGACCGGTCAAAGAGGCGGGGATGGAGCCACTAAAGGTGAGTGTAGGTGGGGAGGTAGGAAGGAGATAGATCAGTCCAGGGAGGACGGACAGGTCAAGGGGGCAGGTTAGTAGATAGGAGATGGGGGTGGGGCTTGAGGTGGGAGGAGGGGATAGGTGAGAGGAAGAACAGGTTAGGGAGGTGGGGACGAGCTGGGCTGGTTTTGGGATGCGGTTGTGGGAGGGGAGAATTTGAAGCTTGTGAAATCCACATTGATACCATTGGGCTGCAGGGTTCCCAGGCTGAATATGATTTGCTGTTCCTGCAGCCTTCGGGTGGCATCATTGTGGCGTTGCAAGAGGCCCAGGATGGACATGTCATCTGAGGAATGGGAGGGGGAGTTGAAATGGTTCGCGACTGGGAGGTGCAGATGTTTGTTGCGAACTGAGCGCAGGTGTTCTGCAAAGCGGTCCCCAAGCCTCCACTTGGTTTCCCCGATGTAGAGGAGGCCACAACAGGTACAGCAGATGCAGTATACCACATTGGCAGATGTGCAGGTGAACATCTGCTTGATGTCGAAAGTCTTCTTGGGTCCTGGGATTGGGGTGAGGCGGGAGGTGTGGGGGCAGGTGTAGCACTGCACCCAAACGCTGCAGGAACAGCAAATCATATTCAGCCTGGGAACCCTGTAGCCCAATGGTACCAATGTGGATTTCACAAGCTTCAAAATCTCCCCTCCCCCAACCGCATCCCAAAACCAGCCCAGCTCGTCCCCACCTCCCTAACCTGTTCTTCCTCTCACCTATCCCCTCCTCCCACCTCAAGCCCCACCCCCATCTCCTATCTACTAACCTCATCCCGCCTCCTTGACCTGTCTGTCCTCCCTGGACTGACCTATCTCCTCCCTAACTCCCCACCTACACTCACCTTTACCGGCTCCATCCCCGCCTCTTCGACTTGTCTGCCTCCTCTCCACCTATCCTCTTTTCTATCCATCTTCTATCCGCCTCTCCCTTTCTCCCTATTTATTTCAGAACCCCCTTCCCCTCCCCCATTTCTGATGAAGGGTGTAGGCCCGAAACGTCAAGCTTTCCTGCTCCTATGATGCTGCTTGGCCTGCTGTGTTCATCCAGCTCCACACCTTGTTATCTCGAATTCTCCAGCATCTGCAGTACCTATTATCTCTTCCAAAGATCCTTGGCAGGTTACTGCAGATCATCCTGTTGATGTTACACTCTGTTGTTACTGTGCGCTGATGGTGGAGGCAGGGAATGCTTAAGTTGGACAATGAGATCCCGATGAAGTGGCTACTTCGTCCTGGATGGGGTTGAACCTCCTGACTGTTTTTCACATTGCATTCATCCAAATGGGTAAGAAGCATTCCAACACACTTTTGGCTTGTGGATGATGGAAAAGATCTGAGGAGTCAAGTAGTGAGTTGCCTATCACAGGATTGCTAGCCTCTGTCTTGCTTGTACAGCTATGGTATTTAAATGGCTCATCCTATTAAGTTTCTTGTCAAAGACAAGCTCAGGATGTTGATAGTGGCAGGTATGGCGATTATGCAGTGACATGTCAAAGGGTAATGATTTTGTTCCCATGTGTTGGATATGGTCATTTTGTGGCACTGGTGTAAGCAAATGCTACTCATCATTTATCAGTCAAGCCTAGATGTTATCGAAGTCTTGTTGCATTCTGGCAGAGACTGCTTCACTATTGGAGAAGTTAGTTTTAAACATCGCACAATCATCGTTGAACTTACTCATTTGTAATCTTAGGTTCGAGAGAAAGTTATTGATGAAGCAGGCAAGATGCCTGAGCTCAGGACACTGTCCTGAGGCTGAATTAATTGACATCCAAAGAGGTAGGTTATAATGAGGATTTTCTTGGAGGGAGGAGAGAAAGGTAGAGAGCTAGAGAGTTATAGGGAGAAATTCCAAGAATTTAGCTGTAGGCAATGTTACCAATGTTGAATTGATGGTAATCAAGGTTACTCAAGAGGCTAAAAATCAGGCACAACAGAAGGATTGATTAATTTTCATCCTTAATGGTGCCATTAAAATACCAAGCTAAAAATACATTCAGTAGGATAAATAACATAAACTCCTGAGAGAGATAAACTCAGGCAGTCTCCCAATTTCCAAAATATAGATGATCATTATAGATACAACAAAAATGGATCATGGGATCCACGGTAAGCAACTTGTTCATATGTATTTGCACGAGGCAGCAGAAAGCTGAAATTAGTTCACAGGCTCCAAATTCTGAGGTTCCCGATTTCCAAATGAAAAAGGAGTTACTCAAAGGCTTAATTCCCAAAGCATCTCATGTAGATCCACAGCAAACACAAACCCACTTTAAGTTGCTGCCCGAATCCCACTGCAGAAAGTTGCAGTTCAGTCAGAATCTGTAGAACTACATAGCCTACGTAAGATTGACAACCCTATGTCTTCAGGCAGCATAGCTGGAATTTAATGTTCATGGCTGGAGTGCCAGGGACCAGCACACTGTGGCCAATACAAGCCTCTGACCTGATTTAATGCCATGGCACTTATCCAACTGGCATTAGGGTCCAATCAAGGAAGGTAGCTTTCCAGCCCTGGTGACGCTACCCAGAGTCAGCCACTGCTGGTATCACATGAATCTAGGCTGTGGATAGTCACTGTGGCCTGGAGCGGAGGATGATTGAGCTAAGTTCATCAAGGCCAGTCAGGAAGGCCCTGCTGGTAGAGCCATAGAACCATAGAAATTTTCCAGCACAGAAGGGGACCATTTGACCCATCTTGTCCATGCCAACCCAAAGACATCCAGATGCCCTTCTTTTCTTGTTTTTTTCCCCTTCTTTTTTAGCTTTAGCTTTTTTTTAGTTTTTTTTCTATTAATTTGCTTTTTGGAGAAAGGTAGCAGTGGCAGAGTTGGGCGGTCAGCTAGACATCCAGTGCAAGGCAGCAGCTAAGGACCTGACCCCGGACGAATGAAGGTGAGACTAAGGACCGGTGTGGACGGCCCGAGATCCCAGGAGTGAGCCCAACGCTGCGATGGACATTCCCCTGACATCTTCAGCGATGATGAGAGCAGGGGATATTAAGTCAGTGCAAGTAAAGCTACCAAAGCGGAGGAAATCGAGTCCTTGTAGGAAGTGTGGTCCCAGCATGGCTAAGCGCTTAAGAAAACAAGGTGTGGAGCTGGATGAACACAGCAGGCCAGGCAGCATCAGAGGAGCAGGAAAGCTGACGTTTCGGGTCAGGACACTTCTTCAGAAACCGAAACGTCAACTTTCCTGCTCCTCTGATGCTGCCTGGCCTGCTGTGTTCATCCAGCTCCATTCTGTGTTATCTTTTACGCCAGCATCGGCAGTTCTTACTATCTCTAAGCACTTAAGAAAGATGGCAATGGTTAGACTTTTAGCTTTATTTCTGTCCTTTTCAACTTCACACTAAGAAGGATTATAATGTTTAACTTTTAACTTTTTCACGATATACGAAGAGTGACTGTAACGTTTAGCTTTTAACTTTGCTCCTTATTTCTTCTTGCCTTGTCCTTAAGTTTTTGTACCTGGGTACTCGTACCTAAGATGGCACCTTGTGCGGTGACATTGAAAGCTTTTCACTGGACTCCTGTATTTAGTACTTGAGTATACATGACAATAAAATCTAAATTTAAACCTAAACCGAAATCTAATCCTATCTTCCTGCACATGGCCCATAGCTTACAGCACTTAAGGTACAGATCCAGCTAATTTTTAAATGCATTTAGGGTCTCTGTCTCCACCACCAACACAAGCAGCAAATTCTAGACAACCACCACCTTCTGTGTTGAAAAAAGGTCTTCCTCAAGTCCTCGAGGACCACTTTAACCACTTTATCCACACATTACACTACTCTAAGGGGTAGTAGGAACTACAGTTGCTGGAGAATCTGAGACAACAAGGTGTAGAGCTGGATGAACAGAAGGGTCTACGCCCGAAACGTCAGCTTTCCTGGTCTTCTGATGCTGCTTGGCCTGCTGTGTTCATCCAGCTCTAGACCTTGTTATCTCACGTTACTGTAAGGGAGTGGTAGACATGCACAACAAGGTGCATTTCTGATCCCCGGTTCATCCCAGGGTCTGAATGTTCATCATGTTTTCCTTGCCTGATTTGTTCTGCCCAAGTGCATCACTTCACACCTATCCAGATTGAATTCCATTGGCAACTGATCAGACCAGACCACCAGCGTGTCCTTATCCTCCAGCAATCTAACCCATTTCTCATCATTGTTTACCACTGTGCCAATTTTCCTATCATCTGTGAACTTATTGATAAACCCTCCTACATTTGAGCCCAAATCATTGACATATATCACAAAGAGCAAGGGCCCCGACACTATTACCTGCAGATCCTGACTGGCCACAGGCTTCCAGTCACAAAAAAAACCCCTCAACCATTACTTTTTTCTTCCTGCCACTCAACTAAATCTGGATCCAATTTGCCAAATTTCAGTGGATTCCATGGGCTCTTACTTTCACTATCTGTCTCCCACAAGACCTTATTAAAAGCCTTGCTGAAGTCCAAGTGGACTACTTCAAATGTATTGCCCTCATCTACACCTGATCACCTCTTCCAAAAATTAGTCATGTTGATCATACATGACCCCCCTTAACAAAACCATGTTGACTGTTCTTGATTAATCGCTCCCTGGCCAAGTACAGATCCTGCCCCTCAGAACTGCTTCCAGTAATATACCAACCACCGAATTCAGACTAACAAGCCTATAGTTTCCTGATTTATCTCTTGCTCCCTTCTCGAATAACAGTTCCACGTTGTCTGTTCTCCAGTCCTCGGCACCTCTGCTGTGGCCGGAGAGGAACTGAAATCCAGTGCCAACAGTCCTGTTATTTCCTCTCTTGCCTCACTCAACAACCTGCAATACATTTCATCTGGCCCTGGAAATAATTCTGCTTTTAAGCCTGCTAAACCTCTAGGAACCTCCTCACTCTCAGTATTAATTTCTTTAATTGCATCAGAGACTTTTCCTTTATGATTAATCCCCAATAGTTCCCCTCACTCGTGAACACTGACACAAAGAATTCATTTAGAATCCTACCTATGTCCTCTGACTCCATGCACAAATTACCACTGTCATCCTTAATGGACCATACTTATTCCTTAATTATTCTTTTATCATGAATGTACTTGTAGAGTAACTTGAGATTAAACAAACCAAGGGCAGGACTTACACAATTAAAAGTACAGCCTTGGGTAGTTATGTAGAATACAGAAACCTGAGGGTTCAGGTACATTATTCTTTGAAGTTTGCATCACATGTAGACAGGGTGGTTAAGAAGACATTTAGAACAAGTGCCTTCATTGTCAGACCTTTGAGTATAGGAGTCTGGATGTAATGTAGAAGTTGTAAAGGACATTGTTGAGGCCTCTTCTGGAGTACTGTGCCCTATTACAGTAAAGATATTATTAAGCTGGAGAGGATTCAGAAAAGATTTAACAGGATGTTGCCGGGAATGGAGGGCTTGAGTTATTAGGAGAGGCTGGAAAGGCAGGGATTTTTTTGACTGGAGCGTAGGAGGTTGAAGTTTATAAAATCATGAAGGGTATAGATAAGGTGAATGGCAGGTATCTTTTCCCTAGGGTGGGGAATTTCAAGACTAGGGGCCATATTTCAAGGTGAGAGGAGAAAGGTTTAAAAAAGACATGAGGGACAACGTTTTCACACAGACAGTGGTTTGCGTGTGGACTGAACTTCCAGAGGAAGTGGTGGATGTGGGTACAGTTACAACGTTTAAAAGACATTTAGTTAAGGAATAAGAAATGCTTGGTGGGATACAGGCCAAGTGCAACTAGTTTGATTTGGGATTATATTCAGCATGGACTGATGGGCCTGTTTCTGTGCTCTATGACATGCTGTTATTCTTTCAAGCCCCCTTTTTGCTCTCCTCAGAAAAGGCCATACGTAAAGGCACTGCTGAGATTCAAACTCAGGATCATTTATTTACTGGGCGGTTACTTTAACCAGCTAAGCTGTAGTGCCACCAATGCACCTGCAAAGAGAATAAAAACAGCCAATAGCCACTGAAATGACAAGCATGGGGCTGGATGAACACAGCAGGTCAAGCAGCATCATAGGAGCAGGAAAACTTGACATTTCGGGCCTAAACCCTTCTGTAGTACCTTTTATCTCCAGCCACTGAAATGACCTTGAGCTATGTAATTAGACCTAAAAAGAAGCAGAACGTTAAAAGCAGATTGATAACTCTCACAGATGCAACATACTGGAGATGGTACTTTATAGTCACAGGGAGTTCAACACTCAGAGGCATGATCTGACAGCTTCAATTTCTATCGGCAGTGCATGGTACAAAATGGCAGTGAATTACTGGTGGGTGGGACAACAGCATTGTTACACCTTCATTGTATCAAACAAAATTAAAACTCTAATGTTTCGGTCCAACCTCCTAATACAATATAATGTCAAACAACATTGCATAAAACAGACGAACAATCACAAACACTCTGGCAGATGTTAGAATCCGGCACACTGGTATGCTGCTGCATGGGTTCTTTTGTGGACGATTACAATAGATGGAACCATTTGAACTGTGGGATGTATTTCATCAGGAAAACTATTTCATAGCTAGTGGAGCTGACCCATATAGTTCAGGTGAGGACAGCTAAATACATCAAGATGGTTGATATTCAATATGAGTGAAATGCGATTTGCTTTGCTCTTTGATTAAAGCATACATTCAGCAGATCGACATTTCTGCAGGGCTATTACAGCGACCAACTCCATAGTCCACTGATCCCACTTTTCCGGTATGCAGCCTCTGCAAGTGGAAAGTTAAAGTACTCTGTGGATTTAAGCAATCTAGACCTTTTATTGTGACCTTTTATTATTAAGGGCTGATGAGTGATTCCGCAGTTAAATATTATCAGAAGTATACTTTTCAATTGTATAATCACAGAATACCAATATTCAGACATGTGATCACACCAATTCTCCATTTTACAATAACTAACAGCCTTTCCAATGATTACAGCAATGCTGTCGATGTCACTGGGCTCACATCTGTCTGACAGTATGGGAATTCGTAACATTGGACATATGTCATAATGTTTAAATAGTCACATCGCATAATAAGCTCTTAAATGTTTCATTCACATTACACCCACCTACACTGCGGCTACTAACATAAATTATCTGACATTTTATTACATTTCTGCCTCATCTTACAGTCAGCAGTGATTACTGTTCAGACTAACAGTTGTCTCATTGTCTGTGACTGTTTGATTTGCTCTTAAACAGCAACCTGAATTTCACAAATTCAATTCTTGAACCTTTTGCTTTTGTAATCTTGTCACTCTATTAAGAGGTTTAGCTATCATCTCTTAATTATCGCCAACCTTAACAGAGTTCTGGAAAAACAATTAGAAAATGTACATTCCAGTTTGTAGAACCTTGCTTCAGAGGTAGTTGGAACTGCCAATGCTGGAGAATCTGAGATAACAAGGTGTAGAGCTGGATGAACACAGCAGGCCGAGCAGCATCAGAGGAGCAGGAAGGCTGACGTTTTGGGCTTCTGTGTTCGTGCTTGCCTCCGTAGGACTGAGGTACAATAAGGAAGCTATCATTTGGAAAAATGATTTGGATATCCAAGTAATAAGAAGGTGGGAGCAGGAAAAGACCATTCAGCCCCTTGAGCCTGTTCCACCACTTGGCTAGACTATGACAGATTATTGCCATTTTCACATCATATTGGAATATCTCTCGATGGATCCATAATGTGACACCATGTCAGTACAAGCATTCTCTCTTTATGTTGAGACAGCCTCTCTGAACTCAATTGTGTATTTAACCTGGTCTCCCTGACAGCCGATAGCTTTCATTCCAATCCCAGGCCCGACTAGTTTTCTTTAACAATTTAGAGTTAGAATTAACTTTATTGTCACATGTACTCACGTAAGTAAAGTGAAACGTTTACAAGTCACCACTTATGGCATTATCTTAGGTGCAAAGGGGCCCAGGTACAGCTTCTGAAGTACAAGTTCTTAGGAAAAACAAATTGGAAAAATAAGGAAATAAAAGTTCATAATAACAGTCCCTTCAAACCAGTCCACTCCAACACTGAGATAACAAGGCGTGGGGCTGGATGAACACAGCAGCCCAAGCAGCATCAGAGGAACAGGAAAGCTTGACGTTTCAGGCCTAGATCCTTCATCAGAAATGGGGGAGGGGAAGAGGGTTCTGAAATAAATAGGGAGAGAGGGGGAGGCGGATAGAAGATGGATAGAGGAGAGGATAGGTGGAGAGGAGACAGACAAGTCGAAGAGGCGGGGATGGAGCCAGTAAAGGTGAGTGTAGGTGGGGAGTTAGGGAGGAGATAGGTCAGTCCAGGGAGGACGGACAGGTCAAGGGGGCGGGATGATGTTAGTAGATAGGAGATGGGGGTGGGGCTTGAGGTGGGAGGAGGGGATAGGTGAGAGGAAGAACAGGTTAGGGAGGCGGGGACGAGCTGGGCTGGTTTTGGGATGCGGTATGGGGAGGGGAGATTTTGAAGCTTGTGAAATCCACATTGATACCATTGGGCTGCAGGATTCCCAGGCTGAGTATGATTTTCTGTTCCTGCAGCCTTCGGGTGGCATCTTTGTGGCACTGCAGGAGGCCCAGGATGGACATGTCATCTGAGGAATGGGAGGGGGAGTTGAATTTTCGTCCCACCTCAAGCCGCACCCCCATTTCCTACCTACTAACCTCATCCCGCCTCCTTGACCTGTCTGTCCTCCCTGGACTGACCTATCTCCTCCCTACCTCCCCACCTACACTCACCTTTACTGGCTCCATCCCCGCCTCTTTGACTTGTCTGTCTCCTCTCCACCTATCCTCTCCTCTATCCATCTTCTATCCACCTCCCCCTCTTTCCCTATTTATTTCAGAACCCTCTTCCCCTCCCCCATTTCTGATGAAGGGTCTAGGCCTGAAAAGTCAAGCTTTCCTGATCCTATGATGCTGCTTGGCCTGCTGTGCTCATCCAGTTCTACACCTTGTTATTTCGGATTCTCCAGCTTCTGCAGTTCCTATTGTCTCTGACTCCAACACCGAGCCTGCAATCCACGCTGGGCCTTGACTCCAGACCGCGCCAGCTGTCACCTCAAGGCCAGATCCACACTGAGGCTACACTGGACCGAGAGACAACCATGCCAGGCCACCAGGAGACTGCCATGTTGGGCCCGTGCTGAGGCCAAGGGTCCGAGTCCACGCTGAGGCTGAGAGTTCAGGGCATTGCCGAGAAGAAAGAAAGAGGAAAAAAGCACAAAGAGGAAAAGAAAGAATGCATGGAACAGACGAGCTTCACCTGGAGAGCCCTATTTCACCACCATCTTGATAGAAGAAAGATCATTATATTTGGCTCGGGGACAGTAACCTCTCTCCTGAAGTTAAAAAATGCGAAATTCTGGGGATTTACTAACAGAATAAAGTGGCAAGATTCCATGACTAAATAATGATAAACTTCTCTACACAATGTTAGAACAGAAGTACACTCTACAATCATGTAATATTTAGAGATTCTAACACCAGAATTAACATGTCATAATTGTGGGTAATAGATAGTGATTCAATAACCCGCAGAGCACATTGAAGAGCAAATGTAATCAAGAAAGATCCTGTGGATTTCGCAGCAATCCCATCTTCACTGCCAGCCACCATTAATGTCATGGCATATTTACAAATCTCATTAAATTTTGCAAAGGGTTTCCATTCTTCAACTTGCCAACCTGCCATTGAAATTCCCTCTCAACAGTTATTCCAGTATGGATCACTTCAGCAACTGCCCACGTTCTAGCTGATCACTTTCCTTTCTTGGGTCTAGCTCCCCTGGCTCCAAAAACTGCAGTCCAGATGTTCATCGGCTTTAATTTCACCAACCTAGGGCTATCCTGGTTTTCTTCCCTGTGTTGTATTTTTGCTCAGTCGCATCTCTGAAAATACTGCCAAATCGCCACATTCCCTACAGTGCAGAAGGGGCCATTCAGCCCCACAAGTGCACTAACCCACTGAAAAGCAACACACCCAGACCCACCACATCCCTGTAACTCAGACTTTGCCGTGGTTAATCCACTTAACCTGCACATTGCTGGACTGTGGGATGAAATTGGGGCACCCAGACACAGGGAGAAAGTGCAAACTCCACAGAGACAATCACCCAAGGCTGGAATCAAACCTAGGACCCTGGTGCTGTGAGGCAGCAGTGCTACCCTCCATGCCGCATGTACTAAACAATAAATGACTCAGGACTTTCCTGGAGCCATGAATCTAACATTTAACTGCCTGCTTGGTCTGGCAACTTCTGGCTCAGTTCTCATAAAACAGATCTTGACTTTTCAGTGAGTGACCTCCACAGAACCCATGTAATTCAGTGGCTTTCCTAGCGGTACAGCTAAAAGCGGCATTGCTGAACAAGGAAGTTACATTTTTCTCTCTCTTCTCTCTCTCTCCTCTGTCTCACACACAGCTCTCTGAATTTCATATCAACACAGTGTGGAACTGGAGGAACACAGCAGGTCAGGCAGCATCAGAGGAGCAGGAAAGTTGATGTTTCGGCTTTACACCCTTCATCAGTCCTGAATTTCTTGCTATCTCTGCGATTCTTGCTAACTCTAAATTTCCTAAGTGCCTATGACATTTAAACTCCTCCTCAATCACCCTTCATCAACCCTGAATGGCCTACTGAAAACCTTGCATCTAACCCTGTCCCTATTTCTAGCCAACATTGCATGTGACTTAACAAGGTGTAGAGCTGGATGAACACAGCAGGCCAAGCAGCATTAGAGGAGCAGGAAACCTGGCGTTTCGGCCCTAGACCCTTCTTCAGAATATTTTGGAACAGTGCAACATCTGGTAACTGGGTGTTGCATTCTCATAAAATGCAAGCTTCGTCAACACAATAATTGCAAACAAAAAATGGTCCATCATGCTTTGAAGTAACAATGATAAAAAGCATCAGGACTATTTAATAAGGGCAATTCTGGTGAACAGATAACAGTGGAAGATAGTGGTGTCAATAGTTTTCTGACAGTGAGAAAAGTACAGGTACTGATATTCCAATTCAATTTCACATGCACCCATGAGGCATAAACATTGCATATGCACCATTCTGCAGTATCACAGAGATCACTAAACGCACGTTTTATAAAAGAACAGAGCAGGGATATTACAAAAACGATGCAACTGTGAAAAGGTTTCTGAGGACATTTTCTCAAGTTTTAGAGCACTCTCTTAATGCTGAACTTAATTTCCCTTCACACCCAGCCACTCCCAACCCCCTAGTGAAATCAACACTCTATTTAGCACTTCCAAAGTTTGTAAATTATCCTTGAACAAAGTTTTGTGTCTTTCGGGGCCAGGTTATATTAATCCACACAAAAGTCAAACACAATAGGAGTAAAATGAACTCACAATTTCTCATCGCATTGAATAAAACAAAAGTTGATTTTCAAAATTAGCGCATTGGTATTTATTGCTCCTCATTTGATAGAGCGCTCAAAATCTGAGTTAAATTGTCGTGGAATCCCAAGATTCCAGTGCCCTTGAACTTTGCGGGGAGTATGGGGAGGCAATGGCCCCATGTTATTATCACTGGACTGTTAATCAACAGACCCAGGCAATGTTTGGGGTACCTGGGTTCAAATCCAGTCATGGCAGATGGTGGAATTTGAATTCAAGGGGGAAAAAAAATCTGGAGTTAAGAATCTAATGATGACCATGTATCCACTGTCAATTTGGGGCAGCGCGGTGGCACAAGGGACCCAGGTTCGATTCCACCCTCGGACAACTGTCTGTGTGGAGTTTGCACATTCTCCCTGTGTCTGTGTGGCTTTCCTCCAAGTGCTCCGGTTTCCTCCCACAGTCCAAAGATGTGCAGGTTTGGGTGGATTGCCCATGTTAAATTGCCCATTGTGTTGAGCGATGCGTCGATTACGTGGGTTATAGGGGGATGGGTCCTGGTGTGATGCTCTGAGGGTCAGTGTGGACTCGTTGGGCCCAAGGGCCTGTTTCCACACTGTAGGGATTCTATGATAATCCACATTGAGTCATTGAGGGCAACTTAAGAAACTGAGTAAAAACCAAAAGAACTGCGGATGCTGCAAATCAAGAACAAAAACAGAGTTGCTGGAAAAGCTCAGCAGGTCAGGCAGCATCTGCGAAGGAGAAAACAGAGTTAATGTTTCGGGTCCGGTGACCATTCCTCAGAACTGAGCGTTCATCAAAA
This sequence comes from Ginglymostoma cirratum, assembly GCA_024137785.1. Taxonomy (NCBI): domain Eukaryota; kingdom Metazoa; phylum Chordata; class Chondrichthyes; order Orectolobiformes; family Ginglymostomatidae; genus Ginglymostoma; species Ginglymostoma cirratum. Next base: position 6,358,196 of record JAHRHZ010000035.1, on the reverse strand, counting down.
CTGTAAGACTTGGAATAGAATGTTAGAATCCCTACAGTGTGCTGTACTGATCCTCCAAAGAGCATCCCAGCCAGACCCTTATCCTATCCCCGTAACCCCTCATTTCCCATGGCTAACCCACCTAGCCTGCCCAAGCCAATTTGCTATGGACAATTTAGCACAGCCAACCCATTTAACCTGCACATCTTTGGACTGTGGGAGGAAACCCATGCAGACACGGGGAGAATGTACAAACTCCACACCTGTTGATTAACCGAGTGGATGAAGCAAAATCTGATTGAAAACGTTCATAGTTTGCAAAATTAGTATGATTTTAAATAAGATATATATGATAGAAATATTGCTCATTTTATGCTGTGACACAACTTATTAATGCAAGATCAGTCCCTGCTACTCAGGTACCATTAATGCTGAAGAATGTTTACCATGGAATAACGCAGTGAGATATATTACTCTGTGACACCAGGAATACATCTTCGAGAAGAAAATGATACCATTTTTATGATAGTTTTTATGATAGTTTAGGCTAGCTGAACAAGCTAGTGACAGCTTAAAAGCCACATTCAATTATCTAATGAGGCACCAATTCTGTGCCCAATTGGGTTACTTGTCCAGCTGAAAGTTCATCAGTTATGCGTGAACAACAATGATAGTAGGCTTGGGAACTGGTCTGTATCTTCACAGTCTGTTACAACACAACTAAGCTCACAGGGTTGGGTGTGACAATGGTAAAAACATCCGAATCAGCCTGAAAGTGTGCAATGCATTTAGAATGAATGAAGACACCGACTCTTCGAAGTGAGGAACCGTTGACTCAATCTAAAAGCACACGCTGAAGCCAGACTTTTCTATGAGAATTCTAGCCAGATGGAATGCAAATCAGGAAATGTAGCTATCCCACAAGAAACGAACAGAACTTTAGATTAGTAAGCAAAAGATTGGATCATCGCTGACCCACCTTTTAGTAAAGTGGCTCCCAAATATTTCATGGAAGCAGTCAGATGACTTTCAAGCTTGTCTTGCTGCTAAATTCGGTAAATGTGCAACATTATTACCTGAGCAGCGAAACCTGTTACCAGGGTGACATGGTGGCTCAGTGGTTAGCACTGCTGCTTCACAGCACTAGGGACCCAGGTTTGATTCCAGCCTCGGGTGACTGTCAGTGTAGAGTTTGCACATTCGCCTTGTTATAATTTATTCAAATACTTTGATTTGAAAATTATTCCAATGTGCTAAAGAGTGGCAATTTGACACAGTTTGACTTAAAAGAGCTAAAAGAAACAACTACTTTTAGTCAAAATATCAACACCACATCTGAGTAACCCAATTTTAAATTACCTGAAAAATATTATAGAACCAATTGCTAGCTATATTGACAGAGTCAATTGCTTTGTAGGTTTAAAGAAAAGTATAATCAAAATGTTTCAAACAGGCTTCTTGACATCTGAAGAAAAGGTATGATCAACCCTTTCAGATGCTGCACTGTACACATGTGTTTTTCAATAGAATCCTTACAGTGTGAAAACAGGCCATTTGGCCAAATGTGTCCAGACCGAATCTATGAAGAGCACCCATCCAGGCACAAACCCCCTTTTCCATATCCTTGTGACCTTGTATATCCCATAGCTAATCCATCTCGTGTCCAGCTCATCCCTGGACACAATGGACAATCTAGCATGGCCAATCCACCTAACCTGCACATCTTTGGACTGTGGGAGGAAACTGGAGCACCCGGAGGAAACCCATGCAGACACGGCGAGAATGTGCAAACTCCACACAGATAAGTGCCCTGCGTCGCTGGCGCTGTGCGGTAACAGCATGAACCATGAAGACACCACGCTGCAGTATTTCCATCATATACATCTTATTCAAAATCCTGCCAATTTTGCAGACTATTAATGTCAGTGCACCTCCCAGTCCCAATAGTCAGAGACTCTTGTAATTGCTCCTTAGTGCAAGGATTGTAACGAGGTCAGCCATGTCAGCCTTATATAATATGAGTTCCCTGATCAGGGCTGTTTAATCCAGCCTAATCAGGGAGCCCCAGCTGACAGAGTGTCAGGGGTTCTGCTCACTCTGAGAGGTGATTCTGAAGGAGCTGGATCAGTGTCAAGGACTCTCCATGCATAAATAAAGAGTGACTTGGTGATGAGTTACTGACCTCTGTGGAGTTATTTCACTTAGCATGGTGGAGCAACCCACAACACAGACACACACACACACACACACACACACACACACGGTCCCCCAATTGGTCACACCCACGTCTCTCGCCATCTTTCCCTTTAAGCAGCAGCAACATTGATGGGGAATGCCAAAGCTTGTAGACCTTGTGCTGGGTTCCTTATGGATTATATGTATGTCCCTTGTTGCAATGCTTAGTGCGTGCCTGAGACATCAGAAGATGGTAATTGCTGTATAAGGTAGAGATTCAGAGGGACACAGCAATCAGAGGTCATGAGACTTTGTTGGAATGTGAGGGATAATGTTGAGGTGCTGGTTACATGGTGACTGATGCTGAAGATGTCCATCCATTGTACTTCAGATCAGTCAGGTGCCCCATTGGTTGGCCAGAAAATGCCAGCTACAACTTCATCCACACTCAAATGAAAGCTTTGGATGTAGCCTTTTCAAAATCAGGCAGTTTTTTTCAGAAAACAGAATAGTGTAATTCAGCCTGCAAGTCAGCTCTTTCCCACCATCTCCCATCAAATCCACCTCCACCTTGTCCTTTCTTCACTGCTCCATGATCCCTTTTGCCCCCTGACACTCCATTTCTGCAGATTCCCTGACTGTGACCATTAATATCTCCATTTTGCCTCCAGTGCCCCTCACAATGTAGGGCCCACTGCCCCTGCTGAACCTCATCCCTCCCCTGATCAAAACCACCTACCCAGTAGAGGTGAAGGCCTAGTGGCATTATCGCTGGACTCTTATTCCAAAGGCCAACATCCTGGGGACCCAGTTTGAATCCTACCACAGCAGTTGTTAGAATTTGAATTCAATAAAAAGTCTGGAATTTAGAGTCTAATGATGACCATGAATGTGTTGTCAATTCTGAGGAAAATCTCATCAGGGTCACTAATGTCCGCGAATGTTCAACTAATGTTCACTAATTGCCATCCTTACCTCATCTGGACTACATGTGACCCCAGACCTACAGCAATGTGGTTGGCTGTTAACTGCCCTCTGGGCAATTAGGGATGGATAATAAGTGCTGGCCTAGTCAGCAACGCCCTCATCCCATGAATGAATAAAAAAAAGCCATGCCTCAATGATCCATGAGCCCTGCATGAGAACAGACACTCCCTAAACCTCAGTTTTGAAGTCCCACCCTAATACATCAAACTGTTCCCTAGCTCTGTGACCAATCCCTCTGCTTCAGAAGACCCTAGATCATGTTCCCAGACATGAGTTGACCTCAGCAGGAGAATGCTCCAGCAATGCATCCCAAATGCCCTTGCCCCACTTTCCCCTCTTACCCTTTATCTCTCTCATGGTCCATGCTCTTATGCTAAAGCTTCCTTCCCTCTCCCTCCCTGTATCACTTTCACTGTTCTATGCCATTCAAACATAAATTTCACCCTTTGCAATGTGTGCAACACCATACCCTTCAGCTTTAAGTTTCACTGTTTGCTGCTACCCAGTTGTGCTTGGAAATGCCCCAGGGAGATAGCCTGCTGTCCTCCCATTGGACACATTGACTGTACTTGGACACGTTACAGCATGGCTGAATGGACCATCATTATCAGTGCAACGCAAAGCAGCAAAGTGTTTACCTTGAAGTCAAGGATGAAATGCCAGTCACTTCTTCCGATATGCATCGGGCATCTGAAGCATCAATCAGTTTATGTGGATCAGCAAAAGTTAATTCCAGTAACTTTCATTTTTAATGAGATGCTAATGCATGCAAATGAGCTTCTGTATACCTGCTGGTGAGATAGACAACCTGCCACCAGTGAGGGAGAAGCTAATCCCTAAAGTCTACATCAGTGAGAATTGTAAGAGTTTACCCCGAAGAGAATTGTTAAAGTTTATCTTGATGTTGAGAACTTGATTGTTCCTTCTTACCTGATGGGGTTCACCCAGCTGTCATTCTCCTCTCCACTCTGAAAAACTAAAATTCTGTCCTCTACATTTGACTGTCGCTTGTTTTCCTATTTGGTCCTTGCAGGGCCATGTGCAAAAGCTACAGCTGAAACACGCCCCAATAAAGGAAGAATTCAAGTTCCAAAAATCAAAGAACGAGATTACCTTGGATCACAGGATGTATCTAAGTGGTTCCTTTCAGATTCAGTTAAAGGCAGTTAAGAGAAGACTCAACAACAGCAATTTGTTTAAATATGAACATATATTGAGAAACAATAAAAGATGGGAAAAAGAAAGGAATATTAATTAAGTAAATAAAAGGAATGAAAAAGAGAGGGAAAAAAATGAGCCTCATGCCCTTCTGCCCCTCAGGAATTCCTCAATCAATGGCTGGTCTGGAGGCTGAGGTTGTTCCTGGCACCATTTGCCATTCCAGTCCGAGGTGAAGTCCAGCAATTTGGAACAAAACTCTCGCTCTCATACAGTGTAACGAACAGCCAGGCACAGGAAAAACAATTCCAGAAAATCACATTGATTGTGCCATCTTCAGCACATACAGGAATGTTCACTGGATTCATTCAAGGTCAGGAAGCTGTTGAATATCCTCAACAGTTTTAGCCCTTCAGCCCACCCAGATACAGAGATAAACATGGACTGTTCAAAATATATCCTACAATTTGCAAATTTTCTTTTAAGTGTCATCTCCTTACAATTTTTCATCTGGTTTAAACGTTTGGGCCTGAAGGATGGTGCTATTATGGTTAAATTAGGTGGAAGCTTAATAGGCACAACAATAGAAGTTGCTGGAAAAGCCCAGAACTGTTCTGAGGAAGGGTCACTGGACCCGAAACATTAATTCTTTTCCAGCAACTTCGGTTTTTATTCCTGATTTATAGCATCCACAGTTCTTTTGGTTTTTATGAAGTTTAGATTGAGAATCAGATTTTATTGTTTGTGTACTCGAGTACAGAAGTACATGAGTTCAGTGAAAAGTGTACAATGTCTTTATTCCTGGCACCGTCTTAGATACAAAAATACCCAGGTACAAAATCTTATGTAGGAGAGATGTTAGGTATGTTAGAGTTGTAGCGTCATATGACACAGAAACAAACACTTTGGTTCAACCAGTTCATAGAATCATAGATCATAGAATCCCTACAGTGTGGAAACAGGCCCTTCAGCCCAACAAGTCCATACCGGCCCTTGGAACATCCCACCAGGACCCATTCCCCTACAACCCACCTAAGCTACACATCCCTGAACACTACGGGCAATTTAACACGGCCAATCCGCCTAACCTGCACATCTTTGGACTGGGGGAGGCAACCAGAGCACCCGGAGGAAACCCATGCAGGCACAGGGAGAATGTGCAAACTCCACACAGACAGTTGCCCGAGGCTGGAATCAAACCTGCTGCTGTGAGGCAGCAGTGCTAACCACTGAGCCACCGTGCCGAACATAATCCCAAACTAAACTGGCCCCATCTGCCCGTTCTTAGGTATGTTACTAAGAGACACTTGACTTTGATGTACATCCAGTGATCTCCTTCCCAGCTAGAAACAGGGTCTGCTTTTCACAAGAAATAATTAGAGTTGACTGCCTGCAAGTAAAGATCTGATTGATTAGTCATGTCCAATTTCCAAGTGCTCTAAATGATTCTACATCTGGTTTCTGGATCACCTGAATGGTTGACAACCAGCAATCTTTGTCTAAACAAGCAGTCTTTCTCTTGTCAGACTCTGACAGTCTAAGCACCTGGGTTAAAGAACCAGCTTGGATTTGTGGTCACCGTACAATGAGTTACCCAAGGAAAAATGTATAGGTGTAGGTTACCTGAATCATTTAGCTTCTTTCCACGAGGCCTAATCACAAAATGGACAATCTTGATAAGTATTCAATAAAAAACAATTCACATTTGTGCACATTTTCAATGTCAAAGTTTTTAATGAATGGAATAATTATCCCAGGGACCATTCAGCCCATTGAATCCATGCCAATGCTTTGCCAGGCAATCATACATAGAGGAAAAACCAATAGTAAAACAGGTAGGGAATCAATAGCCAGACATGTTGCAAGAACTGATGACGCGGACAATAAGATGACCAAAGTTTGCTTTTCGCGGATTTCAAAAAGAGTTTGTCACAGGCTTTAAAAATAGAATTTGAGAGGGTAGGATGTGGGGAGGACTCTGCCATCACTGGAAGGTTGAAGATCAGGCAGGATGCACTGAAGGACTCAGTGTGATAACTGTAAAGAACGAGGGAGTACGCAAGGCAGGGGCAAGGCACTGAGACTGGATTGTAAGGGATTAAAGGACTCAATTGAGCTTTCTGTTTGACCACAGTCAATGATTCCGGTATAAGTCGCAATCAAAACTTTGCCCAATTTTGCATTCCCCTCTCCTGCACTTTCCTGCTTAATCTTATTTGCATCAAGCTGTCTGTAAGATGTGCCTCGAACCAGCCCAAATTGGCAACATTTTAGAAAAGTCTTTGGAAATTTTATTTTAACAAAATATATTTCTTAATATTTTTAAGTGTTTGCCTGACGCAGCTGCAGATGAGTTAATCAAACAGAATAAATGTTAAGATGAGGGTGTCTATATATATAAAGTATAGTCTCCTTGAACTGAAATGTGAAAAAAGACTGCAGAAAGGTCCATTAAGAGGAAAGAAAGCAAGCCCATTAAAAAGAAAACATCACATAAAAGGCCTGTTACGGTGCTGTTAATGAATTTCTCCAAGGGATGTGATTTGGACTGACATATCCTGTGAATTTCTATCATTGTGTGCTGTTGATTCTCCGTCTAAAGCACCTCAATTTTGCACCGCTAGTCTCAGAGCAGAATCGTGAGATAATGAATCACTCTTCCTATTCATCGCACATGCAGTCCCGTTAGAACATGTATATTTACACATTGGGACAGTACTCTCTAGCAGAGCAACATAATCTCGTTGGCACTCAGTTTGAGTTGGAAAGCAATATTGTAGATCCTAACAAAGTCCAGAATAAAATCAGCAGACTCAATAGTACCCACCACCTTAAAGTCGATACTCTGTGGCTTATTTACAAATGCAACAAATAATTCAACAACAAAAGCCAGCATCGAAATGTCACAGAATGGTTACAGGGATGGCACGGTGGCTCAGTGGTTACCACTGCTGCCTCAGTGGTTAGCACTGCGCCAGGGAACTCAGTTTGATTCCAGCCCCAGGCAACTCTCTGTGTGGAGTTTGCACATTCTCCCCATGTCCCTGTGGGTTTCCTCCGGGTTCTCCAGTTTCCTCCCACAGTCCAAAGTTGAACAGGTTAAGTGGATTGGCCATGCTAAATTCCCAGGCTTTCCAGGCTAGGTGCATTGAGTATGGTGGATGTGAGGTTACAGGGATAGTGTGGGAGTGATGGGATGGTTTTCAGACAGTCGTTATGGGCTGAATGGTCTCTATCTGCACTGAAGGGTTTCTATAGTCCCCAATGTATCCAGATTACCACATGGTCAACCAAATAATTGATTTAATATTCTCCCCTCCTCTCCTGAATTTGCTTCAGGCTTACATTTCCATCACGTAGTGTGGCAACTCTTTGTGATTGAGTGTAGCGGATGAGAAAAGTGAAAAAGAGACGTCCATTCATTGGCCATCTCAAAATGCTGTGTATCCAATGAAGTGGTTTTTGGATTATACACTCTGTTATATTGTAAGAAACACAGCAACCAGTTTACATTTAGAAAAGTCCTACCAACAGCAGCGCTGTGGATGAGCAGATAATGAGTTTTTGTTATGTTAATCTTGGATAAACGTTGGCTGTAATACTGGGAAATACACCCAAATAGAAGCAGAATACCATGGATGCTAGAAATAAGAAATAAAAACCGAAAAGGTCTGGAGAAACTCAGCAGGTCAGGCACCCTCTATAGAGCGTTCTAAGATAACATTTCAAATTCAAAGACTCTTTCTTGGAACTAAAGGGGAATGGAGAAAGATGATTTCAATGCTGTTGACAAAGGAGGGAGGATGAGCGAGTGGAACAGATGGTGCTCAGAGCAAAAGACAAAGGGAGTGATAATCATGGTCATAGAGTCATAGAGTCATACAGCACAGAAAAAGACCCTTCGGTCCAACCAGTCTATGCTGAACATAATCCCAAACTAAACTAGTCCCACCTGCCTGCTCCTGGACCATATCCCTCCAAACCTTTTTTATTCATGTACCTAATCAAATATCGTTTAAACGTCGTAATTGTACCCACATCCACCAGGAAGTTCATTGCACACGGGAACCAACCTCTGCGTAAGAAAATTGCCCCTCATTTCTTTTTTCAATCTTTCTTCTCTCACCTTAAAAATGTGCCCCTTAGCTTTGAAATCCCCCATCCTAGGGAAAAGACACCTAAGTAGAGAAAAACCGAAAGAACTCGGGATGCTGTAAATCAGGAACAAAAACAGAAGTTGCTGGAAAAGCTCAGCAGGTCTGGCAGCATCTGCGAAGAAAAAAAATCAGAATTAACATTTTAGATCCGGTGACCCTTCCTCCGACTTCTGTTTTTGTTCCTTGTTTTTACACCTAAGTAGAGGTTGAGATTTAAACTGGGCACGTTTTGTAGGCTTGAATAGGAGAAAGCAGGTCAGCTCCGCTGAACGCAAAGCTGACAAGACAGAGGCAAGACATGGGGGTGAAAGTGGAGGCTGGTGCTCTGAAGTTGTTGAACTTAATGTTGGGGCATGAAGTCCTCAGTGGAAAATGAGGCATTGTTCCTCAAGCTTGCGTTATGCTTCATGGGAACATTGCAGTAGATCCAGGACAGAAATGTTAGCATGAGAGCTACAGGGGTTTTTGAAAGGGTAAACAAATGAGAAATTGGGGTCATTCTGAGGGACTGAGAGGAGGTATTCTGCAAAACGGTCTTCCTGTCTGTGTTTGGTCTCACTAATGTTAAGAAGACTGAGGGGACTGATAGCTCCTCTCTTTTTCAAAGTAATGTCATGGCATATTTTACATTCATCCATCCAGGCAACCTCATTGTAATATTTAAATAGAGCCCTGCATGTAAATTAATTGTCTACTGTTCATTTAAAGTTTGTAAAAACTGAAAGTTGATGAGTTTGAGGCAGGTTGGATTAAGGTTTTATGATTAAAAGTTCCGCCACACATGCCCACCTCCTCCTGTAGTGATGACAGGTTATTCAACTGTGAGGGACAGATGGATCCCTCAGCCAGCTAACTGGGAGAACTGGGTTGATTGTAGATCCTTCTTAAAACTCCCTGGCCAATGGAGTGGAACAATATGGGACCAATGTTTCAGTTTTGTAACTGTTGAGTAGAGAGGTCATAGCAGTCAAGTTTGGAGTTGACGAGATAAGGTTCACTCTACAGAAAACCCTGATTCTGCTGGTCAGCGACACTGCTAAATGCCTCTTAGATATTTGGATATGGTTCTAAATTCTATCCATACATAAACCTTATCTCTCTCTGTCTGTCTCTCACAAATCCGCACACGCATGGGCACACACACGCACACACACATACACACTCACACACGCACACGTGCACACATATACACATATGTGTTTACACACCCACGCATGCACATGCATGCACACATGCACGCACACACATGCCCCCAACACACACACATGTGCACACACATACACGTGCACATGTACACATGCACACAAACACACACACACAAACACACACATACACGCACACGCACACACAGACACACGCACACGCACACACACAGACGCACACACACACACGCACGTACGCATGCACACACACATACACACAGACACACACACAAACACAGACACACAAACACACACAGAGACACACACACACAGACACACGCACACGCACACACACAGACGCACACACACACACAATACACACACGCACACAGACACACACACGCGCGCACACACACAGACATACAGACACACACACACACAGACACACACGCACGCACACACACACAGACGCACACAGACACACAGACACAGACACACACACACACAGGCACAGACACACATACACACACACACACACACACACAAGCACAGACACACACACACACACACACACACACACACACACACA
>JAHRHZ010000035.1:6327670-6347609 GCA_024137785.1 Ginglymostoma cirratum | reverse complement strand
AGGAGCAGGAAAGCTGACGTTTTGGGCCTAGACCCTTCTTCTGAAATCAGATTTCTGAAGAAGGGTCTAGGCCCGAAACATCAGCGTTCCTGCTCCTCTGATGCTGCTTGGCCTGTTGTGTTCATCCAGCTCTACACCGTGTTATCTCAGATCCTCCAGCATCTGCAGTTCCTACTACCTCTGCTACAATTAAATGTCAGGTTATGGTTTAGTTTGCCTTTAATTCTTACGAAGTTAGCTTCACCGTTTCTTTTAAAAAAAAGTCACATGTTTGTTGCAGTCAAATTTTTTTTCAGTCAAATCTTCCACTGGTTTCACAGTCATTTTAATGAGGTGATCGTCCTCCAATTCCCCTTCCTACTGTTTTGCTTATTCTAAGTACAGCAGCTCCCCCTGCTGGTGTATTTAGAGAGCAAAACACAGCACAACGTTAAGGGCAAATGAAGGTTTAACTTACAGTGGAAATGCCACGAAAATAGTGGCCTTGCTAAGATGCAGCACTAAATCTAGGAGCAATATTCACATGTCCTTTCAACATGTATTTATCATTCAATCTTCATTCTGTTTAAACTATCCCAGCTGATGGTATCTAAGCCAGATAGGAACACCTATCTGGTATCCTATGTCACAAAGAAATGACTGTGTTCCTCAGATGGTAGTCTATGTTGAGACTCTGAGTGAATAAAAGAACACAACAGCCCGATAAAACGTCACAAATGCTAACAATATCTTTTAAGTATTCCAGCTGCTGTGCCAGCCACTCTGCAACCGCACAAGGACACAGAAACATAAAAAAAACTGGAGCAAAAGGCCAATCAGCCTTTATATCCTGCCCCACCATTCAGTATGATTACAGCTGATCATCTAACTCAGAACCCCGTTCCCACTTTCTCCCCCTTACACTTTGACCCATTTAGCCCTACCAACTGTATATAATGCCTTCTAGAAAACATTCAATGTCTTGAACACCGCAGCTTTCTATGGCAGAGGATTCCACAGGTTCACCACTGTCTGGGTAAAGACATTTGTCTTCATCTCAGTCAGGACAACAGTACTGGCTCTCTCTCACCTGTGGGGAGGTAATGACCTAATGGCATTAGCACTGGGCTATTAGTCCAACAACCCAGATGATGTTCTGGGGACCTGGGTTCCAACCCTACCCTGGTGAAAGGTGGAATTTGAATTCAGTAAATATTTGGAATTAAGAGCTTAGTGAAGGAAGCTGTTAACTGTACCTGATTTGGACTACACAAAGCAATGTGGCTGAATTAATTGCTGCCCTGGCAATTAGGGATGGGTGGTAAATGCTCACCTAGCCAGCAATATCCTCATTCTGTAAATGTCTTTTTTTCAAAAAATACACACTATAGTGGTAGAAATTCAAAAACTGCTGGTCCAATTCCCATAGGGTTTCAGTTGTCTTATTGTGAAATATTGATCAACCAAGCTCTGCGCATAAAGGTGCTGTGTTAAAAACCATAAAGACTTGGCTTGAGCTTTGCCCATATATTCTTGCTGTAATCATGTTTTTTCACCAAATACTCTTGATACATTTTCATACATTTCTCTCTCTGCAGGTTCACATAGAACCAGCAAAGACAATTTCACAATCTTGTACAGTACACATGCTTCATCCCTCAAAACCTTCACAACACACGCAGAATGAAAGAATCAGTTTTTGTGTAGTGTAGTGACCTCTATATAGAGAGATGCAGCAAACATTTGCCCACAAAGGGACGAGTGGATGATATTGGTGTATAGACAAATGTTAGTCATAAACTAACAGAAAGAGTTGGGTGGAGAGATCAGGGACGGTTGGACTGTATGGCCTGGGATTGTGCAGGGCAAGATATAAATGTTAATGTATTTTCATGTTATCACTGGAAACCTTGTGGCCTCGTAGGTAGCATTTAGAGCACAACTGCATCTCAGATCTTAACTGCAATGCTCCAGTGAAACTCAGTGCAAGATTGAAGAACTGCATCTCATTTTCTACATGGGGACCCTGCACCTTTCACGACTCAATATAACATCCAATAATTTTAGCACCTGAGGACCTTCCTCCATGTCCTTATCTAAGCACCACACACTACACTTTTTCATTACATGGGCTACTACCATAAACAACCCACTGTCAGCCACTAATGGTCTCCATTGGCAGCTATTCATTCCCCCAGGGTGACCATTACCTACTCCCTTGTCTGCCTGCTGTTGTTTTCTCTCTCTCTGGGCTCCATCTCCACCTATTGATTACTCTTCCCTCTACCCCAATGCAACCTTTAGCACATATGCCGACATTTTTCTACCTCAAATCAGTTCTGAAGAAGGGTGACTAGTCCCGGACTATTAACTTTCTGTTTTCTTGCACAAATGCTGCCAAACCTGCTGAGTTTCTCCAGCAATTTCTGTTTTTGTTTTGTAATTTCTGCCTCTGTGAGTATCCATGTTTTGTGTGGAGAAAATGAGACATTAATGTAGAAACTGTTCAATCTGAGAAGAGGTTCAGCAAGGGGTGGGGTTGGTAATGGACGGGGATCGCACTGAACTCCATTCCAGGAAGAAGCAGAGAGCCCCCTGACTGTCCTGGTCAGAAATGGGAACACAGAGCATTTGGACATCTGTCGCAATGGGGAAGGAGGCAACTGGAAATTGTTGGAATACGGAAGGGTGTCCTAAGATTCATGAACGTAGATGTGAGGAGATGTGAGAAGCAAACTGAAGTCAAGGCAGGACACATTATTCATTGGTGTAGGAACAGGCTCTGATGGATCTACCAGGGTATAACAAGACATTTTTCAAGGCTTTGTGTTCCATCCCTACGCTCCATAAATTAGACATTAAATAAATATCAGCATTCTTTCCCAAATCCACACAGTTATCCATGTACCTTCAATATGCCAACATCTTGAGAGAGCTGGCTACGATAAAATTGGGGAACAGTACTTAAAGGGATGATGGTGGATAGGCAATGGCAGACATTTAAAGCGTGCATCGAGGAACTGCAACAATTGTTCATTGAGAAAGTCAGTACGTATGGCAGCATCTGTAGAAAGAAGGCAGAAGGAGCAGTGACCCTTCTTTGGAACAATTCTTTTGCTGTTGATGGCCCACAGTGCCTCATGGATGCCCCATCTTGAGTTGCTAGATCTGTTTGAAGTCAATCCCATTTCGCACAATGGAAGTGCCACACAACCCGATGGAACATATCCTCAATGGGAAGGTGGGACTCTGTCTCCGCAAGGACTGTGCAATGGAACTCTTACCAATACTGTCATGGACAGATGCATCTACAGCTGGCATATTGGTAAGGATGAGACCAAGTGTGTTTTTCCCCCTTGTTGGTTCCGTCACCACCTGCTGCAGACCCAGTCTAGCAGCTATGTCCTTTAGGACCCAACCAGCTTTATCAGTAGAACTACTGCTGAGCCACTCTTGGTGGTGGACATCGAAATGCCCCACCCAGACTATATTTTGTGCCCTTGCCATCCTCAGTGCTTCATCCAAGTCCTATTCAACATGGAAGAGTACTGATTCATCAGCAGAGGGAAAATGGTATGTAATACACAGCAGAAGGTTTCCTTGTTTATATTTAACCTGAAGCCATGGGACTTGATGGGGTCTAGAGTTAATGTTGAGGACTCCCAGGACAACTCCCTCCTGGCCACCGTGCTGCCACCTCTGCTGGGTCTGTGCTGCCAGTGGGACAGGACATGTCCAGGGATGGTGATGATGGTGTCTGGGACATTGTGTGTAAAGTATGATGACATGAGCATGACCATTTCAGGCTGTTGCTTGACTAGTCTGTGAGACAGAGACAGCTCTCCTAATTTTGACACCAGCCCCCAGATGTTATTAAGGAGGACTTTGCAGGACCGACAGGGCTGCTTTTACCATCGTCTAAGTTGCTGCCAAATGGTCCGTCCAGTAATGTTTCGTTGCTGAGACTTCACAGCAATTGATACAACTGAATGGCTTGCTAGGTCAGTCCAATATCAGTAGAGTGTCAACCACATTGCTGTGGTTCTGGAGTAACAAGTATGTCAGAGTAGGTGAGAATGGCAGATTTCCCTCCCCGTAGAACATTAGTCAGCCAGGTTGTTTTTTTTTTCTGAGAAATCAGTAATGGTTTCATAGTCATGTGTGAATTCTTAATTCCAGATTTTTTTTATTGAATTCAAATTGCACCAAATTGTAGATGAAGTATAATGTGGATAAATGTGAGGTTATCCACACTTGTAGCAAAAACAGGAAGGCACATTATTATCCGAACAGTGATTGTTTAGAAAAAGGGAGAGGATAAAGTTCAGGGTATTCTTGTACACCAGTAACTGAAACTAAGCGTGTAGACTGCAACAGGTGGTAAAGAAGGCAAACGACATGTCAACCTTCACAGTGAGAAGATGCGAGTACAATAGCCGAGATGTCTTGGTGCAATTATACAGGGCCATGATGAGCCCACACCTGGAGCATTGCATACAGTTTTGGTCTCCTTATCTGAGGAAGGATGTTCTGGCGATGGAGGAATACAATAAAGGTTTACCAGACTGATTCCGGGATGGCAGAACTGAGATATGAAGGGCGGTTGGATTAGTTAGGGATGTATTCACTCAAGTTTAGAAGAGTGAGGTGTAATCTCATAGAAACTTACAAAATTCTATCAGGACTAGACAGGGTAAATGCAGGAAAGATATTCCCAATGACTGGGGAGTCCAGAACAAGAGGGTCACAATCGAAAGATACTGGATAGACAATTTAGGACCGAGATGAGCAAAAATGTCTTCACCTAGCAAGTAATGAGCTGTGGAATTCTCTGCCACTGAATATGGTTGAGGCAAAAATGTTTTAGGTTTTCAAGAAGGAGATTAACAGAGTTCTTAGGGCTAAAGGCATCAAAGTATAGGGAGAAATCTGGAACAGGGCACTCAGTTGGATGTTCAGCCATGATCATATTGAGTGGCAGAGCAGGCTCGATGGGCCAAATGTCCTACACCTGCTCCTATTTTCTATGTTGCTATTTCAAAGAGATAGTTGAGTTGGCTGCATCTCTGTATCTGGAGTCACATATAGGCCACACTGGATAATGGGTGGCATATTGCCTTCCCTATAGGAAATCAATTAATCAGATGGGTCCTTTTTATAGCCATCAGTGGTAGTTCTGTAGTTTTTGATGAGCTTCATAGTTTTCCACATATTAGCCCACTTAACATACGTCACAAGGATTTGCATTGATTCAGGTATCTAGAAGTTTATTGACTTCCACCTGTATACACAAATCCAACATCTCAGATTTACATGTAGAGTCTGGAATATGTGGTTACGAACTTGACGACTACGTTACATCAGTTGACTGACTGACTGGCTCACTCGTTACTCTATTAACAGACCAATTTCCAACTCGTGAAACATTCAGAGAATGAGATGGGATGTCTTACACAAAACTGTCACACATCACTAGGTTATCAGGCTATCTTAAAGATACAGTGCTTTTTTAAGTAATCTGTTCAATATTACAACATTCCCCTTTGTCTCTTTGAAGAATAGGAAACCTGTGCTGTTCAGGTACATAATTCTTTGAAGTTTGTGTCACATGTAGATATGGAGGTTAAAAAGGCTTGCCTTCATCACTCAGTCCTTTGAGTACAGAAGCTGGGACATCATGTTGAAGTTGTACAGGACTTTGGTGAGGTCTATTCTGGAGTACAGTGTCCAATTCTTGTCCCCCTATTATAAGAAAGATATTATTACGCTAGAGAGGATTCAAAAGAGATTTACCAGGATGTTGCTCAGTATGGAAGTTATAAAGAAAGGCTGGCTAGACTGGAACCTTTACACTGGAGTGTAGGACGTTGAGAGATGACCTTATAGAGGATTATAAATTCATAAGGGATATAGATAGGGTTAATGGTAGATGCCTCTTCCCTAGGATGAAGACTAGGGGATATATTTTTAAAATGACAGGAGTGAGATTTAAAAAAGACATAAGGGGCAATTTTTTTTTTTTGTTTTTTTTTTTTTAAAAACACAGAGGGTGGGTTGCATGTGGAATGACCTTCTTGAGGAAGTGGTGGATGCGGGTACGGTTATAACATTTAAGAGATATTTGGAGAAGTACATGAATAGGAAAGGTTTCAAGGGATATGGGCCAAATGCTAGCAGGTGGGACTAGTTTAGTTGGGATTATGTTCAACGTTGACTGGTTGGACCAAAGGGTCTGTTTCTGTGCTGTAGGACTCTACGACTATGATTCTATATAAAAGAATGTACATCCGCATATATTTATACATTCCACAGTAGTGTACATATAATATGTCCAGAACAAGTCCTGAGACAGTTATGTGCACACAGCTGTTTAGCGTCTTTCTGCAATGAGCTGTCACTGTGCTTAAATGCGTATAATTCATTGTCGCTATTAGGTTGCTGTCAATTTGATACTTCCAGTATCAGGAAAGTTTGAAACACAACCAGCTCAGCCATGATCTTATTGAATAAAGCTCAAAGGACCAAATAGTCTCCTTCTGCTCTGTCTCGTATAACCATATCTTATACAATGGATTGTTGGTCATGTACAGTCAATGTGTCATTATTTCATTGAATACGCACAACAATAAATGATTCAATGTAAAAATACAATGAAAAGTGTGCATCTTCACCATACATACATGGTACCATTCACATTAACTTGGAATAAGATTAAAAAGAATAACTTGAGAGTCCAATTTTCCTTTCCACAGCTGCAGTCCCACTCTGGGCTTTCCAGCCCTCACCATGCCTCCGCTAGAGTCCCATTCCAGGCTTTCTAGCCCTCGCCTTGCCACCGCCAGTGTCCCGCTCTGGGCTGCCTCACTGGCCCAATCTCGCCAGCCCACTCTTGACCTGCCGCCTTTGCCCCAGCCCACGCTCGATTCGCCGTCGCTGCAGGATACAGCCTGTGCATTCAGCTGCTGGTCGCAACCCAGCTCCTTCCCTACTCCTTAGGGAGGTAGTTAAAAAATATCATTATTGGATGTTATCATTGCTTGTAGCAATGGCGTATGACCTGGACTGTTCACAATCTTGTGGTATCTTTTGATGAACCCACGTAATCATACAAAGATTTCAAACATCACTTTATCCAGGTTCAGATGATTGCTTTCCCTCCTTGCTGGGCTGCTTTGAGGTGTCAGATTGCCAGAAGGAATCTGTGCTGCAATGTAAACCTCCCTTACCTTTGCTTCTGTTGGCTTCTCTCTGTTTTTCTGTCTGTCTTCTCTTTTCCCATTGCTGCTTTAGAGGTTGCTACCGAGTACTTTTTTTCTTTTGGTTTTGGAAAGAAGTTACTGAACGCTACCTTAGGTGACATTCACACCAAAAAAGTATTCATGTCACAGAAGTCTTTCTCCTTGTCTCCGCACCACTTCCTAGAAAACAAAAGAAATTAACTGGCAACTGTTAACAAGTAAGACATTTCAATTAAAGATATGATCTTCTGTTCCATACTTTAATCTGTCATTTGATCTAAAAATGCTTTGTTAGGTCAGAGTTGAAATAACTCCAGAGGCTGGTATCCCAACACAGGAGAGTCCTTGACACTGAGACAGCTCCTAAAACATACAGAACCCCTGACACTCATGTTTATATTGTCAGCCAGGGCTCCCTGATTGGACCAGATTAACATTCCCAATCAGGGAATTCATATTCTATGAGATCCAACTGGCTGATCTCTGTCCAATCACGTTGCCAACTAGCAGCTTTTAAACATCCCTCTTTTTTCAACTCAGATCAGCTGTAGCATCCCAAAACAAAGTATACTCACAAGTGTTTTTGTCTGCAGTGCGTCAGCGCAGCTCGTAGTCTTGATTGTTTGACAGAAACTTCAGTCACATTGGCAATGAAGAATAACTGTTAGGAAAACAACCTTTCACATCAATCACTTTGGCACAAACTTGTTGCCACTTCCTAGTTCCAGCTACTACTGTCACCATGAAGTTCTTTCTAGTTTTCTACATCTAACACACACCACAAAGCATCAGGTTCATATCAAGTCAAATATCAAGGAGTTCATGAACAATTAACTACATTCACTGATATGACATCCGAGACTTACGTATACAGTTTGGCTTACATGCTTAGTTTACTATGACATGACACTCTCAGTTAAAGGGCTGTCCAATGGGCTGCTTGTTCAGAGACCAACTGCCAACTAGGCAAACGTACAGCAATAACGGCAAATACCCAGTGATTGGAGGCTGCGAGCAGTTCCTGCCTCGGCATGCTCTGGAATAGGAGACAATCAGAGGAGGTGGCTTCAGAGGAAGCAGCAGTGATGGCATCGCAGCTTCGTCAGGTCTGGAAAGTGGACTTTGTCATTTGGACTACAGCCCAACGCGGGAAGGGCGAGCAGTGAAGGACGAACCCCAATATCTCCAGCAGCAACTGCGGTGAGAACAGGTGGCTGAGGTCTCCCAATGAGTGGCTAAGTAGAGGAGATTGGGGCCCAATTATGGCTAAGCACGAATGAAAGACTATTGAACTTTTAACATTATTTCTTTTTTTTTCTTGTTTATGTCAAGAAGGTCTTTAATGTTAATTATTACCTTATTTTTCTTATTTTCCACTTCTACTCTGATGGCCCGTAATTCTAAACTTCTTAAACTTTGTTTCTCTCTTTTACTACTTTGTGACTAAGTTTTAGGTACCTACCTACCTTTGTACTGAAGATGGCACTGGGAATGGCGACATTGTACACTTTTCACTGCACTCCTGTACTTGAGTACATGTGAGAATAAAATCTAGATCCAAAGACGGAGAACTCTTATTCTGGAGTGTTGCATGTTGTGGTGTCATCTGTCTTTAAGGAACAGCACTTTTCTGAGATCTCAGTACTAATAAAAGTCTCACCATTATGGAGACTTGGTATAGATTCCATTTTTATTCATTGAGATTAATACTCCACCAACTCCTTCTGTGGGATTTGAACTGACTTCCCTGGAATATTAGCCCAGGCCTCTTGCTTATTAATCTAGCAACACATTACCACCATATTTATCTGTCCCTCATTTAGGTCACTGAATTAAACCGCAATAAATGTTCAGTACTCACTGATGTTTTCTTACCTGCTCATGGGAACGGGTCTATTCAGAGCACTTTAAAAGAGGACAATATGGCCAACACCAGGAAAGCAATGTGTTTAGTACTTGATCTGTGCTCACAATACCAGATTCCTAACTTATTCCATGTTGATAATAGATAAGATCCTGTGTGATGAGAGCTGAGAGACTGACCTCTGTTCATTCTTTGCCCGCTCATGAAAACAATCATACGACTGGCTGAAAGTTGAGCCGACTGCTGTGGATTGCAGGGATCTGTTGCTATGTTTCTCCAGTGTTAAAGGCAACTCTTTTGACTTCTCTTACCACAAGGGAATTGGTGGCTCTGAAACACAACAGGTATCAAGCAAACGTCAATTTAATCACAGTCGGGAGAGCGGCAGCAGCTGGGGAACCTGGAGCAGGGTGTGCGGCAATCGGCAGCATCACAGCTCCTTGCAGTCCGGAGTGTGGTAGCGGCTGGAGACCTGGATCGGGGCTTTGATGATCGGTGATCGAGCCCAGTGAGAGAAGAGTGAGCCCAACGCAGCGGAGTGGGGACTCCCTGACATCTGGGTTGTTGGCGAGAGTAGGCAGCCCGCAGTCTCCCGGAGGTTGGGCCAAAGCGGAAGAGATCGATCCTCTGTAGGGAGCGTGAACTCAGTATGGCGAAGCAATTAAGAAAGACTGTGGAACTTTTAACTACATTTCTTTGCTTTTCTACTTTATACTAAGAAGGACCATAACGATTAACTTTTAACTTTATTTCATTGCTTTTCTACTTTGTACCCAGGATTTTGAACCTAAGACAATGCTGGGAATGGTGACATTGTACATTTTTCACTGTCTTCATGTACTTCGGTATTTCAGTGTACGTGACAATAAAATCCAATTCTAGTTCAATGTAAGCTTCCGAAACTTCATCAAATAAGGGAACAAAATACAGGAAGGAACCAACCCATGCAGTATCGTAAAGGAACAGACATGTTTGAATGTTCCATACATATTTCCCGCAATCACTTGCAAGTTCCATAAATACTGTGTGTAGGTGGCTCAAAAACAACATGGCCCACTTCAATTACTGATGAAGATGAACATGATCACGAATTGCTTTCCCTTCCTTTTTTGCAATACAGTTTTGGGTTTTATAGTCTGGTCAACATCCCCATTGAGTAAAATTGAACCAAAGAGGCACTGGGAGGAAGAGGGGGAACAATGATGTTACAGCATCAGCATGCTGAGCGCAAAATTGCACACTGAGACCTCTGTGACGCCTTAATCATATTATGCTAGTGGGAGGAAGACTCACAGGGAAAGCTTTCTGAAGGGTCCCGACCCGAAACATCAGCTTTCCTGCTCCTCTGATGCTGCTTGGCCTGTTGTGTTCCTCCAGCTCTCCACCTTGTTATCTCTGACTCCAACTTCAGCTGTCCTTACTACCTCTGACATGGTAAACTCTTGCCTTGCCTCTCTCCAAGCTCGATGGGGAAATTGAAGATTAAAGTTATTGTGCTTTTGTTCTATGCCTCTTGGTGTCAGCTCAGAGTTACATTAAGTGATACTTTGAACATAGGAATCCACTTAGTCATACAGCCATAAGATGTGCATCTCAGAAACAGATACTACAGTCCATCTTGTCCACACTGACCAGATATCCAAAATTAATCTAGTCCTATTTGCCAGCATTCGGCCCATATCCCTCTAAACCCTTCCTATTCATATACCCGTCCAGATGCCTTTTAAATGTTGTAATTGTACCCACCTCCACCAGCTCATTCCACACATGCTCCACCCTCTTCATGAAAATGTTGCCACTTAAGTCCTTTTTATATCTTTCCCCTCTCACCTTAAACCTATGCCCCCTAGTTTTGGACTCATCCACCCTGGGAAAAAGACCTTGGCTACTCACCCTATCCATGCCCCTCATGATTTTAGAAACATCTATAAGGTTACCCCTCAGCCTCTGATGCTCCAGGGAAAATAGCCCCAGCCTATTCAGCCTTTCCCTATAGCTCAAATCCTCCAAGCCTGCCGTTATTCTTGTAAATCTTTTCTGAATCCTTTCAAGTTTCACAACATCTTTCCCATAGCAGCGAGACCAAAACTGAACACAGTATTCCAAAAATGCTCATAAAGCTGAAAATCTTCAGCTACATGTCTCTACTCAGAAATATATTTTTCTCTTTATCCAGCCATATCCTAAACCGATCACATGATGTCAAAAGGAAGTAGGCAGAATAATGCCAACATAGTCCCAAAGCCATTCTCAAGCCACGCACCAGCATGTCTGCAATTTCTCAGCTTGATCTGTGTTTTCTTCCTCCCCTTTCTTTGTGAATGTGGTTCCTTTCCCTGCCATGTTTCACACCAACAATCCATCAAACTGGAACACTTACTGATTGGATGCGTGAACCTGTGACTTACCACCTAATGGGGCAACTAATTGACACAGCTATCTTCAATGGCACCAGGCTAACTCCATTTCCAACTGTTTACTTTCATCCACAGTAAACAGTGGTCATGTGAACCACTACTGCAAAGAACATCTCAACACATTTAAAAGTTCTTTTTTTGATTAAATCATTTTATAAAACATAAATAAAAATTACAAGCTTCAGAAAATTACAGAAAGAACGATGTTGAACACGTTGTATTTGCATTCAGTATCAATGATAGCTTCCAGCCTGCGCCCCTTTGCTTGCAGTACACCCAGTGCAGAGCTAAATCGTTTCTTTATGATCACCTGATTACTCTATCAAAACTATACAGGATCACTTTGTTTACTGCTCTTACAGTCAGTAAGCACATCCATTTCAGAGGAATATATGTACAGTTGCAATTGCATTGGCTGGAAAATGTGGCTTCTGAAAATAAGCTCCTCACCTTTCTATTGGCTCAATAGGGAGAAGGCCTGCATCTCCTCTCTCAAGTCAGGATAAAATAATTGCATGGACTGAGAATATTTTGCCTGATCTGGGTCAAGTTAATTTCACAAGAGATAGGCACTTGTACAATGTTCTTTGTATTACTGAGCTGTCAGTGCACTTGGTAAGGGTCTCCTTCAAAACTCTGTTTGAGAGGGACAACACAGTGTGGAGCTGGAGGAACACAGCACGCCAAGCAGCATCAGAGGAGCAGGAAGGTTGATGTTTTGGAGCAGGACCCTTCTTCAGAAAAAGGATCCCGATCCGAAACATCAACTTTCCTGCTCCTCTGATGCTTCCTGACCTGCTGAGCTCTTCCAGCTCCACACTGTGTTGTCCCCGATTCCAGCATCTGCAGTTCTTGCTATCTCTTTGAGATGGCATGTTTAGTAAATGCAACTTATTTGGTCTTTGTCCCATGCAGTGGTTAACCTTGGCTAGGTGTTATATTTTCAACTTCCCCTTCCTCTTTGAGATCAAGACGAGCCATAACCAACTCTAGAAAGGTTAGCTCATGGAGAAAGACGTCTGATTCCTGAGAATGCAGCGAGTCTTCCCTTCTATATTCCACTATGCCAGACACTAATCTGACGACGTCAAGCAAGTAGGTGGACATGGCAATTTGTTGACCTGACAGGAACACTGATACCTCCTTGGGAGAATACGCAGGCGTGTGCTGAAGTGACTTGGCATAATGAACACCTTTTTGAAAAGTATGAGCACTAACATCAACATGTTGTAACTTTCCTTTAAGACGGGGAAATGTAACTAAACGTAGCATCAATCCTGTTTACATTGGCCCCAAAACTGCTCAATGGCAGCCATCGTCATGTTAAAGATAGCTACTATTCTACATTCATGCTCTATTGCCTACTTAAGACAACTGAGCCCACCGTTATACTCACAGCTAAGACCTCTGCTCAGCAGCATTTGTACAAAAATAGAGAACACTGCGAGTAACAAAAGACCCTTCCTGCACTTCATTCTGCTGTACTTTATATTGACATTTGGTAATATAACAATTTGATTATTGAAATACATGTGTATGGATTGAGAAAGCACTTCAAGTGGCACAAAATTATTTCTGAAAACATTGGAATCAAGATCAGTATTTCTGTTGCGTGACAGCTTTGGACATTACGTCGCTATCACGCTGCTTATGGATTCCTTTCAGATGCCCTTTGTTCAAGGTTTGATGAGTTTTCGGTGTTTTGCCTGGGGTCTGCTCCTTATAAATTCCTAACTGAGTTCTGGTCCTCCTGAGGCGTTCAGCTAGTTCCGAAACATCTTTAGCTGACGGTGAAGCAAGTGGCTGGTTCATCCGAGCAGGGGAATAGAGACACCTGCACCCAAAACAATACAGAGCAATTAAACCAACAAGCCCAGTACAGCCCTCTGGAGCTTTACAGCACAGAAGGAGGCCATTCAGCTCACTGCACCTGCACTGACACCTTGGTTAATCATTAGTCCCACTCCCCTATTCCTTTCCCATAGCCCTACAAATCTTTCTCTGTCATGCTTATTTCAATTTCTCTTTTAAAAGAATTCAAACTGCTTCCTTTAGACAGGGGCTTCCCAGTGTCGAAGAAATCAGTGCTTACATAAAAGTCTCTCTACTCTCACCTTTTTTGTTGTTAATTATCTTAAATTTGTGTCCCCTGACTATGGCCGTCTTATCAGTGGAAACAGTTCTTTCCCAACTTGATTAAATCTCCTCTCTGCTCTCAGGCGAAAATTAGCTATCTCAGCCTTGGAAAAAGTCCCTTCAATTCCCTTTGTTTCAAAGTGGGTCATGCAACCAATTCCCTGTGGCATTTCTCATGAGAAACGTCAGAAATTTATGCCTAAATAATCAAAATAAGATCAGGAAAGGCCAGAATTGCACAATAGACACAATTAACATTTTCCAATGTATCCGTTTTTCAGTCCTATTTCTCCTTTCAGCTAAGTTGGTGTGACCATCTAAAAGAAGGCATTCTTGCATCTGTCCTGATGAGTGCAAAATGAAGGGATTCAGCAACATGTCTCTCTTTTCAGGAATGCAGTAAATAAGTATGGATTTATTCTTCCTACGCAAAGGCCCCACAAAACTGAGGGTTCAATGCTGACAGATTTCAGAAATGAAGAAAATTAGAAGGGGGGAAACGAGGGAATGTTCCAAAATACCAGGAGAAGAATGCAGCTGGCATGCTTTGGGAGAATCAAGCTGGAGAAATCAGCAATACAGGTTAGTTACAGTCAATTTCAAGATCAACGGTACTAGCCGGAAGAGGGCATATCATTCCTGAAGTTTAGGTGAAGTTTAGTTAGACCAGAATAAATCATCAAAGAAGCAAAGGTCAGATGAAAATGGGAGAGGAGAGAGATAAGGTCAGTAGGACATCATCTGGGCAGATGAGTAATCAATTAAACGGTTATCAACACATGTTTGAAAAATCAAAACAAACTCAGGTCACAATGTGAAATCAAGCATGACTGATGAATTGCGTAAGTCGAGCCTTACTTAACGGAAACTGCTCATGTAGAAACAAATCTAATTGCAGATGGATGCCCTTGAAGTTGAAAACTGGAAACAAGCGTGGGGCTGGATGAACACAGCAGGTCAAGCAGCATCATAGGAGCAGGAAAACTTGACATTTCGGGAAGGGTCTAGGCCCGAAACGTCGAGTTTTCCTGCTCCTATGATGCTGCTTGACCTGCTGTGTTCATCCAGCCCCAGGTTTATTATCTCGGATTCTCCAGCATCTGCAGTACCTTTTATCTCTGTACAGTTTGGAAAGTAGTTTTTTGTTCATGTGTCGCTGTTGCTAAATATATACTTTTGAAACATTTTGCCACACTTTTCAGTGTCTTCCCTGGGTCCCCTTACACTTTCAGTCTGTCAACTCCTCTCAGGTTCAATCTATATCTAGGAAATTTAAGATTATCAGATCACAAGGTACAGGGGCAAAAACCGGCCATTTGGCCCATCAAGTCATCTCTGTCATTCAATGAGATCATAGCTGATCTGACAAAGCACTACTCCACTTTTCTGCCTTATCCCCATGTCTCTTTAATCCCTTACTTATTGAAAATCTATCTCAGCCTGAAATATGCTTAATGACCTCAAGCCCTCAGTGGTAAAGACTTCCTCTAATTCACTGCCCCCAGAGAAGAAATTCCTCCTCAGCTCTACCTTAAATGGGTAACCCCTTATTCTGAATTGATGCTCTCTGGTCAGAGACTCAAAGCAACCTCTCAGCATCTACCTTGTTAGGTGGGCCCCAACCCGAAACATCAACTTTCCTGCTCCTCCGATGCTGCCTGGTCTGCTATGTTCATCCAGCTCCACTCTGTGTTAACTCCCAAGAACCTTGTGTGTTTCAATAAGGTCACCTCTCATTCTTCAAAACTCCAATAAGTAGAAGGCCAACCTACGCAACTTCTGTTCCTAAGACTGCCCCTCCATACTCAGATCAACCTTCTCTGGACTCTCTCCATTGCCAGCCTATCTTTCCTTTCGTAAAGGGAACAAATATATTTATAGTATTCCAGGTGTGCTCTAACTTGCACCTTGTAGTGTTTTAGCAAGACATCCCAATTCTCATAGAATCCCTACAGTGTGGAAGGAGGCCATTTGGCCCATCGAGACCATGCCATCCCTATAGAGAGCATCCCACCCAGGCCCCAACCTTATCCTTGTAACCCTGCATTTTCCTTGACTAATCCAACTAACCTACACAGCTCCAGACACCATGGGTAATTTAGCATGGCCAATCCACCTAACCGGCACATCTTTGGACTGTAGGAGGAAAATGGAGCACCCGGAGGGAACCCACACAGACACGGGGAGAACGTGCAAACTCCACACAGACGGTCGTCTGAAGCTAGAATTGAATCTGGGTCCCTAACGCTGTGAGGTAGCTGTGGTAACAACTGAGGCACCCAGAACGACTCTAATCGTTTTGAAATATTTCACTTCTTTCCCTATTTTGTGCTGAACCTATCGGCAAGTTTGGCAGCATTTAAAACAAAAACCTGACAACTGACTTGACATTCAGAAAAAAAAAAGCCTTTGCATGACTAGATTAAATTCAAACGAATAAAATGAAAATATCCCCTTCGAGGTTGAGACGCTGGTCAACATTTGACAGATGGAAATGCTTCCAGAAGTATCCAACAAAATGATTTCCATGTCTCGGTGTAGCGAAGAGCAAATAACTAATTAGGATTCAAATTACAGCCTGCTGGAAAGGGAGCAAATATTCCCAAAGGTTGTTGATGGAGAGTTGTCAAATGTGAAACTACTGGTTGAATAAGCTTAAATTTACTCTGCTTTAAATCAACTAAGCAATTAATTTGACAATGATGTATATCTCCTGTCAATTGGAATGCCACAGTTTTTTCTCCCTATCTCCATGTTCAGATTCAGGCTTTCCCACAATCCTTGCTTCATGTCCCTCTCTGGAATGTCAAAAAGCTCAGCATACCTCCCCACTGTCTTAGTCAGAAAATGCTATGTTCCTCATGTGAAAACACTACAACAACATCTTGCATTTATGGAGCATCTCTGATAACTATTAAATGCCTCAAGGTACTTTCAAGCACTATTTGGCACGGTGTCACATAACAAGATAGTAGCGCAGAAAAATTTAGGAAAGGAATTTCAGAGCTTAGGGCCCAATTGGCAACAGGACCTGTTACCGATGGGATAAATATTGCGGACATGCAATTCAGCAGTGCTCTCAGCAGGTCGGGGGTTGGAAGGAAGTCATAGAGATTCAGGAATGGTAAATCCATGGAAAAACTTGAAAGCAAAAATGTGAAGTTTAAAATAGAAACATTGCCTGACTGACAGGAAATAAAGATTAGGGAGCAGAGAGATAATGGATTGGAAGATCGAGAGTGGAACTTGGCATGAGTTGAGATATGGTCAGCAGAATTCTGGATGCGTTTACTGAAGGCAAGACTGGAAGTCTGACCAGGAAAGCAGGGGAAAAGTCAGGGAGAAGAAATGCGCCGATGAGGGAGCCGACGTAGTGAGGTAAAGAGTTGATGTTACAAATGTGAAAATGTACGTAAAACTGCTGATGGGGTTGATATACAAGCAAAGCATTTTCATACCTCCTCTTAGACAAAACTACTGCAGGAGTCACTGCGAAGACTGACATAATCCATTTGCCTATTGAGCTAACCAGTTTCAACATGGATTGGTGCAGCAGAAGGTAGCATACCTGGTTGTATTTTCATACTCATCCTTGGCTGTCTTCTTCATTACTGGTTTGCTCTCACATTTCCCCTCGCTGGTGATGGCACTGACAGTGCAGGTATATTCAGTGTTTGCAGTCAGGCGCCTCGCGGTGAAGGAGCGGTCTGGACCCAGGTACACCACCCTCCCATTCATGCACAGTTCAAAGTTGAAGAGGCGTCCGAGGGACACCTCAGGCATGTCCCAGGTGATGAACATCTCGTTCCTCCCCAGGACGTTGAGAGTCAGCTTCCTGGGAGCATGGTCACCAGGATCAGCGGTGCTTGCTGAAAGGAAGGACTTGGCCCCTTTCCCTTTGCTCGTGCTGGCACACACATGGAACACGTAGGATTTCAAAGGCGCGAGGCCACTGACTATGCAGGTACGTTCTGATGTCGTTTCGATCACCGTGTCGCCTTTGTACACCATGTAACACTTTATGACGCCATTGGGCTCAGCTGGTGCGTTCCATGCCAACTTCAATTGTGTGGGAGTGCAGCCTATCACCCGAAAATCAAGTGGGCAGCTTGGCACTGACTCTTCAACGGTCACCGTGGTAATGTCACTGTAGAGACCGTCATCTCCCTCGGTGGAAACATGGAGCCTGAAAGCATACTCTTTGCACAGTTTGACCTCTGCTAGAACATAGCTGCAGTCAGGACCTTTGTACAGTAGCTTATCACCATCGAACAAGCTGAAAACAGAACAAAACAGAACAAAAGGGCAAACAAATTTAGAGCAACTTTAGCTTCATAACCAACATCTAAGACAATATTAGAATACATGCACCCCCACACCTTACATCCCCTTAGCAACAGTATCCAGACGTGTAGACAATGGTGCTGAGTATCTTTGGATGGTTTCATACATTCCTCAATGTCTCTATGAACTAAGAAAGATTCACCAGTGATAACTGATTTTAGTTCAAGTGGTGAGCTACTGTTTTGGCCTTAGCATGTCTAGAGTAAATAATTTTGTGATTGTCAGTGTCTCACTTGTTTGTCCACCCCCTCTTACCACACCCAGCAAAATGGCCCTTTATTGCCAAGGATTTCTCACTGGAAGGGACAGCATGACAGAAGTTGGAACATCATCACACACACATCACAGAAAGTCAAGGAGGCAGGGATGAGAGGAAGGGTTGGTCATGGGATGAGGCCGGGGGTGGAGAGATTTGTCCTGACCTCTGATGCTGCCTGACCTGCTGTGTTCCTCCAGCTCTACCCTGTGTTATCTCAGCTCAATCTACATTCACACTGTTACAGAGTGATTTCCAGGCTAAGTGGACCTGTGATCCCCGTGCATGCTCCGGTCACTTAACAAATTTCCTCAAAACAAAGAGAGCTATGTATACTCATCATTATTTCACATTGAAGTTATTTAATAGTATCTGATTTTGTGAGGCATAAGACAGAGATTGATCATAAGACAAGATAACATCTTCAATGAAAATTCATCTCCTGTATAGATCTACACAGCTTCACTCCTATTCTGATATATATATATGATAACAGTATCTTTGACACAGTGAAACATCCCAAGGTGTTTCACAGAACCAACATAAATCAAAGAGCCACAAAAGGAGTAACCAGAAACAAAACAGAAGTTGCTGGAAAAGCTTAGCAGGTCTGGCAGCATCTGTGAAGTGAAATCAGAGTTAATGTTTTGGGCCTGGTGATCCCTCCTCAGAACTGATGGTAGCTAGGAAAATGTCGGTTTTCATGCAGAAGTAGAGGACTAGAACATGGGAAGAGTTTAGGCCCTAAAATTATTGAACTTGATATTGAGTCCGGAGGGCTGTAGGGTCCCCAAGGAGTAATCAGGTCATTTATCAAAAAGCTTTATCAAAGATGTAGGTTTTAATGAGTGTCTGAAAGACTGAAAGCAAGGTTGAGACATGGAGGGAACGTATTCCAGAGTTCAGGTGCTAGGCAATTGAGGGCATGGCCACAGATGATGAAAGAATTAAAATTGGGGATGCTCAAGAGGCAAGTCAAATCAAGTCACCATAGTCTTACCAAAATATAGGCTGCTGTTTTATTAGAGAGAGACAACTGCTGGTGAGTTAACTAGAGGGCTACCACCTGTCAGGTGAGGAGAAAAGTCCTTCATGGTGACCTCAGCTGGTGCAGAAATTGAACCTCTGCTGTCAGTTTAAAATTGCTTTGCAAACCAACTATCCAGCCAAATGAGCTAAACAGACCCCCAGAGACTAGAATAAGAGGAGCACAAGTATCACACAGGACTCGGAGGATGGAGCTGATTGGAGCCATAGGCAAGGCCATCGAGGGATTTGAAATCAATTAGTGCAATTTTTTAATCAATGCACTGTTTGAGCAGGAGCCGGTGTTGGACAGTGAGCATGAGGCTGATGGATGCATGGGATCTGGTGCAGGTTAAGAAATAGCCAGAGGTACAGATGATCGCAAGTCCATGGAGGGCAGAATATGAGAAACCAGCACAGAAGTGTGGTGTCACTGTTAAACCCACACGTATGTCCTCTACACAAAAAGCAGGACAAATCCAACCCAAGATAAAAGGTACTGCAGATGCTGGAGAATCCGAGATAACAAGCATGGGGCTGGATGAACACAGCAGGTCAAGCAGCATCATAGGAGCAGGAAAACTTGACGTTTCGGGCCTAAACCCTTCATCAGAAATGGGGGAGGGGAAGAGGGTTCTGAAATAAATAGGGAGAGAGGGGGAGGTGGATAGAGGATGGA
>JAHRHZ010000035.1:6297611-6327270 GCA_024137785.1 Ginglymostoma cirratum | reverse complement strand
GCTTGACCTGCTGTGTTCATCCAGCCCCATGCTTGTTATCACAAATCCAACTCGGCCAATTACCGCCCCATTAGCCTACTCTCAATCATCAGTAAAGTGATGGAAGGTGTCAGTAACAGTGCTATCAGGCAGCACCTGCTCAGCAATAACCTGCTCAGTGACGCCCAGTTCGGGTTCCACCAGGGCCACTCAGCTCCTGACCTCATTACAGCCTTGGTTCAAACATGGACAAAAGAGCTGAATTCCAGACATGAGGTGAGAGTGACAGCCATTGACATCGAGGCTGCATTCGACCGAGTGTGGCATCAAGGACCCCTAGCAAAACTGGCATCAATGGGTATCAGGGGACAAACGCTCTGGTTGTTGGAATGATACCTGGCACATAATAATATATTTGTCCTTGTTGGAAGTCAGTCATCTCAGCTCTAGGATATCTCTGCAGGAGTTCCTCAGGGTAGTATCCTAGGCCCAACCATTTTTAGCTGCTTCATCAATGACCTTCCCTCCATCATAAGGTCAGAAGTGGGGATGTTTGCCAATGATCGCACAATATTCAGCACCATTCGTGACTCCTCAGATACTGAAGCAGTCCGTACGCAAAATCAACAAGATCTGAACAATACCAAGGCCTGGGTTGACAAGTGGTAAGTAACATTCATGCCACACAGATGCCAGGCAATGACCATCTCTAATAAGAGACAATCTACCCACCACCCCATCAATGGTGTTACCATCACTGAATCCCACGGTATCAATATTCTTGGGGTTACCTTTGACCAAAACCATAAGTGGAATCACCATATAAACACAATGGTTACAATAGTAGGTCAGGAGCTAGGAATACTGTGATGAGTAACTCACTTCCTGATTCCCCAAAGCTTGTCTATCTTTCATAAGGCACAAATCAGGAGTCTGAAGGAATACTTCCCACTTACTGGGATGGGTGCTGTCCCAACAACACTCAAGAAGCTTGACACCATCCAGGACAAAGCAGCCTGCTTGATTGGTACCACATCCACAAGCATCTATTCCCTCCACCACTGACGCTCAGTAGTAGCAGTGTGTACTATCTACAAGATGCGCTGCAGAAATTCACCAAAGATTCTCAGACAGCACCTTCCAAACCCACAACCACTTCCATCTAGAAGGACAAGCGCAGCAGACGTATGGGAACACCACCATCTGCAAGTTCCCCTCCAAGCCACTCACCATCATGACTTGGAAATATATCACTGTTCCTTCAGTGTCGCCGGGTCAAAATCCTGGAATTCCTTCCCTAATGGCATTGTGAATCTACCTACTGCACGTGTACAGCAGTGGTTCAAGAAGGCAGCTCACCACCACCTTCTCAAGGGGCAGCTAGGGATGGGAAGGAAATGCTGGCCAGCTAGTGACATCCATGTTTCACAAGAGAATAAGGAAAAATTGTAAAAGACGTTTTCTAAACATTGAGATAGTAAGAACTGCCGATGCTGGAGTCAGAGATAACACAGTGTGGAGCTGGAGGAACACAGTGGGCCAGGCAGCATCAGAGGAACAGGAAAGTTGACGTTTTGGGTCAGGACCCTTCTTCAGAAAGGTTCTCTTTAATAATACTCTGATAATAATAATTTTCTAATGAAGGGTCCCGACCCAAAACGTCAACCTTCCTGCTCCTCTGATGCTGCTGGCCTGCTGTGTTCATCCAGCCCCACACTGTGTTATTTCTAAATACAGTTTTTTTTTCTTATCCCTCCTAAAAGTGTCTGACAAATAGAAGCTGAGTCATACCCAACTGGACTGGTCACTGATATCAAGATCTTTAAAAAGCATGAGAGGAAGAACAGTTTGCTAAGTTTCTTTGTTAGGTCCTGCCAAAATTAATACAGTTTTCTACTGAACACAGAATAGTGCTGTCAATGAATTCTCAGGTTGTACATAGCTCACATAATAAATTTGGAAAAACTCACGAGTTGAAATGCAAGAGTGTCCCAATCTCAGTCTCCCCAAATATCTCAGCGTTTCCAATTCAGCTATATCCAGGTCAAAGCTTTTATTTGTTTACCAGAATAAAAGTTAAGTTCATTACTGGTAAATCAGAACCTCAGCAGACAGGAGTATGACATTAGCAGGAGTAATTTTGATGTACAAATATAAAATTCACACTGAGCATTGCTCTTCCCATCATACAGGGCTCCATTCTATACCATTTCTGAGCTTCTCTTGGAAAAGGTGATTGTTGTCACTGCTTGACAGATTGAGAAGGATGTGTTTACCTGTATGTCACCTCCAGCCCACTGTCCAGTATAAGGCGACTCCAAGTAATTTGAATTGAATTGATTTTGAGCACATCAACACGGGGAGGAGAAGGCTTGGAAAGTGGCTGCAGCTTCTTCAGGGTGAAGTCCACTTCCTCCAGCAGGTCCTTGCCAGCAGTGGGGGAGCAGGCCACAGTCTGTCCATTTAGAACAGAATGCAAGTCAGTCTTCGAAGATGCATCATAACCTCCAGGACTCTGTGTCTATTCGAGTAATGCCATGGTCCCACAGATTGAGCTCAAGGATTAAGGGCAGAATTCTGCCAGAGAATCACGGCAGCAGGGCATTGGTTACACTGAGTGAAGCTGTGTCAGATTGGCTCCGCGATCATGTCCCACCATCGGGGCATTTTGCCGATGGAGGGGACCATCCACCTGGATGAAAGAAGGAACCTCTCTGTAGCCATTCTCCAAAGCCAGAAGGAGCAGGAGTGCAAAGAGGGTTCGGGGGCATGGAACAACTAATCCCTCCCCATCCCACTTGCCTCCGCACATCTGCTCCTCAGGGTGACCATCTCTTATAGAATCGCAGAATCCCTACAGTGTGGAAACAGGCCATTCAGCCCAACAAATCCACACCGGCCCTCCAAACAGCATCCCACCCAGACCCATCCCCCCAACCTTGCCCTGTAACCCTACATTTCCTATGGCTAATCCACCTAATTTATACATCCCTGGACACTACAGGCAATTTAGCATGGCCGATCCGCCTACAGACTAAAATAATGGACATTTCAACTATGGAATTAGAAAGCAAGTAATTTCACATCTAGGCCACCAGATGGTTCAGTGCCAATGTTTTCACTCAAAGTCACCCTGAGGTACATAACATGTGCACCATGGTGGCTCAGTGGGTTAGCACTGTTGCCTCACAACACCACAGACCCAGGTTTGATTCTGCCCTCGGATGACCGTGTGGAGTTTGCATGTTTTCTCTATGTCTGTGTGGGTTTCCTCCAGATCCTCCAAAGATGTGCAGGTTAAGTGGATTGGCCATGCCAAATTGCCCCATAGGGATGTGTAGGCTAGGTGGGGTTAGCCATGGGAAAAGCAGGGTTACATGAACAGGGTATGGGGGAGGGATGCTCTTTGGAGGGTCAGTGTAGACTTGATGGTCTTCTTCCCCATTATTATGAATGCTTGGCTGTGATCTAAAATTCAATACTAGATCAGCTTGGCAGGGGTCTGTTTTCATAACCGAAAATGAGCTGTTTGCTTTGACATCTTTTTGAGGTTATAATAGGCTATTATTTTCTGCTTCTTAAAATAATTGTACGCTTGTTTTGGCAAGTTTAAGAGCTTTGAAGTGAGATAAAGTTTCTGTTCTTGACACTGTAATGGATTTGTTCCACTGATAATTTTATAGTATATTGCAAGAGAAGCAGAACTTTAAAAAGCAGATTTTTAAGTATTTCTTTGTTCATATCTAGACCAGCCATTGTTATATAGTTCATTGGTTCTGTAGCACATTCCCTGTTCTTTATTCTTTCATGGGATATGGGCATCGCGGCTATAGTCAGCATTTGTTATCAACCTCTAATTGCCCTTGAACTCAGTAACTTGCTGAGGGTAGTTTCAGAGGGTATTTAAGACCCAACCACATTGGGCTATGTAAGGGCCATGGTTGTGTGGAAGACATGGAAAGAGCAAGTAGGGCATGAAAGGAGCTGGGAGCATTGAGGGAGCATGACCCTGGAAGGCAAATAGATGAGTATGTTGTATTGGGGTGGGAGTGGGGCTGGGAAGATGTACGAAAGAGGCAGAGACGGTGTACAGAGGGCGTATGAGGAAGACCTTTTAAAGGTGTCATTCGAAACATTCCCGAATCCAAGATATAGTTCACAACTCCTTGGAACCATGGAGAACCATGATTCCTGAAGATTCTGGCTCCCACTCTACACAAATTGCAATGGGATATTGTCCATAGTTTCCAGGGTTGTGTAAGGTGATTGAATTAACAATGGGAAAATGAGGGGTTGTGGTGGACAATTAGGTGTGGGTAGAATGCTCTTCAGAAGGTCACTGTAGACTCAATAGGCTGAGTGGCCTCTTTCTGCCCTGCAGGGATTTTATGACATGAGGTGCCTTCTTCTGCAATAGAATAGGTCAGAATGGATGGGTTCACTATCCACACCCTTATCCCATGCTGGGGAAAACTGATAAGGTTGGGGGCAGTTGGTGTTTGATTAGGAACCCTGAAATTGGGCACCAGTCACTGTTTCAAAGGCCTGTAGAGTTTGCCCTACCCAATGAAAACCCAGCCCTGACACTTCAACTTGAACAGGAAGTGCTCCCCCTAGTGTCTCAGCACAAATAACCGCAGCCCACAGGAAAATTTGTCAAATGAGCTGCTAGTTGTGTCAGTTCTCATTGGACCAAGTTTGACTTAATCACTACGTCCAATGTCATTATTCAAAGAACATTTACACTTTACATTTCATCAACAGAGAACAATGAAAAATTTGCCATGTTGAAAATATTTTTGAAACCATGTAAATTTCAAAATATGATAAGGCAAAACCGAGCGGAAATTCTCTGCATCTTTTAAGACCACTGAAGCTATTTTCAGCTAACTATCAATTGGCAGATTACAGCATAGGAATTCTCAGAGAGAAGCAGAGAGTGTGTTTTGGTGTGTATGTATATTTATGAGTGTGTGTGTGTGTGTGTGTGTGTGTGTGCGTTTAGCTAAGTCACTGTATGTATGTGTGTCTGTGTGTGTGCATAGCTATGTCTCTGTGTGTGGACAGCTATATTGTGTGTGTATCTGTGTGTGTATATGTATGCGTGTGTGCATGTGCATAGCTGTGTGTGTGTGTGCGCGTGTGTGTGTGTTGTATCATACAGAAGCAATGTATGTATAAGATTCCATTTTCTTGGAATTCAAGAATCCAGTTTCCGAGAGCGACACTGTGAATACTGACATAAAGGGAATTTGGCAGAGCACATTAATCACAAAACTAACAACTGCATTTGTACAGCACTAACATTCAGGAAGATAAATGGTGTAGTGGTAATGTGGTTTGACTAGTGATCCAGAACTCCAGTCCAATGTTCTGGGGAAAATGGATTTGACTCCAACCGCAGCAGATGGTGAACTTTGAATTTTTAAAAAAATCAAATCTGGAATTAAAAAGCTAATCTAACAGCCGTTGATTGTTGGTAAAAAGCCATCTTAATGTCCATCCGGGGAGGAAATCTGCCCTCCTTCGCGGGTCTGGCCTGTATTTCACTCCAAACCTACACCAATGCAGTTGACTCCAATTCTCTGCTGGGCGGTTAAAGATGGGCAATAAATGTTGGCCTAACGTGTGACATTCATGTCCCACGAAAGAATAAAAGAAAACTAACATCTTTAGGGGAGCAAAATACTTCACAGAAGGAAAATGAAACAAAACATTGCAGTACAAGGCTTTAGCACAAATAGATAAAAGCCTGATAAAAGAATGGGTTTAAGGAGCTTCTTAAAAGATGGAGGGAGAAGAGGAGGCTGATCTCTACCACTACATAATCCCTTTCCAGTAAACCTACGGAGCTAGTGAATCAGTTATCCATCACCAGCAAGATCACAGCATCAACTCTGTAATTACATGGCAAGATATACTCTGCACTTTTACTCTGTTACAGCCCTATAATAGTCATTAAAATCTTTAATTTTTCTTTTCT
This sequence comes from Ginglymostoma cirratum, assembly GCA_024137785.1. Taxonomy (NCBI): domain Eukaryota; kingdom Metazoa; phylum Chordata; class Chondrichthyes; order Orectolobiformes; family Ginglymostomatidae; genus Ginglymostoma; species Ginglymostoma cirratum. The sequence continues at coordinate 6,321,308 of JAHRHZ010000035.1, read as the reverse complement.
TTGCCAGCTTTCTCCCTTTCCACATTGATTCCTAACTGGGATATGGTTTCATAGGAACTGGATCCTTTCTGGTCACTGATACAAAGTGACATTTAAGTGCGAGTGGAATCAGCAAATTTTCTGTCCAATGCATACAGAAAAGTGCTGGAGCTAAGCCAGGTGTCACACTCACCCAATATCCTCATCAGTCCCTTTCCAACGGGAATTCCCTGGGCAGTCACCGTGTGAGGGAATTGTAGTTGATTAGCTGCTTGCTGATACAGGAGCTGAGGCCGACTGTGACATTTGGAACATGATGTAAGCAGTGATCTGTTCATTCAGCAGAAACTAGAGATTGAAACCTGAACTTTACATGTCTGTGCAGTTCACTGCTTACCCACTGAGACTGTACATCAGAATTCCTATATGAGTGACTGCTGGTACTTGATGGTATCATTCAAAATAAATTGTTGAATTGCTTCTGATCATCTCAGTTATATTTGACCTCTGTGACATTATGTGCCAGACTACTCCTTACCTTTAAAAGTGCTGATATTTTGGGGTGCTCTCTCAGTTTCACAACTCCCTTTGGATGGCTGCCTAACACTTTCAGTGTCCTGCAGAGCACAAAACAATATTAAAACAGCATTCCTCATAAGACACTCAAATACAGAGTCACTGTCACGGGTGCCTTCAGAAAGATTTCCTTTCTTCTTTTACAAGCTGGAGACTATTAGCCACATCAGTTGGCTCAAATGAGTGGCCTTCACCTTCAGTAATGCTCGTGAAAATCAGCACGTCTGACAAATAAACAGTGTTAATGGCTCTTTCGAGCTGAAGGCATGGCTGGGGAGTGGAGTGACTACAACACCCGTTTCTCTCCACCATGGTGATCTAATGCTGGAATAGTCTTACTGTTTCTGTCAAAGTAATTGAGCGGCCACCATCAAGAGATACAGAGAGAAAAGACAATGATTCCAAAACAAGTTTTTTTGACTAACATGTCCCAATATAGTTAAATGTCACAGTACTACACCTGCCCAGGTTTTGCAGAGAAATAGGATTAACATCAGGAGTGTGCATAATGATGTCAGAGTCATTCGAGTCTGTACGCCGGAAAGTGGGACTAGAGTAGATTTAACACTGTTTTGACAGTACAGACTCAATGGGCCAAAGGGCATCTTCTTCACTGAGTGATTAGCTTAAGCTATAAATCTCAGTTGTGTATCTTGATAACTTAAACACACATGGTGTGAAGGGGATTTCTGATGAAGAGTCATCTAGACTCAAAAAGTTGGCTTGCTCTCTCTCCATGGATGTGCCTGACCCACTGTGATTCACAGCATTTTTGTTTTCATTTGGGTTTAGGGGCGTAGATCTAAGTGCAGTAAGGAGTCTCTTCAGAAAGGATTTTGTAAGGACCTTTCCTGAAACAGGGAACAGGGAGATGCTGCTGTAATTCCAACAATGGGACCTGCCACGTTTTCTTGAGGATTGTGAAAATGCTTGAGGTCATTCAGGACTTCCGCTTCATTCCAGACTGTTGCAAGAGCACTGTTGGTTTGATTATATAGTTCCTAAGTCAATAAACATACTCTGAAAGCAGGGCATCTTCTCTGAGTTCAGCCAGAAGAAATGCATCAAAGATACACTGAAGAATTGCAATATTGACATCAACTCCTGGAAGGCCAGTGTTCTGGACCAAACCAGATGGAGGTTTGGCTTGTGAGGGATAGCTATTGATAATAATGAACAAGAGTTCCTGCAGTAAGTCTCATTGACTTAATTTGGAATTCTAAATCGAGTTGCACTGAAAAATACATATCAAAACAAATTTGAATAGAATAGAAAAACATTTCAAAACATATCGGCTACTCAAGCAATTTTTCAACAGGCTACGTTGCATTTACTGATCGCAGTGATGTCAGATTATATTGGCACATGTGAAGCCACCGATAAGACATGGAAGTCAGGTCTGCAAAACCGAAGCACCTTATTTTGAAGCAACACAGAATTGCCAATAATTTCTCTTAGCAAAAATTATTTTTATTACATGACCATCATTCGGTGAACTATGAGACTACAAGTTGTACACTTTATTCAGGTTACGCACATGGCAGCAAACCAAGCTGACTCCTGCTCTTTGGATGCCAATAATGTACACAAGGTGTTGAGTATTTCTGGGAAGATGGGGTTCTTCAGGATGTGAGCGTGGCCATCTTTGTCCATTGCCAGGCAACTCAGTGCAAAGCAGGCATTTTTGCTCCCTCCAGTATCTCCGTTTGCCATCATCTTCTCTAGTGTCGTGATCTGCAGCAGGAGAGGTCAGGGATTCAGATCAGAGATGTTACACACAACACGGGAACCGAGATGAGGGAGGACTGAGCATCAGGCTTGTCAGAGGCCCCCAGTTGTGCAACCCTCCCCCCAAGGTCAAGGTCATGTTACATTTCACAGTCAGAGCTAACTCAGGCTTCACAGCCAAAGATTCTCCGCTCAGACCAAACATTAAATTTTCTGAATGTTGAAGCTCTGAAAGCAAAGGAGAAAAAAAGTGCTGGACAGCTCTCAGTGGGCCAGCAGACAAAAACAGAAAGCTAATGATAGACTGAATGTCCTCCTTCTGCACTATAGATACTTTTACACACCTCTAGAGCAGATAGGACTTGAACCTGGGCTTCCCAGTCTAGGGGTAGGGACACCACCACTGCACCACAAGAGGGGCCCAATGCACTTAAGCAATTCTGTAGGACAATGGTCTTCCAGGTGAATATCTATCTAAAGGCATAATAAAATAAAACAGAATCTCTGTCCGGGATTTCTCAGAATTAAGGGTGGGATGGAGGAGTTGAGTAGAGAGTGCACAGACTGACCATGCCTTGCAGCTGCCTTGATATCTTGTCAGCAGTATGCAAAAGTGAGAGTGATCAAACCACGCAGAGGTTAACCAAAAGCCTTACTGTTCAATTAAGGGCACATGAGGGTTTCCTCCTACCTCTACAGGGCAAAAAGAGTGTAACTCAGAGCTTCCTACAGCCCACAGAGGGACGTCTCTACTACAATACACTTTCCTACCCCTCACCTTCCTGACTGCCCCACTCAGTCTGACCCCACCATCCTCTTCTCATCTGAAAGTAAAGTTCTCATTTAAACTGGAAGTAAACAGAAAGTAAAGTTTAGTCTACACTGTCCCCATCAAATGCTCCTGGGACATGGAGAGCACGGAGTTAAATACAGGGAAAAGCTCTCACTACTCTTTCCAACCTAAGGTAAAGTTGCATCGACTCTTTTAAACTGAAAGTAAAAAGTTACCCCAATATCGACACTCCTGGGACAGGGACAACACGGAGTTAGATGCAGAGTAAAACTACCTCTACTTTTTTAAATTGAAAGTGAATGGAAGGTAAAGTCCTCTAGACACTGTCCCTATCAAGGGAAATGGATGGCTGCGATCGCAGACAGGGAAACACAGAAAACAGGACTAAGAGTAGGACAGAGCTGGATGAACACAGCAGGCCAAGCAGCATCAGAGGAGCAGGAAGGTTGACATTTCGGGCCTAGACCCTTCTTCAAAAATGTCTAGAAGGGTCTAGGCCCGAAATGTCAGCCTTCCTGCTCCTCTAATGCTGCTTGGCCAGCTGTGTTCATCCAGCTCTACACCTTGTTATCTCAGATTCTCCAGCATCTGCAGTTCCTACTATCTCTAAGATTAGGACATTCAGCTTTCAAACCTGCCCGACCAATCAATATGATTATTGCTAAGGTCAGATGATTCATTGCCATGTTCCCACTTTCTCCCCACAATCTTAGATTCCTTAAGCCCTAAGAAATATATTTATCTCCGTCTCGATGTTTTGGCTGCAATTGCTTTCTGTGGCAGAAAGCAGAGATTTCACCACTCTCTGGCTGAAAACATTTTTCCTCACCACTATCCTAAATGGCCTACACTGTGTCCTTAAAATGGAATCCCTGGTTTGGGATTCTCTAGTCATCAGGAATATCTTTAGACATAAGACATAGGAGCAGAAATTAGGCCATTTTGCCCATCGAGTCTGCTCCGCCATTCAATCATGGCTGATAAGTTCCTCAACCCCATTGTCCCGCTTTCTCCCCGTAACCCTTGATCATCAAGAACCTATATATCTCAGTCTTAAATGTACTCAATGACCTGGCCTCCACAGCCTTCTGTGGCAGTGAATTCCATAGATTCACCACTCTCTGGCTGAAGAAGTTTCTCCTTATTTCCGTTCTAATAGGTCTTCCCTTTACTCTAAGGCTGTGCCCTCAGGTCCTAGTCTCTCCTACCAATGGAAACATCTTCCCAACATCCACTCTGACCATTCCATTCAGTATTCTGTAACTTTCAATTAGATCCCCCTTCATCCTTCTAAACGCCAATGAGTATAGACCCAGTGTCCTCAAATGCTCCTGATATGTTAAGCTTTCCATTCCTGGGACCATTCTCGTGAACCTCCTCTGAACCCGCTCCAGGGCCAGTACATCCTTCCTGAGATATGGGGCCCTTGCATGTTTCTTGCATGTTCCCCTTCTAGTCCAGTTAGAATTTCATAGGTTTCAATGAGATGCCCTCTCATCCTTCTAAAGTCCAGTGAATTCAAAGAACAAAGAAAATTACAGCACAGGCCCTTCGGCCCTCCAAGCCTGCACCAACTTGCTGCCTGTCACAACTAAAACTCCCTTCCCTTCCAGGGACCATATCCCTCTGTTCCCATCCTATTCATGTATTTGTCAAGACGCCCTTTAAACGTCACTATTGTATCTACTTCTACTACCTCCCCCGGCAGCAAGTTCCAGGCACCCACCACGCTCTGTGTAATACACTTGCCTCGCACATCACCTTTAAACCATGCTCCTCACATCTTAAACCCGTGCCCCCTAGTAACTGACTCTTCCAAAAAAGCTTCTGACTGTCCAGTCTGTCCATGCCCTTCATAGTGTTGTAGACCTCTATCAAGTCGCCCCTCAACCTCCACCATTCCAGTGAGAACAACTCAAGTTTCTCCAACCTCTCCTCATAGCTAATGCCCTCCATGCCAGGCAACATCCTGGTAAATCTTTTCTGTACCCTCTCCAAAGCCACCACATCTTTCTGGTAGTATGGTGGCCAGAATTGAACACAATATTCCAAATGCAGCCAAACTGAGGTTCTATAAAGCTGCAACATTACCTGCCAATTTTTAAACCCAATGTCCCAGCCGATAGGCAAGCATGCTGTTTGTCTTGTTGACGACCTTCTCCACCTGCATTGCCACTTTCAGTGACCTGTGTACCTGTGCACCCAGATCCCTCTGCCTATCAGTGCTGTTAAGGGTTTTGCCATTTACCATATATTTTCCATCTGGATTAGACTTTACAAAATGCATTAGCTCACATTGTTCCAGATTAAACTCCATCTGCCATCTCTCAGCCCAAGTCACCAACCGATCTATATCCTGCTGTATCCTTTTGCGATCGTCATCGTCATCTGCAATTCCGCCAACCTTTGCGTCATCAGCAAACTTACTAATCAGACCAGTTACATTTTCCTCCAAATCATTTATATATATTACAAATAGCAAAGGTCCCAACACTGTTCCCTGAGGTACACCATTAGTCACAGCCCTCCATTCAGAAATGCATCCTTCCACTGCTACCCTCTGTCTTCTTTGACCGAGCCAGTTTTTTTATCCATCTTGCAAGCTCACCTCTGATCCCCATGCGACTTTATCTTCTATATCAGCCTGCCATGAGGGACCTTGTCAAAGGCCTTACTGAAGTCCATGTAGACAACATCCACTGCCCCACCCTCAATATCTTCGTCACATCCTCAAAAAAGTTAGTGAGAAACAACCTCTCCTTCACAAAACCATGTTGCCTCTCATTAATACGTGGACTTATTTCCAAATGGGAGTAAATCCTGTCTCAAAGAATCCTCCTCAATAATTTCACCACCACTATCACTACTAAAGTTCACCAGCCTGTAATTAGCTGGATTATCCCTGCCACCCTTCTTAAACAAAGGAACAACATTGGCTATTCTCCGATCCTCTGGGACTTCCCCTGTAGCCAGTGAGGATACAAAGATTTTCCTCAAGATCCCAGCAATTTCCTCCCTTACCTCTCTCAGTATTCTGGGGTATATCCCATCAGGCCCTGGGGACTTGTCTACCTTAATGTTTTTCAAGACCCCCAGTACCTCCTGCCTTTTGATCTCAACATGACCCAAACTATCTACACACCCTTCCCCAGACTCCTCATCCACCAAGTCCTTCTCTATGGTGAACACTGACGCAAAGTACTCATTTAATACCTCGCCCATTTCCTCTGGCTCCACACATAAATTCCACTCCCTGTCCTTGAGTGGGCCAACCCTCTCCCAGGCTACCCTCTAGCTCTTTATATATACATAAAAAGCCTCGGGATTTTCCTTAATCCTGTTGGCCAACGACTTTTCATGACCCCTTTTAGCTGTCCTGACTCCTCGCTTAAGTTTCTTTTGATTTTCCTTGTATTCCACCCTTGCTTCATGTGTTCCCAGTCTCCTAGCCTCAATAAATGCTTCCTTTTTTTGTCCACTAGGCTCACAATATCTCTCATTATCCAAGGTTCCCTAAACTTGCCATACTTATCCTTCGTCCTTAAAGGAACGTGCCAGTCCCAAGTTCCCAGCAACTTACACTTGAAAGCCACCACATACCAGATGTTGATTTTTCCTCAAACATCTACCTCCAATCTACATTCTTCAGGTCCTGCCTAATATTGTTGTAATTAGCCTTCCCCCAATTTAGCGCCTTCACCTGACAACTACACTTATCTTTATCCATCAGTACCTTAACGCTTACTGAATTGTGATCATGGTTCCCGAGCTGCTCCCCTACTGAGACATCGACCACCTGGCCAGGCTCATTCCCCAGTACTAGGTCCAGTACGGTTCTTTTCCTAGTTGGACTATCTGCATACTGTTTCAGGAAGCCCTCCTGGATGCTCCTTACAAAGGAGTCCTAACCGATCTAGTGTCTCTTCACACGTCAGTTCCATAAATCAGTCTGTGTCTATATTGTTAGAAGTTGCCTGCACCATTTTGAAGATGGTCAGGTCAGATCCTTTGTAGCTCTCTTCTGAGGTTCAGCCCTGGCTGAGTGAGGCCATGAACTTTGACCTTGAGGCCGGAAGAGTGGATTTTTCTTTACTATTCATAAGGAAATGCTGCAGTTTTTCTTTTAAATGTGGCATCCATTGTCAGATCTGACAGGGCTTTGTATTTTTGTTTGTTTTATTCACTCAAGCGATGTGGAAGTGCCAGAAGTTTTGCCCCTACCTAGTAGCCCTTGAGAAGGTATAGGGCAGCACATCAATGAAGCAGGTAAATGTTGATGATCCAAAGACACTATCCTGAGGAACTCCTGCAAAGGTATCGCAGAGCTGAGATGATTGACCTCCAACAACCATAACCACCTTCCTTTGTGCCAGGTATTGGGGAGTATTCTATCCCCAGTGGCTTATTCAACTCCTTAATGTATTTTGACTTTTTTTTTATTACTCATTCACAGAGTTAGGGCATTGCTGGCTAGTCCAGCATTTACAGCCCATCATAATTGCCTAGAGTGTAGTTGAGAGTCAAACACATTGCTGTGGGTCTGAAGTCACATGTAGGCCAGACCAGGTAAAGATGGCAGCTTCCTTTCCTAAAGGACATGTGTGAACTAGATGGGATTTTCCCAACAACTGGCAATGGATTTTTCGGTTATCGTTTGACTCTTAAATCCAGATGTTTATTCAATTCATATTCCACAATCTACCATGGCAGGATTCAAAACCAGGTCCGTAGGACATTCCCTGAGTCTCTGCAGCAATGGTACCACTAGTCCATTGCCTTCCCCTGTTCGATGGGCATCGCGGTGTTTATGACATTATTGTTTAAGGACAAAAGTGTACAAGATGAGACGGGGTGATGGGTTAGTGGTGAATGGCCATAAAACTGAATTGCATTACGTTAAGCTAATGAGTGAATTAAGAAAAACTGGGGGGTCTGTTACAGTCACATCTTTAGTTTCTTTACTGGTTCTGGTTCCATTCTCTTTCGCCTTGCATCATCATCTGCTTTCTAATATATTCACTCCAGCCTTTTATCAAATTACAGGCCTTCCCCTTTGTTATTTGGTCACCTTCACCTCACTTTCTGTCCTCTGCACTTCCATAAAAGTCTTTCATTTTATTTACTTGTGGGGCATGGGCATCGCTGACTGGGTCAGCATTTATTTCCCGTCCACTGTTGCCCTTGAAGGTGGTGGTGAGCTGCCTTCTTGAACCGCTGCAGTCTATGTGCTGTAAGTCGACCCACAATTAGGGAGTGAGTTCCAGTATTTTGACCCAGCGATATATTTCCAAGGCAGGATAGTGAGTGGCTTGGAGGTGAATTTACGGGTGGTGTTCCCATGTACCTGCTACCCTTGTCCTTCTGGATAGTAGTGCTCGTGGGTGTGGAAGGTGCTGTCTAAGGATCTTCGGCAAGTTTCCACTTTCCCCTATCATGATGCAAAGTCATTAATCTGACACAATGGCCAGAATTTTCTTGAGTCTTTGTTCACTCCGATGCAGGAAGAAATGGACAAATGGTGATAGAAAACACCGCATGGTGTTCCATGCCTTTTAACCAACATGTCACATTACAGCACAAGGAATGGTGGCAGAAGCCACTACCTGAAAGCCAACTGTGCCACTTAAGTGGCCAAATTGAGCCTCTTCCCATCACTGCAGACACTTTCTCAGTGCTAGTGGGTGTCACCACCTGGGGAGACAGCCTTATGGTGCCACAAAGTTACCTTCTGAGGGCTACAGCCCCCTCAATGAAATTGGCACCACCTGTCTTCACTGACTAAGCCCCAGGACCCTCACCATGGCATACCTGAAGCATCCCAGCGCCCCAACCATGCTTCAGATGCTTCGAGAGCCTGCTGGCAACACAACAGCCTTTTCCTCCAAGCGCGCCCGAGGCAGTGTTATCAGTGATGCCACTGAGCTACCATTTCTCTTTCAGGGAGTAAGGGGGAGGGAGGGATCTGCCATCCTTAAGAGGAGGGCAGACTTGGCAGCTGGCAATTAATTGGTTAACTCCAGTGAATGCAGCCTCAACTGCCATAGAACAATAGAGTTGTACAGCATGGAAACAGACTCTTGAGTCCATCTTGTCCATGCTGACCAGATATCCTAAATTAATTTAGTCTCATTCGCCGGCATTTGGCCCATATCCCTCTATGCCTTTCCTACTCATGTACCCATCCACATGCCTTTTAAATGTTGTAATTGTACCAGCCTCCACCACTTCCTCTGGCAGTTCATTCCGTACAAGCACCACCCTCTGTGTGGAAAAGCTGCCCTTTAGATCCATTTCAAGTCTTTCCCTCTCACCTTAAACCTATGCCCTCTAGTTTGAACTCCTGTACCCTGGGAAAAAGACCTTGGATATTCACCTTATCCATGCTCCTTTTGATTTTATAACCCTCTATAAAGATGACCCTGTCAGCCTTCGATACTCCAGGGAAAATAGTCCAAGCCTATTCAGCCTTTCTCTATAGCTCAAACCCTCCAATCCCAGCAACATCTTTCTTTTCTGAACCCTTTCAAATTCAACAACATCTTTCCTATAGCAGGAAGACTAGAATTGCTCACAATAGTCCAAAAATGGCCTAACCAATGTCCTGCAGAGCCACAACATGACATCCCAACCCCTATACTCAATGCACTGACCAATAAAGTCACCTGCCACAGTGGGCAGCCCTGTTCCTCGTGGCAGCAGAATCCCCGTTGTGCCTTGAACTATCTCGGCCTTCAAATCTGCTTCTCCTCCACCTCATCCACTCAGTGTTTTCTGAAACTGCTATACCTCAGCAGTTCCCTGCTGATCGAAGCAAGGCCTTCATGAACTCACCATATTGGGAGCCTCCTCCATTTCAAGGATCCGCTGGCGGCCTACGTCCAGGTCACAGAGGCGTCCGAGTGCAAAAGCAGCACTTGTTCCGCAGCCTGCAGTGAAAGGTAAGACAGGGTTATGCCCTCATTAGCAATAATAATGGGCTGAATTCTAATAAAGATTGGTTGAGTATCAATTTTGGAGTATTTCATAGAGGACTTCTCTCCGGGAGCTCCAGTGAGTTTTCTCATGCTATTCTTTGCAGCACAACCCATTACATGTGCACCATGGCTCTAAGATACACCACCCGGGCTATCGTGCACTTCATAATAAAGGAAGTCCTTGATATTGTGGAGACTACCCTGTTTAAAGTTAACCACTGTCAGCCAGGAGCTGAGACCTCCTTTCATTCTTTTACACTCCAGTGAATGCAGTCCTAACCAAGCCAATCTCTCTTCATCGGTTCAACCAAGTGAGCAGAATTCAAGAAACAAGTGTAAACCTGTCCTCAAGGCTCGTGCGATGGATCTTTAGAAATATCCATGACACTCTCAAAGTCGCTGCGCCACTCCAGGCTTGGTGGGGGCAAAATGAGGAGAGCGGAAATGCTTTTATAATACCCTGTGTGTGTCCCTGAAGGAGTCAAGCATACTGTCTACACGAGAAATGCCTGGGTTGTTAACAAACTACATGGAGGAGGATTGTTTCAGAGAGCACAGAGTAAATTGACAGACTCTGTCATGATGGTGAAATTGAGGCATGGGAGGGAGTACACGTACCTCCAAACAACTCATAGACCAGTCTTTCAAGGTCTACCTGCCCTAGTTATAACAGAGTCTGGAAATCTTGCATCAGACCTATCGCCATCTCAGAACCAATTGAATCAGAGTGCAAGTCATCCCCGATCCGGATGGACTGCTTAAGAAAAAGAAACACCTTTCCCCCCACTTTGTTTCTCCAATCCATGTGGCCTTCCAACTTCATAGTTGGGTTTGTTGCATGGTTTCCTAACCTGGGTCATTCTTTCATTCTCAGTAATGTAAAGCACCTTACATTCTCACCTTCCTACCTTCTCCCTAAAGCTGGCCATATTTTTAGACCCAATCTCAGTCCCATCTAATCGACACCTCTGGATTTAAGTTCTTTCCAAAACATGTCAATGTCCAGGGTTCTGAGGAAGGGTCACCGGACCCAAAATGTTGACTCTGATTTTTTCCTTCACAAATGCTGCCAGACCTGCTGAGCTTTTCCAGCAACTTCTGTTTTTGTTCCTGATTTACAGCATCCGGAGTTCTTTCGGTTTTTATGTCAATGTCCTTGCTTTGGATAATAGTCCTTTCATTTAATAAAATGTCTTAATAAGAATAAAAAAAAAGCAAACAAACAGATAATCAGAATGTTCATTAAATAATAACTAATTGCTGTTCGGGGTACAAGCAGATAGTACGAATAAGGGAGACTTTTGTTCTTGATAAAGGCTCACATGTCCTAACAAGTTGAGTGTACCTTTTAAACCAGACAATAAATTAATAATCAATTGTTAGGTCATTTTGACCTCTGTTGCACATAAATATTTCCAATATCACTTCCTGACCAATATCTTTGAAAGATCTATACATGCCTTGCATGTGTTCTATTTCTGGTTGAGGAACCGACAAAGGAATGTGCCTTCAATTTGAACATTTTTTCCATCGCACTGTTCGTCTGAAGATTGACAATTTAGTGTGACTGCAGTGTAAATCACAACTTTCAGAAAAGTGCACAACGCAAGCCTGCATTTTCACAGCATAACTGAGCAGCAAGGTCAATGATTACTTAAGAATAATTTATCGTTCTTCAACATTCTGCTTTAGGCCAACCAGTAAGGCTTGTTTTCCCTGCTCTTCCTTTCTGCTGAGGTTCAACTGGGTCAGAAAAGGACCAGTGATTACAAATCCTCTGCTTTTGTATTCACTCTCAGTGAAAAGGTAATGTACACACAATGAGCACATCTGATGTATCCACTTTTGAAACTTGTTCAGAGAGCCATAAGGGGAGGTGATGGCATTGTAGGTTCCCAATCCAGAGACTCAGTATAATGGTCTGAGGACATAGGCTCAAATCCTACCATGCCAAAATCTGAAATTAAAAAGCCAGTTGAATGCTGACTTTGTAACCATTGTCAATCATTGTTTAAAACCCACTTCATTAATGTCCTTCAGCTAAGGAATTCTTCCACTTTTGCCTAGCTTGGTCTACCTGCGACTCCAGACCCAGAGTAACGTGATTGTCTTTGAACTGCCCTTTGGGCAATTACAGTCATAGAGTCATACGCACGGACACAAATCCTTCGGTCCAACCAGTCCATGCCAACCATAATCTCAAATTAAACGAGTCCCACCTGCCTGTGCTTGTCCTATATCCCTTCAAACCTTTCCAATTCATGAGCTTATCCAAGTGTCTTTTAAAATATAACTGTACCCGCATCCACCATTTCCTCCGGAACTTCATTCCACATACATAGCACTCTCGGAATAAAAAAGTTGCCCCTCGTGTCCTTCTTAATCTTTCTCCTCTCACCTCAAAACTATGACCCCTAGTCGTGAAATCCACCACCCTAAGGAACAGATCTTTGCTATTCACCTTACCTACACCCCTCATGATCTTAAAAGCCTCTATAAGCTCACTCCTCAACCTCTTACACTCCAGCAAAAGACATCCCAGCCTATCCAGCCTCTGCTTAGAACTCAAACCTGGCAACATCCTGGTAAATCTCTTCTGAACACTCTCCAGTTTAATAATATCCTTCCTATAACAGGGTGACCAGAACTGGGCACAGCACTCCAGAAGAGGCCTCAGCTAGTAACACCCACATCCATGAACAAATAAACTAAAATATATAGACGGACTAGATCACACAAAGGATATGGCAGTCTCAAGCAAGTTCACTACAAGACCAGTTCAATGAAACTTGGTTGGTTTGGAATTACAGCAGCAACATCATTTTATAAAATGCTTTTATGGAAAAGAAGATCCCGAAGCTCTTGGCAGCAAAGTCATGAAACACAGTTTGAAACCAAGTCACATTAAATGTTATTAAGGCAGCAAACCAAAGGTTTGGTCAAAGAGGTACACCTTAGGGGAGGATAGAGAGGTAAAAAGGCAGCGATTACGGTAGGGAATTTCAAAACTCAGAGCCTTCAACGCCAAAGCCATCAGCGAAGCTGCAGTTAAAAGTGACCATGTTTAAGAGGCTGGAAAAGTGAGAGTACAGATATCTCAGAGGGTTGCACAGCTGAGAAAGATGACACAGATAGCGAGGGGTAAGGCCACGGTGGAGCTTGAGAATAAGGATGACAATTTTCAAATCGGGAAGTTGCTTAACTGGGAGGCAGTACAGGTCAACAAGGAGAAGGGTGATAGGGGAGTAGTTGATTGGTGGGTAACACTATACCTTTGGATTTGAAGGCTATGAGTTCACACCACATCTCAGGAGTGGAGATCAGCATCGCTAAAAAATGCACTGTCATCGTATAGGTGAGGCATGAAACTAACAAGTCTATCAGCTCTTTGTGGGGTCATTAAGATACTTTACTATGATACCTGATGAAATTCAGTATTTATATTGTTCTGGCTATCGAATATCACTAAAATACAGGGTAATTGGTTATGGATGTCATTGCCTTTCCTTTCCCTCGGTAATTGCCATTGGGGCGGCACAGTGGCCCAGTGGTCAGCACTGCTGCCTCACAGCACCAGGGACCCAGGTTCAATTCCACCCTGTGGTGACTGTCTGTGTGGAATTTGCACATTCTCCCCGTGTCTGCATGGGTTTCCTCCAGGTGCTCTTGTTTCCTCCCACAGTCCAAAGATGTGCAGGCTAGGTGGATTGGCCATGTTAAGTTGCCCATAGTGTTCAAGGATGAGTAGATTAGGCAGATGGTCTGTGTGGGATGCTCTGAGTGTCAGTGTGGACTTGTTGGGCCAAAGGGCCAGTTTCCACACTGTAGGGATTCTATGATCAATGAACTACTATTCTCCAAATGTCATTCACTTTATGGAATAATTTGCACTGCTGTTGTTAAATGGTAGCTTAGGAACAGAAATAGGCCATTCAGCTCCTCCGTCCCTATTCAATTTGAGTTCTGATCTCCCCGTTTGAGGAAGGATATTATTAAGCTGGAGCGGGTTCAGAAGAGATTTACCAGCACGTTACTGGGAATGGAAGACTTGAGTTGTAAGGAGAAGCTGGATAGGCTGGAACTTTTTTCACTGGAATGTAGGAGGTTAAGGGGTGACCTTACAGAAATTTTAAAAATCATGAGGGGTATAGAGAAAGTGAATGGAAAGTGTCATTTCCCTAGGGTGGATTTCAAGACTAGGTGACATATTTTTAAGGTGAGAGGAGAAAGATTTGAGAACGGCATGAGTGGCAACTTTTTTTTTAACACAGAGTGGTTCGTGTGTGGAATGAACTTCCAGAGGGAGTGATGGGTGCGGGTACAGTTACAAGGTTTAAAAGACATTTAGATAAATACATGAATAAGAAATGTTTGCCAGGATATGGGCCAGAGCAGGCAGGCGGGACTAGTTTAGTTTGGGATTATGTTCAGCATAGACTGGTTGGGCCAAAGGTCTGTTTCTGTGCTGTATGACTCTATTACGCAAAGTCATCTCTTCCTCTAAGCTCCAATGGATACAAGCTGGTTAGACCACACTTGGAATATTGGGTACAGTTCTGGTCACCACACTACCAGAAAGACGTGGATGCTTTGAAGAGAGCACAGAAAAGGTTTACCTGGATGTTGCCTGGTATGAAGGACTTTAGCTATGAAGAAAGGTTACATAGACTGGGTTTGTTTTCACTGGGATGTAGGAGGTTAACGGGTGGCCTAATACAAGTTTATAAAATTGTAAATGGCACAGATAAAAGTGGAAAACAGCAGCGAGAGCAAGCTGGTGAGGCCGCCCAGAGCAGGATTCTGGTGGAGGCATGGCGAGGGCTGGAAAGCCCAGAGCCGGACTCTGGTGGACGCATGGGGGTGACTGGAAAGCCCAGAGCGGGACTGCACCAGTGAAAAGGAAAGTTGGACTCTCAAGGTTTTTTTTTTGCCTTATTCTAAGTTAAAGATAATGGTGCCATGTACGTACATCGAAGTTACACACTCCACTATATTTTTACATTGAATACACATGACAATAAAGGATTCAATTCAACTTGGAATGTACAAGGCTTTTTCCCAGGGTGGAGGGGTCAATTATTAGGGGACGCAACTTCAAGGTGCGAGAAGGGAAGGTTAAAAGAGATGTTTGAGGCAAGGTTTTCACACAAAGTGTGCTCAGTACCTGGACCGCGCTGCCAGAGGAGGTGGTGGAAGCAACACAATAGCAGCATTCAAGAAGCACCTGGATGAATCCATAAATAGGAAGGGAATAGAGGGAAATGGATCCTGTAGGTGAAGACAGTTTCAGTACGGAGGGGCCAAATGTGGCAGTACAGGCTTGGAGGGCCAAAGAGACTGTTCTTGTGCTGTATTGTTCTTCGTTCTTTATTCTAGTCTGACTAACTTTGCCCTCAAGACAGCTATCAATTACAACCATTAGTCTAATTAGCCATTACCTGAACAGTTCCTTATGTAAGGTGACCAATACTGTGCACTGCCCTCTGGATATGGCCTCACCAGTGCTCTGTATAACCAGGGCATTATCTCTCTATTTTTATTTTCAATTACCCTCATAACAAATGAAAGCATTCTATTTGTTTTCTGAATTACTTGCTGGTACGGTCACCAAATTTGCTGATGTCATAAAGTTGTGTATAAAAAGAAGTTGTGCAGAGGACATAAGGAGGCTGGAAAGGGGATTATATCTATACTGAGTGAGTGGACAAAGTTCTGGCAAATAGAATGTAATATGGGAAAATATGAAGTTGTGCACTTTGATAGGAATAATAAAAAGGAGTATATTATCTATATAGAGAACGCACACAGAGCTCTGAGATGCAGAGGGATATTGGTACATGAATTACAAAAGGCTAACATGCAGGTATAGCAAGTAATTAGGAAAGCTCATAGAATGTTATTATTGATTGTGAGAGGGAGTGAATGGAAAAGTAAGGAGGCGACGTCAAGCAAACAGAACATTGATGAGACCAAACCTGGAGTTCTTTGTTGTGCATAATATTGGACACCGTTTTAAGGAAGGATGTAAATGTGTTCAAAGAAATCAGAGAAGGTTCACTGGGCTAATGCCTTTAATGGATGGATTGTTTTATGAGCAAAGATTGGTCAGGCTGGATTTGTATTCATTGGTCTTTAGAAGAGTATGATGTGATTGGACAGGAACATACAAGATCCTAAGAGGTCTTGGTTGAATCACTGTAGAAAGAGCACAGTGGCTCAGTAGTTAACACCTGTTGTCTCAGAGCACCAGGGACCCAGGTTCGATTGCACTCTCTGTGTGGTGTCTGCACATTCTCTATGGGTTTCCATCTGGTGCTCTGGTTTCCTCCTACAGTCCAAAGATAAACAGGTTAGGTGGATTGGCCATGTTAAGTTGCCCATAGTGTGCAGTCTAGATGGAAATGCAAGGGGATAAGGTGGGGGGGGGTGGGGCATTGGTCTTCAGAGGG
Organism: Ginglymostoma cirratum; assembly: GCA_024137785.1. Classification (NCBI taxonomy): domain Eukaryota; kingdom Metazoa; phylum Chordata; class Chondrichthyes; order Orectolobiformes; family Ginglymostomatidae; genus Ginglymostoma; species Ginglymostoma cirratum. Next base: position 6,304,809 of record JAHRHZ010000035.1, on the reverse strand, counting down.
TTAGTATGGCCTTGATGGGCTGAATGGCCTGCTTCCACACTGTAGGGATTCTATGATGGACGTTTCCACTTGACGGATCACTTAGCACTATTTGTTACTGTTGAAAAATAGGGGGTCACCTACTTAGAGAGATAAGGAGAAAAAGAGAGTTCGGTGTCATTAGAACACTCTTCCTTAAAAAGCAGAGCATTTAAATGTTATTATTGGATCATTTTAAAGCACATTTTAAAGATCATTTTAAGTGGGAGATAGCAAGGGTAAGTTGGAATACGGAGTATATCTTACTGAATGCCTGAGTAGCCTCAAGGAGCCAATTGGCCTGCTCCAGTTCCTAATACTGCCATTAAACCAGATCAAAGCTGGTTATTAACTGCATTGAGCTGCCTGGGGATTATATGCCCTCGCACCTTTCCCTAACAGATATCTGTCAATTTTCCTGGGTTATACATGACCCTAATGAGGAAAGACAAAAGAACAAAAAGCAAAGAACTGTGGATGTTGGAAATCCAAGACAAAAACAGAAGTTGCTGGGGAAACTCATCTGTAGAGAGAGAGAGAAAAAAAAAGTTCATTTTTTGGGTCCGGCGATCCTTCTTCAAAAAGTTCTGAAGAGGTTCTGTTAGGGACAAAAGAACCATGCCCCCATCAGGTCCAGGAACATTGCTCAATATTGAACAAATGGAAGCTGTGCACATAGCAGCTCCGATAGTTAAGCTATCTACTTCCTCTTCCCATGAGATCTCTTTCAGTTTGTCTCCCATAAGGTCAGAGACTATGTTAACAGTGTGAATCTACAATACAGTATGTACCCCTACCCTGTCTCACAAGACACAAATTACACTTCGAATTGGCAACAACCATCTCTGTGGCATTACTATGGAAGCATAAACAAACCATGCCACAACATAATAATCTTTGTGACCCAGATTGGAGTAATTCAATCTTACATCCAGCTGGGTCAGAATGATAACCGAGGAATTTCTTGCAACATTCTATGGATTAGACTATTTCAATCAACTTGACGCAGTCAGTGCCAAGATATTATTTGTCCCAAAGCAAATCGTAACATAGACAATAGAAACACCAAGAATGTCACGAGATTTATGCTGCAGTCTTGGCAATTGGCTCTTCGGCTGCTGCTTAGCCTCAATCCTTCATCCAGTATGGCCTTCACCCAAGAGTATCATGGCCCCAACAGACCTGCTCATATTCCTGGTGTTAACTTCTAGCGTTGGTCAATGATTTAACAACCCTTTGTTGAATGACATATTTAATTCTAAGGACAATAAAATCAAGCATTTCTGATGAAGGGTTTAGGCCCGAAACGCCAAGTTTTCCTGCTCCTATGATGCTGCTTGACCTGCTGTGTTCATCCAGCCCCATGCTTGTTATCTCGGATTCTCCAGCATCTGCAGTACCTTTTATTTCTAATTCAAGCAAGGTAGCTGTTTACTCTGCAATTTTGCTCCTGTAAATCTGAAGCCAGCTCTGGAATAAATGCATTGGGGTTTAAATGCCTTCATAGAGGGGATTACTGGGCAAAGAGGAAAGGAATGGCTACATTTACTTCAATCACAATGACTGATGTCAGGAAAGGTGATTCACATCTGCTATACAATATGGGAGATATGGCATTCCTGCTCAATTCAAGGCATTACAACAGAAAGTCTCAAAATGAAAAGAAATGCAAAAGGACCTCAGGACATAAATGAAGAAATGTGCATTTCTTAACTGTATCAAAGTGAACTACTCAAACTCGGGAGAAAACAACCCACAGATAATTAGACACAAGAAGCAAAATCTGTCCAGGAAGGGAATTCCCATCAGAAGTTCTTACAAGCAGATGTTGAGAAAATATTCTGAGGACTAATTTAGCATTTTGTCTTGTCTGAAATTTCAGCCAGTAGCCTCAAGGGTATTCATGAGTTAATGAGAAAGGGCTAGGTAATAAAACAGAGCACCTCTATGGTGAAAAAAAGCCACAAGAAGGAACAGAGTGTGCAAGAAAAAATTTATCAAGATAGCAGAAGATGGAAAAGAGCTCTTTATCAAAATGCATGCAGCATTTATAACAAGACAGATGAATTGACAGTACAAATTTAAACAAAATATATGATAGGTGGCGCATACACATGGTTGCAAGTTGACCAAGTTCCTAACATTTCAGAAAGGTAGAAAGAAAAGAAGGTTGAGGAGCTCCACTAATAAAGAGATTGTCACAATAATGAGAAATCATCCTGGGTCAGAGGATCATTAAACCATTTGGGTTGAGATAAACAGCAAGGGAAAGATTCACAGGTAAGAACAGTTTATAGGTCCCCGGACAGTCGATAAACTGTAAAACAAAGAAGACGTCTCAAGGAGTAATGATTCCTGTTAGATGCTTAGTAGGCCAGTGTCATCGGAATTAAATAATGTGGAACTCAAAACAAATCAGGATTCTTATTGAATGGCCAAGCAAGGTTAAAGGGCCAAATGGTTTTCAACTGCTCCTAATTCACACGCTTGCATGCAATAATGAGAGTTTATAAGAAAGACACTGCAATAGTAAAGGGTGATATGCATATTTGTACAGATTGGATAAATCTAATTGGCAAAGTGGCTATGTGGGCACATTTATAAATTGTATGCAGGACAATTTCATTGAAAAAAAATGCTCTACAAACAGGCAGGGTCAGGTTATTTTTAAACTTACAATATACCAGGAGAATATTAATTAATTAAGTCTCGTAGGAAGGGAACCTTGAAGCAAGTGTGATTTTAACATGATAAAATTTCACATGAGAGAGACATGAGTCTGAAACTAGTGTCTTAAACTTAAATAAGGAAAGTTACAAAGGTATGAAAGAGTTAGCTAAAGTGGACTGGGAAAATAGAAAACAGTATGAGACAGTAGAGAAGCAATGGCAGATATCTTAGGAGGTAAACTTCCAACAAAGATTTATTTCACTGAGAAAGAGAAACTCCACACAATGATGGGACAATTCCTGTCTACCTACTAATCAAATTAAGGATGGTATTAAATTGGATGCAAAAGTGAACAGTGCTACAAAGATCAGTGGTAGCCAGAAGATTGAAAAATGTTTAAAAACACAAAGAATTAAAATGTAGAAATTGGGAAACTAACAAAAAAAAAACAGTTCCAAACCAGCTTTTCCCTTGCATTGAGCAGGATAAATGCAAGGAAGCCAAATTTCAAGTGGTCATAACGGTTCACACTACAGGAGAGAAGGGTGCTCATTTATGTTTGCTAGAGGTGGCATACATTTTCTGCCAATGAAAAGAATACATTTATGCCCCTGGCTTTTTTTTTTAATTATCCAGGGATTTGAGATGATGATTTTAGAATCTATAAGGCTGGAGGCAAGAGACAGGAAAGGAGCAGAGACCTTGTTAGATATTTATTTTGACCTCCAAATGGTGGGGAGGAAGCAGAAGAAAGCATTTGCAGGTAGATTATAGAAACCTGCAGTTAATACTCGACAGTCAACAATGGCTTTTTCAAGGGCAAGTCACGACTGACAAATTTAATTAAGTTCTTTGACGAGGTGATGCAGGCAGTGGATGAGGGAGGTGTTATGGATGTTGTATACTTAGACTTTCAGAAGTCACATGGCAGGTTGGTTAGCAAATTAGAAATGTTCGAGATTCTTGGGGCCTTGGCAGCATGGATTAGAAGTTGGCTAAAAGAAAGGAAACAGAGGGTAGCTACAGATGGGCATTCCTCAGGCTAGAGATGAGCAAGGTGAATAAGGGGTAATGGAAGTGCAGTGAATTTGGACTTCCCAAAGACATTCAATAACAAGGTGACTGCACAAGATACACGTACGTTGTTGCGTTAATACCTCAGTACAGATTGATCAACTGTAACTGGTTGAGTGCCACAGAGATCACTGCTGGCTCCTCAACTGTTGAGATCTTTATTAGTGGCTTGGATGCCTTTGATCTATTGTAGCCAACTGTGCTGAGGCTAGGAGTTCTGCAGTGAGTAACTCACCTGACTCCCCAGAGTCTGTCTACCAACTACAAGGTACAGTTAGGACTGTGACAGAATAACCTCCACTTGCCTTGTTGTAAATGTTATGGATGCACATTCCTTGTATCGAAGCACCTCTGCAGAGCATTAGCTTTCCATTTCCTCATGAACGGAAAGCTTGCAGTTCTAAAAACCATTTTGTAGTATTACAATAGTTGTGCATTAGACACATTTTTTTCCGCAGTTTCTGGTCAACAGCATTGAAATCAAAACCAAGCTCTCTCACACTACATCTACACTCTGGTGAGGTCACACCTGGGAGTATGGTGTACAGTTTTGGACTCCTTACTTGAGAAAGAATGAACTAGTACCGGAGGGAGTGTAGAGGAGGTTCACTAAGTTGATTCCAGAGTTGAGAGGGTTGGCTTATGAGGAGAGACTGAGCAGACTGGGACTATACTCATTGCAATTTACAAGAATAAGTTGTTGGGGGGGGGCGGGGGATCTTATAGAAACATATAAAATTATGAAGGGAATAGATAAGATAGAAACAAGTTGTTTCCACTAGTGGGTGAAACTAGAACCTGGGGAGATAGCTTCAAAGTAAAGGGAAGCAGGCTTAGGACTGAGTTGAGAAGAAACTTCTTCACCCAAAGGATTGTGAATCTTTGGAATTCTCCACCCTGTGAAGCAGTTGAGCGTAAATTGTTAAATGTTTTTGGGACAAAGATTGATAGATCTTTGAACAGTAAAGGAATTAAGGGTTATGCAGAGTGGGCAGGTAAGTGGAGTTGAGTCCATGAAAAGGTTACCTATGATCTTATTGAAGTCGGAGCAGGCTCAAGAGGCCTATTTCTTATGTTCTTATTAAAAGATGACAAGCGAGCAGCCCCCAGAGGTAGTCTTGACACCCAATGTTACTTAAAAACACCCTAACCACATTACTTCCTACTCCCTAACCATTGTTTGATCCTTCAATCAACCATCAAAACACAATTATTCCACAGATTTATTATGTGTCTAGTTTGGATTAGAAATTTTCTAAATAATTATTTTGTAGATGTTTAGTAAATGTTATTCTTGAATTCCTAGCTATTTTTGTTTAAATCCTTCAGAAAAGTAGCCAACCCCATTTTAAAATCCAAACTCTTAAACTTATACAAACACACATAGATATAAATCATACACCTTTCATCACAGTATACATTAAGGTCAAGAGTCTACTGTTGGATAATGACTTATGCTTTTATTAAGAAATATTTATTGACATTGGCGACATGTTGCAGAAGAATCAAGACCTACATATTTTAAGACCTTACATTCAACTCCAGTCTACACTTTCACCAAATGGCTGTCAGAATTAATAAATAATATTGAGAGCTTGGATTGTGAATCCATGGGCTGAAGAATAATGGGTAAAATCATTGGGTTGGAGTTGGAGTTGGGTAGAGGGTTAAACCACAACAAACTTTGTTTTAACTGGCACTCTTGGTAAACTAGCAAAATCATATAGCTCAAACACCAGGTGTCGACTGGATTATCACAATCTCTGCAATATTCGAATAATCAGTTGAGGGTGCGAGTGAGAAGGCTCTCTATCGTTAAGTTTTATTTAAGGCGAAGTTGCATTATTATTCAAATTATTCACGTTGTAAATCAAGTAAAACTGTGATGTGTATACCCCTACATTACATTTCTATTACTTGGTTGTGTTCTTACATTATTTTTGTGGACCTCTTGATTATCCGGAATATTTGATCAACTGGAACACTCTTGGTCCCATAGTCGTCAGTTCATAGAAAGTTTGCTTTTGACAAATTTGTTTCCTGACCCAAACCCACCTCACAGCTCAAACTGTTAAGCTTCAGGTAAAGCTTGAAATGGGTGGATGACTAAGCAGCCTGATCCAAAGAGATGAATTGCATATTTAAAAGTGAGGATCACATTGACAAAACACCTTTTGGACTTTTACACTTGCTGGCCAGATTTCCAAAACTGTCAGGAAAATCAGCACTTTCCATTAAGTGAGGATGGGAGGGATCAGGGGATAAATGCTTTCCATGCTTCACCCCTGAATCCTGGGGCCTGAGTGAAGATTGGGAATTCCTCATCTCAACAGCACTCTTCCTGCTGAAGTCATCAAGCTCTCCTCTTTCCTCCAACTCTGATCAAAACACAAACACAACCAGGTCCAGGGCTGAGCAATGTCCCATCAAAAAACCAATCGCAGCTTTCTTTTCATTGCCATTTGCTGGGTATCAGGTTAGGGAGAATTCTGTTCAATAAGAGGACATCTACAAAGAAATTCACTGAACAAAAGGAAGCATTTCCTGTTTCTAATGTTCAAGACATTGGTTTCTCTCCATTTATCACAGGCTTAAAAACTGGTGCACAAAGGAAAAGGTTTCTATTGATCAACAATTAAAAACAGGAAACTACAACCTGCCAAAAGTCCAGATGCGAGACCCAGGATTATATGATTAATTTACTACTTCACTTCAATTTCCTTTCTCTGATTATTTTCTAGAAGAATTTTTCCTTCCATATTCATCAAATTTAATGGCCTACATGAAGAAATAGTTTGTGTTGGAGACAGTTCTGTTGACTGCCAGCTAAGAAAAAAGGCCACAATTGATATTTATGTTGTAATTTACCACAGTAGCAATGACTTTTTATCATGTTCTATCAAATCAAGCAGAGATGGTTAACATATAACCAATACCATTGTTGTTGTTCACTTAGCAATCCATTTAACAATACAGTTGGTCAACAAGGCATATTTTAATAGAGTGCTCATTGGGTCCCTTTCCAAAATCAATAAAACACATGGAAGCTCACAACATATGCCCCGTGAGCTAAAGTAAATCTGAACATGGGAGTTACATTTTTATTCAAACGCAAGAATTAATTTAAATGATCTAGATACAGTCAAAGGTAAAATCCAGGCCTTAAAAGAGCACGGTTTTGTTTCATGCACAGTCTGAGTTATTTAGAGAAAGAAAGACCACAGGTGACCCCAAAGTGGATAACAGCCAATGAAGTACTTTCAAGGTGTAGTCACCATAGTAACGTGGGAAATATATCAGTCAATTTGCACACAGGAAACTTGTGCACATAGCAATGTGACAATGACCCAGTATTGACCCAGATTTTCCAATCACCATCAGAAGAGATAGCTATTTAGCTGTCAACAATTTTTCTGGCCAGATTTCTAAGTCTGGC
>JAHRHZ010000035.1:6225478-6297601 GCA_024137785.1 Ginglymostoma cirratum | reverse complement strand
TGAGGCTACAATCTGATAGTTACCTCAGAAATTCAGCGCCACAACGATACTGTGATGTCAACTGAGGTGTAAACACTTGACCTTACTACATGTTACCTGGGACACCTTTGGAATAATGCCATTGGATATTTTGCATCCACTTTAGAGGGTAGATGTGAGCTCAGTTAAACATCCGTTCACCGATGCTGCAGCACACCCACAGGACTGCACTGGGTGGGGGGTTGGCTCAGATTACTAGGCTCAAATTTCAGGTGGATTTGACCCCACAACTTTCAATCTGAGAGTTCCAGGGGCCGAGCCACACTGATTCTTTGAAAGATAGCATACAACAGAACCCAAAAATTGTTCCTACTTTTATTTATTCAATTTGAACCTCTCCCCAACATGTACTCCGTTTTCTGCTCTTCACATGCCTGAAGTAAAGGGTAGGCATTGCAAGGGCATCAATAAATGCCACTCAGGTTACAGGTATCGATGAGCCTTTTGTGTGAATCACTTTCTGATTTGGGAGAGGAGGCAGGGAACTGCTATCTATTCCAATTTGTTCACATTGTCCAATATTTACAAACATACACAGGCCATTTGGCCCAACAGACCTGTTCAGGTGTTTATGCTAATGGAGGACCTGAGACTTCCTTCACCACATTCCAGACACTTACAAAGTAACTTTGCTGACAGAGTGAATATCTGTGTGCTCCCATGTTCTTGGCTCGTGTCAAGAGTTGGAGCATGGAACAGAGGAATGCTGCTTACCTGCTTCATCCACGCCCAGAGCCGCGATCAGCTTGCAGAGCATGTGCCGGGAGCTCGGTTGCTCCAAGAGCTTCCTGCAACCAGACTCGCAGATAGCAATCCTTGCCAATACCAGGACAGCATTGCTGACTGCCCACTCATTTACACTGTCCAGCAGAGCAGTTACATTGACCAGTACCTCCTCCAGGTGAGGGTCATTCAGTAGCCACTGTTGGCCTTCACTGGTCTCAACCTGAAACATAAAGACAACATTTTAAATGCTTTTGTTTCTCTTTTGAGATTATTGATGTCAGATAAATGGTGCAGAAGCAGGCCATTCAGCCCCAATTGTCTGTGCAAGTTCACTGTGAGCCTTCTCCCATCAGCCCTCATCTGAATCTTGCATATCCTAACGTTCTATTCCCTTCACCACATATGCTAATCTAATTTCCCATTCAATACATCCATACTATTCACCTCAACCACTCCCTGCGGTAGCAGCTTCTCATTTTTGCCACATCTTGGGTAAAGAAATTTCTCTGGAATTCCCTGTTCGATCTCTTGGTGACTATCTTCTATTAATGGCCTCTAGTTTTGCGCTTCTCTTCAAGTGGAACTGCTCTCTCTGTATTCATCCTTCAAAATCTTTTGTAATTTTAAATTTAAGTCTGAAGTCACTCTAAAGCTACCCCTCAGTCTTTTCTCCCCCAAGACAGGGCCCATGCTGTCAACCCTTTCCTGATAAGTAGAACCCACACTTTTCTGGCATCATCCTTGTAAATCTTCTTCACACTCTCGCCAACACACCTCTGCCTTTTTTCGAGCTAGTCTGCTTGTGTGGTCTGACCAAAGTTTGACATAGATTAGCATAACTTTACTACTTTTCAATTCTGTCCCTTTAAAATTAAAGTCTAGTGCCTGTTTTATTTTGTTTTAATTGCTAACTCGTGGCACAAGTTTTAGCGACATTTGCAAATATACACAAGGATCCCTTTGTTCCTGTACCCCACCAAGAGTCCCATTTCTAAGTTGTAAGAGGCCTCCATATTTTCCTACCAAAATATAAGACCTCACATTTGTTGGACTTTATTTGCCAATTCTTCAAGCTGCCCTATAATTTGTTGCAGTCATCAATATTGACAATCTCTTCTCCAACTTGGCATCATCCCACAAATTTAAGAGCAGTTTTTTTTTCTGATCCCAAAGTGCAAATTGTTAATATAAAATGTGAAGAACAGTGGTCCCAGAAATGATCTCTGTGGAACAACAACTCCAATCTTCTACCACCTTCTGCTTTCTGTCTTGAAGCTAGCCAGCAATGTATTCTTCCATATCTGCTGATCCCACTTTCTCTGACCTTATTCATTAGTGATGAAGCATATTTACCCGCTTAAATAATTAAACAGCATGAGCTGTGGTACAGATTTTGATTAATGCAAGGGATTCCTACAACAGTAATGTCTCCACCATCCCTCTGGACAGATTGCATCTGGAATAGTATATTGAGTCTGGACATTGCACATTACGGGAAGACATAGTCACCGTGGGGGGAGGTGGGGCATGGCACAGTTTCACTAGAATGAAACCCAAGATAAAAAGGTTAAATTATGAGGATAGATGCATAGTCAGGAACTAGCTGCCCCCAGTGCAAACCGTTAGAGGGTGAACAATGAAGGTGTTTAAGATAACTACATTTTCTTCAATTTTATTTTCGGAAGACTTGAAGCCACTGTATTTGTCTCCTCTACTTTGGCAAGATGAACTCAGACTGGGTGACCACATTGCAAATACCTCAGCTCTGCCCACAAGAATGATCCTGAGCTTCTGCTTTCTTGCCATTTCAACAGACCATCTTGCTGTCATGCTCACATTCCTGCTGCTGCTGGGCTGCTACAATGATCCGGTGAAGACCAACACAAACTGGAGGAACTGTACCTCGTTCCTACAGCCTTCAGGACTCAACACTGAGTTCAACAACTTCTGACCGTGAGCTCTGGCCTTCATTCTGTTTACACGCACCAGCCCCACCCCGCCCATTTCCCACCAAGTGTCTTGCTTGTATGGTTTTGATCTAGGTACAGCTGATCTGTTTTCTGATATTAACATCTGTAATTAACATCCATATACCCCCTTTCCACAATTAGCATTCACTTTGCCTTTGCTCTGGGAAACCTTTCCCTTCTGTTCCACTTGCTCCTTGTTCCCCCTTTCTTCTATAGCATAAAACCCTTCACTTTTCAATCCCCTTTCAGTTGTGATGGAGAGTTATTTTTGACTCAAAAGCATTAACTCTGCTTCTCTCCCACAGCAGTCTTGCTGAATTTCTCCAGCACTTTCTGCTTTAATTCAGATTTCCAGCCTTGTTTTAATTTTGAACCTTTTGCCTAGCTCCTGACATCAATTTTCTTCCAGGCCATAGTTTGAGATTAGATCACACTGTTTAGAACGTTGGTGGCATTTCTGACCTTGAAATGAGTGCCTAACCAGGTATTCCCAACTTCACTGAGACCACTTCTCGCACAACTTCACTCCTGACCCACTTTGTCCGCGATTGAAATGCCCATTCTTCTTTAGACTTAAATGTTTCAATGCCCTCCCAAGTGTTTTCCAGCATTCTACACTTCAACATTTGAGGTCATGTAAAAACTCACAGCCTGTGCCTTACCTGGCACCAGGTCCTGAGACCCCATCACACCTGTGCTTGTTGAACTGCATTACTGCCTAGTCAAGCAACAGCCGACTTTTAAAATTCTCATCCTTGTTTTCAAATCCCTCCACAACCTCAACCTTTTCTAGCTCTGTAATGTCTTTGAGTCGCACAAGCTTCCACGATATCTACCCATTTTTCTGAAGAAGGGTCTAGGCCCGAAACGTCAGCCTTCCTGCTCCTCTGATGCTGCTTGGCCTGCTCTACACCTTGTTATCTAAGATATCTACCCTGTTCTGTCCTGGCATATTAAGTAGCCATGTCTGTGTATGTAAGTGGGCAAAAGTGTGAATAAATGTTGTGTGAGACAATTTGTTATGCTGTTGAAACAGACTAATCGTCGCTAAGACACATGTCATTGGGAGTAGCCTATTGTGATTCCATTCAATTTATCATTTGCTGATCATCGTGTTCCACATTTTGCTGAGCTTTGTTTTAAAATACGTCATGCCAGTTTTGACTGGTGAGCCAGAGGCTGGATATCCTACCCAATACCTGCCATTGATGTTTGATCTTACCATGGCGCAGAGTGTCCCAGCAGCATTCATCACTGCTTCCGTATCTGTCCACGTTAACATGCAATTCAGGTTGCCGAGGAGATTATCAGATTCCAGCAGCTGAGTCTGTGCCAGTGTCACCAAACACTGAGCACCCACCTCATTTTCCGCAATTGTGCCCAGTATGTATGCCACATTACTGCAGAGGCTGCAAATTAGAATGGGGTAAATGATTAATACAGAAGGACACAAGAAATGGGAGTGCATGTAAGGCATATGGGCTGTCAATCTGCTCCACCATTCAGTAGGATCGTGGCCAATCTTCTGCCTCAATGTCACTTTACTGTCAATTCTCTAAATTCCATGATACCTCAACAGACTAAAAACATTTTTATCAAATGTAGGATGTGGGTGTTTCTGGCTGTGCCAGCATTTTATTATCCATCCCTAATTGCCCTCGAGAAGGCGGTGGTGAGCTGTCTTCTTGAACCACCACAGTCCACATATTCCGGATAGACCCACAATGCTGTTAGGAAGACAATTCCAGGATTTTGATGCAATGACACTGAAGGAACGGTGACATATTTCCACATCAGGACACGGAACGGTTTCTGACTCAAATATGCTCAAACATGGAGTATCCAGGCCTTTTGAGGCAGAAAATTTCAAAGATTCACAACCCATTTGAGTTGTGAAAACTCAAAGATTCCCTCCTCATCTCAGTCCTAAGTCCTAATGATATCTGAGCATTTTGTCCTGGAATCCCAGAATCCCTTAGCTTTGGAAAATAACCTCTCAGTGCTACCCTAACAAACCCCCTTCAGAATCTTGTGTTTCAGTGAGATTGCCTCTTATTCTCCAGAGAATGTAGACCCAGTTTACTCAGCCTCTCATGTTAGGTCCCAGAGATGAGGGAGTTGACCTATCTAGTGAACATTTGTTGTATCAGCTCCAGAGCAAGTAAATCCTCCTTAAACATGGAGATGACAACAACACACAAGATTCCCTGTGTGGTCTCACTAAGAACCAGCACAATCTGAATTCAGAACAGGTCTATAGCCACTTGAGCTTGCTTGATTCAATAAGATCATGGGTGATCTTTGATTCCTATCACATTGGCATTTTAGGCCGGTATTGCTGTCAATGAAAAATAGTGAATAAAAAGAAATAACGATGACATTTTAGAACACCGGAGAAAACTGGCAGCAAATAAATAGAAATGGCATTTGGTAAATAATGCTGCTTATAGCAAGTGTCAGTTTCAACAGGGTTCCAAGCTTCAACCTTCTATAGTTCAGTGTTTTGCTGGTTTGATCTTTTGAATCATTCCATGGAAAGATTAGCAACAGCTGACTGTAAATGGCTCAACAGCTATTGCCAACATACACCATGCACCATATGAGCACCCAAGATGATTATGTTGACTTTAACCACTGCCAGACCACTCTGCCCAAAGGCATGGCACCTTGTACAATATCAGGATGATTTAAATCTTTAAGAATGCTCAAACGTTAAACGCATGCACAAACACATCACAGTGTTTCACCCTGAATTCGGTAATAAAATGGCAACAGTAAGCTGTTTAAAACATAGTGAGCTTCCATGAAGAGAGAAAACAGAGTTTGCTGAGCTGTAAAATGAAAATGGAACTGTTCAGGTTGCCAATCCACCAGAATAGGCCTGGAATGTCCAGAAGACGATGATTAATCTCTGGGACATCAATATGAAAATGACATGGAATTATTACTGACAGGTATCAGGCCCTTCAGCCCACCAGCTTCACACTGGTGTTTATTTTCATTTGTTCATTCATGGGATGTGAGCATGACCGGCTGGGCCAGGATTTATTCCCCCTTGTTATTTATCATGGAGGTAAATGAATCACTACAATCTATTTGGTGCAAGTGTGTACACAGGACTGTCAGGATTAGGGTTAAGGAGTGCCAGGATTTGGATTCAGTGACAGTGAAGGAATGATAACAAATTTGCAAGGACCTATTGGGGTTGAATTTACACGGGGTGGTATTTCCATGTATCTGCTGCCTTTGTCTTTCTGGGCAGTTGACGTCTCAATGTTAGAAGGTGTTGTCAGAGGAGCTTTGGTCAGTTTCTGCAGTGTGTGTGGTAGACAGCAAACACTGTTACCACTGTGCATCAGTGGTGGAGGGAATGAATGTTGAAGGTACTGGATGGGGTGCCAATGAGGTGCTTTGACTTGGACAGTGTTCAGCTTCTAGACTGCTGTTGGGGCCACACTATCAAGGAAAGTGGAGCACATTCCATCAGACTCATGGCTTGTGAGTTGGAGGTGGTGAATACACTTTTGTAAGTCAGGACATGAGTTACCTGACTCAACATGTTTAGACTCTGATCTAGTCTTGCAGCCATAGTATTCATATGGCTGTTCTGATGCAATCTCTGGTTAATGATAACCCCAGGTATAGATATTGGAGTATTTAGAAATGGTAATGCCATTAAATGTCAAGAGGAGATAGTCAGATTCTCTCTAGTTGGAGATTATAGAATCCCTACAGCGTGGAAGCAGCCTCTTCAGCCCATTGAATCCATGCCACCCCTCCGAACAGCAACCTATCAAGACCTACCGCTCTATCCTATCCCTGTAACTCTGCATTTCCTGCACAGCCCTAGATACTACGGGGCAATTTGGCATGAACGATCCACTTAGTCTGCACATCTTTGGACTGTGGGGGGAATCCAGGGCACCCAGAGGAAACCTACTCAGACAAGGGGAGAATGTGCAAACTCCACACAGACAGTTCCCAGAGGCTGGAATCGAACCCAGGTCCCTGTGAGACAGCAGTGCTAACCACTGTGCCACCATGCCTGATAGCCATGCCCGGTATTTGTGTGGCACAAATGCTACTTGCCAATTCAGCCCAAGTCTGGATATTATCTGGGTCTTGCTGCAATTTGGCACAGACAAATTCATTATCTGAGGAGCCACAAATAATGCCGAACATTCTGCAATCATCAGTGAAAATCATCACTTCTGATACGTTAATGGAAGGGAAATTTTTGATAAAGCAGCTAAAGATGGTTGGGCTAGAACACCATGCTGACGAATTCCTGCAGGGACACCCTACAGATAAGATAAATGACCTTCAACAATCAAAGTCTTTTTCCTTAATGCCAGGTATGACTGCAACCAGTAAAGAGCTTTCCCCCAGTTTCCACTGACTGCAGTTTTGCTGGGGCTCCTCGACACCACACACATCAAAGCTGTATTTGAGTGAGAAGTTTCTCTGACCAATGTTTCAGAGAGCCTTCTCCCACTTCTCTTCATCTAACCATATTAAAAAATATCCTTCTATTCCTTTCCCTCTTATGTTTCACCTAATTAAGCAATCAGCAGATTATTGGGCAGTTTGTAGTGTCTTAATAAATGCTCTTTCCATCCTAATTAATTCATTTTGCATCAATCGTCATTGCAGCCATTAGACAGCTCTCATTATAAACCTAGTCAGGCAGCCGCTGATTTGTTTACTCCACGTTGTGCCAAGATAATGGCAGCTGACAGAATGTGTGAGCAATCCATCACAGGGATAGTCTCTTACCCTGTGACAGATTTGCACTGAGAGAGATGTGGGCATTAGACCTGCTATTGAGTAAACATCGAATATTTGCAAGTCGCATTCAACTCTTACTGCTGGAAAACTCTTTAATTAAGCAATAAGATGCCAACTGGGGTTCTGTGCTGGAGGAGAAGTGGGTATTCGTGTGCACAGGTACTGACACAGCCCAGTGGACTCCTGGTCCTTCATTTCCGAACCACAACATCTACAAGTCAAAACTTCGCAAACAAAGCTATCGTTGAAGAGAACCTGCACACAAGAATGGAGCAAAAAGGATAATAAAATACCAAGTCAACAAATGGAGGGAAATAACTATCAAATGCAGAATGGTAATCGATTCCTGGATGTAAGCCACCAGACACTGCACCCACCTTGAGGAATCCCCCACTAACCCCGGTTTAAAAGTATAAGGAATCCCACTACTGTCACATCCAATAAAATACACAGGGGCCATCCAAGATCAGAGGCTGAACCATGTATAGGTTTCACTAATGGTTGTGCTCTGACATGTTGTAGTCAGTCCCTCAAAGCTAATCATTTCGGATTGCATTTAAAGACCACATGCACTGCAGTATTGCAGCCGCGCTGTCACTCCCAGACCCAACTCTATAGCTTCTTGGTTATTCAATAGTAAGTGATACCCCTCCCCCAACTCTCCTTCCTATTGCCTGCAGTTTGCACTTTACCACAAATCTGATTGCCATTCTCACCATCTCATTCAGTGCTTTGCCAGATACTGACCTCAAGCAGAAGGATCTTCCTTGCCTTCAACTCAACTAAAACCAAGAGACCAAAACATGGCCAAAATTCAGCCCCATGCTTTAAACTGTAACATTTCCATCCACTACAAGCGGAATGGACTCTCCCCGCAAGCACTGTGTAATCAAACCATGGGACCGCAATTATTTGTCAACTCCTGAAAGTTTAATTTCAATTAAACAGCAAGGTTTTCAATACAATTCAGTACAGCACAGGAACAGGCCTATCAGCCCACCAAGCCTGCGCCGATTCCAAATCCGTATTTCGACCCACTACTTATTTCCCACACGTGGTTTCTATCCCTCTGTTAGCCTCCCATTCAGGTGTCTATCAAGGTAGTAGATCAAATCCTATAATTGACTGGAATATCTTCAAAAATATCCTGATTGGCCTATCTTCAAATACCTCGACTGCAAAGTGTACAATGGACAGTATTGCTGTTCCATCACTATTGTTGTAAAGATAGCATTTTATGAATAAATTGCTCATGGTTTTGTATTTACAACACCCTTGCATGCCAATTTCAGCTGGGAAACCTGTCACGTGCAGGTAGTGAAAGAAAAACATGCATTTCTATGGAGCCTTTCGTCACTTCAGTATACTCCAAAGTGTATTAGGTCAAACAGTTACTCAGAAGAAGTTTAGTCACTGTTTTAACCTGGAAAGCAAAAGGAATCAAGTTGTGCAGAGGTAGTGCCTACAACTAGCAAGTGGCAAAAGGCCACATAAACTGCTTTTTGAGTTGTCGCTGAAGGGGAAATTACTGGCCATGGAAAGCAAAACATTGCCTTCAATGCAGTGGTAGCTTCTACAGGAGAGCAGATGGGGTCTCAGTTAAGTATCTCAGTGAAACTCAGCAGCTCTGACACTGCAGTACTCAAACAGTAGTGCACTGGGCTGTCAGCCTGGATCACACTGCTCAAATTCCAACAATTTGATTCTGCTTGCATCGGGTTGGCCTCAAAAATGAATGTCCAACTTTAGCCAACATTTATGAAGAATTCTCAATCTTCTGATCGAAAGGCATTCTCACTATCACTGAGTTAAGGCTGATCATAATAGTAGGTTTTTTCACGAAGACATGTAAGACCATAAGACCATAAGAACATAAAAAATAGGAACAGGTGAAGGCCATTCAGCCCCTTGAGCATGCTGTACTATTCAATAGGATCATGGCTGATCCAACATTCCTCACGTCCACTTTCCTGCATTTTTCCCATAAGTCTTGATTCCCGTAGTGATCAGGAATCCATCTCAGCCTTATATGTATACATGGACTGTGCTTCCATATGATTTGGTCAGTCAAAAATCCTCAATTCTGAAAGGATTGCCCATGACCTTTCAGATGTTGGAAGTGGCCAGATGTCTACTCCGAGCATGCAATATTTCTGATAGATTCTGGCCAATTATTCAGGGCAATTATCTGTTCCTTGACAATCATAAATCTCAGCGCAGAAATGATCATGCAACAATGTGTGAATTTGCCAATTAGGCCTTCAAACGCAACAAAATCTTCCAAAGTCATTCCAAACCCATTCCAGCCAAAACCCAAAATGCTTTCTGCAGCAAGGGTAGAACAAAAATCCAGAGAAAAGCAGTTGGCCCCAAGCAAAATTCAATCAATGCCAGGAATATTTTGAACAGCCATAGCTACACTATGCAATTCTCCAGCATATTCAGAATTGTACAATTCCCAACTGGGAGCGGCAGTTAGTAAAGCAGTGGTCATGTATTCCACCAATGCCAAAAATAGGTATACTGATTTGATGTGAATGCAATCAAGTACACTGCCTGTGGCAGTTTCCCCCGGATCTACATGGCTCAGATTTCCCTTGCCATCTGCCTCTTTTCACGTTTTGTAAATGCTGCTTATTTACTAGCCCCCAAAAGGTTGTCAGGGAAGCAATCAGTGCAGAAGTATCAGGCTTCATTAACTTGCTTCCATCTACCTCCCCATTCTCTTCTAAATAACTAACACAGGCAGAAAAATACACACAATTGCATCTGCAAGATATGGCTCATTATTAGGGTAAAGATTGTGCAATGAGATTTTAAACCAAAACCTTGTCTGTCCTTTCAGGGTGATTCCCATGGTTCTAAATGAAGGTGACCAGGTAACCAGGCAAAGATTGATCCCTCAACAAACATCACAAAATCAATGGACCTGGCCATTTACATCACTGTGGCAATGTGATCTTACTGCATGCAAAGTGACTGCTGTACTACAGCATTGGCTCCAAACTTGCTCCATTGCTTCTTTCCTTTCACAAATGCCAAGAAAGAAATTTTGAGTTTGGAGGCTGAGCCTAGAAATTCATTTGGGTTTGGCGCAATCAAATTAGTTGGAGTTCTCAAAGAGGACAATGCAGGCACTTAGTTAAAAGGACGAAAGACAAATCAAAATTCCATGGGTTGGAGGGTAAATTTCCTTAAGAAATACAGGAACCTATGAAGGGAAATTACAGGCACTCAGGATATAGACAGGCGATGGCCTAGTGGTACTAATGCTGGCCTGTTAATCCAGAGACCCAGGTAAGGTCCTGGGGACCTGGGTTTTGAATCCTGCCACAGCAGATGGTGGAATTTGAATTCAACAAAAATCTGGAATTAGGAATCTCATGAAGATGATCATGAAACCATTGTCGATTGTTTGGGGGGAAGTCCCATCTGATTCACTAATGTCCTTACATCAAGCTCAATCTTAAGAAAAATGGAAACTATACAGAAGAATATACTGAGCAAATGCATGTAGTCATAACCATCCAAGCTGCCAAGCAACATTTCGGAGTCAGAGACTGACCAGGTTGGTATCTGAAGATTAGCACCAATCCCATATCCACCTCTCTCTGCCCCATTCAAATAACACTAGCCACTGAAATCCATGCAATACAGTAGGGAAGGAATTCTCATAACAGCATCAGAAATCTCTGTTCTAAGTGTGATACAGAATTGTATCATCTGGGCCTTCAGCACCTGCAAGGAGCAGTGATTGTGATAGGGAAGAAGACTGTCAGCAGTAATTGGCATGGAAATCATCTTAGAAGCAACATTAAAATCATTTAGCACATCTGACTTAGCAATAGCTGGCACCAAGCCATTACAGTTGACAGGGAAAATCTCCACTAACTTTTCCACAATCTTTCATTATTGGAATGATGGCCTACCATAACTTAAGTTACAACAGTACTTTGGCTGACTGGGGGTCTGGTGGGATGCACTTTGGGGGGTCAGCATGAGCTCGATGGGCTGAATGGCCTGCTTCCACACTGTAGGGTTTCAATAAAAGAAGACAAGGAGCAAGCCTGTGGGTATGTCAGGACTGGTGAGACCAGAGTGTGTCACTAGGTGCCCACTAAACATAGCTTTAACAAGGCTCATAATGAGCCTAAAGATAGGTGGAACTGCCGACGCTGGAGAATCTGAGATAACACAGTGTGAAGCTGGAGGAACACAGCAGGCCAGGCAGCATTAGAGGAGCAGGAAAACTGACATTTCAGGTCAGGACCCTTCTTCAGAAATGAGGGAGCGGAAGACTGTTCTGAAATAAATAGAGCAAGGGGGGCAGTGATAGAAGGTAGATAGTGGAGTGGATAGGTGGGAGAGAAGATGGACAGGTCAAGGAGGCAGGGATGAGGAGGGGGGCTGGTCTTGGGAACAGCACCTCATATTCCGCCTTGGACTGGAGGAACAGCACTTCATATTCTGCCTTGGAAGCCTTCACCCCAATGGTCTCAATGAGGACTTTACAAGCTTCAAAATCTCCCCACCCCTGACCTCATTCCAAGACCAGGCCCCCTTTCATCCCTGCCCATCTTCTCTCCACCTACCTGCTCCACTATCCACCTTCTATCACTGCCCCCACCTCTTTATTTATTTGAGACACCCTCCCCTCCCCCATTTCTGAAGAAGGGTCCAGACCCGAAAATTCAGCTTTCCTGCTCCACTTATGCTGCCTGGCCTGCTGCATTCATCCAGCTCCACACTGTGTTACCTCATAATGAACATAAATGTCTGCGCACCCTGTTGGTCTTTCTGGGCCACGAACCAATCTCCTTGAAACTGTCCACCACTGAGAAGGACATCTTGTATCTGACACGGCAGCCAGCTCTGGCATTTTCAAGGCCTCCCCACTCCTGGCTTCATAGATGAATGCTTTACAAGGCTACAAGAGTTACACGAATTGAAATTTCATCAAAGAGCTATGTCACAAGAAAAGAAAATTCTAAAACTAACAGGGGACAGAGAGACATAGAACATTGGCAAAAGAACAGAATATAGGTCTGCAGAAGTTACAAATTATTCAGACCCGAATCAAAAAAATAGAACCTACATATATATACAGTATGTAACATATGTACAAAATACATATGTATTATATATGCACTGGAATGGGATAGCAAAAGACGAAAGTTCATCTCAAATTTAGAAGGCATGAGAAAGAAGATGAGAAATGGCAATAGTCATATGCTAATGTACAGGTTGTATGTGCGAGGGAGGTCATCAGGCATATGATGCAGTCAGCAATGGAAATCAGACAGGTCTTTGTTAGTTTTGGCCACCTAGGCCATTATACTAAGGGACAAAGGTTTACATTTAGCCAAAAGTAAAGATGAAACAGATTGTCCTCCTCCCCCACTCAGACAAAGGACTGCTATTGTTTTTCATCTCTTCTAAACAGCAGAGTATTCAAAATCAAACTAATTTCCTGATGTCTTATTCTCTCTTGTCAAACGTGAAATAAGTGTAAAATCTGTATTAAAATGAAAATGCACTGACTGAAGTCATTATTAATAATTTTGTAAATGCTTTTTTGTTAATAAAGCTAGGCTCTCAGCAACCTACCTTGAAGAAGTTACCCTCCTCCCTCCGGACAAATACTGGGTACAGTTTATTCTGATCATAGGAAGGTGATGGTTTTAATTTTAACTGTGACCAGCCACAGCAATATTGGCCAGGATTCTGGTTGTGTCATGAAGTTATGAGGCCCCATCCTGTCTCTGATTTACAATGAACAGCCAAGCAATTTAGAACAGAAGTGATGTATTCTATTTGCTCAGATTTACAGGCACAGCTGACCCACACAAATTGGCCAGTTAGGAGTCATACAAAAGGATCCATGTTACCACGGTTACTAAGTAAACAGTCTCCAATCTACCTTGGCTGCAGATGGAGGACTGATTGAGAACAATCTCCTGTAACTTGTTTGCCTTCGAGTAGCAGAGAACATGGACTAAATTTCAGATTCTGGGAGAATTGTATATGTGCGTGTGTGTATACTTATGGAAAAGACATTGTGTGCAAACTGAAGATTTACTTGTATTCATTGCACATTTCTGGTTTTGGTAAAGGAAATGGCAATGACCAATAACTAAGCTGATGATAGACGTTTGGACAGTAATTATTTTGCAAGTTGGCTAACATATTAATTTTCACTTAGCCTGGAGATCATAATGCATTTACAGCACAGAAATTGCCAATTCAGTTTGCCTCCGTGTTAGCATTCATTCTCTGCACAAGCCTTTTCCCAGTCTATTCCATCACATGCTATCAATATACCCCACTAACCCTTTGCTCCAGTGTTGTTGTTTAGTTCTCCTTAATTTTGGAAACTGCATTCAATTCTAGTTTCCCTGCTGTAAGAAAGATGTTGTTAAACTGAAAGGGTACAGAAAAGATTTACAAGGACATCACTGGGATTGCAGCATTTGAGCTATGGGGAGAGACTGAATAGGCACGAGCTATTTCCCTGGAGCATCGGAGGCCGAGGGGTGACCTTATAGAGATTTATAAAGTCACGGATAGGGTGAATAGCCAATAGCACAACTGTTTACAATCCTAACTCTATCTGGGATTATGCAGACTTGCAGAATCCATTGTCAATTCTATACAGAATTTACGATTGCCTTCTGTAGGGTTCTTAAAAATTCAGCTCTTCCCCACTGCTGACCATGTTGTACATCTGAATATCTCATCACTCTACTCGCCACATGATATATGAGCAGTGGACTCAGATCTGCATCGTTGCCAACCATGTTGTATGGCCAGGCCAACTCATCACACTGATACTCATTATGCTGCCATCATAATCTCCGAGCATAGGAAACTACAGGGCCAGCTTGTAGCATGTTACAGGGAAGGAGAAGCCACTTTCTGGCCTAACTGGAAATGTCTCTTGAGCTTAGCAAAATATTATTTATTGCATGTTGACAACTGGTATAGGTTACATTGATATGTCAGACATTGCTACAGAGACTTTGTGGAGGACCAGATGTTAGGTGTCCCTCCTCCAAAAGTCTAACCTGTCCTGCCCAGAGTGAAGTAAACTGTGAGATTTACATATATTAATATATAATGTGTGTAATTATACACAGACTATTTACTGTAAGTTTGAATCATAGAATAGAATGTCATTGTAAACAGGCCATTCGGCCCAACTAGTCCACACCGCCCCTCCGAAGAGCATCCCACCCAGACCCATTCCCCTACCCCTGCATTTCTCTTGTTTAACCCATGTAACCTACACATCCCTGGACACTACAGACAATTTAGCAAATAAAAAGTGAAACAAAAAGTCTCTCAGTCTCTGAGCATTTTCCTTAAATTTTAAAAACATGCTCCAGAGGTTTCAAACAAACCCGAAGACCTCATTATTGAACATGTTGGTTCACAAAACAATCTAAAATAAATTAAAGCTCATTAGTGGTGACACAGAACAATTCACTCTAAAAGCCAGACCTCAAAAACTTCTTTAAAAATATCACTATGGCTACAAAAACACTTACAAGTTAATTATTAGTTTCAGATATATAGAAAATCACTGGGTACAAACTCAAAAACTAGAAACCTAGGGAAAGCGATGGCCTAGTGGTATTATCACTGGACTGATAATCTGGAGACCCAAATAACGTTCTGCATGGCACGGTGGCTCAGTGGTTAGCAATGCTGCCTCACAGTGCCAGGGACCCAGGTTTGATTCCAGCCTCGGGCGATTGTCTGTGTGGAGTTTACACATTCCCCCTGTGTCTGCGTGGGGTTCCTCCAGGTGGTCCAGTTTCCTCCCACAGTCCAAAGATGAGCAGGTTAGGTGGATTGGCCATGCTAAATTGCCCTTAGTATCCAGGGATGTGCACACTAGGTGGATTAGCCATGGGAAATGCAGGGCTACAGGGATAGGTTAGGGGGAGGTCAGTATGGGTCAGATGCTCAGTATGGACTCAATGGGCTGAAAGGCCTGCTTCCACACTGTAGGGTTTCTATGAACATCAGCTGGGATTATAACATCACAAGTCCACATAACATCATCATAGTGGATGGAGGTAGTCAGGGCTCTCTTCATTATTAACCCATTTGACCCTTTCAGACTCATAAGCAACAATAAGTAAAATGGCAGGTTTCTCAATTCTACACCAGTTGTCTGCTCTGTCCATCTTGGACAGTCAATAAGCCTGAAACCTCCTTATAGTTTAACGTCACTGACCGCATCCCTACTAAAACAATGCCCTGTTTGGCCGGCACGTCTAACAATGAAATCAGTGTTTTGAGTTGAAAGTGTAGTTTCCATTTCCGAATGCTGTAGCCTTTCAGCTTTGGAGAACCCATGCCATACGTAAATGTACAGAGAGATAGAAATAAATCAGAGAACTTTTGGTGGAAGACGTAAATGTCACTGGCACTTCGAGATTGATGATTTCTAAGGTGCCATGACACTTCAAAGTTACATGGACAAGCTCAGTTGCATTCTTGAACCCAGAAATAAGGAAAACATACCTCTCACAGCCTAGGGATTTCCAAAAACATCCCTACAGCCAAAGGGCTAACTTCACAGCCTCAAGGCTTCCAAAACAACCCTACAGCCAGAGGACTACTCTTCAAAAGTAGTCAGTCATCGTAGTATAGGAAACACAACACCTACATTTCCACACAGCAATCTTTTCCTTTGTGATACCAATTGAGGAATCAATGAGGCAAGGCACTTGGGACATTTAACTGCTGCTCTTCAAGAAAGTGTCATGAGGTCTATTATGTCAAACTGAGAGGGCGGGTAGGGCTTAGTTTATCATTTTATCCAAAAGACAACACACTGATGACATTCCCTTTAATACTTCAGTTCTAAAACAGACACAAGAAATACCAACTGGGTTATAAAAACCAAAAGAACTGTGGATGCTGGAAATCAGAAACAAAAACAGTAATTGAAATTTCATCAGTTCTGAGGAAGAGTCACTGGATGCGAAACGTTAACTCGGATTTCTCTCCACATATGCTGCCAGACCTGCTGAGCTTCTCCTGTTTTCTTTGGTCACCAATTGTGTTATGGTTGACACTTATGGTTGGGGCATAGATAACGTAGATAGCCAACAGCTTTTCCCCATGGTAAGGTGGGATCTAAAATTAGAGAGCACAGGTTTTTAAGGATGAGGGGGAAGAGATTCAAAAGGGTCCACAGGGGCAATATCTTTTCTTTCAGAGATTTGAGAGTGTCTGGAACAGGCTGCCAGAAGTACTAGTGGAAGCAAATACAATTTTGTCATTAAGTAGCATTTAGACAGGTACATTGGCAGGATAGGTATGGAGGGATATGGACCAAACACAGGCAAATGGGACTAGTTTAATTGTGAAAATTGGGTGGCATAGGCAAGTTGGGCCAAAGGGCCTGTTTCCATGCTGTAGACCTGTATGACTTCAATAGAAGAGACAAGAAAAAAAGATGATGGAGCTAAGACAAGCAGACAGACATACCCCAACGGGCAGGGAGATGTTAAAACTCAGTCTTTGCAAGCAAACAGATTCGTTCAATCTCAGATAATGGTGTTGTCATTCTGCCAATTATTTAGTGTTACTTTATTGACTTCCCACGCAGAGCTCCAAAGTCACCTGAGAAACTTTACAAGGATAGTGAAGTCCATCTTGAAGGCTGAAAGTTGCCTGGAACTGGAAATTAAACAACAATGTCACAAACATTAAAAAAAAGGCCACAAATCCCACGAAAGCTACTATTTCGTTGAATTCACAATGCATTAAGTTTAGTTTGCTTTCAAAGTCCAAGTGCAATTAAAAGTCAATTGGAAGATGTTAAACTACAAAGAGATTACACATACGTTAATGAGACTCGCCCTGTTAAACAGGGAGATTGAGCAAAGGAAAGAATTTGCTTTTGCACAGCATCACTTCATGTCTTGTGGATCTTCCAATGCACTTTACCACCAGTGGTTACTTTTAAACCACAACTGCCATTGTTATATCAGCAAATTGGTTGTCAATCACTGTGACACTACTGACTGATCATTTCATGTCCAAACATTCTCCATCCCAGGCCGTCGCTGCACTAAAGAAATACTTCACCATGCCAACAATTCTCACCCACCAGATCATGAAAGGGTCTCTGTCTTCAACTGAAAACCCCTGACTTCTAGTGACAAGTGGAGAATATGAACGAATGGGCCAACAAGGCAAGACAAAATTGGTCTGGGACACTTCCCTCCTAAAGACTGAGAATCACTGCAGTTCATATTTTACTAGAGAACTCCATTTACCCGATCATTTTTGCTTCATTTTAAATATCTTCCTGTATCTGATTTAAGTCAAATTCATCCCTTTTTCCTTCTCCAGGATCCCCGCTTGAGAGTTACAAGTTAGCCAGGAAGGACCTAACGAGAGAGCTAAGAAGAGCCAGGAGGGGACACGAGAAGTCGTTGGCAGGCAGGATCAAGGAAAACCCTAAAGCTTTCTATAGGTACGTCAGGAACAAAAGAATGACTAGAGTAAGATTAGGGCCAGTCAAGGACAGTAGTGGGAAGTTGTGCATGGAGTCCAAAGAGATAGGAAAGGCGCTGAATGAATAATTTTTGTCAGTCTTTCCACATGAAAAAGACAATGTTGTTGAGGAGAATGCTGAGATACAGGCTATTAGACTAGACAGGATTGAGGTTCACAAGGAGGAGGTGTTAGCAATTCTGGAAAGTGTGAAAATAGATAAGTCCCCTGGGCCGGATGGGATTTATCCTAGGATTCTCTGGGAAGCTAGGGAGGAGATTGCAGAGCCTTTGGCTTTGATCTTTATGTCATCATTGTCGACAGGAATAGTTCCAGAAGACTGGAGGATAGCAAATGTTGTCCCCTTGTTCAAGAAGGGGCGTAGAGACAACCCTGGTAATTATAGACCAGTGAGCCTTACTTCAGTTGTGGGTAAAGTGTTGGAAAGGATTACAAGAGATAGGATTTATAATCATCTAGAAAGGAATAATTTGATTAGGGTTTTGTGAAGGGTAGGTCGTGCCTCACAAACCTTGTTGAGTTCTTTGAGAAGGTGACCAAACTGATGGATGAAGGTAAAGCGGTTGATGTGGTGTATATGGATTTCAGTAAAGCATTTGATAAGGTTCCCCACAGTAGGCTATTGCAGAAAATACGGAGGCATGGGATTGAGGGTGATTTAGCGGTTTGGATCAGAATTTAGCTAGCTGTAAGAAGACAGAGGGTGGTGGTTGATGGGAAATGCTCATCCTGGAGTTCAGTTACTAGTGGTGTACCGCAAGGATCTGTTTTGGGGCCACTGCTGTTTGTCATTTTTATAAATGACCTGGATGAGGGCATAGAAGGATGGGTTAGTAAATTTGCGGATGACATTAAAGTCAGTGGAGTTGCAGATAGTGCAGAAGGATGTTGCAGGTTACAGAGGGACACAGATAAGCTGCAGAGCTGGGCTGAGAGGTGGCAAATGGAGTTTAATGCAGAAAAGTGTGAGGTGATTCACTTTGGAAGGAGTAACAGGAACACAGAATACTGGGCTAATGGTAAGATTCTTGGTAGTGTGGACGAGCAGAGTGATCTCAGTGTCCATGTGCATAGATTCCTGAAAGTTGCCACCCAGGTTGATAGGGTTGTTAAGAAGGCGTACGGTGTGTTAGGTTTTATTGGTAGAGGGATTGAGTTTCGGAGCTGTGAGGTCATGTTGCAGCTGTACAAAACTCTGGTGCGGCCGCACTTGGAGTATTGTGTACAGTTCCGGTCACCGCATTATAGGAAGGATGTGGAAGCATTGGAAAGGGTGCAGAGGAGATTTACAAGGATGT
This sequence comes from Ginglymostoma cirratum, assembly GCA_024137785.1. NCBI lineage: Eukaryota > Metazoa > Chordata > Chondrichthyes > Orectolobiformes > Ginglymostomatidae > Ginglymostoma > Ginglymostoma cirratum. The sequence goes on along the minus strand of JAHRHZ010000035.1, from coordinate 6,278,241 downwards.
TACCTGGTATGGAGGGAAGGTCTTATGAGGAAAGACTGAGGGATTTGAGGCTGTTTTCATTAGAGAGAAGAAGGTTAAGAGGTGACTTAATAGAGACATACAAGATGATCAGAGGATTAGATAGGGTGGACAGTGAGAGCCTTTTTCCTCGGATGGTGACGGCTAGCACAAGGGCACGTAGCTTTACATTGAGGGGTGATAGATATAGGACAGATGTCAGCGGTAGGTTCTTTACTCAGAGAGTAGTAAAGGCGTGGAATGCCCTGCCTGCAACAGTAATAGACTCGCCAACTTTAAGGGCATTTAAATGGTCGTTGGATAAACATATGGATGATAATGGAATAGTGTAGGTTAGATGGGCTTCATATTGGTTTCACAGGTCGGCGCAACATCGAGAGCCGAAGGGCCTGTACTGCGCTGTAATGTTCTATGTTCTATGGCTGTCCATAGCACCATCACCACAACACACACTTTAGCCAAATTGCAAAGCACCCTATATCCAAACTGGAATTTGTAGAAGGAAAAGATTATCAGCCTACACAGTAAAATTGCCAAATCCAACAAAGACTCGGCCCATTATCGCATTGCTACCATTTTTTTGAAATACAACAGTGACGACATCCAAAGGTTTTAGTATCTGTAAAGTGTTTTGAATGCCCTATGGGTGTGAAAGGCTTCTCTAAGTGCAAGCTCTTCTTAACCATGAGACACTTATAGCTGCGTGTGATTCTGTGATATCAGCTGTTAACCTCACAGATTTCCAGGGGCAGTACAAAACCGAAGACAATGGCAGCTGGGGCTTATGTGGAAATTCCCATTTCAGAATCAGAAGGTTCCAGGTTCAAGTCTGACTGCAGGGATTCAGGAAAGGCTACACTGCCAGGTCCAACAAATTTCAGATGAAATGCTAAACTAATGCTGCGCCTACTCTCTCAAATGGATTTAAAAATCGTACAGCACTATTTGAGACCATCAAGGCCAAGTGCTGGAAGGTAGGATGAGTGTAGATGGGTCAGCACAGAATCGATGGGCCGAAGAGCCTCTTCTGTGCGGTATGACCCCTTGACTCTCTGCCATTCTTTGAAAAAAATGGTGAAAGCAGCATTTAAAGGAACTTTTAAAAGGGATTAAAAGCCCAGCAGTACAGAAAGAGGGTCAATGGTCCACCAGAGTCCACCTCACACTCATTCTGTCTCTGCTACTACATCCACCGAGACTCATAACCTGCTACTCTCACGATCACCTGCCACATCTTCCCTCACTCTCACGACCCCCATCCTCCCACACCATGTATGGTCTCTATATTTGCCTACTCATTCACCTCTCATCTCTCGCCCTTTCCCCACCATCCCCCCGACCTGCTCTAGCACTAACTGTCATTTTCAGTTCACTCAATACTTCCCTTTATTGCATTACAGAAGGAAACAGCTCACAATAGGACCGAAACAACCAGGAGGAGGGGTGAGGTTTCCATCATCCATCTCCTTACCTGCTATGGGAAATGATCTTGACACTGGCTGGATAGGACCAAGGCAGAGATGCCAAGACATCCATGTCTTGCCAACCAAGTAAGAAGCAAATGTTCACTGTAGTACAGCTCTCAAATTAACTACACTTACAGTGACTTTTTACCTGACACAACTTCTACCCTTGCTTATGATTCGCCCTCTCCTTCGTGTCTTGCAGTTACCAGTGGCACGTCCACAGCGCTGGTGAACAAGAAGGTGACACCACTACATATCCCCTCACCCACCTGTGAGGAGCAGAGTATGGACATTTCAGAGGAAGCGCGGGCAAGGATGCCTCCTGTACCCTCACCAGCTCAGACACCGATGCCTCAGTGGACACTTTAGCTAGAGTTAGGAGCACCAGCTGATGGGCACATCACTGCCACGTCTCTGCAGATAGCCAAGGAAGAAAAGCCCCAGTCCTGTTAGCATCTGACACCTGCTCAGCCCCATGCAGGGGAGCACTCCAACGTGTCAGCAGTTAGGGACTGGATCAGCACATGCCTGCAGACACAGGAATGGCAGACAGGTACGAGAGCAGCAATGATCACCACAGCACACCAGCTGAAGGATTACCACAACGCTATGGGGACCTAGCTGTCTTCAATCATCTGGCTGCCTCAGCATGGGCGGTTGGCACTGCCAAAGTGAGCCAGGTCCAGCATCCTCACAGTCTGCTACACACACAAAAGGACCTGCAATCCGTTGACCTGGCTATTGATGCTCAACATCAACAGCAAGGCAACAGTGATACAGGGGAACTTGACATCACTGCAAGTTCCACTTGCTTGCTCGGAGATATGGCAGTGCCAGTATGCATCTAACTGGTAACTACACACAGAGACCTCCCTGAACCCCAACCCCCCCACCCCTGCCCGACAAGAAGATTTCTCTTGGGCCACTGCAGATGGCTCAGGCTATCTGCTTCCATCCTGCCTGCTACCCCTTCGACGTGTGGGAGCGCAGGTCTGAGAGGGTACACCTGGCTCTGGGCAGAACACACTCCCTATGTCTGGGCCCTCTAGACAATATGCTGTCCACCCAAAAGTCCCAAATAGAATGTCAAGGTCAACAGGCTACAGTGTAGGGCAAGATCTGTCCAGCCTAGTCGCGGAAGCAGGGAATGGTACTGAGGTGTACTGGGTGGGAAAGAAGGAACCAAATCTTTTGAGGGTACATTGGTGGCACGATTGACAGTTCATTGTTCATAATTGGTCATAATATACACACACCGTGCAATATAACCTACTCAGTTGAGTCTCTGTGTAACTAAACCTGCTGCTGGCAAACAAAGGAAGCCACCAATCTTAATCTCTGGGTGAAGGTGTGAGGTGAGCTGTTGCTGTCCCCTGTGGAAGTAATGCATATTTCGCAAATCCCTGGGACTCCAGCAACTGGGCCCCATCTCTGACTGCTATTACTTCACAGGTCTTAATGCAGTTCAAACTGGATCCTGTTCAAAATGGTCTGCAATGACGGGGGAGGCAGGTACATTGCACACTGTAGGATAACACATAAGGGTCACCAGTGGTTCCATGCGCCCTGCCTCTGTTTTCTCTCCAATGTATGGCTCTGTGGGTAATGCTGTTGCCCGCTGATGGGCCTCACCTTGGTCCAACTTGAAGCCCCTTTCCTCAAAGCATGATACACAAACCCCACACCCTCCAGATATGGTCTTTGCTATTTTCATCGCTGTCGTGCTCTTGGGATTTAAGGGACAACAGAAGGCAACAGCAATCACTCCCCAGACAGTTACCCAGGCACTGAACATCTGCTAAATTGCCCATGGTGTGCAGGGATATGGAGGTTAGGTAAGTTAGGGATAGGGTAATGGGGGGCTGGTCTGGGTAGGATGCTCTTCGGAGGGGCAGTGAAGACTCAATGGGCCTGCTTCCGCACAGTAGGGATTCTATGATTCTATGAACTGCGATCCTACAACTCATCAGGTGGGGCCACTGGACCCACAGGGCTGACGGTGACTGATTCCCCAGACTGTAGATGTACAGACCTCCTGACTGTGAGTACCTCAATGCGAACTGCTAACCGTGGCCATGACCCTGAACTGATCTCAAAGGAAGCCCCCCACTTCCTGCGCTGGAAGACCCCCTGACTGATTGGATGGATTTCGGTGAGGGCTACTCCCCTTAGACCTTGAGACATGGCTGTTTGCTTGCAGCACATATGCCATAAACGGCTGGCACGTGGTCCGGGGTGTGAGACTGATGTAACTCAGATGAAGGCGTCTGCCTGCTTGGCTGAAAAATGCTGAGACAAGCTGCATTCCTTTATGTGTGCCCCTAAGAGGCAAATCAAGGCATAAGTACTATGAGGGGTACTGCCTGAGGGGTCAACATGCTATAAGGGATTCCCTGGCCAGGCAATGAAGGGATGATTTGAAGACGCAGGTTGGTGCTAAGTGAGAGGGCACCAAGAGACCAACCCTGAAAGGCAGCCTGGATTATTACAGGAGCCTGTCCCTGCACAAAAAGTGTCCATACAGCAACATTTGGAAATTAATTGCCCACGCACTCCAAAGTGCAGCATTGAGGAGCAGCAGCATTGTGCCAGTGGGTCTGAGATATGCCATGATGGTGTGTGGTGAGGCCAGCACATGTTGAATGTGCAGACATGGGGTGTGTGTGGCTGGTGCCCTGGGGCAGTGGTGCCAGGTGTCCAACATGGCGGTCTTAGGAGTAAGCAGTGAACTGGAGTCACCAGGTCCCTGCTTCGACTATCATGTTGGGAATTCTCAAAATCTAGTTTTGATCCACCCCATGGTACAATAGGGAGTTGCACATTAAATGAGGCAAGTGAATCTCAACTCAATGTTAATAACTTTGCTGGAAAAGGTCTTAGTAGACATTTCATGTGATTGTCCCAGATTTCCAGCTGTAGCCCACATCATCCAGGGCACTGTAAGATTCTGTTCTATGACTTTATGTATGCAATTAGATAAGAGTGGTAAATCCTAAATCCACTTTTGAGACGCAAATTTGATTCACCTGGCGCATAACTAAATAGGGTTTTTTTAAAGACTTGTCTCTGATGTTCACCATGGTCCAAAAGAAATTGTCTGGTAACTTGGAATATAGCTCATTACCCTTGAAATGAGAAGTTCCACCTACCATCTTGTTCGCACTTCTGATTTCCTAATCTATAAACCCAGTCCCAAGTATTTCAGCTTTTCAGGTGAATTTGCCATTTGCTTGAATGAGGCCAGTTAGATTCATTCATGGTTAGGAAATATTGAATTAAATTTCTCGCAATGTTTTGGAACAAAATAAACCCAATACCTTCAATTCTAACAAGTCTAAGCTAAAGACGCCTGTGTTCAGGCAAGGACTTTAATTTTGCTATTAAATGCTTAAATAAAGCTGTTATAGAGTCATAGAGTCGCACAGCATGGAAACACATTCTTGGGTCCAACTCATGCATGCCAACAAGATATCCTAAATTAATCTAGTCCCATTTGCCAGCATTTGGCCCATATCCCTCTAACCCTTTCCTATTCATGCACCCATCCAGATGCCTTGTAAATGTTGTAATCGTACCAGCCTCCACCACATTCTCTAGCAGCTCGTTCCTTACACAGATCAGAGCCCACACAGTACATTAATAGTGAACAACTTCTCCCACTTTACAAAGCCTTTCTCCTCCAGTGATATTAGTATTACCGACCAAGGATGAAGATTGGGGAGAAGAGATCAGTAAATTTGATTTTAATTTACCACTGATAACTTGTTTGTACCACAATAGCACAGGGATGTACCAAAAGCATCCAGCTTTCAGTCCAGAACCAAATGTTGGGAGGTAATTAAAGAAATCAGGAGCAAAAGGTAATCATCACAAAGAATAAAATGTGCACTGACTTTTTAAAATGGGCAACATGTTACTTTTGCCAAATTAGAATTACAAAGGTGCTCCATTTTCTTTCATCTCAAAGGGTTTAAGTTCACTTTGTTTTTGTGACCTCATGTAATTAGCTCATCTAAATGCAAAGTGTAATTGTCAAATCCTGCAGACTTTGAAATTGGTTGCAACTATTCAATCTCAAGACTTGTTTATGTGAAGTTCCCTTTGTGCAGTGACAGACACACATGGTTACACGTCAATACACAATGCTGACATTCTCTGCAGCACGTTTGTGTCTGTCACTGCACAATGGTGAAAAGTCAGACTCAAACACGGTTTTGTTTCAGTGGGTGATAAGACTGGCATATTGGAAAATAACTCAGGTCCACTCCAAAGTTGCCAAGTAAGTTAGTTTGCTCAAGTTTTAAAACATTCACGTCTGTCAGTAATTTGATTTTGATTTTGCTATTTGATTTTGAATAATGTTCATGCTTTCAGGAACAGGGGTTGTTTGCAAAAACATTTCTTTTATATGAAGCAAGTTGTTGCGATCTGAAATCCATTGCCTGAAAGAGTGGCCGACTCAATACATCTTTGAAAAAGGAAGGGAAAACAAAAATGCTGAAAATCACATCGTAGAGAAAGCAAGCTAATGTTTCTTGTCTAGATGACTCTTCATCAGATCTGAGAAAGGAAATTAGACAAATACTTGAGGAGAAACAACATACTTTGGCTACAAAGTAAGGAGAGTCAAGTTACCACAGTCTTACCACATCAAGGGGCTTCTCTCTCATTAAAGAGAGAGACACAACTGGTGGTGATCTAACCCAAGGGCCACCACACCTCAGGTGAAGCAGGAGAATCCTTCATGGTAAACTTAGGCAGTGATGAGAACTGAACCCACACAGTTAGCATCACGCTGCTTCACAAACCAACCATCCAGCCCACTGAGCTAACCAGTGGGACAACTTGAATAGCTTATTTCAAAGAGACAGGACAAGAACCAAATGGTTCTCTCCTCTACTGTATCATTCTGTAATTCCAAACAGCTCCATAGGCATACGACTAACAGTTCATCAGCATCTCACCCTTGGGACATACAATAAGAGTGCATTGAACTGTTAACATTCACCATATAAAGAACTTTGTCTTTTCATTTCAAAAGTTTTCTCACCATGGCACCATGACATGTTGAGGTGATCTGTGTATAAAACTGCCCTCTTAAGGGGTGGTGATGGCCTAGTGGCATTATCATTAGATTATTAATCCAGAAACTCAGCTCATGTTCAGGGGGTTCAGGTTCAAACTCTGGAATGGCAAATGGTGGTGCTTGCATTCAATTTTTAAAATTCCTGGGATTAAGAATCTATCGATGATTGTCAGGGGAAAAACCCATCTGGCTCACTAATGTCCTTGATGGAAGGAAATCTGCCATTCACACCTAGTCTGGCCTACATGACTCCAGACTCCAGACCCACACCAATGTGATTGACTCTCAACTGGACCCTGAAATAACCACTAAACTGTACTGCAGCAGTTCAAGGAGGGGCTCATCACTGCCTTCTCAAGGACAACTAGAGACAGGCAATAAATACTGCCCGGTCAGTATGAAAATACTGTATATAAAATTGGTGATTTGCAAAATAGACTAGCCCCAGTAAAATGAATGAGGACCCAAAGACATGTTCAAACAAGCAATGCAAAATTTTGGATTGAAGAAAGAAAATTTCAGTCTAGTGTCAAAGCAGGATTAGAGATATGCAGGTTTAAATAGCTTTCCTGCATGGATCTAAGCATTTTGCAACAATATACACAGATGATCTGCCTTGACCATTTCCTAATCTTATCCTTTTAAATATTGTCTGAGTTATATCTGGGGTTGGTTAGTTCAATTGCAATGCATGTGTTCAATTCCCACACTGGCTGAGGTTACCATAAAAAGACTCTCCTTCTCAACCTCTCCCCTTGCCCAAGGAATGGTAACCCTCAAGTTAAACCACCACCAGTCATCTCTCCCCAATGAGGGGGTACAACCATGGCAACTTTTAATTCAAGTAATAGCCAACGAAGTACATTTTTAAAACAAAATCGCCATGTGGGAGATGGTGAAGTCAAGCCCAGTAGGTCACAAACCTTCAGTCAATACTTTGAGAAACTATACACAAACAAGCTATTGAAAATGGCTACTGCAAATCATGTGACCTCTGGCATTTTTGTTACAATCAGTACGAAGTCTTAGCTGAGTTCTCAACAAATATGGACATTCACGAGCATCGGAGAAATTCATGCAACTCTTTGCTTAAGGATGAGCCAAAGCAATGCAAAATTTTGGATTGGAGAAAGAACATTTCAGCCTAGTGTCAAAGCAGACTGCTCAACTCCCATGTTTCGTGGTGAACAAAAGGAAAGATCAGAACTTTGATAGTGGCACTCTGAAATGAACAGCCCATCATCTTAGCACATCGTGATGACTGACTGAAACAGTCCAAGGTATTAACTCCATAATACAAGATGTGTAAATAATATGAACACCCTACCTTATTCAGAGAACGAGACCGAAGTAAGGAAAAACTGCAACCATAGTTTATTTGGCTGTTTAACAGATCAGCTAGGAGATGTTTGGAGGTGGTTCCTCCTCAAGCTTCAGGAGCATCAGTGCAGCCAGACTGAGAGGCTGGCTTGGAAACATATTGCAGAAGGTTAAGCAGCCAAGAATGCCTTCAGCCTTTTCATGATATCATGTGGAGGGAATCTAAGGTTGAAGCCTAACTGATCTATTGTTAATTATAACTGGGTACATCAAGTTCGGCTGGTTAGCTTGACATTCTCCCTGAGAGATGATAAGAACTGCAGATGCTGGAGTCAGAGATAACACAGTGTGGAGCTGGAGGAACACAGCAGGCCAGGGCAGCATCAGAGGAGCAGGAAAGTTGACTTTTCGGGTCGGGACCCTTCTTTAGAAAAAGACATTCTCTCTGCATTTGTGTGGAGTTTGCACATTCAGCAGAGGCTGGGGTCAAACCCAAATCCCTGGCACTGTGAGGCAGCAGTGCTAACCACTGAGCCACCATGCCACCCTTATCATGGGCACATTTACACCTACCTGAGAGTACAGGTGGAGCCTTGGTTTAGCATCTCATCTGAAATCTGACATCTCATATTCTGCAGTGCTGCAACAATACTGCATTGAAAGATAGTCTTGATTTTAAGCTCTGTGCAGCACTTGCAACCATCAACACTGAGCCGAAGCTGACATTTGCAGTGTTTTGTCGGTACAGAGCTTTAAACTGGAAGCTACTTTGAGAGATATGGCCATGCTGCTCTTGAAATTGACAGTAGATACCTGAAAAGTAAAATGTTTCTATCCCAGCACCAACAACCTTCATTTGTATAAATCACACAAACTACAAAACAAGAAATATTACCTGTTGGAAAATCTTGCCTCCCCAAATTCAAATATCCAATTTGCTTACAAATTGTACCAAAACAAAAGGAGTTAAGTAGGGAGGAGTCTGCACATCTGAACAATTTAACAAATGCAAAAACATTTCAACATGTCTATCATAGCACTCAGCTGAGCACACTTATTGTGTTACAAATGACAGACTGGCATGGATTTAGACTTTGACTTTAAAAAGAGTCACAAGACAATTGTTTGTAGCATTTTTCAAAAGGACATTCCTTTGAAAGATTGGGAGGACACTCAAGAACTGACTTATAAATGAAATAAATAGCTAGGTTTCGAGGGCAAACACACAGACCACAAGAATCTGCTGGCAGTATTCCTCGATCAACAGTTAGCAAAACCATTTCAGTCAAACGTGATTACATTTTTCCCAATGGCTGGTTTCTAACAAAGGTGCAGCAGAGGTTAATAGCAGGGCATAGTAACATATATTACAGTGAGATTTAGTTAAGAGAACCATCAGCAAAATAAAAAAAAGCTCAACATTTTCCAAAGACTGGCATGTCATTAAGCAATTGAAAACTTCTAATCAAAGAGTTAGTCAAGCTAACCAGGTGAACTTGATGTACCCAGCTTTAATTAAGAATAAATCAGTTAGCCTTCAACCTTTGATTCCCACCACATGATATCATAAAAAGGCTGAAGGTGTTGGATACTGGAAGAGCCATGGGCCCTGACATATTGCAGCAATAGTAATGAATACTTGTGCTTCCAAACTAGCTGTGCCCCCAGTCAAGTTATTTCAGTGTAGCTACAATACTGGAATCTACTCACTAATGCAGAAAATTGCACAGGTATGTCTAATGTGCAAATAACCAGCACAGAACTAACCCAAACAATTACTGCCTCCTTGGTCTACTCTCAATCACTGGTAAATTTGTCATCAACAGTGCTATGAACCAGTATTTACACAGCAGTTAACCTGCTAACTAGCACCCAGAGTACCTCCACATTCACTCGGCTCCATTCGTCAGTACAGTCTGAGCCCAAAAATGGACAATGGAGCTGAATTCCAGAGCTGAGAGAGGAATGACTTCACTTGACATTAGGCTACATTTGACTGAGTGTGATGTGAGGAACCCTAACAAAATCAAAAACAATGGGAAGTAGGTGAAATTCTTCATTTGTCAGATTCGAAATTGGCACAAAGTAAGATGGCTGTTGGAAGTGTAGCGCCCCAGTTTCAAGACATTGCATAGAGGTTCCTTAGAGTAGTGTCCTGGGTCCAACCAACTTCAGCAATTACCTTCCCTCCATCCTAGACATTTTTCACCAACCTGTTCAGATACATTACGACACACATCTGGAACAGTTGGGATTTGAGACTCCCTGCTCTGAGATAGGTACCACAGCGTCACTGTAGCCCACAAAACAATACCACTGCCTCACAAGGCTGCATACTCAACCCCTTGCTATACTCATTACACACTCACGACCGTGCGGCCAATCTGCTATAACCCTATTTACAAGTTTGCTGACGACACCACCGTACAGGGTCTGATCTTAAACAGCGACGAGACAGAGTACAGGAAAGAGATAGAGAAATTAGTGGCATGGTGTAAAGGCAATAACCTCTCCCCCAACATCAGCAAAATGAAGGAGCTGGTCATCGACCTAAGGAAGTAGTGGGGAGGACACTTGCCTGTCTGTACCAATGGTGCTGAGGTGGAGGTCGTCGAGAGCGTCAAGGTCCTAGGAGTGAGTATCACCAACATTCTGTCCTGGTCCATCCATGTTGACACAGTAAGCACAACAATGTCTCTATTTCCTCAGAAGGATAAGGAAATTCAGCAACCTCGCAACGGCTCTCACCAATTTTTACAGATGCACCAGAGAAAGCATCCTAACTGGACATATCACAGCTTGGAATGCCAACTGCTCTGTCCGTGGCCGAAAGAAATTACAGTGAGTTGTGAACGCAACCCAGTCCGTCACGTCAACCAGCCTTCCATCCACTGACTCCAGCTATACATCCCACTGCCTCGGGAAAGCGGCCAACACAATCAAAGACCCCTCTTGCCCCAGATATACTCTCTTCCATCGGGCAGAAGATACAAAAGTTTGAGAACATTACCAAAAGATTCAAGAACAGTTTCTTCCCCACTGTTATCAGACTTTTGAACAGACCTCTCATATTAAAGTTGACCTTTCTCTGCACATTCTCTGTAGCTGTAACACTATATTCTGCATCCTTTTCTATTACCCTGATTTAATTATGTAAGGTATGATTTGCCTGTAACATGCAAAACAATACTTTTCACTGTATCTAGATATATGTAGCAATAATAAATCAAAAATCAAACAAAGCTATCTTACATGCCCGGTCAACTTATAGTTAAGTTAATCTATCTGTTTACATGTTACGACACATACCCAGTAGATGGCAGGACTTGAACCCAAACTTTCTGACCCAGAGTTAGAGACACTATTACTGTGCCACAAGATCCTACATTTTTCTCTCCATCATAAGGTTAGGAGTGGTGGATTTATCTGAAATTCCACAATGTTTAGCATCATTTGCGACTCCTCAGAGAGGTAAACAGGTCACAACCATGTGCAGCAAGACCTAGGCAACATTTAGGTTTGTGCTGATAAGTGGCAAGTTCACACCACATAGGTGTCAAGCAATAACCACCTCCAAACAGAGACAACCTAGCCATTTCCCTTTGAAATGTAATGGCATCACCAGTGCTAAATCCCCTATAAACAACACTTGGAGGTTACCATTGACCAGAAACTGAACTGGACGAACCAAAGAAATACCATGGCCACAAGACTAGGTCACAGCCTGGGGTTTCTGAGGTACGTACCACACTTTGTGCCTCCCCAAAGCCTGTGCACCATCTACAAGGCACAAGTCAGGAGTGTGATGGAACACTCCCCACTTGCCTGGACGAGTTCAGCTCCAAAAACACTCAAGAAACTTGACATCATCCAGTATGAAGCGGCCTAGTTGACTGCATCCCATCCACTACTTTAAACATTCTTATCCTCCACTACTGATGCACCGTGGCAGCAGTGTGCCCCATACATAAACTGCCCTGCAAAAACCTACCGTTCGTTCAAAACCACCATCCAAACATGCAAAACGCACCAATGAGAATGATGAGGACAGCAAATACATGGGGACACCACCACCTGCAAGTTCCACTCTAAGCCAGATCCTGACTTGGAAATATATTGTCTCTCCTTCACATTCCTCCCTCACTAATGGCACTGTGGGTCCACCTACACCTCATGGATTGCAGCGGCTAATGGCAGCTGCTCGTCACTGCCACCACCTTAACAACAACTAAGGACGGACAACAAATTCCAACCCAGCCAGTGATGCACACATCCTGCGAAATAAAGTTTTTATAAAAGAAAGGTTAAGTTAGATTTTGACAAAGTCTCCCTGTCTGATTCCTCCCTCACTGCAGCTAAAAGTGCTGAATACCCTGACTAATGCCTTTTTTTCTATCTAGGTCTGGTCAATAATTCACTAACAGTGTTATAACAGTACGTGGATGGGTGAGTGAATAAAAGAACCACGACTATACAATAAGCTGTGAGCTGAGTTAACAACAAAACAGGTAAGAGTGAGACCAGGGGATGGCAATGAAATAGAATGATCAAATAACTCCAGTGCAGGAGTCTATTCAGATGTTCTGTATGTGCTGGCTCTCTGAATCAGCAAATCTTTAAAAGGAACCTGTTCAGTTGGGTCACGACACACCTCCAGCACAGGTTGAACCCAAACCTACTGGGACAGAGGTAGGAACACTACAACAGTGCCACAAGGCACAAGTTTGGATGTTTGAGGAGCAGTAAATCTCTCAGAGAAGAACACAATTTGAACAAGCAACCTTCTAATCTGGAGTCAGATGCTCCACTGCTGTCCTGCCAACCCAGTTGGTGCCAAGCTAGTCTCACCCAGCCTTTCCCCAAAGCCTTGCAAATTTGGAGGTCAAAAAGATTCCTGTCATGTCAGTGTTGCTTCTTTTGCCAATCCCCTTGAACTGGCATCCTCTGGTTCGTGGCCATTTCACTGATGGGAAAAGTTTCTCTCTAATTATTTTGTCCAAATCACTCATTATTTTAACCACCACCACATCTCCTTTCAACCTTCACTGCTGTCAAGGGAATAACCCCAACTTCTTGATTCTATCCAGGGAAGTGAAATCCTTCGTCTCTGCCATCATTCTTGTCGATACTTTCTGCACCCTCTCTTAAGGGCATCGTATCTTTCATTACATATAGAGACCTTGATCAGATGGGCTGAGGAGTGACAGATGGAGTTTAATTTAGATAAATGTGAGGTGTTGCATTTTGGTACGGCAAATTAGGGCAGGACTTCTACACTCAATGGTAGGGTCCTGGGGAGTGTTGCCAAACAAAGAGATCTTGGGGTGCAGGTTCATTGTCCCTTGAAGGTGGAGTCACAGATAGAGATGGTAGTGGAGAAGGAATTTGGTACAGTTGCCTTTATTGATCAGGACATTGAGTATAGGAGTTGGGATATCATGTTGCGGCTGTGCAGGACATTGGTTAGGCCACTTTTGGAATGCTGTGCTCAATTCTGGTCTCCGCGCTATAGGAAAGACATTGTGAAACTTCAAAGGATGCAGAAAAGATTTACAAGGATCTTGCTGGGGTCAGAGGGTTTGAGCTATAAGGAGAGGTTGAATAGGCTGGACCTATTTTCCATGGAGTGTCAAAGGCTACGGAGTGACCTTACAGAGGATTATAAAATCATGAAGGGCATGGATAGGGTGAATAGTCAAGGTAGTTTCCACAGGGTGGGGGAGTCCAAAACTACAGAGTATAGGTTTAAGATGAGAGGGGAAAGTTTAAAAAGGGACCTAAGGGGCAACTTTTCCACACAGAGGGTGGTGCGTGTACGGAATGAGCTGCCAGATAAAGTGGTGGAGGCTGGTACAATTACAGCATTTAAAAGGCATCCGGATGGGTATATGAATAGGAAGGGTTTAGAGGGATATGGGCCAAATGCTGCCAACTGCACTAGAGTAATTTAGGATATCTGGTCGGCATGGATGAGTTGGGCCAAAATGTCTGTTTCCATGCCGTACAGCTCTGTGACTGTATGACTGACAGGACATGATATTCCAGCTGGAGCAGAAGCAGTATTTTATGGAAGTTCACAAGAATCATAACTTCATAAGAAGGAGGATTCAGCATTACACTGGAGACACAGGACTTCTGATAACTGCATCACAGCATCCAGATTCTGAGCGACCTCACATCAGAGTCTGGCAACTGAAATATAGGGCTCATAAAATCTCACACTAACCTGCCAGCTTGCTTTAATAGTTCCTCAGTCTTAAACATTAGACTAGTGGTTACAGCCTGGACTGAGGTGCAGGGAGCTGAATGATAGTGACTTGGTATAGGAGTACAAAATGATCAGAGGTATAGGTAGACTGGACAGCCAGAGATTTTTCCTAGGGTGGAGGTAGCTATTACGAGGGGGCATAGTTTTAAAGTGAGTGGACTTAGATATAGGGGAGGCGACAGAGGTAGGTTCTTTATTCATAGAGTGGTAGGGGCGTGGAATACATTGCCAGAGAGGGTAGTGGAGTCGGCCTCATTAGGGGCATTTAAGCGGCTATTAGACAGACACATGGATGATAGTATAAGGTAGCAGTGGAGGTTAGATAGACCTTAGGATTAGGGTAAAAGTTCGGCACAACATAGTGGGCCGAAGGGCCTGTACTGTGCTGTACTGTTCTATGTTCTAAGGCTTAGAAACAGTCTGTAAAATTGTCAGAATGATGTTCATATTGACTTTCTTGACTTCAATACACAGTCCATAAGATAGAATGGTGTTCCGGTAACAGCTGAATTTAATCTGAATCTGTCCACAACACTGCAGGATACGTTCAGAACACATTCTGAAGTGTCTCTGATTTTAAACGACAAAAATCATGACGTGTGAAATAAGGGGGAGCAGATGTAGGACTGAGTTGAGGCGGAAATTCTTCGCCCAAAGGGTTTTGAATCTGTGGAATTTCCTGCCCAGTGAAGCAGTTGAGGCTACCTCGTTGAATGTTTTAAGGCAAAGATAGATAGGTTTTGGAACAGCAAGGAAATTAAGGGTTATGGTGAGCAGGCAGGTAAGTGGAGCTGAGTCCATAAATAGATCAGCCATGATCTTATTGCATGGTGGAGCAGGTTCGAGGGGGCCAGATGGCCTACTGCTGCTCCTATTTCTTATGTTCTTATGTGCATTGATGTTGAAGCCCAACAGTTTCGACTATGTTTATTGACATTTCATTCAAAAGGGCGTAGGTATTTAATTCCCATGGAGAGCAAAGCTTTCAAAAGAATTAAAGGTTACTTCTGTAAGGATTGCTGAAAGGGACTGAATATTGTCAAAGCAGTTTATTAAAGCACAGACAATCACCACTCAGGTATGAATCCGAAACTCACTGTGGATAGGATTTCCTAGACCCAAAGGAGGTGAAAATAATACGGTGTTGGTGAATTTAAGAGTTAAAAAAAATCAGATTCTCACTTTCAAGAAGATGTTTCAGTTGTGCTGAAAAAGGCACAATTTTTCTGAAGCTTTTCATCCTGACTGTTCATAAGAATACTAATATAAAGAGAAATAATGTTCTTTTTGTTCTGTATGAGAAGATTACTTTCATTGATTAACAAGGAGATTCTGATCAGCAAAGAATGCTCTAATTAAATGATGACTGACAGCTAACTGCCCATTTTGTTTAAATTTAAACCAAGCAGGTTGACTCTGATTTGTATCAGAGATAATAGGTATTGCAGATGCTGGAGAATCCGAGGGTCTAGGCCCGAAATGTCAAGCTTTCCTGCTCCTATGATGCTGCTTGGCCTGCTGTGTTCATCCAGCTCCACACCTTGTTGACTCTGATTGTCAAGCGTTTTCTCTGAGGCACGAACCACAGCATCACTGTTGCCTGTTTTGTTTAATTGCAAAGGACGGATATAAATTGTCTATCAATCTGCAAGGAACACAGCCATATGTATTAATCAAACTAGCTTCCAGTAAATGCAACTGCGCCATATTCTGAACCCCAATGACAGTCTTAAACTGATTTTCTGCAGAATTCTCAGCACAGTCTGGATTATTTAGCAAATGTTGTGAAATCATGGAGTCATGTAATGTTGAACACTGCGTTTAGAGTTCTTTAAGCTTGTGCTGGTTGCTCTACAGTTGGTATCTTACTTGTTGAGAAAAGCCAAAGGCTCATACTATTTGATACAACCTGTCAACCATTGGAAGGTATGGCTTACATTTCTACCCTGACAGTCGCACTAAAATTCATATTCCATATTAGTCATTTGAGTGTTAGACAGAATGTCTTTGATGGCTTGAAGGTAGCATTCTGTCAGCATCAAACACCACTTTTGATGCTACCTATTACTCAAATCTTTGAGTACCTTAGGGTAGTATAAATTATCCTGAGTATTTTTCAGGCCCAAAACTGATGGCCTTAAGCTCAGTCATGAGTTTGTGTAAATGTAGCAAGAAATGAACTAATCAAGATACTCACTATTTCACTGCATCCTTATTTCAGCTTCAAGTAAGCAGGTGGCTCGGGCCCTTTTTTTGAGGGTGCCAATAAGACCGATCTTCTAGCGTGTGGAGGAGCAGGAAACCCAACCTGTATATGGCCCAATGAAGTTAAGCTTGCTATAAACAGCTGTTGAGAATGGCCTGGTAAATTTCTCAACCAATATATCAAGGCAAGGGAACTCCATGTGACTGCTTGCTCCATTTGAAAGCTGAATTTGAGCACAGGATGGAGCCCATTAAGACATGTAAGAAAATTCTCACATGCAGCTGCAAACTCAAATATAGCAAATATGTCATTTACTTATCAGAAATATGCAAGGCTCCATTTACCAACCAATTAGCATGCTCTTCTCACATCATAAAAATCATATCCATTTTACATCGGCATTCTTATGAATTGTCCCGAGCAGCGCAAGATGAAAACTTTCGACAAAATGTATTTTTATTCAGATTCTGTACTATCAAACTACCAGGTTAACTTCAGTTATGAAGTTGTCTCACTCCAAATGCGGTTTGACAGCAGGTGTTAAAGAGCATTGACATCTCATTAAAACTAGAGTTCTTGGGGCACAACAGTAGTATACCTAGGGCCAGGAGGCTTGGGTTCCAGTTCCACCTGCTCCAGGACTGTGTGATAATATCTCTGAACAGGGTTGATTAGAAAATATCCTAAAAGTCTAAGTCCACTGGAATTATGTCAGCCTTCCCAATTAATTTCTGCCCAGTACGTAACCAAACATAATGGATGTATAGAGATAACAAGCATGGGGCTGGATGAGCACAGCAGGTCAAGCAGCATCATAGGAGCAGGAAAACTTGACGTTTCGGGCCTAAACCCTTCATCAGAAATGTATATCTGGACACCTTCATTTTGCTGTAATATGGTTTACAATCATCATTCTATCAGGGTGCATTCCAAGTACTTTTGACTCCAAATGATCAGAGAAGAGGAAGGCAAGGTGTGTCCCTGCAACATCTGAATAATGGGCTTGGGGACAAAATAGGCAAGTCAATAGTCATACAGAGAAGATCAATTAAAATGGAGGCTGGTTGCAGGGTCACAAAGTGGCAAAATGATAAGTAAGGCACAAAATGGAGGAGAGGAATTTAGTGCTTCACAGTGGGAAGGTTGAACATATTAATTTGAAGTATGAAATAGAATCTCATTATCTCATAGTAAAATCAACAACACACTTCACTTCTGATTTAGAAATGGCTGTCCCCAAATTGGGAGGTGGGTTTTTTTTCGGGCGGGGGAGATGGATTTGCAGATAAGAATTTTGGCTAACTGAAAGAAAATGCATTCATCATGAGTTTGATACATGGAGAATTGTGATCAGCTGGTTTCAATCCCATATCCAACATATCAACACAATTCATGCATCACATTCCAGTGAGATAATGGCATCACAGGACGTCGTAGTTTGATTTTCAACTCATCATATCGAAGATATATGCAAAGCCATGGAGCAAGAGAGAGATTTTTAATCCTTAACACGCCTTGTTGGAGCAGGTCAATTCTCACAAGGTCTGCCAGTCTAGCATTCCAGCTAGAAGCTGCTGCCAGACACAGGAAAGGGTTGGGAGCGAGGGGGAGGTTAAAGGTTCAGTAGGTTGCTGGCTGCTCACGCACGCCCAAGGCAAGGTTACAACTGTACTGCTGTAAGCTGCCTGTTGGATGAGATTACTGGGGAGTGTAGATCCTAGAGATCACATTTCAAGCGTATGGGTTACGTCATTTAGGAGTGAGATGAGGGGCAATGTTTTCATCCAGAGGGAGGTCAGTCTGTGGAATTCTCTGCCACAGATAGCTGCTGAGACGGATTGAATACTTCCAAGGCATTAGTTCTTGTGGCTAAAGGTACCAAAGGGTAAGGGGAGAAAGCAGGAACAGGTGAATGCTCAGCCATGATCATACAGAATGGCAGAACAGGCTCGAAGGGCTGAATGGCCAAATCTTGCTCCTCTTCAGGTTTCTATCATTTGATCACATGACAAATGACCATGTGACACCTGATTATGTGACATCTGACCACTTACCAAAGTTGGGTCCCTTTGTAGTTTAGAGTCATAGAGATGTACAGCATGGAAACAAACCCTTAGGCTCAGCTTGTCCATGCAGACTAGATATCCTAAATTAATCTAGTCCCATTTGGTCCATAACCCTCTAAACCCTTTCTCCCGTCCAGATGCCTTTTAAATTTTGTAATTGTACTAGCCTCTACCACCTCGTCTGGCAGCTCGTTCCATACTTGCACCACCCTCTGTGTGAAACAGGTATCCCACAGGTCCCTTTTAAATCTTTCCCCTCTCACCTTAAACGTATGCCTTCTAGTTCTGGACTCCCCTACCCTGGGGAAAAGTCCTTGACTCTTCACTTCATCCATGCCCTTATGTTTTCAAAAACTTCTATAAGGTCACCTCTCAGCCTCCGACAATTCAGGGAAAACAGCCCTGGCCAATTCACCCTATAGCTCAAACCCTCCAACCCTGGCAATGTCCTTGTAAAACTTTTCTGAACCCTTTCCAGTTTCACAACATCTTTTCAATAACAGAGAGATCAGAACTGAATGAAATATTCCAAAAGTGGTCTAACCAATGTCCTGTATAGTTTTGCTTGTGGTTTAAGTTTAATGACAAGCAGCTGTTGTGTGAGAAGTTTCTAAGCTTGACAAAGGCAAGTGTGAGCCAATGAGGAGAAACAGAGGGCAGACATGAGGGGAAACCAGGATATGGCTACAGTCTAGCACGAGTAGTTTAAACCCAACACCTGTGAGCTTTAGTTAAATCCTGCAGTTTGGAAGTTTAGAACAATGAATGAAAGGCCGGGGGTATGGATAGGATGGACATCCTGTGCTGTACAAATAAATGGAGAGCCCAGTACAGCATAGCAGTGACAGCAGGAGCATTAGGGTGATGTATCAAAGTTTAAGCCTAAATACACGGAATATGTCCTGTGCCATGCACAGATTGAAGATGCACAGATTTCACTAGATTGAAGATCAAGTGTAACTTATTACTGCCAGCAGGATTGCACAATTGGAGAGCAATTTGGAAATATTAGCATTTAATCATATGGAATGGGTGAATTATCTAGACTGTACAAGTGCCAGATGATGCGTTGTGCGCAGCTGGGGATCCCAGGTCTGGGAAAAGGTGGCAACCCATTGTTACAGAATGACGGGCAAGGTCTGGTAAAATGGATAGTCACAAATGGGGGTGGCTTGGTCAACCAGTGAGAGATGATCAGGATTGATCCATAGGCTGGGAGCATGTCAAGCAAGTAAAGCTCTGGATCCAGGGTCTGTCACCAGGCAGATGAAAGGTGAATAAAAGGACACTGGAACAGGGGCAACACAGGAATTCTGAAAACTGTGCTACAGTTATGGAGAAAGATGGATGACACAGGCCAGCTCTATTATATGTTCTAAATCATATTGTCTATCCAACAGGATACCATTTCCCCAAATCCTTAACTTGATTCTCCATCAGATCTTTGTTTCCTCTCTCTTCTACATAGGTACACAGAAACAACCCAGCATAATCAAACACTAAGACAGAGAAACAGCATATTACACTCTACCAGAGATGGGCAAGGAGATGATTTTTTTAATTGGATAGAACTTCTGTCAGAGGCTGATGAATTTCTGTCCACCCAGAGGCCTCTGTCAATGGATATATTCAAGACAAGAGACCAACACATGTCCTTAGTGACCAGGGATGTCCAAGCTAGGTGGGATTGTCCTGGGTTTGGGTAGAGTGTGGTCTGGGTGGGATGCTCTTCAGAGGGTCATTGTAGACTCGACGGGCCGAATGGCCTACTTCCATGCTTTCGGGACACAATGATTCTAAGAACTGCAAATCAAATCCCATCAGAGTGTTATAGCCAGTGACATCTCCATCCCCCAATAGCACAGATAGAGACAGAGCCCTGAGATACTCACCGCGTCTCCCCCGGTGTCAGGGACCTGCAAAGAGCAAGGAGCAACTCCTGGCTGCTGGGATAGTCCAGGAAAGAGCGGACCAGCTTCTCCTTGTCCCGGTGCAGGTCCAGCAGCAGACCGTCCACCGTCTGCTGGATCCGGGCCGGTTCCGCGCACAGCAACTGGGCAAACTCAGCTTGAGACTCCGCAGCTCCACACCGTGACATCCCCGGGAGAGAAACAACAGAATTAGGAGTTTTCAACCTCCCCCCAGCAGAGAGTGAGTTTTCCCCTCCAGCCCCTCAGTCAGTGCCACACTCGTCAATTTCAGGCGGTGTGTTTCACGCACGGGAAATTACACACGGGGAAGGGAGCACGGTCACACTCTGTGCTGCCCAGCACTCTGACTCTCCCAAGCTGTGGCACATATTTCACCTGTTGACTGGTCTCTGCGGGCCAGGCCCTCTTTTGTCCTTGGGGAATGATGAATGTTGCCGAGGCTCCAATCAGTTTCAGGGAACTGCCCACCTCCGGACAGCCGCACGCTGACGAACAGACCAGGAGACAAGGCTTAAGTCATTCATCTCTGATGTTACTGCTGGCTCTTTCAGTGCCTGGGACCGTCCCTCTCCAACCAAGTCTGTTCTATGTCTTAGACTCATAGAAGCACAGTGCCCTGCATAGTTGCAGCCGAAGGAAACTAAAAAAGAAAATGTTCTGGAAATTGTTGTTACGGCAATAAGTCTGGCTGGGAAACGCAACCATTGCAGGTCCTGCAGTCATCAAGACAAATGCAGATCATTGTCATGACCCTCTGACCCTTGGCCTTCTTGTGTTTGCCCCACAAGGCACAACAGCTTTCAAGTACATCTTTGGTTTCAGGAATATTCACGTTCAGTGATTCCCAGTGCCTGTTTGCCTCAACTTGTTAAGCCATTTCTCGTTTACAGTCATAGTGGTAGAGATGTACAGCACAGAAACAGACCCTTTGGTCCAACTCGTCCATGCCGACCAGATATCCTATATTAATTTAGTCCCATTTGCCAGCACTTCCTATTCATATTCCCATCTAGATTTTTTAAAAAATGTTGTATTTGTACCAGCCTCCACCACATTCCGCACAAGCACCACCTTCTGTGTGAAAAAATTACCCCACAGGTACTTTTTAAATCTTTCCCCTCTCAGCTTAAACCTATGCCCTCTAGTTTTGGATTTCCCCAACACAGGGAAAAGACCATGTCTATTTACCTTATCCATGCCCCTCAAGATTTTATAAACTTCTATAAGGTGATCCCTCAGCCTCCAACGTTTCAGGGTAAATAGGGTTTCTTCCAAACTGACGGTTATAACAGTTTTTGGTATTTGGGAACTTGCTCAACTTCTGTGATCTCACTGCTATCTCCAACTCCTATCCTTCATTATTCTATCGAGGCGTTCTGCCCCTGCAAGGCTCCATTATCTTCCAATCCCATCCTAGCTACAGCAGCTCCAGTTATTGCTTCACCCTCCCTACCATTTCACTTTGTGACACCAGCCCTTTATCCCTTCCATAACATATTCTCAGAAAGTCCCATGGATCTACATTCAGTAATGTAAAGACTTCTTGACCATGAATTAGAAAGAAAGAAGGGATTCACTGGCGCGTATATTTTTTTTTAATCAACCTGCTCAGGGATGTTACCACATTCCTTGGGAACAGGTAGGACTTGAACTCAGGCCTCCAAGCTCAGAGGAAGGGACACTACTATACTTTTCTGCCACTTTGTCATCCTAACACATGTTCCAGCCATTGAAGCCATTTTTGAAGCACAGTCATTAGTAATCATGACAGGAACATGACAGGCAATGTGTGCACTGTATGATCTCACAAAGTGACAACAGCCAGGTCAGACAGGTTGGTATTAGCTGGCACAGGGAGAACTTGGTCTCCAGGGATCTGCAAGTTAGGTGGATTAGCCATGGTGAATGCAGGATTATGGGGTTTGGAGGATGAGTGAAATGCTCTTTGGAGGGTCAGTGCAGACTCATTGGGCTGAATGGCCTTTATCTGCACAGTAAGATTCTATGATTCTATGAACAGACCTCTCTTCGTAAGAATGGTGCCAGTTAGATAATACCAGATCTCTGAGGCATATCAAAGATAATGTGCATCCATTTGTAAAGATTCATAATATCCAGGATACATTCCAGCGTTCATGTTAGAACATTCTGGCTGCTGCTTTCCCGTACTTTGGCAGCATCTGAACAGCTTTGGCCAAAGTCACAAAAAATAACTTCTGCCATTGTGATCTGTCTCATCCCCGGTCTCAGTGCAATTTTCCAGATAATCGGCCATACTATTATCCTTGAAGAGATATCTTCCATTATCTAGCTCAGTGACTCTATCCCTTCACAAGGTTCCACATTTTCCTATCCAATCACAGCCAGAATATCTTCTTCAGCATTGGTTCTTTTCCCCAAATTATACCCTACCACTACAATCTCCCCAGTCCCTTCTCTGCACCATTACCTCCAAAATATGATTCCATCCTTAGCACTCTCAACTTCCACATGTATATTGTCCTCTTTGGTAACACGGTGAAAGATATGGAGTCAGGTTCCACTTGTGTGCTGACAACACCCAACTCTACATGTCCCCCGTTTGTCGAGTTCCCTCCCCTATGTCAGCAGCTTGCTTCTCTGACATCCAGGCTCAGATGAGCTGCAGTATTTGGGAAATTGTGCCTATAATATTTGGCTTTTTGACTTTTTGCCCTGGGCATACTTACTATCCATTCCTTGTGCTCCCCCTCTTCCCCTTTAAACAGCAAGAAAACAAATCACTTTTGCAGCCCCCTTGAAGAAGAGTTATTTTGAACTCGAATTGTTAAGTCCGTCCAGAGATGCTGCCAGACCTGCTGAATTTCTTCAGCACTTTTTTTTTCACAAGACCGGTGTTGGGGAAGCTGGAAGTGGCTTAGACAAAGGCCCAAAGCCTTAATACTTTAGTGCACCTGAGAGAATGGGATGTTGATAAGCCCACAATCAGCATTTGCTTGATGCAACTGAACAACATAGGAGCTGTGGAGAAAAGCGCAGGAGCATGACGGGCTCAGTGTCGGTGAAGGGCTGGAGTTGTACCTGTGAATGAGAGCTGGAGTGCTATTTTGGTCCACTGGAGTGAAGATCCAGGAAAGGAATATCATTGACCAAAATGAAAGCAATGTTTAATTTCAAAGCCACTTTGGCAAAAGGGAACAAATATGAGATTTGATAACCCACTACATTATTAACATCAAAGGAATTTACTGAGCTACCTGTGGGATTTGAATTGATCAGATTTTCTATTCTGTGTGTACTATGAGCTGTTCAATCACTATTACCCATATTCACCACATTAATCCCAACTATTAAAAACAAGTTGCATAATAAAGGAAGTTTTATAGATTGCATTACTGTTCTTATGTTGCATAGTAATATTTATTATTGTTCGTTCAAAACTATGGAATCTTGTGGCTTTATTCCCTTAGTTCAGTCCCTGGATATCACACTCTGCGTACTTAAAAAAAAAGTTACTAGTCCCTATCCAGATTATAATAAATTTGGCAATCAGGTCCAAAATCAAATTATAATTTGAAGGATCCCACAGGATTTAAAATCCACAGACAAGTGCTGGGAGTTGTTGAGGCTGAAGCTGGTTAAGGATTTAGAGGTGATCGTACTATGCGCATTGAAAATGAAAATGGCTTTGCAAATCGTTTCGTCTTTCTCAGACAAGGCGATATAAATGTGACAGTCAGGTTGGAGATTGTAACAACAATTGCCCACATCATCTCAGTTCGGCTGTTGCTGAAGCCTTCCTTGCCATGACCACAACAACACTCTCCAAAATTCTCATTGCTGTGGTTAAATGTTCTTGTTAGCTTGCTATCAAATGCCTGACAACACAAATTGCAGATTACATAGCAACTGATTACCGCAGTCATCTACAAATGAATTTATAGTTGTTGACCTCAATTACAATTCAGTTACAACTGACCCAATTGTTTACAGATTATATAAATTACTTAAATGACAGGACAGAAGGTATGTTGCTAAATTTGCTGATAACTCAAGGATAGATATGAAAGTAAATCGTGAAGAGGACGTCAAGAGACCAAAATAGGATAAAGATAAGGCGAAGTGAGTGGGTAAAGATGTGGCAAATGAGTTTAATGCAGCAAAATGTGAAATAGTCCACTTTGGCAGGAGGATAAAAAAGGAATATAATCAAACTGGTGAGAGAGAGCAGAGCTCTGAGATGTAGAGAGATTAATCACAGAGGTTAGCATGCAGGTACAGCAAAAAATTAGGAAAGGTAACAGAATGGGATAATTTAGTACAGGATATTTGAACACAAAACTATGGAGATTATGTTTTAGTTAAATGGTTTTGATGAGACCACATCTGGACCACCTTATGCAGTATCAGTCAACTGATGCAAGAAATGATATAGATATGTTGGAGGCGGTTCAGAGACTAAACTAATATCTGGAATGGGGAGCTTGTCTTATGAGAAAAGGTGGAATAGGCCAGGATTGTATCCACTGGCATTTAAAAGAGGACTTGATCGAACATATAAGATCCTGAGCAGTCATGACAGGGTACCCTCGGAGAGGATGTTTCTTCTTACAGGAGAATCTGAATTAACAGTTCTTGTATAAACATCAGGGGCCCCTCTTTAAAGCAGAGAGGAGGCAAAATGTTTTCTCACAGAGTACCATGAATCTTTGGAACTTTCTTCCTGAAAGGCTGCTAAAAGCAAATTCCTTGAGCATTTTTCATCTAGTGATATCACACGGGAGTGCTCTGTGAGCGGATATTGTCATGAAGATAGGCTGGTTCTTTAAGAACAAGGGTGAAAAGTTATCGAGGTTAAACAGAAATGTGGTTTTGAAGTTACAATCAAATTATAATCTTACTGAATAACAGGCCAGGCTTGAGAAGACTAATGGCCTGTTCCTGATCCTGATTATATGTTTGTATGAATTTTACAAAGAGATTCTGAAACTGAAATTAATCCCCCAGATGTACCTATGTAAAGGACATAATTCTTGTAAATTGGGCGCAGTCTGAAACAGCGCTTGATCCCAAGACGGTAATTTTAAACAAACATTGTCTGATTTCCATTTAGTTCTGTGTCAATCTGTACAAGGTGCTTCATTAGTAAAGTTCCCAATTCATCTTCACCGGCACCAACATGACCGTAAATCTGGCCTGAGATAGTAGGAACTGCCGATGCTGGAGAATCTGAGATAACAAGGCGTAGAGCTGGATGAACACAGCAGGCCAAGCAGCATCAGAGGAGCAGGAAAGCTGACGTTTCGGGCCTAGACCCTTCTTCAGGAAAAAATGAATGGGCAGTGAATTTCTTTTCTGAAGAAGGCTCTAAGCCCGAAACGTCAGCCTTCCTGCTCCTCTGATGCTGCTTGGTCTGCTGTGTTCATCCAGCTCTACACCTTGTTATCTCTATAAATGTGGCCTGTTGCCTCCTCAACATAGACGGGTTATACACAAAATAGCCTGTCTCAAATCAGCCTGAAATTATCCTCCCTGTCAGCAAAGCATGGATCAGCTTGACACGATGACAGCGTTCTCACCATGAGGGTTGACGGTTGACATTCTTCACTAGGGACTTGAAAGCATGAAATTCCATTGCACTGCCAAGCTATATTGATACAATAAAGAAAATGGTGTAGTGGCAATGTTACTAGATGAGTAATTCAAAGGTTGTCACTAATGCTCTAGAACAACGGCTCAAATCTCATCATGACAGCTGGTGGAATTTAAATTCATTTCTTACGTAAATCTAGACTCAATAAAACACTATTAATTGTCATAAAACCCATCTGGGTCACTTGAACCTATGCTGTCAATAGGCCCCGAACAATGTGGTTGACTCTGAACTTGTTTTCATTGATTTGGTTTATTGTTGTCACATATACCTAAGTACAGTGAAAAGATTTGTTTTGCAAGCAGATCATAACATATAAGGACACACTGATCACAGGGTGATTAAACAGAGCGAGGCATACAAGGTTACGGCTGGACAGGAGTTGTACGAAAGCAAGATCAACATTAGATTTGAAATCTGAGAGGTCCATATAGTAGTCTATTAACAGCATGCAAGAAGCTTGTGGGTATGTGTACTTAAGCTTCTGTATCTTCTGCTTGACAGAAGAGGTTGGAAGAGGGTGTTACCAGGGTGGGAGAGGTCTTTGATGGTGTTTGCAGCCTTTCTGCAGTAATGAAGAGTGTAGATAGAGACCATGGATGGGAGACCATGAAATGGCCTAGCAAGCCACCCTGTTCAATGGAAATTTGAAATGGACAATAAATTGTGGCTTTGCCAATGACACCCATCTCCCATGAAAGGATAAAGAAATGAAAAGTGTACTGCTGCACTCAGCTAGGCTTGGAAGATCACAAAGTATTACAAGATAGAATGAGGCCATATGGCTTTCATGCATATATTGGTTCTTTGAAAGGGTTTTTCAATTAGTTAAGATCCTCTGGTCTTTTACCACTGCCCTGCAAATTTCTCCTTCTTGAGTTTATATCTAATTCCCTTTTAAATGTTACTGCTACATCTGCTTCTATATACCATTCAGGCAATGCATTGCAGACCATAACAGCTTACTCTTTTCCAATAACTATGATTTTTTTCTTTTCATATGTACATCACATTCCCCTATAGAGGCGAAATGGGCAGAAACACCTTCGACTGATCTCAATGTTCCTCCTAAATTGCACTAAGCAATGACCCCAGTAATCCCAAAGCCCTACACAGGCTACAAACAAATTGGCAACTTTAAGTTACATGCAGAAAACGTAAGGGATCCACTTACTTAAATGAATTGGCAGTGTATCGCAAAACTAAGTTTTGAGGGTACATTTGTCGCAAAATAATAAAAGATTTTCCATTAGCAAAGTTCATGATAGGTGTGCAAACAGTGGTCTTGAACATATACAGTTAATAGTAGGGCCCTAGGTAGTGTTGTTGTGAGACCTGGGGGTTCAGGTACATAGTTCTTCAAACATTGTGCCGCAGGTTAAGAAGGCGTTTAGCATGCTTACCTTCATTGCTCAGATCACTGAGTATAGGAATTGGGATATCATGTTGAGGTTGTGCTGGACTTTGGCGAGGCCACTTTTGGAGTACTATGCACGGTTCTGGTCACCCTGCTATTGGAAGGATATCATTAAACTGGAGAGGGTTCAGAAAAGATTTGCCAGCATATTGCCAGGACTGGACGGTTTGAGTTATAAGGAGAGGCTGGATAGGCTGGGGCATTTTCACTGGAGCATAGAAGGTTGAGGAGTGATCCTCGAGAGGTTTGTAAAACCATGAGGGGCATAGATAAGGTAAATAGCAAAGGCCTTTTCCCTAGGGTGGGGGAGTTCAAAACTAGGGGGCATTTTTTTAAGGTGAGTGGAGAAATATTTAAAAGGGACCTGAGGAGCACTTTTCCACACAGAGGGTGGTTCGTACACAGAATGAATTTCTTGAGGAAGTGGTAGATGCAGATACAGTTGCAACAGTTAAAAGTCATTTAGATAGGTAGATGAATAGGAAAGGGTTAGGGGGCTTTGGGCCAAATGCAGGTAATTGGGCCTAGTTTACTTTGGGAAACTTAGTTGGCATGGACGAGTTGGACCGAAGGCTCTGTTTCCGTGCTATATGACTCTATGATGCCCTTTGGGAGGACTAATATGGAGAGACAGCTTTCTGTAAATAACACAACGTTGATGAATTGTAAATGAATAACAAAACTTTGGTGTCCATGTTTAAAATGCATTACATATGGCAGGGCAAGTTGATAAAGTGGTTTAATAAATTCAGTTGGGCTGCTTAAGTTTTTAAATAACAGAATAAAATATCAAAATAAGAGATTGTGTTAGAATTTTATAAATTACTATGAGGCTTCAGGTGAACAGTTGTGGACTATTCACAGGAAAGATGTCAAGGGGTTTATATGAGTACAGATGGGGTTTACCAGAATGTTACCAGGAGATGAGGGACTTGGATGATGAGGAGAGGATGGAAAAGCTAGGACTGTTGGCCTTAGAACAGAAAGGTTTAAAAGGTGACCGAGGTGTTGCAAGGTCTTGATAGAGATCCTGGGGAAAGGCTGTTCCCTAAGGCGCGTGGGTTAATAACTCAAGGTCAGAGATTCAAAAACCATTGGCAAAGGATCTAGAGAGGAAATGAAGGGAACCTTTTCACTTGAAGACTGGTCAGGATAAGGAGTGCTTTTTGTGCAATGGGTACCGTTCCCACCTCTGAGCTGGACTGTAAAAAATAGGAACAGGAGTAGACCATTGGCCCCTTGAGCCTGCTCCACCATTCAATAGAATCATGACTGATCTCGCGTTTCTCACATCCACTTTCCTGGGTTTTTCCCATATTCCTTGATACCTGACTGATCCACGATCTATCTATCTCTGCCTTAAATGTAGACAAGGTCTCTGCCCCCAGCTAGAAGAGATGGGATCAAATCCTACTCCAAGAATTAATGGCCAGAGAACATACATTCAAAACACAACCAAACAAGTGGCATTTCAACTTGTAAATCCTGCTAATGACAGATGGTAAGAATAAAATAAATTCCTTCAGCCATAGTAAGAACTGCTGATGCTGGAGACAGAGATAACACAGCGTGGAGCTGGATGAACACAGCAGGCCAGGCAGCATCAGAGGAGCAGGAAAGCTGACATTTCGGGTCAGGACCCAATGAAGAAGGGTCCCAACCCGAAACATCAGCTTTCCTGCTCCTCTGATATTGCCTGGCCTGCTGTGTTCCTCTAGATCCACAGTAAATTCCTTCAGCCATGTGATGGAAAGAAATTGGAGCCTGTACTATCTATAGCCTCAGGTTACAACATGCGTGTAAAAACATACATTGCTACATCCATTCATACTGCTTGGAGGTCCAGTTGGCTCAGTTGGATGTTTATGACAACTTCCATGATGGGCTGAATGGGCATCATTAAAATATTCAATAGTATTTTGAAGGTTGAAGCTGCCTCCGTCATCCAGTCAGGCAGTGTATTTCAGGCAGTACCGATTCACTGCATTAAAACAATCCTCATCATCTTATCGCTGACTCTTGGTCCAAATCCTTTAACGCCTTGTCCTCAGTATCCTCCAGCAATGAGAAAGACTGACTCCTTCTTGTGATGGTTAAATAACTTAGCTGTTCTTTAATCTCATGTCTATTCATACAATTTTTATTCATTCATGGGTTGAGGGCATTGCTGGCTAGAACAGCATTTATTGCCCATCCCATATTGCTGCGGGTCTGGAGTCACATGTAGGCTAGACAAGGTAAGAATGACTGCTTCCTCCCAGATGGATTTTTCCCAACAATCAATTCATGGTTATCATTCGTCTCCTAATTCATTTTTTTTATTGAATTCAAATTCCAACATCTGCCATAGCAGGATTTGCACCCAGGTCCCCAAAACATTACCAGGGACACTGGAGTAACAGGCCATTGCCTCCCCTTAAATACAGGCCTTTGTTGGATTCAAACTAAATTTTCCTTTCCTGAAGTATTTTGAGCAATATTAGAGACTGGAGATATTCCAATTATCTTGCAGAAACCAGTATATATGTCAAAACTAATGAAAACCAGGGTGAAAAAGAGAAAAATAAATGATAGCAGCTTGCAGGTACGTGGTATCTTTGACATAGGGAAAGGTCTCGTAAGGAGGAAAGGGTGTGTGGAACAAACAGGAGGAGTGGAATTAGAGCGGTTAGGTGGATGGTTCATTTCTGCGCTCCTCCCGCATTGCCAGAACGTCCGGTCATCGGGGTGAGGAGGAATCGGGCAGTACTCCCTTAACACTAGATGGTGCTGTCAAGGAAAGATCTCGAACTTTTATCGGTGGTGTTTTCTTTTGCATCTATTTGTCTTTCTTGTTGGTTGTGCAGCCAGCGCTTTCCCTGTTCCCGGAGAAGGTGGGTTTCAGTGTGAGTGGAGGCAGCGCTGCTCTCCTGGCGGAGCCTGGGACATAGCGCTCCCAGGCTGTCTGTGCTGCGCGTAGTGTTAACCAGGCTGCTGACATGGGCAGTCTCAAAGCACTTTAAAACACAGCTCACAATATATTACCCATTGTGAACCCCCAAACGTCTGAACATCAGTTTTGTAATTATCAGGAACAGATCAATGTTTTACTTTTCCCGGCGTTTAAAATTTTATATTTACTGTTATACAATATTAGCTATTAATGTTATAATATTTAAACATATAGTATTTATTAGTCTTCGCTGAATGTTAAAGGTTTTGAGATATCAATGTGTACAGCTGGATGAACACAGCAGGTTTAAAGGTTTTGGTTTTCCAGTAAGTTGCGTAACACTCTATTTTTGTTATTCTCGCCTTACTTTGTTCTACAAGATTACAGTGTTTTACCGTCACTGTGATTTATGTTATGAGAACTTTCAATATTTGTCAGTGTTAACCATTGCTATTTCTGATACAGCATTAATGTTACAGTATTGGTTGTACTGTGTGTTTGATCCGATTGTTTTGGAAAAATACTTCACCATGTTATGCTATGCAGGATATGACCAGCTAATGTACCTACTGGGTTTGTTTATTATGGAAATCGAGAATCCTACAGTAAGAAATGCCATTCAGCCCGTTAAGTCAGTGCTGGTCTTCTGAAAAGAGCTATCCAATTAATTAGTTTCCCCACTTTCTTAGTGTTTTTGTAATTGGTGGCTCAGTGGTTAGCACTGCTGCCTCACAGTGCTAGGGACGCAAGTTCGATTCCAGCCTGGGGCAACTGCCTGCGTGGAGTTCGCACATTCTCCCTGTGTCTGTGTGAGTATAATGTAAATACTTTAAGGAGGGTAAAGGAGCACAGGAAGTTTCCTCCCACTGTCCAAAGATGTGCAGATTGGGTGGATTAGCCACGCTAAATTGCCCATAATGTTCAGGGATGTATAGTCTAGGTGGATTAGCTATGAGAAATGCAGGGTTACAAGGGTAGGGGTGGAGGGTGGGATGCACTTTGGAGGATTGGTGGGCTGAATGGCCTGCTTCCACACTGCAGTGATTCTCTTCAAGTTCCGCTTTTGAATGTTACCATGAAATCTCCTGTCTCAACCCTCATAGTTATTCTTACTGTGGATAAATTCGCATTTGCCCCAGCTACCAGAGGAAACAGTTTCTCCTGATGCCCTTTCCAAGCATCCTTCATTCTTTTAACATCCCATCGGGTTTACCTTGTCACTGTCCAAAGCAAAATAATCCCAGTTTCTTCAATCTCTCTGCACATGTGGATTTCCTCATCCCTGATACAATCCAAGAGAACGTCCTGTGTACCTGCTTTGAAGCCTTGATATCCTTCCTAAAATGTGGTACCCAGAACTGCATGTAGGACTGCAGTGAATTGCACAAGTTTGATGTGGCTTTGTGTTGAATAATCTTACTTATGTCACCAAATGCCCATATACTTTCCTAACTGCCTTGGTGAATTGCCTTGCCACTTTCAAGTTCTTATGAATATCCACCCCACCAGCTCCATGTGTTCCTTTACCCTCCTTAAAATATTTATATCATAATGTCCCTCCTTGTTGTTTGTCCCAAAATAATACCCTTCACACCCAGCTGCACTAATTTTTTAATTTATTCATTCATGGGATGAGGGAGTCATTGCTCAGGCAACATTTATTGCCCAGAGGGCAGTTCAGAGCCAACCGCATTGCTGTGGGCCTGTAGTCACATGGAGGCCAGACCAGGTAAGGATGGCAGTTTCCTTCCCTAAAGGGCATTAGTCAACCAGATGGGTTTTTCCTGACAATCAGCAATGGATTCATGGTGATCATTAGATTTTTAACTCCAGATATTTTATTGAATTCAAATTCCAACATTTGCCATGGCAGGATTCAGACTCGGGTCTCCAGAATGTTATCTGAGTCATTGGATTAACAGTCCAGCAATAATACCACTAGGCCATTGACTTCCTCTGTGACAACCTGCTGAATTTAAGCATATTACTAAGCAGAGGAAACGAAACTAAAACGCATCTATGTATGTTAATATATAATGAACATGACAATATATATTGTGTAAATATTTACCTAGTGTATGTATGTGTATATATATGTATACATATATATACACGCACACCCCTAGTGTCCATTACGTGTATTGTATTATCTACTTTAGGTCCAATTGTTACACCAAAGGTTGGTTAGCTCAGTTGGCTGCACTGCTGATCTGTGATACCAACAGCATGGGTTCAATTCCCACAGTGACTGAGGTCAGCTTGACGGTCCTGCCCTCTCAACTGAGGCCCGGTGACTCTCAGGTCAAACCATCTCCAGTGAGGGAGCAGCGTCTTGGGCTTTAACGCCAGCTTTTATTTGCTGCATCTTATCGTGAATGCTGTTACAGTGTGCTGTGACGTTTATTAAACACTGTCAGTGCATGCAGCCTTTTCATGTTTGGATGTGACAGTACTGATTGTGCTCTGTTACACGTTCTAGAGCCTCCTCTGGAAAATGGAAGCAGAGCAGCGGCCGTCCTCTATCGGGTCTCTGTTTGTCCACACTCTCCCTCAAAGCCGCCAGAAGTACCTTTGCTACACCCAGCTTGGCCCTGAGAAATTCAACCTGTGGTAAGGCCACGTGAGACAAGAAAGTAATTTCAGGGAAAGGATTTTGGTGCATGTACAGGGTATTCTCAGGCTTTGCTATGGTCCCATCTTCAGGTCCGTCTCTGGGACATGACTTTTGATTTGACTTATTCTTGTCACATGTACCTGGGTTACAGTGAAAAGTTTTGTTTTGCATGCAGTACAGGCAGATCATACCATACAAAGTGCACTAGGGTAATAGAACAGAGTGAAGAATACAATGTTACTGCTTCAGAGAAGGCACACAAAGAGCGAGATCAACGTGAAATGTAAAATTTCAGAGGTCCGTTCAGACATTTAATAACAGCAGGGAAGGAACAGTTCTTCATAGAATCATAGAAACCCCACAGTGTGGAAGTGGGCCGTTCGGCCTGTCGAGTCCACACCGACTCTCTGAAGAGCATTCCACCCAGAGGCACTCCCTTATCCTATCCCTGTAACCCTGCATTTCCCATGGCCAATCCACCTAACCTGCACCCCTTTGGATTGGATCTGTTGGCGCTTGTGTGAGCTTTTGTATCTTCTGTCTGATGAAAGAGATTATAACCGAGGTGGGAGGGGCGTTTGACTATGTTAGCTGCCTTTAAAGAAAGTTACGGTCCAGTTGTGGAGTCGCGTCCTGATCCGAGTGCAACAGTGTGCTACTCACTGCTGGTACCTTCAAACACCACTTGAATTCAGTACCATACTTCGTACAAAACAGGTAACACCAAGTTAGATTTTAAAAGTGAATGGCATTGTACAACAGTTTTTGTTTTAAATATTTTGGAAAACAGGTACATCCCCAAATGCCTGGTTTCCAAATTTACCTCCCCAACCCTAAACAGCAAAAATTTTATTAAAGTTCTGGTGGTTATGTCTCTAATAACAAAAAAATTCAGCAACTCTACTGCCCTCACTAACCATTGGCTCAAAAGATCTGTAGCTGTTAATTTCAGAAACCTGAATAATCAGTAACTTCAGTAAGTTTAAGTAACAAAAAGTAGCAGTGAGAGGAAATATATACGTTATAAATCATCTATTCCATATATCATATAAGGATCCAATTTCAGCACGTCAGTGTAATTTCAAAATTTGGATCAACTTGAGAATATAGTTAAACAGCAAGGAGGATAGGGACAGATTTCTGGACAATATAGATACATTAGTGGAATAGGCTTAGATTCATACAGTACAGAAAAGGCCCTTTGGCCCATCAGAGCCGTACTGCCAAAAATACAAGACTGCCCACTGAAGTCACACTTTCCCACTCTTGACCCGTAGCCTTGAGTGTTGAAGCTCAAAGCTTCAAATGCTCATTGAAGCAATTTTTAAAATTTGTGGGATTTCCCCCATCAATTACCGTCCCAGGCGGTGCATTCCATTCCCCATCACCCTCTGACTGATAAAGCTTTCCTTAAGATCTTCTCCAAATCTCCTGATTTTCACTCCTGCCCCCTTGTATTGACCCTTTGACTAAGGGGATCAGCTGTTTCTTGTTCACCCTGTCCATGCCCCTCATAATCTTACACCCCTCTACCAGGTCTGCTCTTATCCTTCTCGGCTCTGAAGAAAACAACCGGGGCTTATTCAGCCTCTCTTCATCTCTGAAATGCTCCATCCCAGGCAACATCCTGGTGAATCTCGCCCCCTCCAGTTCAGTCACGTACTTCCTAGAGTGTGGTGACCAGAACTGCTGTGGCTCAATCGAAGACCTGTACAGCTCCAACATGACCTCCCTGCTCTTACGATCTGTTCTACAACTGATAAAGGCAAGCATCCCATTTGCCTTATTAATTACCCCACCAACCTGTCCTGTCACCTCCTACAGGCATCTGTGAATGAGCACCCCATGATCCCTGTGTTCCTCCGTAGCTTCCTACTGCCTGCCATTCACTGAGTACTCCCTTGTCTTGTTCCTGCTTCCAAAGCGCAGAGATGCAGTGAAGGATGAAGTGATTCATTTTGAGCAAAAGGGAAAGAAGAGGAAACGTAAATCAACGGCAGAATAGTGAAGTAGCACTTTTACATATTCAGAGCGTCTCTGTTTTGTTAGTCTTTAATGAAGATAGGACAAATATATTCTGTTTAACCGTACATGGCTTTACTACAAGAAAGGCTGATTCCAGGTTAACCTCCGGCTTTCATTTTTATTTATTCATTTGTTGGGATGTGGGTGTCGCTGGCTGGCCAGCATTTATTGCCCATCCCTAGTTGCCCTTGAGAAGGTGGTGGTGAGCTGCTTTCTGCTGCAGTCCTCCTGCTGTGGGTTGACCCACAATGCTGTTAGGGAGGGAATTCCAGGATTATGACCCAGCGACAGTGAAGAAATGGCAATAGACTTCCAAGCTGGAGAATTGTGGCCAATTCTGGGTACCACAAGTTAGGAAAGACATCCGAGGCCTCAGAGACAGAGAAGAGGAAAGTTCTCAGGGCGTACACAATACTGAAAGGCTTCAGTTACATTAAATAACCAGAAAAGCTGGCATTGTTCTCCTCAGAACAGAGAAGGTTGTGGGGATAGAAGTATTCAAAGTAATGTGATGGGTTTTGCTGAATAAATAAGAAAAAAAGTTTTCAGTAATACTAGGAATGGCAACTAAAGAACATGGACTTAAGCTAACTGGCAAAAGAATCAGAAGTGAAATGAGGAAAGCTTAAGGATGTAATATTTGAAAGGATGGTGGAAGCAGATTAAATAGTAATTTTCTGAAAGATAATACATTCAAAGAAAATACTTACAGAGCTATGAGGAAAAAGTTAGGAGAGTGGAACTAATTGAATTACATGGGTTTCCTCTGGGTGCTCCTGTTTCCTCCCAGAGTCCAAAGACTAGGCTAGGTGGATTGGCCATGCTAAATTGCCCATAATGTCCAGGGATGTTTGGTTTCGACATGGGGTAATGTAAGGGAATGGGTCTGGGTGGGATGCTCTTTGGAGAGATGGTGTGGACTTGTTGGGCCGAATGGCCTGTAAGGATTCTAGGATCTTATCTGAATAATACTTTCAAAGAGCTATCATTGACTCATTGGGTAAAATGGCCTCCTTCTGCATGATGCAATAGGGGCATCCTCAGTAACTCACTATTAACTAATGTAAAACAATATGGGGTAATACAGAAGATAAACTTTCTGGTGCCCAGTTTTAATTTTCAAACCGCTAGACTAGTACAGGAAATTCAGACTACCCATTCTATATCAAGACAACTGGTAATATTATTAGTTTTATGAACGTTACCTGCAAGTTATTACATGGCAGCCATCCTCAAAATTATTTATATATAACTTTATTTTAGCAAGACAGTTAAATTTCAAGCATTTAAATATATATATATATATATGATATTGCCAAATCCAATGTCTTCACAAGAACGCTCCTGTAGCATTTCCAGATCCAAGGGACACACAGACTGAGATAGTCAAGGGTGTTGATTTATCACTGCATGCTGGGGGCCAACCAGAAGAGAACAGCAGTGACTTTCTTTGTGCTGCTTTGCATGAGAAAGCAACTGTAAGTAGTTGTATGTGAGCCACCTGCAAAGGTTTGGCATTGTTTCAGAGTTCTGTGCATATATTGGCATACTTACTATGACTGTTAAAGGAGCTTAATGCATGCTCATGGGGGCCCTGTAAATTTGGCACACTTTCAAGGGTTTTACCGTTTTCAAAGCTCATCTGTGAAGATTGACACACTTTCAAAAACCTCACAGCACTGCAAGGAATTGACCGTTTCAGGGCTCCCTGCAAAAATTGACACATCCTCTGCAAGTATTGACCTAGTTTGAACAACTCAGACCAAAACTTCCAACAGTGATCCAAAAGTAAGCATTGCTATTACAATGGATCTAGCAGCATCGGGGAGAGAAAAAGTTAAAATTCAGACCAGTAACCTTTCCAATACATGTATTTCTTACATTTCCTTTCTGTCTCTTCTCTTTAAGTCTTAATTAACTTTTTAAAAAGTTTTGTCATTTATACCTGATTTAGCTTTAGTTCACCCTCCTCCTCAGTTCTTCCTCTGTTTATTTCTCAACCCTGAAACTGCATTGCTGCTATTGTTCCTGATGCACTCTTCCCCTGGCCTTGCGATTAACAGCTTGCATTTCAAGTCAATTTCAATGTCAAAAAAGTTTGGGCTGAATCATGCAAAATGAAGTCAAGTTAACTGTGAACACTGAGATACCTTGCTGCAGGAAATTCTGGCCCAAGTCATTATTTTTCCGCATGCAGTGACTGACATGTAGATCAATAAATTAACTGCTTTATGTTCACAACAACAACGACACGCTGAATCATACCATCATACGGCACGGAAACAGACCCTTTGGTCCAACCAGTCCATGCCAACCATAACCCCAAATTAAACTAGTCCCACCTACCTTTTGCTGTCGAGGGAGTGCAGTGAAAGTTACCAGGCTGATTCCAGGAATGGCAGGACTGACGTATGAGGAGAGATTGACTAGGTTGGGATTGTTTTTGCTAGAGTTCAGATGAATGAGGGGGGGTTTTCATAGAGGCTTATAAAATTCTAACAAGACTGGACAGGGTAGATGCAGGGAGGATGTTCCCGATGGTGAGTGTGTCCAGAACAGGGTCACAGTATGAGGATTCGGAGTAAACAATTTAGGATGGAGATGAGTAGACATTTCTTCACCCAAAGAGTGGTGAGCCTGTGGAATTCATTACCACAGGAAGTAGTTGATGCCAAAACGTTGAATGTATTTAAGAGGTGACTAGATATAACACTTGGGGTGAATGGGATCAAAGTTTATGGGGAGAAAGCAGGGTTAGGCTATTGAGTTGGATGATCAGCCATGATTGTGAAGAATGGCAGAGCAGGCTCGAAGGGCTGAATGGCCTCCTCCTGCTCCTATTTTCTGTGTTTCTATGTTTCTCTTCTTGGCTCATATTTCCCCAAGCATTTGTTATTCATGTGCTTATCTGAATATCCCTTAAATGTTGTGATTATACTGGCAACCACCACTTCCTCTGGAAGTTCATTCCACGCACGAACCACTGTAAAAAAGTGTAACCTGTAACCTGTCCTGTCTTTTTTCAAATCTTTCTCCTCTTACCTTAAACATATGCTCCCTGGTCTTGAAATTCCCCCATCCTAAGGAAAAGACACCTGCCATTCACCTTATCTATACCCCTCTTGATTTTATAATCCTCTAAGGTCACCGCTGGACCTCTTACACTCCATTGAAAAAAAAATCCTAGCCTATCCAGTCTGTCCTTATGCCTCAAACCCTCCATTCCCAGCAACATCCTGGTAAATCTCTTTTGAACCCTCTCCAGCTTAATAGTGTTCTTCCTATAATAGGGAGGCCACAACTGGACACAGTATTCTAGAAGAGGCCTTGCCAACATCCTGTACAACCTCAATCTAATGTCAAAATAAGAGAAATGTCTTGATCTTATTTAGATAGAGTTATGAAATCTTGATGTCCACCTGAACAGGATAAGGGGATATCTGTTTAAATATTGACATCAACGCAGTGTTGCAAGGGAGCCCAGACCTGAGTAATGTAATTATTCTCAGCTCTGGATTCTAACTGAGAAGCTACAGTGCTACCATTGGGTTCAGACACGCTTTGAATCTTTATAGCTATCAGGAGACCCTATTACACTGAACTGCTTACTGAATGGTGTCCCTCAGTTGAAAGGGCTCCACTCTGCTCCTCTGTACCAAAATCACGAGGAATAGGGGTAGAGGTAGACATTTTGCCCATCAAGCCTGCTCCATCATTCAGTATGTTTGTGAATCATCTTGGGCTTCAACTCCATTTTCCTACCCACTCCCCAGATCCCTCAATGCCCCAAGAGACCAAAACTCTGTCTCAGCCTTAAATATTTTCAATACTGGAGTGACACAACCCTCCGGCATAGAGAATCATGCTACCTTGTGGAAGCAGGCCATTCAACCCATTCAGTCACACTGACCCTCTGAAGAGCATCCCACCTGGACTCACCCCCTTCCCCATCCCTGTAACCCTGCATTTCCCATGGCTAATCCACTTAGCCTGCACATCTTTGGACTGTGGGAGGAAACCAGAGCGCCCGGAGCAAACCCACACAGACAGAGAGACAATGTGCAAACTCCACACAGAGGGTCACCTGAAGCTGGAATCGAACATGGGTCCCTAGTGCTGTGAGGCACCCTTGCCAGCCACTGAGCCACCGTGCGCCCTTCAAATGGAATGCCAATGATTCGCAATGCTTCGTGTTTTATATTCCCCGACCAATGGGAACGATTTCTCAGTGTCTACCTTATCAAGCCAGAATCTTATACAACCTAGTGAGATCGCTTCTCGTTATTTCAACTCCAGCGAATACCAGCCCAGCTGACCTGGTCTGTCATCATTGACTGACCTCTTCTTTCCAGGGACAGTGATGTGAACCTTCACTGTATCACTTCCAATCCCTTTAGTATAGAGACCAGATCTGCCCACAGAATTCCAGATGGGGTCTCAACCCTGTAGCAGGACTTCTTTATCCATTTGCAGTGAACACCAACATGCCACTTGCCTTTTTAATTACATAATGCACCTGGAATTGAACTTCCTGCTTTCCTTGTACAACTACCCCAAATCTGATTGAGTGTCGAGACCTTTTTGAAATTTTTGCTACAATTTGCCTGCCGACGTAACAGGTCCACAGAAGATGCCATGTCCCTAGCCCTGCATTTATCCCTGGAACATCTGGACATGAAAGACACCCATGTCAAACTCCTGCTCGTTGACTACAACTCTGCCTTCAACACCATTATCCCCTCCAGACTGATCTCAACACACTGTGAACTTCGTCCTCTGCCGCTGAATCCTCAGCTTTCTGACCCACAGGCCTCAATCAGGGATGATAGGTAATTGTATCTCCTCCACAATAACACTGTGCATCCTCAGCCCCCTACTGTACTCCCTGCACACCTATGACTGTGTTGCCAAATTCCAAACTAACACCATCTACAAGTTTGCTGATGACACCATGGAAGTGAGACTGATCTCTAACAACAGTGAATCAAACTACAGAAGGGAGGTAGACGGCTTGGTGACGTGGTGAAATGAAAACAATCTGTCCCTCAACGTCAGCAAAACTGAAGAACTGATCATCGACTTCAGAAAGAAAGGAGGAGAACACACACACATCGAGATCAACGGAGCTGCGGTTGAGAGAGTGAAAAGCAGCAAGTTCCCCAGAGTGATGGTAGCTGATACCTGTCCTGGACTTCTCATGTACATCTGTCAGACAAGAAGACACAACATCGCCTCTTTTTCCTCAGGCAGCTCAGGAAATTTGGCATGTCCATAAGGTCCCTCACCAACTTCTACAGACGCACCATTGAAAGCATACTGTCTGGGTGCATAACGGCCTGGTATGGCAACTGCTCTGACAAGAAACTACAGAAGGTGGTGTGCACAGCCCAGACCATCACAGAAGCCAACCTTCCATCCATGGACTCTATTTACACGGCTCGCTGCCGCAGAAAGGCTGCCAACATCATTAAAGACCCCTCGGACCCTAGTAACGCTCTCCTACAACCTCTTCCATCAGGCATAAGATACTGAAGCCTGAACACCCACACGAGCAGGTTCAGGAACGATTTCTTTCCAGCCGTTGTCAGACTGATGAATGAACTCTCTAGTCTCAAATAACACTGATCTTGCTAACACCTAGCCCTATGCAATGTAACCTATGTGCCTCTGTCTAAACCTTTTTGGTCTGTACATCCTTTGTTTAGTATGATCTGCCTGTACCACTTGTAAACAAAGCTTTTCACTGTACTTCGGTACACGTGACAATCAATCAGTCATATATTCTACTTTTGTCTTCTTATGATCAAGCATGTTATCATCCAGTAGGGTCCAGCAGGGTTGTCTGAGACTAAGTGGAATTACGGAGCAGTTCATTATTGCATGATAATTCAAACATAAGTTGGGAAAACTGCACTGGGTGTACTGGGAGCAAGTGATCCGGGTTGTTGGAGTTTCATGAAGTGTACATTGTGCTGAACCTCTTGATGGGAAAAGCATATGACTGGACTCTGTCATCTTGTGTTTGACAAACTGAGTTAATCCTCTCATTTCATTCTTGCATGTGTGACTCTGTAAGAGAAAGTACCGATGACAATAATCTCCCTTTCCTTTGCAGTGTTACAAATGGTATGGATGTTTGGAGCACAGGTTTCAGTCCACAAAAACTTGAGGAACATGTGAGTATTAGGACTGTTAATTTTGTTTTAACAATGTGTTATCCTGCTTTTTTTTAATTCATTAACGGGATGAGGGCATCGCTGGCTAGGCAGCTTTTATTGCCCATCCCTAATTGCCTAGAGGGCAGTTAAGAGTCAACCACATTGCTGTGGGCCTGGAGTCACATGTAGGTAAGGATGGCAGTTTCCTTCCCTAAAGGACATTAGTGAACCAGATGGGTTCTTCCTGACATCGGCAATGGATTCACAGTCATCATTAGATTCTTAACTCCAGATATTTTATTGAATTGAAATTCCACCATGTGCCGTGGCAGGATTCAAACCCGGGTCCCCAGAATGTTATCAGAGATAAAAGGTACTGCAGATGCTGGAGAATCCGAGATAACAAGCATGGGGCTGGATGAACACCTTGTCCTAATGTGGTATTATCCCTGGACTGTTAATCCAGAGACCCAGGCAATGTTTAGGGATGGACAGATAATGAGCAGGGACCTAGGTTCAAATCCTGTCACAGCAGATTGGAAGTTTAACAAGCATGGGGCTGGATGAACACAGCAGGTCAAGCAGCATCATAGGAGCAGGAAAACTTGACTTCGACTTGTCTGCCTCCTCTCCTCTATCCATCTTCTATCCGCCTCCCCCTCTCTCCCGATTTATTTCAGAACCCCCTTCCCCTCCCCCATTTCTGATGAAGGGTCTAGGCCCGAAACGTCTTGTTATCTCGGTTTCCCCAGAATGTTATCTGGGTCTCTGGATTAACAGTCCAGTGAAAATACCACTAGGCCATCACCTCCCCCTATTTACATCTGGTCATATGTTTTTGCAGTTATGTGGAATGAAAAATCTTGCATAAGATGCACAGTTCCTATCTGCAAACCTTATTTTCTGTTGTCAATATTCTGGAGCATGCTTTTATATCAACATTTTCTTTTGAATTGTGTTCTGCAAAATGTTAATGTAGTTCCAGCCCCATGAACACTAGATGGCCTTATCAAGCAGGATTCTGAAGTTCTGTTCTATTTCATTATCGACCTGTTTGGAGTTGCTACCCCACAGCTCTGGAGCAGGTGGGACTTGAACCCGGGCCTCCTGGGCCGGCGGTAGGGACATTTACCACTGCATCACAAGTTTCTTCACTGACACCTGCATGTCCTGTGATTGGCATGTTTTGCTTCCGATAGCACTTCTCTTGACAGACTTTACTCATCGTACTTTGCTGATAACAGGCTAATTGCTAACAAAAGCAGTAACTTACCATGATTAATGTTGTCAGGTATTAAGAACAAGTGAGGATAATGTTTTCAGCAAGAGTTTCAATTCACCAACAAGGCACTAGCTGTCTCTGAGGGACAGATTCTGTGATCATACGTGGCCCCAAGACCTAGAGTCACAGACTCATACAGCATGGAAACAGACCCTTCAGTCCACATATCCTAAATTAATCCAGTCCCATTTGCCAGCATTTCATCCATATCCAAATGCTCTAAACCTTCTCCAGCAGATTCTGCTGGGGTGATGTGGATTGTTGCTGTGCATGGTCCCGAAACTTTGGAATCTCCTTCCAAATGTCTCTTCTTTTTAAGCCCCAATCCACCTAACCTGCACATCTTTGAACTGTGGGAAGAATCTGGAGGAAACCCACACAGACACAGGGAGAATGTGCAAACTCCACGCGGACAGTTGCCCGAGGGTGGAATCAAACCTGGGTCCCTGGTGCTGTGAGGCAGCAGTGCTAACCACTGAGCCACTGTGCTCTCCACTCTTGCTTTTGCCTGATTGATTATCCTCACCATTCATTCTCCACTGTTTTGCTGGTGTTTTGCTGGGCCCGAAGGCTTCCATCAGCAGATTTGGGGACATGGAGTGCATGTGCTGATCCCATGGCTAGTGCACTGCCCCACCCACACCCAGATGCTGACTGTTGTATGGGGGTCAGTTAACCATTTGGCTGTTTTCCCAAGTTCCTCCTCTCGGTTCAGTCTGGCTCCATGTCCCTGCTGCATGATTCATCAATGTTCATCTTCACTGTCATGCAGCTCAAACTCTGCACATCGGAAAAAGACAGTATTCACTTTTGTTTCCCTCTGACAGAAATCCACACATGGAGTGAAAACCTGTGAAGAATACGACTCTAGAGC
The DNA here is from genome assembly GCA_024137785.1 of Ginglymostoma cirratum. Lineage (NCBI taxonomy): Eukaryota > Metazoa > Chordata > Chondrichthyes > Orectolobiformes > Ginglymostomatidae > Ginglymostoma > Ginglymostoma cirratum. The sequence continues at coordinate 6,234,946 of JAHRHZ010000035.1, read as the reverse complement.
CAGGTACGTAACCATCAGTCCACAGGTGAAAAAGGAGAGTTGATGAAGATGTAGGAAAATAGAATCAGGAGTAAGCCACTCAACACCTTGACTCTGCTCTCCCATTCAGCTGGCTCATGGCTGATCTGTATTTGAACCCCGTTTGCCATTCTCAGCTCTATATCTCTTACTGCCCTGATCTAACATAAATCCTTCACTCTCAGTCCTGATAGCTCCAGGAAACACAGGCATTTGAGAGACAGAGAGAGAGAGAGAGAGAGAGAGACAGCGATTCAGATTTCTACTTGTGGTTTTGTGAAGAATTGTTTCTGGATTTTGCTCCTAAATGGGTTCCTCTAATTTACCAGCTCTGCCCTACACTCTCAATTTAGTCCAGTGCAGAAAGCAGTCTCTCAACAAGGGTGGCACAGTGGCTCGGTGGTTAGCATAGCCACCTCACAGCACTAGGAACCAGGCTCAATTCCACCTTCGGGTGACTGTCTGTGTGGAGTTTGCGCATTCTCCCCCGTGTCTGTGCAGGTTTCATCTAGGTACTCCGGTCTCCTCCCACAGTCCAAAGATGTTGCAAGTTAGGTGGATTAGCCATGCTAAATCATCCATGGTGTCCAAGGACATGCAAGCTAGGTGGATTAGTCATGGGGAATTACAGGGATAGGGTGGGTGCTGAGGCTAAGGCTGAGTGGGACACAGTTTGCAGGGTCAGTACAGACTCGATGGGCTGAACTGCCTCTTTCTGTATTGTAAGGATTCTGTAACTATCGTTTTAACATTCTGACACTTTGATCAAATCACCAGACTGCACTGTGGCCTGTCCTGAAGCTTGATTATGATGGGTGTTCACTCACCTGCATTGGGTGTTGATGCGAGGCCGATGTCTTAGCAAACATTTTACTGAATGAGAAAATGGAGAGGAAATGTGATGCCGTACAACTGCTGCCATCCCTGTGCCCATCAGGCTTGTGATTTGAAACAATTTTACCCATAAATCTGGTGTGGAGAATCCTGGTGTTGTTCCATGTAATAGGATTTACTGAATCCTGTACAATCAAGAGGGCTCCTCTGCCTCTAACACACTGCGTCTGGGAGATGACGGACCAAGGTCACAGGAGAGAGGAGAAAAAAATATATAGAGCAACTTGTATTGATATAGTGTACTTCATGACCTGAGGGCACCCCAGCATGTTTCACAGTCCGTAAAGTACTTTTGAAGGCAGTGCCTATAGAAGGAAACACAGCAAGCTGCCACAAACAACAACATGAATAATATGTTTGCTTGATATCGATTGAGAGATATTAGACAAGATGCTCAGTGTAGGTCTGGAAATAACTCTTTGTGATCTATTGCACCTAAGGCTCAAAGTCCTTAAACCCATGACCTCCTGATTCCAAAGCGGGAATGCTGCCCGCTGGGCTCTGCCAGCACTTAAACAACTGGGAATCCATTGCCAGCTACTGTCAGCGACTTGTTTAACCACAAACCACATGCTGGGCTGGTGATGCTCAGCTGTACAAAGTGTCGAGGCAGAGGAGCGTGAGCAGACGAGGAATTAAAATGAAGAGGAGCTAACCATTTGAGATAAACAAACAAGCCACAAGTGCATTTCAAAACTCAGAAAGCCGCACTGTAAAATGAAGATCTTTTCCTGTCTGCGGGTGAGATAGAACCAAGGAGTAGGTATCTCACAGGTGGCTGAAATATTTACTTAAGCACGCACAGAATTGACAATGTCTTACAATAGATTGTGATTCCTGCAGAGGGTCACTTGGATGCGAAACATACATGACCCAACCTATTGAGACTGGCAAGGTTGGGACTTCTGTCGCTGGAGCGTAGGAGGTTGAGGGGTGTCCTTACAGAGGTTTATAAAATCATGTGGGGTATAGATAAAGTGAATGGCAGGTGTCTATTCCCGAGGGTCAGGGATTTCAAGACTAGGGGGCATATTTTAAGATGAGAGGAGAAAGATTTAAAAATGACTTGAGGGGCAATTTTTTTTACGCAGCGTGGTTTGTGTCTAGAATGAACTTCCTGAGAAAGTTGTGCATGCAGGTACAGTTGCAATGTTTAAAAGACGTTTAGATAAGTACATGAATAAGAAAATGTTTGGAGGCAGTTTGGGATTATGGTTGGGCTGAAGGGTCTGCTTTTGTGCTGTATGACTCTATGAGACACTGATCATTATTAACTTTCTTGCTGGTTTTCCCTCTTGCCTTGATCCCTCTGCCCAACAACCCACTGCTGGGGTACAGGTATGGATGGGCAAGGTGCTGGGGATGTACATCAAAGCTTAATAAGTAGGGAGTCCACTGTGCCCAGGCGGTGGGTCAGCTACGCTCAACTGGGGACTGTCTGCCCAGTCGAGGAGCAGGATTGGGGCCTACGATTCCTGTCCATGTCTCTGGTTACATCTGCATGACACCAGACACAGTGCAGCTCCTCACAGGGAAACCAATATCCCCATGGTAGCTCAGTGAATGCTGACAAACCCACTGACAGAAAAGACATCAAAGCCAAGACTTGACCCTATCCTGTAGACAACCACAGGTCCAGCTGGATTGTGACCAGGAGTGGGAGCATACGCTGTATTCCATCTTCTTAATTGAGGAAAACTGCGATCAATTGCAATGTCCCAATGATTATCCCTGTTGCAGCTCTCCCTGCATTTAATCAAAACACTCCTGATACCCATCATTTTGATAAGCATTGGAATGTAGAATTCAGAAAGTCTTAGCAATCCATTTGGAAAAGCATTTCACAGTTAGAACAAGGCATCATTAATGAAAGGGAAATCTAGTCCGAGAAACGTATTAGTTGATTTGAGGATGTAACAAGAGAGTAGATAAAGGGAAACGTTAAGATGTAAGATGTATGAATTTCCAATAGACATTTGATAAGAGGTCACACTAAAATGTAAATACACAGGATAGGTGTTCATGGAGTTGGGGCTAAAATGTTAGAACAGATAGAGGATTGGTTAATAGGAGGCAGTGTTTGGGTTGGGGATAGGGATAAAAGGGCCTTGCAAAATGATTATTGGAGTTCCACAAGGAGCAGTAGCTGCGGCCTCAGTTATATTTACAGTCTATATTCATGACTTAAACAAGAGACAGAAAGTACTATATGTTAAGTTTGTTAATGAAACAAAGCTTGTTTGGAATGCAGGCTGTGAGGAGAACACACAGGACGGGTAGAGATGACGTTCAAGTGTGTGGGCCTCAGGGTGATGTACAATGGGGGAGCGTGTTGTGAATCAACGTTAGTGCTAACGTTCTGTGCTGCGCCCACAGGGATGCTTTCGAGAAGTCTGCTGTCAGCCTCACAGTTCTTGACAACATCGCCATACTGAAACTTAACCAAGATGACCAGGGACTAACCTTTGACCTTTACAAGCTGTCCATTTCTGAGGCTAAGGCAGAGATCAAGTCGGTCATGTTTCACCTGGTGGATCAAGTACATCATTTACAAGATCAACTCAAAGGTGCATAGTGCGGTACTGATGGGGACAGGAAGGGGACAAGTATCTGAAATACCCAAACCTTCTGCTTTTAGGAGTTGCAGGAATTGTTCATTTGGCCAGTAGCAAAGTCTTAGTTCAACACTATCTTATAAAAAGATCTTAGCACAATCTAAAATAAAACTTTCTTACGGTTTACGCTCAATCTGCGTATTATTCTGTAAACTAGCTGACACCAATAGCCCCAGCGAGTGAATCTTTTTGTAGATTTGCTTGCCAATTTGATCTAAAATTGCTTTTGTTAATTTGTTTTTAATTCTCCTTTCACTGTTTTTGCGCTGACCAGCCAAAGTGGATGACCAGCTATCTTACTCCATAGTCTCTATCATTAACTTCTGGTAGCAGCGTATGTAGGTCATATGGAGGAATACCAACTGCATCTTTCCTTGTGGTCCCCCAACAGGCACCTTTTAGCAGCTCAGTTGAGCAGCATTGGAGAACTGCATTTCTGTAGCTCCTTTCCCACTCTCAAGTCATTCCACAGACGTTTCCAACCAATGGAGAGTTATAGAGTCACAGAATCATACAGCACGGAAACCGACCCTTCAGCCCAACCAATCCATGCTGGCCATAATCCCAAACTAAATTAGTCCCACTAAACAAGCCGGTGCTTGGCTCAATACCCTCCAAACATTTCTTATTTGTGTACTATCTTTTAAACGTTGTAACTGTGCCCTTATCCGCCATTTCCTCTGGAGGTGCGTTCCAAACATGGACCGCTCCCTGTGTAAAAGATGCCCCCATGTCTTTTTTGAATCTCTCTCCTCTCACCTTAAAAAAAAGTTGCCCCCCCCAGTCTTGAAATTCCCCCACCCTAGGGAAAGCACACCTGCCATTTGTCTGTGGGCTAGACCAGGTGAAGACGGCAGTTCCTCTCCTAAAGGACATTAGAAGGTTTTTACAATAGTTGACAAAGTCACTTGGTTGTCATTAGGCCAACTTTCAATTCAAGAGTTTCGTTGAATTCAAATTTTAACATCTACCGTGGTGGGATTCGAACCCATGTCCCAAGAACGATATGTTAGCGATATGATAACAGGATGCTCAGAAGATCATTTTGGCAGAGTCAACATGGCTTAATGAAAGGGAAATTGTCTTTGACAAATTTAATCAGCGTTTTTGTTCTGGACACAGCTAGCAGAATGGATAAAGGGGAACTACAATGTAGTGTATTTAGATCTAGCATTCAACAAGTTACCAAATAAATGGATATTGTATAAAATTTGGGCTCCTGGGGATTGGGGTAAAAGTACAGATTTAAAATTAGCTAATGAGCAGAAAACAGAGGAATAAATGGATCAGTTTTGAGTTTACAAACATCACCTAGAGAGATGACACAAGGATCAGGACTTGAGCCTCAGCAATTTGCAACACACATATTAATTAATTAGACAAAGAGACCAGCATATGAGATAATTGACAATGTTGTAATTTGTAGTTCTTTTACACTTATATATATTTAGGAGCTGGTTTTCCCTAATAAAGAAATTTGGTTTGGAAAGGAAGAAAGCAGACTGGCCTTTGATCTGAACTATGAGACACAAATAAGCACTTGTGGAAAATAGACTGGCTCCTCCATCAATTAGTGGATGGCCAGCAATAGAACAACAAGGAGCAACCAGATAACCTGTGCTTTAAGTTTCTGGTTATTGAATAATCACTGTGCAGGACATGGGAGAATACCGCTATGCCTTTCTTGAAAATAGTTTTTTTTGACATTGTTTATGTCAATCTGGGAGAGAATGACTCAGAAAAAAGGTCTCAGTCAAAAGACAGTGGCTTCAACAGTGCAGTTCATTCCCTTTGGATACATGGTTACAAGGAGACCAAGGCTGAGAACTGAATATTCCAGGGTTTGCAAAGTTTCCAAAAGATAGACTGAATGGAAAAGGAGGAGAAGTATTTCTGATAGTGAGAGATAACATAATGACAATAGTTTTCTATTGGATTTTGGCTCAGAATTGAATTGCACAAAGTAAAAATACAAAACTTTTTTAAAAAAGCTAATTGCATAGGTGTGAAGGGAACACAGCTAAAATGATTGAATAATTGAATGAAAAGGTATGATAAGTAAACAGTGGGAAATATTTAATTAAATGATTCAAACCATTCCACAAAAATACATTCTATCAAAAAAGACTCAGTGAGGAGAGAGCATCTGTGACTTACTAGAGAAATTAAAGGTAGTATTAGACTAAAAGAGATTTGCAATACGTAGCTCTGCCATAACACGTGTTTCGTTAATGCAAATTGGCTGTAACGTAATTGAATAGTAGATGCTATTTAGATAATGTGAACTTTCTGCTGTACAGGTATAGCAATTTTCTTTGGCAATTTTCTATAGCACGAGGTCACACAAGAAATCAACTATTGCGTTAAGGGAGAGCTACGTGTTTCTCAAAGAATAGCAGTAAACTCAATAATTTAGAAAGATCTAGAAGCCAGTAAAGAAGATCAACTGAAGAGTTGGCTAAAAGGGAAATATTGAAAAGAAGGTTTGACTACCCAGTGATATAAAAATGAATTGTAAGAGCCTTTACAAGCGAGAAAAAGGAAGAGGGTAGCTAAAGTAAACACTAATTAATCTGAAGCAGAGACATGAAAAATTATCATGGTGCAGAAGAAATGGTAGAGATGTTAAACAAATATTTTGTGTCTGCCTCCATTGTAGATGATACAAATTAGATGCTAGAAATAGAGGGTATTCAAGGAGCAAAGTAGAGTGCGGAACTTAATTTACAGAGAAATGTGTTGGGGAACTTGAGCAACTAAAAGTTATCCCTGGGGTCTTGCATCTGAGCATTCTTAAAGATGTAGCTGCAGAGGAAGTGGTTGCACTGGTTATGATTTTCTAAAGCTTCCTTGATCCGAGAACAGTTGAAAGTTATCAAACAGATCACTGCTCATTAAGGAGGAGTGATTAAAAGCAGGAGAACTACAGCCAGACATTGGTCATCAGAAAATTACTGAAATCTATTATGATGAAAGTTTTAACAAAGAGTTAGAAAATCATAGTGTAATCAAATTGAATTGATATGGTTTTGTGTAAGAGGAATTGTTTTTAGTAAGAAGAATGAGAGGTGATTTGATAGAAACATACAAGGGCATTTCTGCAAGTGAGGGAATCTGAAGCATGGTGGCACAGTCTCAAACTAATGGGATAATCATTTAGGCCTCACTTAGAGTAGTAGTTGTTGTTGACATAGACGTTAGTAGAGCCTTTGATAAAGTTCCACATGGTAGACTAATTAGTAAAGTTAGATCACATGGGATTCAGGGTGAGTTTGCCAAATGGATACAAAATTTGCTTTATGATAGGAGTCAGAGGGTGGTGGTGGAGGGTTGTTTTTCGGACTGGAGGCCAGTGACCAGCAGTGTTCCACAGGGATCAGTACTGGGTCCAGTTTTGTTTGTCATTTATATCAATAACTTGGATCAGAATTTAGGAGGCATGGTTAGTAAGTTAGCAAATGATACCAAAATTGACAGCATATGGCCAGTGAAGACGGTTAACTAAGATGACAAAGAGATCTTGATCAGTTGGGTCAATGGGCTGAGGAGTGGCAGATGGAGTTAAATTTGGATAAACGTGAGGTATTGCATTTTGGTAAAATAAATAAAGGCAGGGCTGAGACATTTAGTGGTGGAGCTCTGGATAGTGTAGTTTAGAAAGACCTAGGGGTTCAGGTACATAATTCTCTGAAATTTGTGTCACAGGTATACAGGGTGGTTAAGGAGGCATTTAGTATACTTGCCTTCACTGCTCAGATCTTTGAGAATAGGAGTTGGGACATTATGTTGAGGTTGTACAGGATGTTGTAAGGACTCTTCTGGAGTACTGTGTACAGTTCTGGTTACCCTGTTATAGGAAAGATAATATTAATTTGGAGAGGGTTCAGAAAAGATTTCAGAGAATGTTGCCAGGAATGGAGGGTTTAAGTTATAAGGAGAGGCTGGATAAGCTGGGACATTTTTCACTGGAGCTTAAGGGGTTGAAGGGTGACCTTTAGAGGCTTATGGAATCATGAGGGGCATAGATAGGGGTATTTTCCCTAAGGTGGGGGTATTCAAAACTAGAGAGCATAATTTTAAGGTGAGAGCAAAAAGATTTAAAGGGGACATGAGGGGCAACTTTTTTACACAGAATGTGAGTGGAATGAACTGCCAGAGGAAGTAGTGGATGCAGATACACTTATCACATTTAAAAAACATTTGGATAAGTACATGAATAGGAAAGGTTTGGCGGGATATGGGCCAAATGCATGCAGGCAGGCAGGACTAGTTTAATTTGGAACGCAGTCAGTATGGACTGGTTGGAGCGAAGGGTCTCCCTTCAAAGCTGTTTGACTCTATGACTGAGATGAGGAGAAATTTCTTCACTCAGAGGGTTGTGAATTGTTGGAAGTCACTACCCCAGGGAGCTGTGGAGGCTACGTTGTTGAGCATATTTGAGGCTGAGATAGATAAATGTTTTTTTCTGAAGAAGGGTCTCGACCCGAAACGTCAGCCTTCCCGCTCCTCTGATGCTGCTTGGCCTGCTGTGTTCATCCAGCTCTACCCCTTGTTATCTTAGATAAATGTTTGACCTCTCAGAGAATCGAGGGAAATTAATTGGGCAAGAATGTGGAATTGAGGCAAAAAACAATCAGCCATGACCTTGTCAAATGGCGCAGCAGGTTGGAGCATTAATTCTGCTTCTCAGTGCTGCCCCACAATGTCAGCTGTGATTTCATACACCACTTTCTGAGACTGAGTCTACAATCTTCTGAGTCTCGGGCAAAAGTATCACCCACAAAATCAGAGCTGACACCTTCAAGATGTAGAACAGGGCCATTGATGTTAGCCTGCCTTCACGATGAGCTGCCTGTTTTACTAGTGGCTAGTTTGAGCAAATCAGATCAGCGAGACGATGATGTTAACGATTATCGTGTGAGTAGTCACCCTGACGAATTATACCCTGATAAATGTCTAAAAATATAACTCATCTTCTCCCGACAGCCTCTGAGGAAAGCAACATTTTGAAACTTGATAAAACAATGCAGAGGACGCAGAGGATGTTTCTAGCAGGTAAGACTAGTCACAAAGCTCTGATCTTTAGAGGTGCAAAAAATTGTTGTGTGGTTCGTGCACTATGCCTCAGGACCTATCTCTGTCTTTCCCTTTTCTTGGTTTCTTTCAACTGCACTGCCTCAGTGATGGGAAGTAAATCAACAGGTAGGAACCCCGCTGGGCCTGCTATTGTAACCTAGATAAATGCCCATGCATTTCTCTCCAATTACCCAGTTGTCACAATTTGTTTTAAAGTGGTTTCTTTCATTTGGTCTCCTGAAATCATCACTCCACAGCGAGAATGAATTCGGCGAGCAGTGTGGATCCCTCGAGTGACTTGTCAAACTGGCTAATAGTGATTGTTAAGCCTGGATTTAAAAATAGAGAAAGACTTGCACTACTGCACTAATTTCACAACCATAAGATGCCACAAAATGTCTTGCAGTCAGTTAGCAACTTCTGAAATATGGGTACTGTTGTGATGCAGAGAATACAATTAGTACACAGCAGACCCCCACAAGCAGCAATGTGACAATGGTTAAGCAACCCATTTAAAGATGTTACTTGAATGATAAACATTGACCAGGGCTCAAGGTCAAACTCAATTACTCCTCTTCATATATTGTATAGGATCAGTTGTGGTCACCCGAGATGGCAAACTGGGCCTCAGTTTTTGAATAACTCTTCATGGTAAGTGGGCGTCGCTGGCAAGGCCATCGCTAATTGCCCTTCACAAAGTGCCTTGTTCAACTGCTGCAGTTCACATAGTGTAGGTATATCTACAGTGCCAGCCTCACTCCCCAGCCCCCCACCACCGTCTCACACCCCCCCGCTTCAATCTCCATCCCCCCCCCCACCTCATTCTCCCCCCCGCCCCACCACCTCACTCTTTATTCTCCCCCCC
>JAHRHZ010000035.1:6205717-6220478 GCA_024137785.1 Ginglymostoma cirratum | reverse complement strand
GATACGGGGGCCCATTCACTGTGCGATATAGGGCCGTGCACTGTGCGTTACGGGGGCCCATTCACTGTGCGTTACGGGGGCCCATTCACTGTGAAATATGGTGTCCAATCACTATGTGATCTTGGGCCGCCCGCTTTGCGATATTGGGCCTTTCAGTATGTGGTGTACAAGTCCCACCAACACATTCTCGATTTCTCACTTTGCTTATATTAATGCTTCTGATCCCCGTACAGTTTGATGCAGAGCAGCTCCTCCTCTGTCCAAACCTGAACCTGAGAAGACTGCTTTCTACAACTTGCGTTTATATAATGCCTTCAGTTTCATAAACCATCACCTTTGATGCTGCACAGGAGAGTTTGACCCCAGCCCACAAAGGGAAATATTGAAGTGGGTGAACAAAAGATTTTTTTTTTTTGCTTTAATCTTTCACATGAACTGGGCGTCCCTGGTGAGGTCAGCATTTGTGAAAGAGAGATGTTTTAAGGAGTGCATTGAAGGAGTAGAGAGCGGTTAAGTGGTGGAGAAACTTTGAGAGAGAATTCCACAACTTGCAATCTAGGCAGTGGTGTAAATTGAGGACACTGGAAAATTGGAAGGGTATAGATGGGTGGAGGAGATTCCTCAGATAGGGAAGGTTGTGGCCCAAGACACCCAGCTGTGTTTTTGAATGTTAACGTTGTTATGGAGCAGCTTGGGATGCATTGCTATGGTGACGGAATGATCCACAATGCAAGTTGTTGTAACCTCTCCCTCCCACAAAGCTGGAGGGTCACCAGGGGAGAAGCAGAATCTGCAATTCAGGTAAAAAAAGAGAGAGAGAGAGAAAAAGTTAGCGGCATTCCCTCCAGCTTTTTAAATTGTAACCTTAATAATGCTTCAGCAGCCAGGGACAGACCGTGGCTACCGCTGAAGCCAGGCACGGGGGGAGGTCCTCAAAGCCTGCTGCCAGGAGCACATGGTACCCGGGCCTGCTGCCAGGTGGCCACTCCCTGGCAGGTTCCATGTGCCCTGATGCCTCGGGCCTGAAGGCCTTCAGCTAGATCCATTAGCTCAGTACCAATAGCGGGCAGGTCACCCTCACACCCTGCCTGAAGGGTCAGTGATGCCCATCTCTGGATTCGCCCGCCACCGACACCTACAAATCCTGCTTTTGCGTTTATTTAGCACCTTTCCCAATTGCAGCAAATGAAGTACTTACGAAGTATAGCCACCATCATAGTGGGTGCTGTCTCTACAGCAAAGGCCATATTCCCTTTGCGACTGATACATCCTGTCTCACCTCTTTTTTTTGTAGAACAAAGGCTCCCACTGGAGTGAATTTTGAAGACAATGTCCTCGATGACAGTGATGAATGAAGCATTTGATTGGGTTCAACATGGATTTGCTGGGAATATTTATAGGGGAAGTGTGATTTTACCATCATTTATTTCTTTTAGGCTATGATAGATATGAACTTTAAAAAAGGAAATGCTGTCTCTGTTTGTTTAACAAACAACAAAAATACGAGCTATTTTATATGGCTTTTTAAAATTAAAGATCGAAAGTAAAAGGAAAGCTACTCACAGGAACCCTACAGTGTGGAAGCAGGCCATTTGGCTCACCAAATCCACACCAACCCTCTGAAGAGCATCCCACCCAGACTCTTTCCTCCCCCCTATCCCTGTAACACTACATTCCTCATGGCTAACCCACCCAGCCTGCACATCCATGGGCATTATGGACAATTTAGCATGGCCAATCCACCTAACCTGCCCATCTTTGGACTGTGGGAAGAAACCGGAGCACCCAGAGAAAACCCACACAGGCACAGGGAGAATGTGAAAACGCCACAGAGATGCTGGCCTGAGGGTGGGATTGAAGCCAGGTTTCTGGTGCTGTGAGGCAGTGGGGCTAACCACTGTGCTGCCCTCAACTTACTCCACAATATGAGTGCACTCTGTATCTGGTATAGTTCACACAAAGGGCTTTGAGTTTAGTGATAGTGTAAAATGGATAAAACAAAATTTTTCACCCATTATGTGACTAATTCTTTGGAACATCATCCACAATTCATCAACTGCAGTCCACTGAGAAAGGTTTGCATTCTTGCTCCTTTCGTGACCTCAGGATGTCCCAAAGAGCTGAAAGTGCTAATTTAAGTGTGGGCTGCCTTTCTGTCCTGTCTGTTCTCCTGTCCTCACTGCTGAGGATTGGGCCATGAACATCTGTTAGATTGGTCATTGTTGCTGAGCAAAGCACTGCAATTATTTTCCATCGCCCTGTACAGGATGGCTAACCAGGAAATGCTCCCACCCTCACTGCCTGCCATCAGGTGAATGAGAAGGATTTTCAGGCTGAGAATTTGGCTATAAATGCCCCTACTATAGCCAACTCGAGCAGGTTACCTGGCACTTGAACCCAGAGGTAGGGACACTACCTACTACAATGCAGGACTACCCCTCAATGTTATGAGATAACAGGGTGTAGAGCTGGATGAACACAGCAGGCCAAGCAGCATCAGAGGAGCAGGAAGGCTGACGTTTCAGGCCTAGAGACCCAACAAAGAGAAACCTAATAACAATTGTGACATCGATGATGGGATAACATTGACTAGAACATGAGGAGAACTCTTCTACTGTTAATAGTCCCACGGGATGTTTTATATCTACCTGAGAGGGTAGGCACAGTCTGATTTTCAGGCTTAGTGAAAGGCAGCACTTCCTCAATACTGTACTGAAGTGTCAGCCTGGCTCCTGCAAGCAAGGAGCAAGAAGTGATGGATAGGCCTGACAACTGAACAAAGAATAGTAGAGCACGGGAAATAAGCCCCTGGCCCATCAAGACTGCACTGATGTGACGCTTTCTAAACTAAAAACCTTTTACCTCAATGCAATCCATATCTTTCTATTCCCTGCCTATTCATCAATCTGTCAAGATGACTGTTCAATGTAGCTATTGTATCTGTCTCCACCACCTCCTCTGGCAGTGCATTCCAGGTAAATACCTTATTGTGTAAAAAAATTGCTTCTCACATCATCTTTAAACTTTCTCCCCTTTTAGCTTAAACCTGTGTTCCCCAGTAATTGACATTTCTACCTTGAGAGAAAGACTCCAACTATTTATTGTATCCATGCATCTCAATATTGTAAACTTCTCTCAGGTTGCCCCCTTATGCTTTAAAGTTCAAGTGAAAACAAACCAAGGTTATAGCAAAGATCTGTAGCTCGGGTTGTGGGTGAGGTTGTTGACTTGCACGCCAAGCCGGCGGCTTGTTCATACGTTTCATCACCATGCTAGGTAACATCATCCGTGAGGCCTCCAATGAAGCGATGTTGTTCTACTTCACTTGAAATTTATATTGTTTGGTCGTTATGGTGAGCATGTGTCATTTCCGGTTTTGATCTGTATGGGTTTGTATATGGTGTCCAATTCTATGTGTTTGTTGATAGCATTACGGGTGGAGAACCATGCCTCTAGGAATTCCCGTGCGTGTCTGTGTTTGACTTGGGCTACTATGGTTACCTTGTCCCAGTTAAACTGTTGGCCTTCATTGTCTTGGTGTACCGATATTAGAGAAAGTTCGTTGAGTCGTTTTACTGCTAGGTAATGTTCGTGTATTCTGATGGTTAGTTTCCTTCCTGTCTGTCCGATGTAATGTTTATGGCAGTCGTTGCATGGTATTTTGTAAACTACGTTTGTTCTGCATGTTTTGGGAATGGGGCCTTTAATCCTTGTCATCAGCTAGCAGTATAATGACACAACAAACCTTCCTTAATATCAGTACACTGGGACAATGAAGGCCATCAGTTTAACTGGGACAACGTAACCATAATAACCCAAGCCAATCACAGACACGCATGGGAATTCCTAGAGGCATGGTTCTCCACCCATAATGCCGTCAACAAACATATAGAATTGGACCCCATGTACAAACCCACACAGATCCAAACCGGAAATGAGACTACTCACCATGACGGACTGGACAGTATAAATTCCAAGCGGAGTAGAATAACATTGTTTCATTGGAGGCCTCACTGATGATGTACCTTAGCATCAAAACGAAACATTTGAAGGAGAACAAGCCAGCTCGGCAAGCAAGCAACCAGAACTGTACACAGTATTCCAAATGTGGCCCAACTAAAGTTGTATGCAGCTTCAACATGACTTGCCAATTTTTAATACTCTGTGTCCTGACTGATGAAGGCAAGCACCTTCTTGACCACTTTCACAGAATTATGGACCTAGATGCATAGATTCCTCTGTATGTTGATGCTGTTAAGGGTTCTGCCATTTATTGTATACTTCCCTCCTGCATTAAATCTTCCAAAATGCATTACCCCACACTTATTTGGATTAAACTTAATCTGCCATTTCTCTGACCAAGTCTCCAGCCTATCCATACCCAGCTGTATCATCTGGCAATTCTTCTCACTATCGGCAGTTCCCCCCCAGTCTTTGTGTCATCTGCAAACTGACCAATCAGGCCATGTACATTCTCCAAATCATTCCTATATATTACAGGGGTCCCAGCACTGATTCCTGCAGAGCACCACTGGTCACAGATCTCCAGTCAGAAAAACACCCTTCCACCACTACTCTGAGTTCTGTGACTAAGCCAGTTCTGTATCCAGCCTGCCAGCTCAGTGTGGATCCCATGTGACTTCACCTTTTGTATTAGCCTGTCATGTGGGACCTTGTCAAAGCTCATATAACAACATTCACCACCCCGTGCTCATTGATTTTCTTTGTCACTTCCTCAAAAACACTGAATCAATTTTGTGAGACGTGACCTCCCCCTGCAGAAAGCAATGCTGCTTATCACTGAAAAGCCCATATCCTTTCTCGTCTTTTTCTATCTCTTTAGTTGTTTCTTCATCTTCTGACGTTGTGGGGAAGCTAGAGTGGTGTCAGCAGGGCATTGGCAGTGGTGGTGCCAGGAGCGTGGACCCTTGGTGGGGTTGTCATTGCTGTGTCTGGAGCAGAGACTCCTTGAGGCCCAGGACCCCCTGCAGAAATGCTGGGGCTGTGTTTGAAGACCCATTGTACAAAGAATGAATTCTATTTACATAATTTCTTTTTGTAACTCAAAATGGTGCTGGCTTGTTGCGACAAAACTGTATCCTTCTAGATATATGTTACAATAAATAACTCATTTATTTCTAAATGTGAGTAAAATTGGGCGCATCCAACAACGTGGAAGCCTTGAAACAACAAAAACAATTCTTAGCAAATTAAAGTGATGACGTGTCTTGCACAGAGAACGATGGCTGCCAGCTAGAAACTCAAAAGAATGAACATCAGAGATAGTAGGAACTGCAAATGCTGGAGAATCTGAGATAACAAGGTGTAGAGCTGGATGAACACAGCAGGCCAAGCAGCATCATGGGCCTAGGCCCAAAACGTCAAGCTTTCCTACTCCGATGATGCTGTTTGGCCTGCTGTGTTCATCCAGCTCTACAAAATGAACGTCAAATGTTTTTTGTTCAGAATAATGTCAACTGGTTAGCCGGAGTTTCCTGGGGAAGCCTGGACTTTTAGCATCCCAGAGAGAGAGAAATGCCCTTTAACCAACTCCAAGCCATCTTTGCATGTGACATGACTGACAAATAAGTAGAAACGATGGTGTTCATACAGGGTTTTATTCAAGGATACACAAACAATTCAGCTACACCACTAATCATTTCATGAGCAGTGAATTTGTTTAATGTGGCACAGTGGGTGGTATCCCAGCCTCTGTGCCAGATGCCTTGGGTACAAGTCCCATTCCAGGATCTATTGACCATAAAAGGTGTGTTTGTAACATGGCCAAACGCAGACCATTAACCTGCGCATTCTTCCAATGTGCTAAGTGTGGAAGAATCAGCCTGTGGTCGCTGCAGTCCAACACGTCCTTTGTTGTCACAGACTCTAGCCTGTACAGTGTCCCTCTTGTTTGAGAGACTAACAGACAGAGAGAGATAACATCTTAAGTATATGATACTAAGGATTAGAGTGTAATACAGATATCCATGGATACATAATGGATACACAATAGTATGAGCGTGATGCAAAATATAAGAATTGTGTTTTTTTTTGAAAGTGCATTTGGGATACTACTTAGTTTTTGAGCCATTTACCATTCACCCAAAGTTTTATTCCCTGTCTTATCTGGTGCCAATATCCCTCTTAAATGATGGTACGCTATCCAGTGTTGGGATGTGAACGTCTCTGGTTATTTTCTATCCATCCCCAGCTGCTCTTGAAAAACCTCTGGCAACTCACCTTCTTGAATGCTGTAATCTAAATTATGAATGCGACCCCACAGCAACGTTCCCTCTGAGGAGCAACCTGAAAGTTTCCGTGCACAAGTCGCTCGATTTGCACTAAAAGATTGAAAAGTGTTTCACGTGCCAAGGAGGGAATATTGTCCCACCCTCCTGTTGAGTGAGGATTTTGGCCCAGCAATAATGAAGGCACAAAGATATCCACAAGTATTTGGGAATTAATGTGGAAATAATGGTTTCCCACTGTATCTGGTGCTTTTACAAAGTCTCAATGGATGTTGCAGGTTTGAGAGCCATTGTAGAAGAGCCAAATTCTGCCCATGTCTGATACCCATTCACAGGCACCTTGAAGCAGGAATGAACATGGGTAGACAATGGCCTAGTGGTATTATCACTGGACTGTTAATCCAGAAAACCAGGTAAGGAACTGGGCTCGAATCCTGCCATGGCACATGGAACTTGAATTCAATAAAAACCTGAAACTAAGAATCTAATAATGGTCATGAGTCAATTGTTGATTGTCAGGAAAAGTCCATCTGATTCAATAGTGCCCTTTAGGGAAGAAAACTGCCATCCTTACCTGGTCTGGCCTACATGTGACTCCAGACCCACAGCAATGTGGTTGACTCTTAACCAGTTGGGGATGGGCAATCAATAAATTGAAAAAGTGTGCTACTTTGATTGGTTTTTGATCATCTCCAAACTGGTAAACTGAGACTAACTGGAGCATTCCCAACACTTCCCAGTCTATTAGCTAATGCAAGATTCCTTAGTGATTGTACTTGGAATGAAGGTCTTTCTCGGCTGACTTCTGTGCTGGATTTAGAAGGGAATTTACAATTACGGCATGGGAAAGTGAAGCAAATTCTCAGTAAATATGACAGGGGATCCTCCAAACAGTGGGAATTGTGATGAAAAGCACTTGTCTAAAATACTCAACTTTATTAATAGAAGATGCATAATTTTGCCTTATTTTGAATTGCACAACAGAAATCATAAATCAGAAATGACAAAGATAGCTTATTCTTGGTAAAACCACTAACAACATACAAGCTTTAAAGATTAGGCATTTGAAACACTAAATACACTTAAAAGCTTGATCTCTTAAAGTAGTGAAACTCCAACAACAACTCAGGAATCAGACATCTATGGGCAGACTCAGAAATAGCAAGAACCGTAGATGCTGGAGTCAGAATTCTGAAGAAGGGTCCTGACCCAAAACGTCAACTTTCCTGCTCCTCTGATGCTGCCTGACTTGCTGTGTTCGTCCAGCTCCACACTGTGTTGTCTATAGGCAGACTGTCTTCTGAGTATGTACGCTGAACTCCGATCAGTACATGTAGCCTGTTAATCTACAGTCTGCACTGATTATTAATTTAAAAAAATGTAAAGTTACAGCAGCAAAACCAGGGTGTAAGTTTCAGTATCTAGATCTGGAAGTATTTCATATGGTGGGCTTTTAAACACAATTTGACTAGCATTGCCAACCCTTGACGATTTGCAAGTTAATCTGTGTTCCAGTTAAAACAAACCCCATCTATCCAACCTTTCTTCATAGTTAAAATCTGCCATACCAGGCAACATCCTGGTAAACCTTTTCTGTCCCCTCTCCAAAGCATCCATCTTTCTGGCAGTGTGGTGACCCGAACTGTATGCAATATTCCAAGTGTGGCCAAAATAAAGTTCCATAAAGCTGCAACATAACTTGACGACCCTGATACTCAATGCCCCCTCCATTGAAGCAAGCATGCCACAGGCGTTTTTTTACTGTCTTATCTACCTGCGCTGTCACCTTCAGTGATTTGTGGACCGCAGGTGAAAATGGGACTGAATGGTAATCTGTCGAGCTTGTAATGTGGTTCACTTGCTGGAAGCAACATATATTCATACTCAGGGCCCCTTTTTCTGGCTTCTCCTTTGTAGATTAAATGAAAGCCTCGAGCTCCCTGTTGCTTTCCCCATAGCAACACCTCCATCAATCAGAGTTAACTCACCACCCAATCAGCACCTTCTGTTCCCCCACCTTTATCTCCTTTGCTATAAGATGTTGTGATTGTTTGAAATTTGACATTCTTGTGTTTGTCCTGATACAAGTCAAAAAGCCTCAGCAACATATCTCTATTCAGCAGCATTCAAGATCTGTACTACTAAGCGAATGATTAAATATATTGCGACTGCTATTATCCCTGACATTTAATAGGAAACAGAAAGTTTTCAGAACCACTTCCTGCCTAAATAAACTCCCAACCACAACTTTGGAATGGCCAGCTCCAATGTTACAACAGAGATGAGAACAGAGGCCCTCGCTGTGTAGTGATAGTGTCCTCACCACTGAACCAGGAGGCCTGGGTTCAAATTGGCACCTACTCCACAGGTTTACAATGACATCTCTGCACAGATTGATTAGAAAAGTACCTCGCTTACACCTCATGTTCTTCACCGCCTCACAAGACGGTCCTTGGAAAGTGGTAGCAAAGCCTCAAAATATTGTTATTGAAGGGTTTCGGAACATCCTGAGGCTGTGAAAGGCGCTGTATCAATGCAATCATGTATCTATCGCTAGATAATCTCCTCATGGCTATCTTGGCATCAAAGGAATAATTCTAATTTGGGGACGAGTATAATCAAGGTTGAAGTTTTTCTATCGGCAGAATGGGAATTCGATAGCGTCCTTCATCATCATTAATCAATGATAATTAATATAGCTCTCCCAGAATTAATGGAACTCAATAAGAATGAAAATTAAGCAGCATCTAAGTCATAACCTGTAACAAAAATATCTCATCAGAAAGTTAAATTCATTATACGTGATTAATTGTAACCGTACTGTGTCACGTTCTGACTGTTAATTAAGATTGTGCTTTAAATGTGTTTAACAGACACCCTCACAAAAATGGCTGAAATCTGATACAAGTTGGGAAATTAAATACATACATTCAATTACTTACTTACTCTTTAATAAATCACACTCTGTCTCTATGATCAGCAGTTTTATCTAGCTGGACATCTTAACGATTGATTTATGTTGCCGGACCTTTGCTAAATACAGCAAAGTTCCAAAGTCACTTTTTCTTGTATTATTTCTATTCAACAGTGCAATTTTTTTTTTTAAATGTGTATTTGTCCGTAGGTGTGGGTGTCACTGGCTGGATCACCATTTATTACCCACCACCATTTGCCTTTGCGAAGGTGGTCATGAGCTGCCTTTTTGAACCACTGTGGTCCATGGGATGCGCTAGGGATGGAATTGGCAATTCAGTAGAATGAGGTAAAACTTGCCTTAACATGACTTTATTCCAATCATCTTTTTTTCACTTTACTTTCTTTTGTATCTTAGCTTGTCCAAAATGTTTCATTTTTCTTTTGACTCCCACCAAGCTGCAAACTCTACATGTGGACTTCTAGAACAACAAACATAGTTTTCTTCGAGAAAATGTACATTGTTAATTCCACAAAACCTTGGTGGCCATGTCACGAAACATCTCAATTCTTCTGGAGACTAGAATTGCACAAAACACAACCTCCCCATCCACGCCACCTCTAATTTCCTCATTTACTACAAATGCTTTTTTAAATAATACCCAAAATTAACTTTTTGCAACTTCAATTTAAACATTTTTTTTGGATGTGTTGGCAATATTTCAATGACAGAGAGTTCAGTGATTTTTGTGAGGATGTCTTTATACAGAGTCAATGTCAGATGATTGGAATCCTCAACTTAAAAGTGCACTAATGATCTAAAGACTGACTTGCTACAAATTGTGTAAAATCATTCCCAGGCAAAGTTGAGACTTTGAGGGAATTGTATTATAACATACAAACATTAACCCTGTTGTACATTCCCCTCATTTCTTAGATGTCAATTGTAAGAGCCCTAGAGACCTGGGTCACAGTGGCAGGTTGCATGTATGAAGTTTTGCAGTGAGGTTCAATGCCCTGTTAAGAATGGAAATTTCAAATAAACACAAAATCCAGCAGTAGAAGTTGGTGATGTATATAAGAATGTCACATTCCATCAAAGCTTGATAGTTTAAATCTCCAACTGGGAGACATCATCTCCCAGTTACTGATTTTGCTTCATGTCTATCTGAATATTTAGCAACATTTCGATATGCCAACTTGATCTCCTCTTCATTAGGGCAGGTATTCATGAATTCTTCACATTTCTCTGCATTCTTCAGGTATCTATACAGGCCTGAAAGCTCCTTTGGGATTGTAAAGTTCCGATAATGCTTGCACACAACCTGTTAAGAAATTAAATGATTATCAGTGACATCCAAGCCACAATATATCACGTGAGCACTGACGTCAACATTGGCACCTAACTATAGCCAGGATCTCCAAGCTCTCATTCTCTACTGGATAGATATTTCCTCACACTTCTTCAATATTTGTCTGATCACAGAGAGATGAAGAAATTATAATATTACATAATTCTGCAGCCTAGAAACAGGTAATTTGGCCTTACAGGTTTATGCTGATATTCATTTTTAACAAGTGTCTCTCCAACCTTCATCAACCATCTCTCAGCAAAGGAACAGTTCTATTTCATCATGATTTTTTTCCCCTGAAAAACCAAGCTATGTGAATACTATTGGGACCATGTATATTTACAAATTATGTAATTTGGAATATATGTTTGGACATGATTCGGTTGCAATTGCTTGGAACTAGGAAGTCAAGATGTTAAAGAAGAGTTTGATGTTTTTGCTGTTTACCAAAAGACCGTAATACCGCAAGACATGGGAACAGGAGTAGGCCATTCAGCCCCTTGAGCCTGCTACACCATTCAACAGGATCATGGCTGATCTGACATTCCTCACATCCACTTTCCTATCTTTTCCCTGTAATCTTTGATTCCCATACTAATCAAGAATCTACATATCTCAGCCTTAAACAGACATAAGGATCTGCCCCCACAGCTCTCTGTAGCAAGGAGTTCCAAAGATTCACAACCCTTAGAGAAGAAATTCTTCCTCATCTCAGTCTTATTCATAGACTCTGCCCTAAGGTCCTAGACTCTCCCATGAGGAGAAACATCCTCTCAGCATTTACCCAGTAAAGCCCCTTAAGAAACCTATAAGTTTTAATGAGATCACCTCTCATTCTTCTAAACTCCAGTGCGTAGAGTCCCAACCTGTTTATCCTTTGCTCATAAAACAATCCCTCCATACCAGGGATCATTCTCGAGAATCTTCGCTGGACTGCCTCCAATGGAATGATATCTTTCCTGAAATAAGGGGACCAAAACTGCTCACAGTACTCTAGACATCCTCTTCACCAGCACCTTGTACAGTTGCAGGAAGACTTCCCTACTCTTATATTCTGATCCCCTTGAAATAAGGGCCAACATTCCATTAGCCTTCCTGATTTCCTGCTGTACCTGCATGCTAGCTTTCTGAGTTTCATGTATTAGTACCCCTAAGTCACTGTGTGTTGCAGCTTTCAGCAGCTTTCTCTATTTATATTTCAATTTGTTTTTTAAAAAGTGTCTTTGGAAAGCAGTGTTCAGAAAAGTTTTGAGACACAGATAGGGCACAAGTTTTATTGGTTTAGTTGTTGAGCATACAGCCCTGCAAAACCCTGACGGATCTAAGCTGCTTTCACCTAGCAACAGCCTCTGGACTGAGGAGATTTTTCAGTACATACGTAAAAGCTATGAACAGTTGCTAGAAAGATTTGCAGGGATGCAGGACTGTGTGTGTCTCTCTTAGTAAGAGTCACAGCTTGGAGCTATAAGCAGTTCTCTCTATATCTCTCTGAGTGGCTTCATAATTAGATAAAGTTTCATATATCAGAGCCCCTATTTCCCAGGTGAACCTGAAATATAATCTGAAGATTTTCCATATTCTATGACTGTCAACAATCAGATCTCATCTACAGGAATTCAAATGAACCATGAAAAGTCAACCCATTTTTAAATACTGCAGAGGTGAGTATGTCTTTGACCTGTCTGTCGATTTGTTTATGTTTAGGATTGAGGGGGATATTCGTTAATTTGCAAAGTAGCTTAGTTGATCATCAGTTTGCCACTTGTTTTGAAGAATACATTTGCCTGAAACAAATGTACAATTTTTGAGTTTATTGAAAGGACAGGTGAACAGTCAAGAGAAACAAATCAACCATTTCTGGGTGATTGAATATGATTATTGCACTTTTGGCACAGAGAAATGGTCTTCAATTCCAGTGCACTCCTCCATCCAGAGTGCTAACAACCCAGGAACAAGCCCATTAGACCTACCTTAAAGTACACAAAGCAGGGCCCACGATCCATTCTGTAGTCCGACAACATATAATATAAACTAACCGCTAGGACATTAAACTCCATGAAATCTCATGGCATCAGGTCAAACATGGAATTGGAAACCTCCTACTGATTGTCACCTGTTCCCCCTCCTTTAGCTGATGAATTAGTGCTCCTCCATATTGAACACCACTTGAAGGAAGCACTGATGATGGCAGGGGTACAGAATTAACTCTGGATGGGGAATTAAATATCCATCCCCAAGAGTAGCTCAGCAATACCGCTATTGACTGAGCTAGTTGAGTCTTAAGGGGCATAGCTGCTAGACTCGGTCTGTGGCAGGTGGTGAGGGAACTAAGAGAGAAAGACCTATTTGAACTTATCCTCACAAATCTCCCTATTGCAGATCAGTTTATCACAAAAGTATAACAGTTTATCACAACCAGTCCATGCAAAAGCAAAAGAAGACAAACAAACTAAACTCTACCGTGAGAATAAACAAAGGTGAAGCAAGCTCCAACATACAGCACCTGGAACAATTTCGATTTGCTTGCCTTTTACTCATTGGTTGGTGAAGTAAAATTCATTCAGAAGCAGTTACAATGGTCCCTTAGTTCAGAATGAGCCTCACCTTCCCATGCCAACACATACCTACGTACATTCAAGAAACACATTAGAAGCAAAAGCAGGCCACTCATCGCCTTGATACTGCTATCCTACTTGTTAAGATCATGGCTGATGTGATTGTAGAGCCTGTCTACCTCCTGCATCCTTTAAATCTCTTGCCAAGTAAGGAAGAGATTAAGCAATAAACACCTCTTCTTTGGAAAGAGGGAGGACCAAGTGACAAGGATAAGACATTAAAACCTGACTCACCTGAACCACGTGGAGTTTGGGTAAGAGATTGCAGTCAGCCAATGTCAGCTCATTTCCATCCAGGAATAACCTCTTCGATGGGTAACTTCCATCCTCATGTGGCAGTGGGGTGTTCAGATATTGATCGAGCTCCACTAATGCTTTCAGGAATGCTGTCTCGCAAGCTGAACAGAGACAGCTATTAGCACAATGCAAGAACGTGTCACCAGTCACACCAGTCATTCTCAGCAGCAAGGGCAGCTCAACGTCAAAATTTTCTCCAAACAAAGGCAATAGTGTGGATTTCTCCCATCACTGATGCCTCTTGCCTTCTCCAGAAACAAGTTGTACAATATGAATTGAAAGAAGTGGGCCTTAATTGGTGTAGCACCGTTACAACATTCAGGAATGAAGCACATAGCTGGTAAACTTACCCTGATTCTTTTCAGGAAGTGGATTCTTAACGTAAGCTGAGAATTTCTGGAAGACACTATAACCCGCAGTCATGGATTCCTTGTATCTGACGCTCAGTCTGGGATACCTATGGGAAAGAAACAAACCCAACTCTTTATGGACAATGAAGATAAACATTTAAAATAAAATGCCACAGTGTTGTTGAATGATACAAATTAACTTGAGGGAGCCAATGTACCTTTATTAAAAGTTATTGATATGCATTGGTTCATCCTTTCAGTAAGGCACTCTGTAACTGAACTGAGTTGGCATGTGTGTTACCTGCTGTATACAGAAGCACATAATAAAAGCTTAGGAGTGAACAGCAGATGGTGTTATAACCTAGGGCAGTCCAATCCTGCTGTCATTACCCAATCTAGTTTATCTGTTGACTCTTAACTATCTGCTGGAGTGAATTAGTAAGACGCTCATTGCTTTATCTTGTGCTTTAAGCCAAGATTGCTCGTTCCCCATTCATGAGACACCAATGTGGAGTACCCCTGGATGTCTGCACATACATGTCCCCATGGCTGCTTGCTCCTGATCTCTAAGCAAGGCTTTCCAACTCTGTATGTGCTGAAACATTCTTTTATTTACATCTGCACATGGCAGATGTTCAAATCCAGCTCTCGAGTACAGTGTCTCTTTCCTTACATGGTCATTCTTGACTGCTGCCTCTCTCTTACTGAACCCCAGAGACATGTGGTCAGTTACATCAATATAACTTACATATCATATCACATTGTATCACATCTCCACTCATGTTTTCTTTACTTGGTCAACATGATTCCAGTAATTTGCACTTTTTAAATTTACTTAGATATTCTTTACAATTATTAACATCATTATTAACACCAGAGATAGTGGGAACTGCCGATGCTGGAAAAAATGAGATAACAAAGTGTAGAGCTGGATGAACACAGCAGGCCAAGCAGCATCAGAGGAGCAGGAAGGCTGACATTTCTGA
>JAHRHZ010000035.1:6191884-6205317 GCA_024137785.1 Ginglymostoma cirratum | reverse complement strand
GGAGCAGGAAAGCTGACGTTTCGGGTCTAGACCCTTCTTCAGAAATGTCAGCCTTCCTGCTCCTCTGATGCTGCTTGGCCTGCTGTGTTCATCCAGCTCTACACCTTGTTATCTCATTATTAACACGAGGTTATTTTTTACAGTATTATCACGATCCTCCCCCAAACATCTCAAAGTTCAAGTCTCATGGGCTGAGGCAATGAGATCCAGTTCTGGTTCGTGTGAGTTCATCACTAGGGTGATGATGTTATACCATGTCTGGAATAGTTGTGTCACTCTGTCCGATGTAGCGTATGTGTAGCTGGCCCACATCCTGTAATAATTATACTCAGTCTCACTCATTGGCTTGAGTGAGATCAGTTCTCTCCTGTTCCTACTGAATATCCCTTCAGGTGTCCTGACAGCGCAAGATCTCAGTGCATCTGTTTCTCT
Source organism: Ginglymostoma cirratum (assembly GCA_024137785.1). Taxonomy (NCBI): domain Eukaryota; kingdom Metazoa; phylum Chordata; class Chondrichthyes; order Orectolobiformes; family Ginglymostomatidae; genus Ginglymostoma; species Ginglymostoma cirratum. Next base: position 6,204,885 of record JAHRHZ010000035.1, on the reverse strand, counting down.
GATGACCATGGTTTCTGACTTCCTTTCCCTTAACCAGACATTGTATCCTAGCTTTAAAGTTTTTACCCTGTGCCTTGAGTTGTACTGTCTGTGCTACATTTTGCGATGGCTTTTCTCTAATTGATTTATCTTGATTTATGCAGCACAGAACCAGACCCTTTGGTCCAACTTATCGACACCGACTAGACAGGCAATCTGACCTAGTCCCATTTGCCAGCATTTGGCCCATATCCCTCTAAACCCTTCCTATTCATATACCCATCCAGATACCCTTTACACGTTGTAATTGTACTCGCCTCCACTACTTCCTCTGGCAGCTTATTCCACACACCCACCACCGTTTGCATGAAAACGTTAACCCAAAAGTCCTTTTTAAACCTTCCCCACCCCTTTAAACCTATGCCCCTCCAGTTTTGGACTCCCCCACTCCAGTGAAAAGACCTTGGCTTTTCAGCCTATCCATGCCCCTCATGATTTTATAAATCTCCATAAAGTCACCCCTCAGCCTCTGACCTCCAGGGAAAATAGCCTAGCCTATTCAGTCTCTCCCTGTAGCTCAAACCCTCCAGTCCCAGCAACATCCTTGTAAATCTTTTCTGCTACCTTTACAGTTTAACAACTTCCTTCCTTTCGATCCAGGATTGTACACAGTATTCCAAAAGTGGCCTCGCCAATGTCTTTTACAGCTGCAACATGACATCCAACTCCTATACTCAATGTTCTGACCAATGAAGGGAAGGCTGTGAGAGATTATGTTTGGCCTTAGGTCATAGTCTAAACCTGGTACATCAATTTTAAACCTCTTCCCCACTTATCGTTCCATGGGCAAGTCTCCATTATTCAGTGCTGTTGCTCTGTAACTGAGTCAAGCTAATCCCCAATCTGGATTCTTAGGCGTCACTGACTTCACAGTCTTGGCTGCACTTTTTGCCTCTCCATTCAACTGCGGATCAAATGAAGAACATGTCACCTACTTGACTCCTGTTTCCAAAGTAAATTCCCTGAAATCCACATGTATGAGTTGCAGTCTGATACTAATTCTTCCAATAAAACATGTATGACAAAAATCCTTTACAGTTCTCTGAACACTGAGTCTACTGTAGGTGAATGACTAAAGATGAAGTCTTGTCACTTCAATCGACGTTGAATATTAGTTGACTCGGACTAAATACATGTTCCCTCTTAAATCAAACAAATCCATTGATAAAGTTTCCCATCGCCTTTTCTAATTTTGCTTTTACTTGAAGTCCTCTGCGGTCTCAGCTTGCTTTCAGAGCAGGTCAGAGTCAGGGAATCCCACAGCGAGTAAACCACCTCCTAACTCCTCGAGGCCCGTTCACCATCTACAGGCACAAGTCAGGAGTGTGATGGAATACTCCCCACTTGCCTGGATGGATGCAGCTCCAACAACACTCAACGTCAACTTCATCTGGACAAAGCAGGCTGCTTGATGCACCATTCACCATCTTAAACATTCACTCCCTCCCCCCACTGACACAAAATGGCAGCAGAATATAATATCTACAAGATGCACTGCAATAACTTAATAAGCCTCCTCCAACACCATTTTCCAAACCCATGACATTTACCACGTATAAGGACAAGGGCAGCAGATGTTCAGGAGCCCCACCATCTGCAATTTCCTTTCCACCATTCTGATCGGAAACTACATCACAGTTCCTGCACTGTTGCTAGGTTGAAATTCTAAAACTCCTTTTCTTAACAGCACATCTCATTGGCAATTAGAGATGAACAAGAAACACTGACTCTCCCAGGATGCTCAGATTCCCTTTAAAAAACCATTTACAAATTATAACAGCAAACGTTTATGTTATCCACATATATAGAGTTGATGAGCCAATCTTTTTCATAGAATAAGGCACCTTTGATCCATAGCTAGTTGTCTGCATAGCCTCAGAATGTATGTGAACTAGAGTTTGTGGACTATTTTGTACAATACTGAAATTGCTGATTATGAATCCACAAGGAAGACATTGTATTCAGGTCTTCAAAATCACTTTTGTTCCTTGAGTTTTTGTCAGCAAGCTCATTTACATAGAGCCTTTAACATTGTAAAACATCCTAAAATGTTACTCAGGACCAATCACTGGAGAGACAACAGTGGTATGGTGAAAGTCAGTTCTGAGGAAGGGTAACTCAATCTGAAACATTAACTCTGATTTCTATCGACAAATGCTGCCAGACCTGCTGAGCTTTTCCAGCAATTTCTCTTTTTGTTACGATGAAAATCAAAGACTAGAATTGGCAAAGAGATCTTGGCAGATTGCAGGGCTGGAAGAGGCTGCGGAGATTTGGAGAGGCGAGGGAATGGAGCAATTTGGAAATAAAGATGAGCATTTCTGAATAGTACTCTGAATACCTGGATAGTTCAGCTTTACTGCATCCAAACTCTTAAAGGAAATTTCAGCACAGGCACGGTTAATCATTGCATAACTCGAGAATGACATTTTCACAAAAGACATCTATGGTTTGTTTTTGTTGGCAGGATATTTCAACTCACAAGCAGCACCTTGAACAAAGTTTCATTGATATCACCACTTGATTTTCAACAAATGTTCCCACTGTGTCAAAGAAAGAAGATCTCCCGAAATGATGAGGCACCATTCAGCAATGAAAGCACATTCAGTTCCCAACTGTAACTGCAGCAGTGATGCCTCAGGCTCTGTAACTTGTCTAACAGCAAGACAAAACACAATGGTGCCTTTTGAAAAAAAGTAATAGGTTCTTCAGGAGAAAGAATAGTCCAGGGGAAACTGACATTGGTCTCCACAAACAAAGAATGTCAAGGGGAGATGTAATTCAGAAATGACATAGATTTAGGTTAGAGATAAAAGGTACTGCAGATGCTGGAGAATCCGAGATTACAAGCATGGGGCTGGATGAACACAGCAGGTCAAGCAGCATCATAGGAGCAGGAAAACTTGACGTTTCGGGCCTAAACCCTTCATCAGATTTAGGTTTCCTGCTCCTATGATGCTGCTTGACCTGCTGTGTTCATCCAGCCCCACACCTTGTTATCTTAGATTTAGGTTTTATTGTCATGTGTACTCAAGTACAAAAGTACAGGGATACAGTGAAAATGTCACCACACATGGCAACATCCAGGTACAAGAAACTTAGTTACAAAGTAGTAAGAGAAACACAGTTTAAAAGTTATTATCTTCATTAAGTAAGTGGAAAAATATAGAAATAAGGTAACAGTTAATTTAATCTGAAAAAATAAAGTTAAAAGTTCAGCAGAACTTTGATGCTGTAGATAAGGAGAAAGATATGGTCTCAAGTGTTCAAATAAGGGACATAGGCTTAAAGCAATTGGTGAGAAAGTCAGGTCAGATATATTTCTCTGTGCAATAAAATTAAGAACTGTGGGTGCTGGAAATCTGCAGCGAACACACAAATTGCTGGAAAAACACAGCAGGTCTGGCAATATCTGTGGAGAGAAATGTACTTGTAGTCCTTTGTAGTTGCAATAGACAGGATTCAATATGGAATTGGATGCACAATTAAGCAGAAGTAATCTGCAGGGCTAGGAGCGGGACTAATTGGATAGCTTTTTCAAAAAGCTTACACAGCAACGATGGGCCAAATGACCTCTTCCTCTGCTGTATAATTCTAAACTTTTCTGGCTATTGAGTTTTCAATGCCCTTCTCCATCTGGAAGTTTCCTCCTGTAATTCTCATGCTCTCATACCCGACATCTCAGCCACTTTCAGTTCCCACTGTCTCCGTTGGTTATGATAGAAAGTTTTGCTCATGTACCCAGGAGACACACCTACCAAACCTCCACTAACTTCTTCCTGTCTCCAAGAGGCAGAAGAATATCACTTCACATCACATTTTAATATTTGACTAATAGGAAAACATGCTGCAGAACATGTTGCGGTCTGTCATGACTTACTTGGGAGGGGCGAGAACCTCTTCGAGAAATTCTTCAATTTTGTTATTATCTGTCTTAAGGTCACCGTTGTAAATGAGGACAGGCAGCTGACTCCCCGGCGCAATATCCTTAAGCATGTCTGGGTTCCTGCAAGGGAGAATACAGGGCCATTGATTATGCTTCAAAACGCCTCAAAGGCCTATATGAAGCCTGAGGCTCATCAGCAGAGAACAAGCAGAAGGGATGAAGCAATGTGGCAGTGAAGATAGTGTTCAGTGGCTGAGGGGATTAACGTCATAACAACATTTCCCATAGCACCGTGACTTGGCACACCACAGAATATATCAGTATGATCACTCAGAGATGAACAGCTCACATCTGATTTGCACCAACAGTTATTAGCCCTTTGCCAGCAAGAACTGAATTGAGACGACATCAACTCCTTTCCCAGGGAATCCCAATGGTCAGCAGAGAACAAAATACATTTGCATCCAATTGGTCTTTCAAATGTAGGAGTGCATCATCAATCCTGTTCACTTATTAAAAAAGCAGTTTCAACGCAACTGATATATTGACCATCAGGTTAAACCACCACCAGCCGAACAAGAGAGCAGCCATATGGTCTGGAAAGACTTTGGAGATTTTACCTTGTCCTAATGTGGTATTTTCCCTGGACTGTTAATCCAGAGACCCAGGCAATGTTTAGGGATGGACAGATAATGAGCAGGGACCTAGGTTCAAATCCTGTCACAGCAGATTGGAAGTTTAACAAGCATGGGGCTGGATGAACACAGCAGGTCAAGCAGCATCATAGGAGCAGGAAAACTTGACGTTTCGGGCCTAAACCCTTCATCAGAAATGGGGGAGGGGAAGAGGGTTCTGAAATAAATAGGGAGAGAGGGGGAGGCGGATAGAGGATGGATAGAGGAGAGGATAGGTGGAGAGGAGGCAGACAAGTCGAAGAGGCGGGGATGGAGCCAGTAAAGGTGAGTGTAGGTAGGGGGGTGGGGAGGAGATAGGTCAGTCCAGGGAGGACGGACAGGTCAAGGGGGCGGGATGATGTTAGTAGATAGGAGATGGGGGTGTGGCTTGAGGTGAGAGGAAAAACAGGTTAGGGAGGTGGAGATGAGCTGGGCTGGTTTTGGGATGCGGTTGAGGGAGGGGAGATTTTGAAGCTTGTGAAATCCACATTGATGCCATTGGGCTGCAGGGTTCCCAGGCTGAATATGATTTGCTGTTCCTGCAGCCTTCGGGTGGCATCACTGTGGCATTGCGGGAGGCCCAGGATGGACATGTCATCTGAGGAATGGGAGGGGGAGTTGAAATGGTTCGCGACTGGGAGGTGCAGTTGTTTGTTGCGAACTGAGCGCAGGTGTTCTTCAATTTAAAAAAAATCTAGAAATACGAATCTAATGATGACCATGAAACCATTGCCGATTGTCAGGAAGAAAACCATCTGGTTCGCTAACGTAATGTAATTTAGGGAAGGAAACTGCCACCCTCACCTGATCTGGCCTACATATGACTCCAGACCCACAGCGATGTGGTTGACCCTTAACTGCCCTCTGGGTGATTAGGGATGAGCAATAAATACAGGCCTAGCCTATGATGCCCTATTCTCATAAACAAATTTAAAAAAAGAGAATCCACATTTCATAAGGCATTTTACAGTTAAGCAGAAGTAGCAAAACATCTCCAGGTTGAAAGGACTGTGAATTAAATGGGAACTTTAGTGTAAAACATCACCGGATTAAGAGGCATAAGGTGATAAGGCATAAGGCACAAGTGATCAGCCACGCACAAGCTGAAATATCAAACAGTGAAACTTTGCCAGTGACCATTCCTTCTTGATAAGTTTAAGACAATCAGCTCTGAATTAAACTTCTCATTCTCTAATAATTTCTTGCTCTTTGCGGTAACTGGTGAAAAAGCAAACTTCCTCAAATAATTAAACATCATAACTCATAGAATCCCTACAGTGTGGAAACAGGCCCCTCAGCCCAACATGTCCACACTGACCCTCGGAGCATCCCACCCAGACACATCCCCCTATAACCCACCTAATGTACACATCCCTGAACACTGGGGGCAATTTAGCATGGCCAATCCACCTAGCCTGCACATTTTTGCACTGTGGGAGAAAACGCACACAGGCATGGGGAGAATGTCTTGTGGAATTTGCACAGTCACCTGAGGCTGGGATTGAACCCAGGTCCCTGGAGCTGTGAGGCAGCAGTGCTAACCACTGAGCCATCATAACACCCCTAAAAGCTCCAAGCTCTCAAGTTTGCCTTCTCTGAGGACTGAACTCAGGGCCTTCAACTTATGAGATTGACGCACTGCCTACTGCTTTAAGAAGGCACAACATGTGAAATAAAAGACTGGCATAGAAATATTGTCAGGGCTCTCTTGGAGATGTTCAGGGGAGAAAAAGAGGAGAATCAAATCTGAAAGAGGCAAGTTGGAGGGGAGGACAATAGATAATGATGTTGCAGATAGAACTTGAGTGTACTAAATGTTCAGGCATTTATGGTAATCAGTTACAAGAGTGCCCAATGTCACATCCTCTTGTGTCTTGGATCAACATTCAGTTCACCTGAAACAGCACCCACCTCTTCATATCCACTGTGTTAATGGTGAAAGCAACTTTCTTTAACCAGAGTATCATGAACAAACGTTGGGAGAACGGACAGTTCCCAATGGTCTCACCATCATCACTGGCCTGTGCAAAAAGGAAAGATTTTGTTGTTACGGCAGCCTTTGTTCAGTTAGCTGCAGCAAAATCCTGGCACTTTTTAGAACTCTTCAAAACGAGAAACGCTAGCATAACTACTGGTATTTTGATGTCAGCATTAAGTGTGCTAAAAGACAAAGAAACGGCGTTAAAGAGAGGTCAGAAGAAAATGATATGCACAGTACCGAGTGGGATCAAGAAAGACCTCTATTGAAATATGGTGACCAAGCCTCAGCAACTTTGGATGGTATTGGAGCTGGAGGGAGACAGTGTGGTGAAGGGGGCAGAAAATAAATAAAAAGGAGAACATAAGAAAGAGAATTCTTCACTAACATGCCTTTATCAGTCTTAAAGCTGAGCGCTCATGCAAGGCATTATTTTAATAAAATCAACAGGTTGTTTTGCCTCACAATGATGAAATCACTGGACCTTTAAGACTGTCGCCTCACAAAATATGCTAGATCAGATAAGACTACTATGCGAATTTCTCAGGAATGAAGCAACACTGTGTTATGCATGGGGAAGTTGCACAACTATATAAAAATGTTGTTGCTTTGGCAATGGAGGCATGTTGGACAGTACGTGGCCACTAGATAATAACTGCCTGCAACAGATAGAATATAATGCTCTGATAATTATTACAAAGCATTTTACAGAAAACTAGGGCTCAGTTTGTGTCAAGAATTTCCTTGGGAATGTACATTTCATCAGAAACTATCACATCCTCAGGTTAATCCAAAACAGTTTGCAGCCAATGCACATGTAGGAATGTGATAATAGGTGTCGTGCCAAGCATGATTCAGTGTTTTATGAAGCTGATGCGTGACTTCTATTGTCTTTAACACTTCAGGCATGCAGGATGGTTGAACTTGCCACTATCACAACTTCATTCCAAGGTAAGTAGAAAATAGCTGGAGAAAATAGTTCAAAGAACCAACAAATGTTCTTTCTACAAGTCACTGTGGAAACCATTTGGTGCTCAGGTATACTGACAGCCATCAACAGACATTAGTCGATTCAATCACAGAAATATGCTCCCTGTTCTGGGACAATCAGTAAATTCCCTAGGGAAATAAATGTACAAATTTTAATGGGAAATGGGATGGGGTAGATGGAAAGCTTGCAGTGATCTCCAGCTTTTTACTCTGAGGGTCTGGGTTCAAATTTAGCTCACCCTCAGTTGTACTATATGCAACTGTGCATGGACAGTGAAGGGGGATCCCCGAATCACACATCATGGCCCAGCTCTCTGTAAATCCAGCCTCAAACAGTAGCTCCTTCTATTCCTCTCGACACTTTTCAAAGACATGCCTGAAACATCTTTTTTCAAATCAAATAAAGTTCTACCACCATTAAAATTCCACAACTGAAAGAAGGCGGCAGCTAGCTGGCAGAACTGGGCATTGGCCTAAATTCTGCCACAGAGTTACAGAACATGGAAACAGACCCTTTGGTCAAACCAGTCCATGCCGACCATAATCCCAAACTAAACTAGTCCCACCTGCTTACTCTTGGCCCACGTCCTTCCAAATATTTCTTATTCATGAACTTATCCAAATGTCTTTTAAACATTGTAACTGTACCGCATCCACCACTTCCTCTGGATGTTCATTCCACATACGAACCACTCTCTGTGGTAAAAAAGTTGTCCCTCATGCTTTTTTAAAACCTTTCTCCTCTCACCTTAACAATATATCCCCTCATGTTGAAATCCCCAAACCTGCCAATCACCTTATGTATACCCCTAATGTTTTATAAGCCTTTATAAGGTCACCCCTCAGCCTCCTATGCTCAATTGAAAAATGTCCCGGTCTTTCCTTATAATTCAAACCCTCCATACCCAGTAATATGCTGGTAAATCTCTTCTGAACCCTCTCCAGCTTAATAATGTCCTTCCTATAACAGGGCAACCAGATCTGAACACAGTACTCCAGAAGGGGCCTCAGCAATGTCTGGTACAACCTCAAGACGATGTCCCAACTCCAGCTAACTCAGGATGCCAACCGTGATTAAAAGTAATTCCTGGAGGCTTCATGTCATGCCTTGTCCTACTCTCCAAACATTAGTCAGCCAGTTTTTGGGCTACTCAGTCCACCTATGCTAATTGAAATGCAAAAATTGAATGCTTGACTGTCAGTCAAACAGCCTTTCTTTCATATTTGCAATATCATTACATCTGGCAAAAAGAAATGTTTGAACAAAATGAACAAAGAAACAATCTTAGTGTCCCTGCAATTTTCCTTCAGGGTTACACACGACAGCGTCCTGGAGATCAATTATAAATACCTGACTCCAGGTGAATCCTGAAGGATTGGCATCCCTGCAGTAAACTCATGTCACAGAATAAAAACTCTCCCAATTCTATCCTGTGCAATTTCTGGGCACCGTTCTCTCCAACACCCTCATTCTACTATCTCGCTAACCTCGTTCAATAATCTCATGATACTCTGAGGTTTGTCCAAAACGTGCTTCATTCACAAAAGTTGTAAAAGTTTATTAAATAACAGATTAAATGTGATATTGCATGCAATGTGCAGGAAATGTCCCTCTCAATAAATTACATGAGCTGCCTGATAATACCTGCCATAGTGGGTTACCAGTACAATGTACATTTACATTACATGCCAAATATTTTCTGGTGCGTTCAGCCTAAGGACTTTTATATTGCTTCCAGTCCTCAGAGCACTCTGCTGGGAGGGCCCTGGAAGGTGTTTTTTTCTCCACTGAGCCCTTGTGGCAACTACCTCAAGCTTTAGCATGTCCCTCAGCATGTAGTCACAGACCTTTCACTGTTCCATGATATGATCTAGTTAATTCTTACATACAATAAACTGGGACTGCACAAAAAGCACATTCTCTCGCACTACCTCACCCTACATTGATGCATTCCACACAAATGTCACACTGATTTTGCTCAGTCACTTTCTGATTGGCAGTTGTAAAAGGATTAAATAGCACTGAACAAGTTTAGTTCACTGCTTGACAGACAATAAAGCACTTCAAATGTAAAATCAAATAGTTGTACATTATTCAGTTTTTTGTGAGCCTGAAATACCAGCCTTGTAAGCTTTAAGGTATGCTTTTAAATGTTTGTGAGATAACATCAACAAGAAATCTACCTTTCCGCAACGTTTAGTTGATGCTGAGAAAAGTAAGGGAACTTGCAGTTTTATTTTGTTCATGGGATGTGGGTTTTGCTGGCTGGGTTAGCATCCCTAATTGCCCTCGAGAAGGTGGTGGTGAGCTGCCTTCTTTAACCACTGCAGTCCATGTGGTATAGATGCACCAGTTGGGAGGGAGGATTTTCCAATGACGCTGTATCAGCTACCCTTGTCCTTCTAGATGGTAGACATCATGAAATTGGAAAGTCCTGTGGGAAGAGCCTCGGTGAGTTGAACAAAACCAAAATAGGACAAGTTGTTGGGATCTTGTCTCTAAGTATCTATAATGGCTAGAAGTCTCACCAAGGAATGCTGTTGTGCAATATGGAAAATATCACAATCCTTAAGGAGAAGGAGCATTGATGCTGGATAGTGAAACATTTGAATACCAGCATCAACCACTAAATCAAGTGTTTAGAGGGACTAAGGTGCACAGTTGAGGCCAACAAAATAAAGGAACTGAAAGAATGACACTTGGGTCTTCGAGATAACAAGCATGGGGCTGGATGAACACAGCAGGTCAAGCAGCATCATAGGAGCAGGAAAACTTGACGTTTCGGGCCTAGACCGAAATTAAAATTTTAAAATTAACTCTGCTCTTTTTGTACACAGGGGCAATTTTACAGAGATATACTCCTGAACGATGGACTGCCAATCATTTGTAACTCTGCAACGACAGTGCTGAATGTTGGGTGTCTTCATTGAAATGTAGTAAGTTAGAACTCCCTATACCATTTGGCACAAGGAAACACTGTTCACTGCCTCACCTGAAAATCTGGTTGCAACATTGAAAGATATAAAACTGAAAGATACTTATTTGAGAGTTATGGGATGGCAAGACCAATTTTCAAAAAGTTGGCTGGGTGATTGTTAAAGATAGCAGCTCTATCTGGATGCCGATATGGAGGAAACAGTTCAGAGCTCATGAAAAATATTGCCTGGTTTTGTGGAATGACTACCACAAGGAATAGTTCTGAAACAGTAGCATAGATGGTGAAGCTAGTTGTGTACAGGAGGGAGAGGAATAGAAGGATATGTTGGTAGGTTTTAATGACATAGAGTGCGAGGAGGAGTATAAACACAGGCACAGACCACTTGAACTGGTTCCTGTGCTGTGAACTCAATGTTAAAAATCGTATTGTTGAACATGCTCACAGAGCTGTGGATTTCAGGACTGCATGGACAATGGAATCCTTTCACATTTCAACACAGCATATTCGGAATGAATGAGTATGTGCCCCTGCTTAAAACGCTTGACAACATCCAAACATCAATTCCAAAGTGACAGTTGCTTCTATACCAATGCCTCCCTCTCAATTCTCATTCCCTGACTCCTTTTAAAGCTCAACACATTGTCACACTGGGCAGCAGTTTGCACTCCCCCACATTCATGTTTACGGCTGAGGAGGGGGATCATGTAAATACGCTGGTTTTCCCACTGCCTTCCTGACCTGGCCACAATTTACTGGACAATGGACAAGGCTTTCAGCATCATGCCAACTGAGGCAATCAATGGCCACTATCTTTCAGTTGGCAGGAGGAGGCCTGTGAAAAAGGGGTATCCTGGCGACTAAAAGTTGTTTTTGGACCACTGGTGAAAAAGGTGGTGGAGCATGTGGAAGATTAGGACGTAAATGACCCAACTGTTTATGTTTTGAATCCTTTCCAAAGTTGTCCACAAAACTCCCTTTAGTAAAACTCGACAAAAATTAAATTAACGATGTATGACTGATGAGGCACAGCACAATAGGGAAGACGAAAATTAACTTGAATTGAACATTTAATTTTCTTTTTACGAGGAGTCACCAAATTAATCGCATTCTCGCAAAGAACGAATTCTCATCATTTTGTCTTCAAAAAAATCCAGAATTTTGTGGCAGTTCATTCAGGGCCAGACAGGGACCACACCAGGATTATTGTGCACCTTTGTGGTTTCCTTCGCTGAGGAAAGATGTTCTGGCTATGGAGGGCGTGAAACAAAGGTTTACAATCTGATTCCTGGAATGGCACAATTGATAATAAAGAGAAACATGATTGTTTGGGACTATATTCATTGGAGTTTAGAAGAATAAGGGGTGGGGGATCCCACTGAAACCTAAGCAGTTCTAAAAGGATTGGAACAGTTAATGCAGGAAGGATGTTCCCAATGACTGGGGAATCCAAAACCAGGGATCACAGTTTAAGGATAGCAGTAGGTCTTTTACGTGGGTGGCACGGTAGCTCAGTGGTTAGCACTGCTGCCTCACAGCGCCAGGAACCCAGGTTTGATTCAGCCCTCAGGCAACTATCTGTGTGGAGTTTGCACATTCTCCCCATGTTTGCGTGGGTTTCCTTCAGGTGATCCAGTTTGCTCCCACAGTCCAAAGATGTGCAGGTCAGGTGGATTGGCCATACTAAATTGCCTGTAGTGTTCAGGGATGTGTAATGTGAGTGGATTAGCCATGGGAAATGCAAGGTTACAGGGATAGGCAAGGGCAGTGGGTCTGGGTAGGATGCTCTTTGGAGTGCCAACGTGAACTCGATGGGCTGAATGGCCTGCTTCCACTGTGTAGGGATTCTATGATTTAAAACTGAGATGAGGAGGAATCTTCTCACTCAGAAAGTAGTGAGCCGGCAGAATTCTGTGCCACAGGAACCGGTTGAGGCCAAAACATTGAAGAAGGAGGTAGATATAGTTCTTACAGCTAAAGCGACCAAAGGGTATGAGGAGAAAGTGGGAGCAGGTTATTGAGTTGGATGGTCAGCCATGATCCTATTGCGCGGTAGAACAGGCTCAAAGGGCCAATTGGCCTACTCCTGCTCCTATGTTTAATGTGTTTTTTCTACATCAGATGCTGAGTGCTAAATAAGATGATCAGCTTTGAGAGTAACTGGGAAATACCAAGTGGAGGTCACCTCGAGTGAGAAGTCCAATTGGGACAGAAAAATGCTAGAAGTGACTAAACAGAAACGCAGGCACTGTAAACACAATGGCTTGAATCATATGAGGAGTCAGTATCTCATACAACATCAGCAGTGAATGAAAGTTCCCAAAATGGAATAATACTCCGCAGCTGGAGAGAGTTCATGAAGAACCAGAGAGGAACAAGCGGAGGCTTGGGGACCGCTTTGCAGAACACCTGCGCTCAGTTCGCAACAAACAACTGCACCTCCCAGTCGCGAACCATTTCAACTCCCCCTCCCATTCCTCAGATGACATGTCCATCCT
>JAHRHZ010000035.1:6148677-6191484 GCA_024137785.1 Ginglymostoma cirratum | reverse complement strand
TATTTATTTCAGAACCCTCTTCCCCTCCCCCATTTCTGATGAAGGGTTTAGGCCCGAAACGTCAAGTTTTCCTGCTCCTATGATGCTGCTTGACCCGCTGTGTTCATCCAGCCCCATGCTTGTTATCTCGGATTCTCCAGCATCTGCAGTACCTTTTATCTCAGGAACAATAGTCTAAATGGTAAGAGTGCAGAATAACAGTGAAAACTGTTTTGTAGTAATGCACTATGTTGGTCAGACAGTACGACAATAGGTTACAATTAATGGGGCACGTATACTTGCTGTTTTGTAATCCCCAGTCATCATTTCCACCTCACCAATCTGTACTAGTTATCATTTGCAACTTTGAACTCACAGGCCTGTCTTCTTGCCAGGTTTGAGATAATTTATTTTCATCACATTTGTCAAGGGTATATCTGCTTTGTATTTTCTTTCTTTTGCTGCTGCAACATTGTAAGTTATATGAGAAGGCAGCTTCAATCATCTTCTCCAGGGCAACTAGCGATGAATAGCAAATGCTGACCATGCTTGTGATGTCCATATGCCCGAGAAAAAAGAAAAACGAAACTAGGAGTTGGTCACACTTTGCTACACTTCATTGGTGCCTTTAACTCCATGGAAAGAGTAATGTTCATTTTGAAAATGTATAGATTGCATAGTTAGTTCCCAATGAGTTAATAATACTGTTGCCAACATTAATTTTTCAGAATCCATAATATCAGGTGTAGCAACAGGAGACACTGGAGAGAACATATGGTGCTGCCATCAAATATCACTAAGAGCTCTGCCTGTAATGAAGAAAGCTTGCTAGCCATCTAATCCTAAAATCACTCTGAGGACCCTTTATACAAATCAACCCTTCGATAGATTTCAGTCCACAACTTGTACCTGTATGTTCACTTCTCTATACCTAACCAACCTAAATTCTGATTAAAATCCAGTCTGTAACTTAGTAACAAGTTCAATTATTTATCCTTTGTATGCAAGTCCTCAAAGAGATTCCAATGGTTTACCAGCACCAAGATGTTGGTGTGACTCTCAAAGGCAAACAAAACAAGCTCAAGAGATTAGTGCAAACCATCCGAACAAGGAACAGGTAGAGATGGAAGGTTAGAAGTTGATACAAATATATTAGACTGACTAATGAGACAGAAACAGGGGAAACTGAACATGAAATGTAAATGTACTAAATAATGGATTGAAATCATTTGGTCTTGCAAACAGTGCTAAATGCATTTCATCAACCAATTGGAATACGTAGGGAGCAACTGTAAACAAACAGAGACAGGGATGTGTGCGTGAGCAAGGTCAGTACGTGAACTGACGAAAAGCTTAAAAGATGGAAATGAAAACCAAAACAAAATTATTCCTGTACACTGTGTGAAAGAACACATCTCAGGGCGGAACCTCTTAAAGCTGAACAATAGATGGCAGAGATCAAGCCAACTGGAACTATTACTCCAAATTAAAACAGGTAGATCTAAGCAAGCAGAAAGCAGATAGAGAAATTGTATGTCAGGAAAGAGCTTTCTTAGGATCGTGCATTAGGCTAAAGTATCCACAACAGAAAGTGCTTGCCCTCTGAAGAATGATTAAACTTTCATGAGCAGGAAATGCCAATTGTTCTCACTTATTCGAAATGCAAAGTTCAGAGTGGGAAAGCATTTTCTGCAGAGAGAACTACATGAAGAGCAGACCAAAACAAATTTGTTATCATTTCAAAGCCAGTTGGATAATTCCTATCGTTTTTACAACAGACTTGCATTTCAAATTTGATCAAGGGAGGAAGTTTAAATAAATTAAAATTAAAATTAATTTTGACATAAGACTTGAATGCTTCCAGATCAGCTCTTACCTTAATGAACAGCTCGATTTTGGGGTCCTCTGCCATTTTCTCTCTGTTGTATTCAGCAATTCGCTCAGTAGCTGTTTTTGACAGTAAATCCCCGGCTTTCGTGGTTGGCTTCTTAAACACTTACCTACAAGACCACACCCAGCAGGGTCGGAGAAAGCCTGAAGCCTTTCAGCACAAGCTGCATACGGCTCAGGAAATGTGTTCACTTCTCGAAACTATTGAGTGAGAAGAACTTGCGTTCTGTTTCTTGCAGAAATAGAGGTGTTTTAACGATCTCCGTGATCTGAAGCACCAACTTTTGTTTGCTGGTTGGTTGGCGCACTGTTTAAGCAACCTGCCTCCCAGAAACTGAAAGGGTGTGGGAGGGATTAGTTGGTAGTTTCTCTCCTCCCATATGGTGCTGATTCCAGGTTATACACAGCAAATGACTGGTTCGTGGAGCTGAGTGCCAGGAATGTAGAAGTGATGATGGAGATAGGTGTAATCTGATCAAATAATTGGTGCATACTTTAAGTTCTGTTCAAAGCAAACCAGATGTATCGGATAATATTGAGGAAATTAATATAGTGTTATATTCAATAGTTTTGGCTCAGGTCTTCCAGAATCTGTATTAGCAGCAATCGGATGTGGTTATTGTAATGAACCTGTTTGGATATGTGACAACATAGAAGTGGAACTTGAAGCTGAATCAGGAACAAAAACAGAAGTTGCTGGAAAAACTCAGCAGTCTGACAGCATCTGTGAAGAAAAATCAGAGTTAACGTTTCAAGTTCGGCGACTGTTCCTCAGAACTGATGGTAGTTTGGAAAATGTTGGTTTATATGCAGAAGATAAGGTGGAAGCAGGGGATAAGGAGTAAACTATAGGTGAGGATAGAGCCCAAAGAGACAGAAGATAGTTGGACAGACAAAGGAGTTGATAACAATCTGGCCAGGAGGGTGAATAACTGTGATGGAGACGGTTAGTGGCTGACAATAGGTAGTGTGTAACACAGTGTGGAGCTGGAGGAATACAGCAGGTCAGGCAGGATCAGAGGAGCAGAGAAGTCGAAGTAACAAGGTGTAGAGCTGGATGAACACATGCAGGAAAGCTTTCCTGCTCCTCTGATGCTGCTTGGCCTGCTGTGTTGATCCAGCTCAACACCTTGTTATCTCAGATTCTGCAGCATCGGCAGTTCCTACTGTCTCAGAAGAGTCGATGTTTCAGGTTTACAGCCTTCATCAGATATGTTTCTCCAGCTCCACACTCTATTAACTCTGACTCCAGGATCTGCAGTTCTGGCTATCTCCAGGCTGTGTGTAATGGCCGGCTATATCATGACAAGATCCAAAAGAACTGCAGATGCTGTAAATCAGGAACACAAACACAAGTTGCAGGAAATGTCTGGCATGCCTGGCAGCATCTGTAAAGAAAAAGATCAGTTAATATTTCGGCTCCAGTTTTGAGGATGGTCACAGGACCCAAAATGTTAACTGATTTTTTCTTCACAGATGCTGCCAGACCTGCTGAGCTTTTCCAGCAACTTCTGTTTTTGTATGTGGTAACAAGGCCTGGTGTGTGGGCCAGGGGGTTTAGGACACGGGAGAGCTTAGGCCCTAAAATTATGGAACTTGATATTGAGTCTGGAGGGCTGCAGGGTCCCCAAGTGGAAAATGAGGTACTGTTCTTCAAACTTGCACTGGGCTTCGCTGGAACACTGCAGCAAGCTTGAGACAGAGAATGTTGGCCAGGGAACAGGGTGGTGTGTTAACGTGGCAGGTAACTGGAAGCTCAGGGTCTTTTTTGTGAGCAGAACATAGATGTTCTGTGAAGCGGTCACCCAGTCTACTCTTCATTTCCCCAGTGTAGAGGAGACCACATTGTGAGCAGCGAATGCAGTAGGGACTAGATTCCGGGAAGTGCAGGTGAAGTGTTGCTTCACCTGGAAGATATATTTGGGCTCTTGGATAGTAAGGAGAGAGGAAGTAACTGGGCAGATGTTCAATGGGCTTGTTGCAAAGGAAGGTGCTATTGGGCTGTGGAGGGGTGTTGGGAGTGAAGGAAGAGTGGACCAGGGCATCCCGGAGGGAACGGTCCCTGCGGAAGGCGGACAAGTGAGGGGAGGCGAATATGTGGCTGGTGGTAGCATCTCGCTAGAGGTGGCGGAAATGGCATCTGATGATCTTCTGAGTGTGGATGCTGGTGAGATGGTTGGGAAGGACAAGGGGAGCCCTATCGCTGTTGCGGGAGGGAAGAGAAATGGTGAAGTGCGGGAGATCGGTTGGACCTGTTTGAGGGGCCTGTCAACAATGGAGCTGGGGAATCCTCAGTTGAGGACGAAGGTGGACATTTTGGAGGCTCCCTTGTCAAAGTTGGCCTCATCTGAACATATGCGACGGAGACGGAGGAACTGAGAGACTGGGAGGGATTCTTTACAGGAAGTGGGGTGTGAGGCTGTATAGTCCAAGTAGGAGTCAGTGGGTTTGTAATGGATATTAGTAGCCAGTCTATTCCCAGAAATGTAAACAGAGATGTTGAGGAAGGGAATGGAGGAGTCAGAGATAGACCAGGTGAAAGTGAGGACAGGGTGGAAATTGGAAGCAAAATTGATGATGTTTTCCAATTCTGTATGAGAGAGGGATGCTGCACCAATGATATCATTGATATATCAGAGAAACAGTTGTCGGTGGGAGCCAGAATTGGACTAGAACAGGGAATGTACCCCACAAAGAGACAGGCATAACTGGGGCCCACGTGGGTATCCATGGCCACCCCTCTCACCTGAAGAAAATAAGAGGAGTTGAAAGAGAAGTTGTTGAGGGTGAGGGCAAGCTCGGCCAAACAGAGGAGGGTGGTGGTGGGTGGGGATGGTTCAGGCCTTTGCTGCAAGAAGAAGCGGAGAGCCCTTAGACCCTCCTGGTGGGGAATGAATGTGTAAAGTGATTGCACGCCTATGGTAAAGAGGAGGCGGCTGGAACTGGCAAACTGGAAATTCCGAAACGTGTGAAGTGTCAGAGGAATCACGGATGTACAAATCCACCCAGGATCACAGATATCTCTGTGATGTTCAATGTTCCACGGACAGCTGATCTTGCTGCATCTTGAGATCCACACTCAGTGCCATGTGGCACCACATGCACACTCTCGACCTTTCTCTCCAACAGCCTCGCAACACACTGGCTCAGGGCTGCACCACTCCTCAGTTCCACTTCTTCCTCTGGCTCATTCGTCGTGCTAACCAGAAACTTTTACTTTTCCTTTCAGGCATCAAGGCCCACAAGCTGCAACAACTCAGCGATACCCCTGGCCGTCTGGAACCTTCCTCTCCTCCCCTTCCCTCTGACTCTATCCCCTGCCCCAACCCCCCACCTCCTGTTGGGCATTCACCATCCCTCCTAACCTTCCACTCTCCGATGCTGAACTTTCTGTACTCAGCAAAGGCCTCAGCTTTATTCCTCTACATCCCCACCTCAATGAATTTCAGGCACGACATGACGTCAAACTGTTCTTCCACTGTCTTCACCTCTATACTCATTTCTTTGGACAAGAATCCTGTCCCCATCCCACAGAGCCCTTCACCCAGTTGCGATGCTCTCCCTCCACCTGGACCCCACCCTCTGGCCTTTTCCCTGCATTGAATCTGTCAACATGACATTGGTCACCTCATTTTCTCTCCCTCCCTCACCTCAATCCAACAGATTGCCCATTGAACTGACAGCACTCCTTGCACTTAGATCTAACCTTGACTTTGTTATTAAGCCTGCCAATAAGGGTGGTGCCGTTGCAGAGGCTGAGCACCAGCTCTCAGATACCTCCCCCTATCTCCCCCTGGACCATGACCCCACCATGGAACATCAGGCCATTGTATCTACAATGATTACTGACCTCATTTCAACTGGTGATCACCCCTCACCCCCCACCCCCACCACTGCCTCCAAGCTGATTGTCCCCCAGCCCCGAACAGCTCGCTTCTACCTCCTCCCAAAAATCCGCAAACAGGACTGTCCGGGCAGACCCATTATTTCAGCCGGCTCGTGCCCCACAGAACTCATCTCTTCCTACTTTGACACAGTCTTTTCTCTCCACTGGTCCAATCCCTGCCCACGTACATCCATGATTTCTCTGATGCCTTATGTCGGTTTCAAAACTTCCAGTTTGCCGGTTCCAGCTGCCTCTTTGCCATGGATGTGGATTCCCTTTACACATCCAGTCCCCACCAGGAGGGTCTTAGCGGTCTCCACTTCTTCCTGGAGCAAAGACCTGAACCATCCCCACCCACCACCACCCTCCTCCGCTTGGCCACCCTGAGCAATTTCTCTTTTATCTCCTCTCATTTTATTCAGGTCAGAGGGGTGGCCATGGGTACCCGCATGGGCTCGGTTATGCCTGTCTCTTTGTGGGATACATGGAAAATTCCTTGTGCCAGTCCTGTTCCGGCCCCCACCCACAACTCTTTCTCCGATATATCAATGATATCATCAATGCTGCTTCCCTCTCTCATCTGGAATTTGGAAAAGCTCATCGATTTTGCTTCCAATTTCCACCCTGCCCTCACTTTCACCTGGTCTATCTCTGACTCCTCCATCCCCTCCCTCGACATTTCTGTTTCCATTTCTGGGGATAGACTGACCACTAATATCCACTACAAACCCATTGACTATCACACCTACCCAGACTATATATCCTCACACCCTGCTTCCTGTAAAGACTCCAATCCATTCTCTCAGTTCCTCCAGCTCTGTCACATTTGTTCCAATCAGGCCAGCTCCAACAAGGGAGCCTCCAAAATGTCTACCTTTTTCCTCAACCAAGGATTCCCCAGCTCCGTTGTCGATAGGGCCCTCAACATGGTCCGACCCATCACCCGCACTTCCGTCCTCACCCCTTCTCATCCCTCCCACATCACCGATAGGGGTCCCCTTGTCTTTACCGACCATCCCACCAGCATCCACATCCACAAGTTCATTAGATGCCATTTCCGCCACCTCCAGCAAGGTGCTACCACCAGATACATATACCCCTCCCCTCCCTTGTCTGCCTTCCACAGGGACTGTTCCCTCCGAGACACCCTGGTCTACACTTCCTTTACCCCAACACCTCCCCACAACCCCACAGCACCTTCCCTTGTAACCGGCGAAGGTGCAACACCTGAGCATTTACCTCCTCCCTCCCCACTTTCCAAGGGCCCAAACATACCTTCCAGGTGAAGCAATACTTCACCTGCACTTCCCAGAATCTAGTCCCTACTGCATTCAATGATCACAATGTGGTCTCCTCTACATTGGGGAAACGAAGCGTAGACTGGGTGATTGTTTTCTGGAGCATCTATGTTCTGCTTGCAAAAAGGCTCTGAGCTTCCAGCTGCCTGCCACTTTAACACACCACCCTGTTCGCTGGCCAACATCTCTGTCTCAGGCTTGCTGCAGTGCTCTAGCGAAGATGAGCACAAACTGGAGGAACAACACCTCATTTTCCCTTGGGGACCCTGCAGCCCTCTGGACTGAATATCGAGTTCAATAATTTCAGGGCCTGAACTCTCCCGTCCTAAAACCCCTACCCCACACACCAGGCCTTGTTATTACATAGCCTGCCATTACACACTACATATTGTTAGCTGCTAACAGTCTCCATTGACAGCTATTCACCGTCCTAGCCAGATCGTTATCAACTGCTTTGTCTGTCCAACTGTTCTCCTCTCTCTTTGTGTCCTATTGTCACCTATCGTTGACTCCTTAACCACCCCTCCCACCCTATTTTTGTACATATAAACGACATTTTCCTTGCTACCATCAGTTCTGAGGAACGGTCACCAGAGCCGAAACATTAACTCTGATTTCTCTTCACAGATACCGCTGGACCTGCTGAGCCTTTCCAGCAATTTCTGTTTTTGTTCCTGGTTTACAGCATCCATCATTCTTCCAGTTTTTACTGAACCTTCTGCTACAAGAGGCCTAGCAAATGGACCTAAACTGCAGGAATCACCTGGGGCCCAGTGGAAATCCTGGCGCACATACATCTGCTGAAATCGCCTGGAAATTTTAAACGTCCAATGGGTTAATTGTCAACGCTTCACGAGTGTGTTCAATTCTGAGTTCAGTTTCAGGGTCCTGCGAGAAATATACGGCATTTAGCTGCATTCTAAGGCTGGAAATGTCACACTGGTTCGTAGTGATGTAGATGAGATCATTGGTGGGAATGGGGCAGGGGGTGGTGTGGGATGAAAAGGAAGTTTGCAAATGATATAAAGATTGTTGTCAACACAGCCAGTGAGAAGGAAGTTGTTAGATTACAGGAGGCTGTAAGTGTATTGGTCAGATGGGCAGATCAACAGCAGATGGAATTTAACTCTGATAAATGTGAGGTGATGTTCTTTCAAAGATGGAACGAGACAAGGGAGTTCTCAACAAATGGCAAGACACTTGAAAGTTCAGAGAAACAGAGGTATCTTGTGGGTGTTTGTCCACAGATCCCTGAAGGTGGCACACCGGACACTATAGTGATGGGAAAACGGTCAGCCAGGTGGACCTCATAGAATATGAGTTCCCTGTTTGGGGCTGTTAACCTGGTCCAATCAGGGAGCCCTGGCTGACAGATATAAACAGGAGCGTCAGAGGTTCTGCTCACTCTGAGAGCTGGCTCTGAGCTAGCTGGGTCACTGTCATGGACTATGCACATGTAAATAAAGGGTGATTTGATAATGGGATACTGGCCTTTGTGGAGTCATTTCAGATCTTGCCTTCATTAGTTGTGGCATAGATTATAAATTGGTCAGGTCACATCTGATGTACGTTGTGCAGTTCTAGTCACTACTCTGTAGGAAGGATGTGATGACACTGGAGGGGCTGCAAAGGAGGTTCGCAACGGGATGAGCATTTTCGCTACAAAGGGAAGCTGGATAAGGAAGGTTGTTTTGTTTGGAGCAGAGAAGGTTGAGTGGGGGCCTGATAAAGGTGGGTAAGATTATGAGAGACATGAACAGGGTAAACAGAGAGTAGCTGTTCCCTCAGTCAAAGGGTAGATTACAAAACAGCATAACTTTAAAGTGAAAAGCAGAGGAGATTTGAGGAAAAATGTTGGCTAAGAGAGTAGTTGGGGGAAGAAACCTCACAACATTTAAAAAGTTTGAGTTGACGTGTCATAACATTCAAGGCTATGGGCCTAATGCAGGGGCTAGCGTAGGCAATTGTATATTTTTGGTGGGATAGACTCAATAGACCAACGGCCCCCTTTTATGCCTTTGATTCTATGATTAATACAGGCCTAACTCAGCGATTAGCCTGTGCTGCTGAACTGAGTACTACAACCAAAAATCCCGGTTTTTCTTCCAGTTTCTACACCAGAGAATGGTGAGGAATTCTCTGCCACAGAAAGCGGTTGAAGCCAAAACTTTGAAGCATAATAAGAAGGACTTAGATATAGTTCTCAGGGCTAAAGGGACCAAAGGGTATGGAGAGGAAGTGGGAGCAGGAGGCTGAGTTAGATGATCATCCATAATCACTTTGAATGACAAAGCAGGCTCAAAGGGCCGATGGCCTACTCTTGCTCCTACTCTCAATATTTCTATTATCAAGCCCTGACCCGCCGACCCCTCCCCCAGAAGTTTGCCTCAGCGACATGACCAAACTTCACTGGACTATCCTCTCATCTGTGTACCCAATGACTTGACCCCAGCACTACACACTTGGCTAGTCACCCAGCCACCCCATCAGTGAAAGACTTGAGACCTTTAAGAACTTGCCTGAACACGGCAGCTGCTGTCATAAGAAGGAGTGTGTCTTCTCTCTATATCTGTCTTCTCTTCAGTCTGTTAACGGACATCTGTGCTAACCCATCATTGCTTCAGCTAAAATGGAAAGTCCTGGCTGAAACAATGGCCAAAAAATTGGTTTTCAGAAATCTTTGTGGGCAGCATCAATGTGTGCAGCATTGACAGTAACTGGAAGACCTGGGCTATCATATATTTTTAGTGTTTAAACATGCACACACTTGTATGTTCTGATAAAATCAAGTTGGTCAAAAATATTCCCATTATTCGTTAATGGGATGTGGGTCCACCATTTATTACCCATCCCTATCACTGTCCTCAAGATGGTAATGGTCAGCTTGAGAGTCTGCGCGAAGAAGTTCAACTTTAACCTTAATGGCTGGGCAGAGAGTGCTGGGGATTCCCTATAATGGTGAACCCTGCTTCATCAATGTGTAATTGGCTTTGATGCAGGACGGGTGATGAAGGTCAAAGATATGAGAACAACAGTAAGCCCAAGAAGGCAGACCACAACTCCTCATCAACTATACATGAGCAGGAAGGGTTTAGAGGGATATGGGCCAGAAGCTGGCAAATGGGACTGGATCAGTTTAGGATATCTGGTCGGTTTGGATGAGTTGGACGGAAGGGTTTGTTTCCGTGCTGTATGACTCAATGATTACAACTGATGGACCAAATGTCTAACTAATGACTGTCGATAGGAATTTTCCTTTTCTCTCTAAATGCTATGTCTTCCCAAGCCTTTCGTCTTCCAGTTTCTACCTCTTTAATCTTGTGCTGACTTCATCCCCATTTCTTATGGCTCCTCATTTTCTCTTGGCCTATTTTTTTTCTCTCTTTCTCTGTCTCTATGGGACTTTGTGGCAATTATTGTCTTCGTACAGAGGCAACGCCTTACGAAGAGACAATGAGCCCGTATTCGTCAACACTGAGTGGCCTCATTGTGCATTTCAGAGGATCATTAAGTGTCAATCACATTACTGTGAGTCTGGAATCACTTGTAGAACAGGTCAAGTAAGGACAACAGACATCCTTCTCCAAAGGATAGAGAAATGTTTCTGTAAAGGATATTTATGCACCAGATGGGATGACACCAATGTTCCCTCAAAACTACATGGCAACCTAATAAGAGGGACCGCACTCCAAAAGCTGACACATTAACATCTGATTCCAGAAGCTCCTACTGTGCATGAACTCCCAAGGTCCACACAGCAGCGGAAAAGATTAGAGGGAGTGTCAGTTTTCACAACAATCCAGTAATTACATGGTCACCAATACTGATGGTAGTCTTCAATTACGGATTCATACAATTTAAATCTCCTGGTTACTGTGTTGGAATTAACCCCGAGCACTGTACAAGTTGGGGAAAAAGTAGCTGAAAGAACTGTTGTTAGGAATGATCTGACTTTCCTTGCCTTGAGCAGAGGAAATTTGTCACAACATGAGAGCAGATGAAGAACATGTTTGAAAAGTAAGTTGCATGGGCGAAGAGAAATGTTCCAACACAAAAGTAAATTGAAGTTTAAAATGAACAAGAAACGGGGAAAGACAGAAAAGGAACTCAGCCAACAAAGTTTTTCTTTGGAGATATAAACAGAGTTAACATTTCAAGTCTCGTATGACACTTCTTCAATGTTAACTCTGTTTGTCTCCAAAGATGCTACCAGACCTGTGAAATTTCTCCAGTGTCCTCTGTGATTACTTCAAATTTCCAGCATCTGTAGCATTTTACCTTTGACAAAATTTTGGTTACAATTACAACAATAAACCAATTTTTGCACTTTCTTTTGGCTGTAATGTTACTTATTTCAACACTCCAATCTCTGAATGAGGGTTAAATTCTGATTAATGTTACTTTCCACAGTTTCCAAATGTTGAAAAATATTTCAAATTCCTACGCTTTCAAACATTCTATAACTCAGTGGGTGTAATGATACTGGAACTGTCAGTGTTCATCATCATTACAGTGGTGAAACTGACAGCAGTTTTTGTTGTCTGCACATCGGTAGTTTCACACACAAGTATAAAAGACGCAAGCATATTCTGGCTCCAGGTGCACTGTCAAAAGGGCCACAAATGGCAATCTTTACAAATCACTTGAACTGATGTAAACTCTCCCCTAGTCACCCATTGCAAATAAAACCATGAAAGTTTATACCTTGTTGAATGGGCTGTAACTGGGTTTACAATTTAATAAGTAATGGTGTCTTTGTTCTGCACAGTCTGTTTATTTCAATGAATTTTGCCTTTACGTTTGCATGTCAGCCCACAGTATCCAGAAGGAGAAAGCTTGTGAGAACCCTCATGATTGCTGAATGGCTAAGAGAGAACATTGATACAAAGTTATAACCTTTGCTGAACAAATGCTCCGGCCCTGAAAACAAATTATAAACTATCAACTTTCCATAGCATGTTTGAAAATGTCATCAATTTTAGATAGAGAAACAAATAATTTTTAAAAAGAGTTTAAAATTGCTTATAAGATTCAGCTTCAAATAAACAAATTAGGAGCAGGAATAGGCCATTCGGTCCTCGAGCCTGGTCCACCATTCAATGAGATCAGCAACGATCTGCTTGTGACTTTGATTCCACATTCCCATCTACCCTCAATAAACATTGGCTCCCTTATTAGTTAAGAGCTTCTATCACAACACTTGTTGTGAATGGCACAATCTTTATTTAATTGGAAATAAAAGATAAAAGATCATTGTTTTAATTCCTGGTTCTCTATGAGAATTCTTCACTATGATTGGCTGCATCATGACATCACTGTTGTTGGACTCATCACAAGAGTGAACCAGACAATGATCAGGAAAGGTAACATCTATGCTATAGATATTGCTGGATCCTTTTGAATATCACAGAGTGAAAGAATTGTTACATATAGGAGGCGGCTAACTGGGCCTATCATGCTTGCTCCGGGCCTTCAAGCAGGCATTATTACCCAGGGCAAATCTGCTGCATTTCCCTCTAACCTTTGCTCACCATTTCTATCCAAATAATCATCCAATACTCCCTTGAAAGCCTCAATTGATCCCTGCATCCACCACATTTCCAGGTAATCCCTTCCAAACCCTAAGTACTCATTGTGCAATGATGTTTTTTTCTCACATGACCCTTGCTTTTTTTGTACACTACTAAATGTGTGTCCTTCTCGTTTTTCCTTTTGCAAGGTGTAACAACTTCTCCCTATCTACTTTATCCAGCCCTGTCATGAAACCTTTTATGAGACCACCCTCACAGCTGCCTTCTCTCCAGGGAGAATAACGGTCTTCAGTTGAGTACTACAGTTTATTACGTTCTGCAAATTCTTATGCAACAAATGTGAAGCTTTAAGATTGCATAAATTGAGAAAAACCATGCTTAACAATTGTAGTACAAGAGTGGCACAGTGCAATGATGGATCAGCACATTGTGTCATAGTGGGAAATGCACAGTCCGTACCTACACCTTGCATACATGCTTATTGGAACCTGGGAAAACGGTGAGAAGGGCCACCTTTTCTAGAAAAGGCGTGGCAAGGAATGGAAAATAAATCAGAAGAATTGAGAACCAGTGGAAAAATAATGTGAGGCTTAGGTTTTTTACAAGTTGTTTCCACTGGCAGACCAAAGGACACAGGTTTATGGGGGTAATTGAAAAAAGAACCAGAGGTAAAATGAGAAAGAAACATTTTTACATAGTGAGTCAAGATTCTATAGAATGTATCATCAGCAAACTTAAATAGTAAGTTCCAAAACAGACTTAGGTATATTGTTGGAGGTTACAAATTGCAGGGCTATGGGAAAAGGAGTAATTGGATAGTTCCTTCAAAGAGCTGGCATAGACTTGAGAGGATGAATGGTCTTCCTCTGTGCTGTAAAACACTATGTTGTAGATTGGGTGGGGTGGGGAGGAAATCTTATGGTAAAATAAATGGGATCTTGAGAGGGATCAGGATAATAACGGAAGTGTAGCTGAAGTCTTTACCGATCAAACAACCACACGCAGTTTGCTCCCTGTTCACAATATTCACACTAACGTAAGAAGTAGGAGCAGGTGTAGGCCATCATGCCTGTCAAACCTGCTTTGTCATTCAATAAGACCATGGCTGATCTATTCATGGGCTCAGCTCCACCTATCTGCTTGGTCGCCATAATCCTTAATTCATCTACTGTTCAAAAATCTTTGCCTTAAAAACATTCAATGAGGAAGCCCCAACTGCATCACCGGGCAGGGAATTCCACAGATTCACAACTCTTTGGGTGAAGAATTTTCTCCTCCACTCAGTCCTAAACCTGCTCCCCCTTATTTTGAAGCCAAATAGTTCTGGTTTCACCCAGAAGTGGAAACAACCTCCTTGCTTCTATCTTAGCTATTCTGATTATAATTTTATATGTTTATATAAGATCCCCCTTCCTCCTCCTAAATTCCAATAAGTACAGCCTCAGTCTACTCAATCCCTCCTCATAAGCCAACCCTTCCGACTCTGTAATCAGCCTCGTGAACCTCCTCTGCACCCCCTCCAGTACCAGTACATCCTTTCTCAAGTAAGGAGATCATTCAGGGTTTGTGCTTTGTATGTAACACTCAGAAACAAACATTACCTTTTTAATTGTTCTGAAACCACACCAAAGCCGAAAGCAAAGAGCAAAGTACACAATTCAAGTTTGAGTACTCATCTAAACTGCATGCAATGCAGAGAAACCAGTTTGTCTCAGTCAGGAATTCAACAGCAAAGCAAGCTGTCAGTGACTGAGCACAATCTTAGTTTACAACTGTATACAACAGAGAGATAGTAAGAACTGCCGATGCTGGAGTCTAAGATAACACAGTGTGGAGCTGGAGGAACACAGCAGGTCAGGCAGCATCAGAGGAGCAGGAAAGCAGGAATTTCTGAAGAAGGGTCCCGACCCGAAACGTCAGCTTTCCTGCTCCTCTGATGCTGCCTGGCCTGCTGTGTTCGTCCAGCTCCGCACTTAGTATACAACAGAGATTTGTGACCAAGGCTGGTTTGGTTTCAAAAATCAGTTTTCTTTCTCAGGTGTCGCTAGATCATAATATTCAATGATAATCTGAATTGATTTCCTTAGCAGTGTGCATTAATCTGTACGCAGGTTAAGGGGAAACTAGTAAAATAGGCAGCGTTGAAGGGTAGGGTGAGGTGAAGTGGAATGGAGGAGGTTCATGTAGAACATAAACACCACCTTAACACATGACGTCCTTAACAAGCTGTGTGCTCTACATTCTAAGTTTAGAAACAGTTTCCATATTGGACCACACTTCATATGCTAGTCAACAGGTGTGAAATGCTGAAATACTAATCCAATGCAAGTGAGTTTGTTTGCTTGTTTCAAATTTTCAAGACATGCTTTTTCCATTTGGGGAAGAGTCCGGAAGCATTTGAGGGACAAGCAACCTTGTCACAAACATTCGATTCATGGTCAGTAAATCCTGGAGAGGTAATTCAAACCAAAGTTTCTGGCTCATCAGTTAGAGCACACCGCATTAAAGTCACAAGACCTTCCATTATAAATGGGTCTATCTGGCCCTCTTTTTTTTCCATTATTGTTGTATTTAGAGTAACTCCATAAGAAATAGGCTATTCAGTCCATTGAGTTTCCTCCACCATTCAATGAATCATAGTTGCTCTAATCATCCTCAGCTCCATTTTCCTGCCTTTTCCCCATTACCCTTGGTTCCCTCACTGATTAAAAGCCTGTCTATCGCAGCCTTGAGTATACTTCACGAATCAACCTCAGTATTCCACAGATTCACTAGCCTCTGAGTAAACACCTTCTTACTTATTTCAGTCTAAAACTGGTCACCCATTACTTTGAGATTATCCTTCTGATCCTAGACTCTCCCATAAGGGGAGATAACCTCTCTACATCTACTCTGTAAAGTCCCCTCAGAATCTTGTATGTTTCAATACGGTTGCCTCTCATTCTTCTAAACTCCAATGAGTACAGGCCCAATCTACTCAACCTTTCCTCATTAGAGAGGCCCTCCATACTTTGTAAAACCTAATGAATCTTCTCTGGACTAACTCCAATGCCAGTATGCCGTTCTTTAGATAAGGGGACCAAAACTGCTCGTGGTATTCCAGTTGTGGTCTGAACAATACAGCTGCCATATGGAAAATGTTAGTTATTATTTAAGCAGGGCATTTGGATAAGTTCAAATTAATAAGGCAGAGCCAGTATGGTTTTTGTCAAAGTGAAACATCCTTCATTGGAGTTCTTTGAAGAAGGATAGTGTGAGGTGAACGAGGATGGGAGAAGGCTCATGGGGTCATATGGGACACTCCCCATCAAAGTCACAAGACCTTCTATAGAAATGTGTCTATTCATACTCAGTTTGAGAGTAACTCCATACTACCATAAGACATAGGGGCAGTAGTGCTGTCAATAAAGGGGAACCAGTGATATATTGTACTTGGATTTACAGAAAGCATTTGATAAGGTGGTGTATGAAAGGGCATTGCAGAAAATAAAAGGTTTTGATGTAGGGACGAACATATTGGTGTGGATCAAAGATTGGCTGACTAACAGGAAGCAGGGGGTAGGATTAAATGGGTTTTTGTCAGGCTGGCAGGATGTCACCAGTGGTGTACCACAGGGTCATTGCCAGGACCACAGCTCTTCTCAATTTATATAAATGATTTGGATGCAGGGATGAAAGGTAGGTTAGCTAACTTTGATGATGACACAAAGGTAGGTTGGAATGTGAGCTGTGAAGAGGACAGAAGGAGCCTACAAAGGGATATAGATAGGTTAAATGAGTGGGCAAAGGTCTCACAGATGGAGCACTGTGGGAAAGTGTAAAATTGTCTATTTTGACATAAAGAACAAAACAAGAAGTGCAGATGGTGAGAGATTTGACATCTCTGGGGAGCAGAGAGATCTGGATGTCTGAGTGAATGAACTGAACTGAAGTATGCAGGAACATAAACAAAGTTGCTGGAAAAGCTCAGAAGGTCTGGCAGCATCTGTGAAGAAGAAAAAAATCAGAGTTAACGTTTTGGGTCCGGTGACCCTTCCTCAGAATTGATGGGAGCTGGGAAAATGTTGGTTTATTTTCAGAAAATGGTGAGGGAGATGGGGTAGGGAATAAATGATAGGATAAAGGATTGAGCCTGAAGAGAGAGAAGAGCAATTGGACAGATAAAGGTATTGATAATGATCTGGTTAGGAGGCTGATAGTAGTAAATGGGGACTGTTAGAGATTAACAATAGGTAGTGTGTAATGGCAGGCTATGTGATAACAAGGCCTAATGTGTGGGGTAGGGGACTGGGACATGAGAATGTTTGGGCCCTAAAGTCATTGAACTTGATATTGAGTCCGAAGGGCAGCAGGTTCCCCAAGCAAAAAATGAGGTGTTGTTTTTCCATCTTGCGCTGAGCTTCACTGCAGCAAGCCAGAGACAGAGATGTTGGCCAGGGAGCAGGGTGGTGCATTAAAGTGGCAGGCAAATGGAAGCTCAGGAACTTTTTTGCGAGCAGAACATAGATGTTCTGCAAAGCAGTCACCCAGTCTACTCTTCATTTCCCCGATGTAGAGGAGACCACATTGTGAGCAGCGAATGCAGTAGACTAGATTCTGGGAAGTGCAGGTAAAGCGCTGCTTCACCTGGAAGGTATGTTTGGGTCCTTGGATAGTGGGGAGGGAGGAGGTAAATGCACAGGTGTTACACCTTCGCCGGTTACAGGGGAAGATGTTGTGGGGCTGTGGGGAGGTGTTGGGGGTAAAGGAAGTGTGGACGAGGAAGTGTTTCCAAGGAAACGGTTCCTGTGGAAGGCGGACAAGGGAGGGGAGGGGACTATGTGTCTGGTGGTGGCATCTCGCTGGAGGTGGCGGAAATGGTGCCTGATGATCTTCTGGATGTGGATGCTGGTGGGATGGTCGGTAAGGACAAGGGAACCCTACCGCTGTTGCGGGAGGGAAGAGAAGGGGTGAGGGCGAGAGATGGGTCAGACCCGGTTGAGGGCCCTGTCAACAACGGAGCTGGGGAATCCTTGGTTGAGGAAGAAGATGGACATTTCAAAGGCTCCCTTGTTGAAGTTGGTCTCATCTATACATAAGCGATGGAGACAGAGGAACTGGGAGAATTGGATGGAGTCTTTACAGGAAGTGGTGTGTGAGGAGTCCAGGTAGCTGTAGGAGTCAGTGGGTTTGTAGTGGATATTAGCGGCCAGTCTATCCCGAGAAATGGAAACAGAAGTGTCGAGTAAGGGAAGGGAGGAGTCAGAGATAGACTAGGTGAAAGTGAGGGCAGGGTGGAAATTGGAAGCAAAATCGATGAAATTTTCCAATTCCGGATGAGACAGGGTAAGCAGCATTGATGATATCATCGATATATTGGAGAAAGAGTTGTGGGTGGGGGCTGGAATAGGACTGGAACAGGACTGGAACAAGGAATGTTCCACGTACCCCACGAAGAGACAGGCATAACTAGGGCCCATGCGGGTACCCATGGCAACCCCTCTTACCTGAAGAAAATGAGAGGAGTTGAAAGAGAAGTTGTTGAGGGTGAGGACAAGATCGGCCAAGTGGAGGAGGGTGGTGGTGAGTGGGGATGGTTCAGGTCTTTGCTCCTGGAAGAAGCAGAGAGCCCTAAGAATCTCCTGGTGGGGTATGAATGTGTAAAGGGATTGCACGCCCATGGTAAAGAAGAGGCAGCTGGAACCGGCAAAGTGGAAATTCTGAAACTGGTGTGAAATGTCAGAGGAATCACGGATGTACGTGGCCAGGGATTGGACCGGGGTGGCGAGAAGACTGACTCAAGGTAGGAAGAGATGAGTTCTGTGGGACATGAGCGGGCTGAAACAATGGGTCTACCTGGACAGTCCTGTTTGTGGATTTTTGGGAGGAGGTAGAAGCGAGCTATGCGGGGCGGGGGGCTATTGGCTTGGAAGCAATCAGGGAGGGGAGGTCACCAGATGAAATGAGATCATTATCATGGCTGATACAATGGCTTGATGTGTCATGGTGGGAAAATGGTCCAGGAGAAGATAGGACGAGGTATCTGAGAGTTTGGTGCTCAGCCTCTGCAACGTAGAGGTCAGTACGCCAGACTACAACAGCACCACCTTTATCAGCAGGCTTAATAACAAAGTCAGGGTTAGATCTAAATGCACCAAGTGCAGTCAAGTCGGAGGGAGATGGGTTGGATTTGGTAAGGGAGGGGGCAGAGAAATTGAGGCGATCAATATCACGTCGACAGTATGCAGGTACAGCAAGTGATCAGGAAAGTTAATGGAAAATTATGTTTTATTGCAAGAGGGATTAATTGCAAGACTAGGGAGGTTATGCTTCAATAATACAGGGCATTGGTGAAACTGCATCTGGAGTACTGTATACTGTACTGGCCACTGTATAGGAGGATGCTAATGTATTGGACGCAGTCCAGCAAAACTTGACTTGACTAATACCTGGAGGAAAGGCTAGACAGGCTAGGTCTATATCATCTGGGGTTTAGAAGTGTCAAAGGTGATTTAATTGAAAGATAAAAGATTCTGAGGGGACTTGACTGGGTGGATGTTGAATCGATGTTTCCTCTTGGGGAAGAATTTAGAACCGGGGGTCGCAGTTTCAAAATCAGGAATCACCCATATAAATCAGAGCTGAGGAAACATTTTTTGGAATTCTCTTGCTGAAAAGGCAGTGAATGCAGAATCTTTTAAATATTTTTAACGCAGTGGTAGGTATATTTTTCATTAACAAGGAGATGAAAAATTGTTGAGGATGTGCAGGAATGTAAAGTTGAGGTTAAAATCAGACCAGTCCTTGTCCTACTGCATAGTGGAGCAGGCCCAAAGTGGCCTACTCTTGTTCCTTATTGTGTGCTATCTAGTTTTAGCAAGACTTCCTTAATTTTCTACTCTATTTTTAAAAAAAAAAGGCCATCATTCCATTTGCCTTCACTATTACTGACTGAACTTGCATTATAGCTTTTTGTGCTTCATGGATGAGGACTCCTAAAACTCTCTGTGCCAGAGCTTTCTGCAGTCTTTCGCCATTTAAATTGTATTCAGCTCCTCTACTCCTCCTGCGAAAGTGCATAACCTCACATTTTCCCCACATTATATTCCAGCTGCTGGACTGAAACAGCTATGATGTCAGAAGCAGGAGCAGGCTGGGCCATCTGATAATTGCTAAACTCTAGCTGCCATCTACAAACCTCGAATCACCATTGACAGAACACCCACCTTTTGCTTGATGAGTCTGGCGAAGCTGGATAATACACGGAACAGCTCCCACTTGTCGAACGTCTTTGCCATTCAACCTTTTAGTCTACCAAGACATTGATCAACCCAACCTTCAGGACTGGAGCATGGAGGTTGCATTTGATCTGATCTCAAGCCGCAAGCCAGAAGATAAAAAGCACCTTCCAAGTTCTACCACCCCACCGTCAGAAAGACAAGAGCAATGAATCTAAACAGAAATTGTTGGAGAAACTCAGCAGCTCTGGCAGCATCCACAGAGAGAAAGCAGAGTTAACGTTTCAGGTCTAGTGACCTTTCTTCAGAACTGATTTTTGTTTCTGATTTCCAGCAGTTTCATTTTGACAAAAGCCAATGATGTCATAAGAATCCCAGTCTCCCTCCAAGATTCACTTTGAGACAATACACCAACCTGACCTAGAACTGAAGAAAGATTGTTCCTGACCGCCAGGCATCTCAAAGCACTTTACACACAATTAAGTCCATTCGAAGTGTGGTCACTATTGTTAAGAAGGAAGCAGGGTGCACAATGTGAAGAGAAGCGGCCAGGCACATAAATTATAGGTAGAGAGATCAAAAGACAGTACACATGTTGTGAGTGAAGTATTGTCAAGCCGAATAATAAGTCTCTGCTAATGATCAAAAGTGTCAGACGGTGTGAGTAAAGTGTCAACAGCTGAATAACAACTGAAGGGATGACCTATAATCCAATTAATTGAGGCAGAGAGATAATTATATTTAAAAAATAAGGTGGTGGTGGAAACAAACCAAATGGCTGGAATAACATGACGGGTATAAGAGTTGCATGCCAAGGGTCTAACTAAACTAACACTTAGTCCAAAATGGTACAAACTAATTAAGGTAGAGAGGTCAGTACTGACAGCAGCTGAGGAGTGGAAAAGCACATCAGTTCTGTGATGTATTTTGGAAAGACAATAACAGTAATAATCCAGGTTGCAGTTCTGGTTTTAGACCCTTTCTAGAATGGAAGCTATATATCTTTTTTAATCACACCTGTTGGGCTCCATCATGGTTGAAGATGGGTATGTTCAAAGAACCTTCTTCACTTTGGTCATTTTCTTCACTTCTGACTGGCTGCGGCATTCATCTATCCAGTGTGGGACATTCTGGGTCTGTCTGAAGCCGAGCTGCTGCTTTTGCCGATTATCATTGCAGCTGACTGTTTGTAGTCACTTCATTAGATGTAAACCTCATTCCAAGATGTGATCGATGATGCTGGTGGCACGCTCTCCTACTCTCTTAGAGCTGGTTTGATGGTTATTGAGTAGTGAAGGATGTTCTGGCCAGATTATGGATTGCGACAGTGCGTCATTCTAATGCTATGTTTTTGGTTCACAACATTTTTGGGGATCAAGCTGTGGGCAGCTTTATCTGTCTCAATGTGAGCACAGCGGAAGATATAGTACTGCTTGATACCGTATTTAACGAGGCAAGAAGAGGAGATGTATGGTTCTTTGAGTCATAAGAGATGTACAGCACGGAAGCAGACCTTTTGGTCTAATTTGTCCATGCTGACCAGATGTCCTAAATTAATCTAGTCTCATTTGCCAGCATTTGGCCCATATCTTCTAAACCTTTGTTATTCATATACCCATCCAGATGCCTTTTAAATGTTGTAATTGTACCCAACTCCACCACTTCCTCTGGGAGCTCATTCCATACATGCATCACCCTCTGCATGAAAAAGTTGCTCCTTAGGTCCATTTTAAATATTTCTCCTCTTAAACATATACTCTCCAGTTTTGGACTCCCCTACCCTGGGAAAAAAGACCTTGGCTATTCACCCTATCCATGCCCTTCATGATTTTATAAACCTTTATAAGGTCACCTCTTGGTCTCCGACGTTCCAGGGAAAATAGTACCAGCCTATCCAGCCTCTCCCTACAGCTCACACCTTCCAACTCTGGCAACCTCCTTGTAAATCTTTTCTGAACCCTTTCAAGTTTCATAACATCCTTCCCATAGCAGGGAGACCAGAAATGAATGGAGTATTCCAAAAGTGGCGAACTAATATCCTGTACAGCTGCAACATGAACCAGGTGATTAACAAATCCTGGCTGCAGGGGAAGTCTGTAATTCAGCATTGACTGGGGTAGGCTTGATGAGGTGGAAGACCTTTCCTCATTCCCTACTTTATGTTCACAGTCCAAATGAAAAGGCAAAGCCTCCCTGAAAAAGTTTTATATAACAAAACAAATATTTATTTTGTTTTTGCTAGCGATATACAGGCCGTTCTGTCATTGCCCTGAACTGAAAAAATTACAGCAATGCAGCCACTTCTAGCCCAACAGTCAGAAATACCCCATAAAAGACAAGAGACACACAGGGAAAATGTGCAAATATGACATTACTCAACACATCCACTGCTCGCACCAACAGGCACATCAACAACTCCATTGACACACAAATAAATTGATGGTCAAAAAGCTCAGCTCAACAGGCTAGACACACAAACCTTGCAAAAAACATACAAGAATGTGAAAGCATGAGGTTCTGGAGAAGATGCAAAATTGATGAAAAGCTTTTTAAAAGGACTGTTTTTGGAAAATCAGGAATTGTATTTCAGCAAAGGTGGTGGGGACAGGGGGCGGTCTGCCACTGTAGAGAGTTGAAAGGTTAGGACGGGTGAGAAACTAAAATAAATGGTACATCAATGCAAAAATTTACACAGGACATTTGTTGAGACGAGCAATGAAGATTGTGGCCATGACGGGCTCCTATTAATAGCACTGCGTTGCTAATATGCTGTTACCACATTATCTTGTGATGTTCATTGTACCAGACCTGTGTCATCATCATCTTCTGCATTAGAACTGACTGGCACCAAACTGGCCAGTTGATATCAATCAGTTATAAAAATATATTGGCAGTGGTTTTGGAGCAGTTTGTTTGTTATGTGGCATTGCTATCTTGGGGCTAATGGAGGAAGAGCCAAGTCAAAGGGATTCAAGGGGAAAAAAATACAAGATAAATTTAATTTGCTTTTGTAGAAAAAAGAATCACTGTTAGAAAGTGAAGTAAATGTCCCCATTATGTGAAGGATTTATATTGAATATTCCACTGTCCCCAGAAGTTATATTTATTAATGCTGCACCACCCATAATCAAGTTGACATTATCGCATTTTATTGTTTTACATTTTTTCATCAGTAGGAGCTGGGTTGTAGTATCATTGGAAATAGTGGCC
The DNA here is from genome assembly GCA_024137785.1 of Ginglymostoma cirratum. Lineage (NCBI taxonomy): Eukaryota > Metazoa > Chordata > Chondrichthyes > Orectolobiformes > Ginglymostomatidae > Ginglymostoma > Ginglymostoma cirratum. Next base: position 6,168,473 of record JAHRHZ010000035.1, on the reverse strand, counting down.
AGTAATTTGGTTGCGTCACACTGATGAATTCAGAAACCCGCATAAATCAGTTCTTCCCCACTCCCTTTGATAACACATCACTATCTACTGTTAAATCAATATTTCACGAAGAAAACAAAAAGGGAACATTACAAACCATTAGTATGCCAAAACAAGTTATTGGCTTTGATCTTGTTTTTTTCCCAAAAGGGGTTGGAAGGGAATGCTCACCCCTCTTTACCATATTTTACATTCAATTTTTTTTCCCTTGTCCCCACTCAGAAAATCCATGTTTCTCATAATTTGTGTCTATTTTTTGCTCAGTTGTTTTGAAACTTTTTTTTTTAAGACAAGCAGCAATCTTCCAAACGCTCGGGTTTATTCTGTTTAAGTGCATGGTGTGAGATTTGACATGATGCTGCTTCCAGGCGCAATGCACTTTTAAATAAACACATGTTGTTCACACTTAATGAGGAAATCAATCAAATAGAAATTAAAATGCAGAAAGCTGGAGGGGAAAAAAAGACAGAGCTGCAAAATTGCTAAATTTCAAGTTACCTTCAATGAACCTTATTAAATTCTGCCTTTTCACACAAGATCAGAATTATAAATGTAGATTAAATTCTAATGATGCAAAACAAAAGTCCCTTACTGATTAATCTTATTTTCATTGTACTGAACGATAAAATCAACTTAAAACGTCATCTCTTCTCTCAGCTTCCAAATTTCATAGTTTAATTTCAAAGCTTTGACTGAACAACGTACCAACCTCTGAAAATAACATAAAGAAAGGCACTCCCTAGTTTCATGAAATGACTAGATGTAGTAATCTGAGGCTCATTTTTATTTCTTGGCTGTTCCAATTGTCTGCCAGGTGCCTGGGTGCAGCCATTGTCCAGGATGACCTTCAGATTGGAGACTCAGGCACACAGTCACACACACCTTATCAGACACACAGCCAAGCTTTGAAGGTGACCTCAGGTCACTTTATCTCAGCACTGGAGCAGAATTGGTGGTCAGAATTGACTTGAGAGCTTCATAAGAAATGGATTAATGGGAGGCGGGGGTGGGGAGGAAAAGTTGATGAGGCATCCACTTCAAACACGAGCTAGATCTTCCTTGTATCCTGTTCAGAGTATTCATAATAACCAGGGGCATTAGTGCTGACTGTCCACCTCTAATAACAGCAGTCCAAGGTTACAATTGCATCCTTTGTTGCGTTGCTTATGCTTATGCTTATTTGAAATAAAGCACCTTCAAGAGAAATTGCAGTCCTGTACTGCAGCTCATTGTAAACACTCAGAGTTTTCAACATGTACAGTTCTGTTTTGGGGAGAAGTTTTGCTTTAATTGGTTATACAACCACTTTAATGTGAGCCTTAGCTGGGCGTGTTCTGTTACCTGGTGTCTGAAATTTGGGCAGAAATTCCTGTGAAAGCTAATTTATACCCATTTTAGCTACTCCGGGATTGGTGGACATTTGAGTGCAAGATTGTTTAAAATATCTGAAAAGGGTGAGGTGAAGATTATGTCTTATTTGATTGCCAAAAGGATTCATATTCATTTACTATTACAGATCTGTACTTTACCTTAGCTTCGTAGATTCTTGTTTGGGCTGTGACAAAGATATATCTGACAGTTACTAAGGTCAATATAATTACCAAAAGAGTGCCAGAACCATTTTGCAAAAGCTGCTTCAGGGCAAAAATAATTCAGCCAACAGAAGACAGCCTTAGCAAACTGTAACTCATGCGATGCAATATTCTGTACCATATAGTTTATGTTGTCTGAATGGAAGCTTTTTATTCCTTGTTCATCTGGTGCAAGTGATCATTATGAGGTGGGAAACATTAAGTGGATACATTTGCGTGTGTCTGTCTTCAATAATGTGCTATAAAGAATGGCACCAAGTACATGAAACAGAACCCGAAGGACACTTTGTAGTTCCATGAAAATGGCAAGTTGAGGAAAAATGTACGGACAACAGCAGTCCCAGGTTCACAGTAAGTCTTTGGTTTTGCACTCAAATGTCCATGTATCCCTGAGTAGCTAAAATGGCTATAAATTAGTTTTCACAGGAACTTCTGCCCAAATTTCAGACACCAGGTCAAAGAACACGCCGAGCTAAGACTCACATTAAAGTGATTGTATAACCAGATTTCTCCGACTAAAGCAAAACTTCACACCAAAACAGAATTGTTTTAAAAACCTAATTAATGGCACAAGTGGGGAAAAGTACAAATGAGAGATAATAGGAACTGCAGATGCTGGAGAATCCGAGATAATCCAGCTCCACACCTTGTTAAAAGTACAAATGAGATGTTTTATTTATAAACAGTGACAGTGGGTTTACTCAAGAGAGTAAGGACATGCTGCCACATGTATTTTTCTAGAAATAAGATTTGAAAAGTGTAAGCATATTTTAATTTCTAGAACACTGCTCAGTGGATTGCAATTCAAATGCTCATGCCTTTCCTGAATGTGAAATTGTGAATCCTAATCATTTATTGAAAGCTTTAACCGCTACTGATAAACCATCAGTTCTTGATCATAACATAGCAGGTTACTGTCCGATAAACAGTAATTTAAGCTTGCACTTACCATTTAAGTGGAATTACATTTAATTTAAGATAATTTATGATGTTAGGCCGCATTTGTGATCTGGTTTAAACTGTATTGATTGATGTCAGACCCTGAAAGTGTTGAATAATTTCATGAACTTGCTATAATGACAAAGATTAAATATCTGAATGTTTACAATGAATTTGTAATTGAAAATAAAGGTCGTAATTATTTGCTCTTCACTTTTACACTTCCTTAAAATATTTTTAACTATTCCAATACACAGCAGACAGGTATTATACATGAAATCTTTGACAGTGCATCAAAATAAAACAACTCTGCATTAAATAAAATGCAACACTCATGTTCGTAGGAGATCTACTCTGCCAAAACGACCCAGAAGCAATGCATGGGTACCAAGACCGCTCGCACCACTGAAGCAGCGTTCTCTGCTGGTTAATGGGTTTAATGTCTGTCTGTCTGTCTCTCTCTCTCTGAAGGTAGTTCAACTCGAAGGAACTGTTGACCACACAGATGGTCATTCCCATCCCTCTTGACGGCACTGCCCTTTTAGTCTTGTGCTGGGATGATGCAAAGTTCTCAGATGTCATATACACGGTCTTCAGAGATGGAAATCTTCATGGGATTTCATCCACTCAGCACAGTGTATCTGTGTTGAATGAAAGCTGCGCCTGAAGAAAGAGAAATGTACACTCAGACAATATTCATCAGGACTCATACAATAAAACCATGCTTTTGAACGTATATATATGACAGGCAGGCTGGTTCATCAGAATCTGTCCCATACACTGCAGCAAGATCAATCACCAGTCCTTCCCTCCTACTACTAAACTCTAGTAGCCCTTTGAGAAGTAGGCAATGCAATGATTCAGTACATGGTTTGTAAATTCAGGTTACCAGGATATATGTTTACTTCTCTCTCCATACATACCATTTTCATAGTAACACTCAGTATTTTTGAGAGGCCAGCACTTACAGATAAACACATGGTGAACTCATCTGCTCCTAATTACACTTCTCTGGAGTCTTGCCCCTAATGCATGGGAACAGGAACCTGTCCACCTCTCTTTCCCATTTCCACGAGTATGATGAAGATTGTTCCCAAGATTGTTGTGGGGGGGGGGGGGGGGTGGTGGGAGTTTAATTGGACAAAGGTGGAGAAGGGACAGCTGTAAACAAAAGGAGCAAACAGAAGTTCAGAAGTTGCAGACCTTAGCAGCATCCAAGGTGGCCATTCAGCCCATCTGCTGTGTTCCAGCTCTTTGACACAGCAATCTAATTTGTCCCACTCCCTGCTCTTTCCTTCTCATCTTTTTCCATTTTCTCTCCCTCAAAAATTCAACGATTTGCTATTGATAATTAAAATGAATGCACCTCCATCACTCTTTAAGTCAACGCATTTCAGATCACAATAGCTGCATAAAATTTATTTTCCTCTGGCTGTGAAGCCAATTCCCTTCAAAGTGAGTTGTGCTGTTTTCCAAAGGTTTCTCCCACCGGAAACAGTAATCTCCTTAATCACTCCATGAAAACTCTTCATGACAATGAACATCGCCATCAAGTCTCCATTTAATGGACAAAAACGTCAGAAATATAGAATGGTTTCAGTAAAGAAAGAGGCCATTCAGTCTATCGTGTCTGCCTCAGCTCACCAAAGGAGCTATTTATCTAGTTTCACTGCCCTGCCTTCTCCACTTTGCCCTGCACAGTTAACAAATCCCAAATTTTCTCCAAACTGCTTCAGGAACCCTGCTCCATCACATTGGCAGGCAGCCCCTATCAGAGCTTCACCATTGATGCTCAAAAAGCATCTCCTCATATAACCATCACTTTTCCTGCAAGTTACCTTGAATAGGTGCTCTCTTGCCTATTCTTTTCATCAATGGGAAATGCTTTTCCTGTCTGCTTTGACCAGACCCTCATGATGTGCGAGTATATTTTTTTAATCAAATTTCCTCTTCACTTTTCCTTCCGCAAAGAAAATAGTTCTAATGCCTTCAATCTGGTTGAAAGGGAAGGCTGTCTGGGGTAGTAGCTATGAAAGATATCTTGGGACAGGAGGCGGTCATTCAGAACCTCAAGCCATTTCCACCACTGTACTGTCTGATCAGACCCTTGGAGGGGGGGGGGGGGGGGGTGGGGGTGGTGGTAGCTGAGATATAGTGCCCAGCGCAGGGGAAGGGATCGAGCACTCATGAGGAGTGCGAGCCCTTGTGGGGAGAGCCCAGTGAGGCATGTTTGCAGGCTCATGGCTAAAGAAGGATTGTAATATTGAACTTTTAAACTTATTTCTTTATTTTTCTACTCTGTGCGCAAGATCATGTACCTAGGCTACCTTGTACAGAAGATGATGTTGGCAATGGTGAATGAACACTTTTTACTGTATCCCTGTACTTGAGTATGGGTGAGAATAAGACTTAGTTCTAATTCCAATCCAGTCTGCTTTATTTGGCCATACGTCCCTTATTATCCATGCCTAACTAAAGTCAATCAATGCAGTTTTGGCTCAATGATTTTTTGTTGGTGCAGCAGGGGATCGAGGTGGGAGAGAGACAGGAGGGGCCAGAGAAAGAGAGATTCAGACTTCCACAACCCTCAGTTTGAAAATGTCATCCATGAATGGTTGTGCCCTCAGTCTACGATTATATCCTCATGTTCTGCCACTATCTGCTACACTGGAGGCGGAGGAAGGTGGGTAGAGAGTAGGAAGATGCTACCATTGAGTGGCAGGAGGTGGGAATTTTTTTTCTTCATTCATTAACAGGATGAGGGCGTCACTAGCTAGGCAGCATTTATTCCCCATCCCTAATTGCCCAGAGGATAGTTAAGAGTCAGCCACATTGCTGTGGGTCTGGAGTCACATGTAGGTCAGACCAGGTAAAGGTGGCAGTTTCCTTCTCTAAAGGGCATTAGTGAACCAGATGGGTTTTTCCCAACAATTGACAGTGGATTCATGGTCATCATTAGACTCTTAATCCCAGATATTTACTGAATTCAAATTCCGCCATCTACCATTTCGGGATTTTGAACCTGGGTCCCCAGAACATTATCCAGTGATAACACCACCAGGCCATAGCCTCCCCTAGATGTTTCAGCATTAACAGACAGGAGGGTACCAGCTCGACTAGGAGTGGAGTGTACCTGTTTAATAGGGTTGGAAGGGGAGACAAATTTCTATTTGATTTGAAGGAGGAGATGTGACTTTGAGAGAAGTAGAAAGGATGGAGAGACAGGTGAGATTCTGTCAGTGGATGGGGAGTTAGGCAGGCTGCATTACTGCTACTGTCTCAGACTATAGAGGGCTATATATGTGAAAGCGAATGATGGTCTGGCTGATTCAGTGAAATCTCAAACATTGCTTTGCTTTTGAACTTGCTTCTTAAAAACACAAAAAGTGTTAAAAAATGAACGCTTATTAATTTATTTATTTTAAAGCAAAAGGCCATTGTTTCTGGGTAGCTTCCCAACCCTGCCCTTCTTTCCCAGATTTACATCATATACATTGTGCCTTGCAAAGTGTAACTTCCCTCACCCTTTCAACAACTGATGTTTCATCCAACACAAATGGTCTCCAGTGAAGATATCAAGCCTGTTAAATGACTGACTTTACACACTTGGTGCATGTTTAAATTGACAGATCTCCGGCAGCCATGTGGATCCTTTAAAGCTATTGGGTAAGTTGTTAAATTCCCATCAGTGCTTCTCTACGTTTTGTTAGTGCCTTTGCTGAAATTAATTTGATCGTCGGCATGCTGGCTATGTGGCTGCTTTAGAACAGCATTTCCCACACTTGGTCCAAGCCCATTTCAATGACCCCAGATTTTGCACAGTCCGAGTGGAATATTTGGGTATAAGAGTTGGTAAGTAGGAATTGGCCTTCAACTGAGACTCTTAAACCCCATTGTGTTATTTTTCTCCCTGCACTGCAAGAATATACTTGATATCAACTCAATCAAAATTATCCACTTTTGGAATCTACTTCAGATATTCATTTTTGCTGCTTGCAGCACACATTTCCTTTGTAATGCTTAGCAGGTCTGACCCAGCATTTTTGACACAACCACCAGAGCTCCGCAGCTGCTTGAAATCTAGCTTTCCCTCACACCAGTCATAGTTAGTGTCATCAGTTGCACACTTTATGAATACAGTTTACAGGAGGCTTTTACCAAGAACAATGGGTGGGGAAGGTGACTAATGTGCTTCTGGCACCCACTGTCTATGCACTTTAAAATGACACAATTCTGCAAAGCAATTTACCTCTTGGGGGAGCCAACTATTTGGCTAAATATACTTTGCATGTTATTGTACAGCTGCTTTTCAACGTTTTTGTTGTAGAATGCCTGTCACACTAAATGTTATCGCTCAAAATAACTCCAAGTGTGAGGCAGTGTGGCATTCTGACACGATGAGGTATGATTAAAAATAAGTACAATCTCACATTTACCTTTGGTGGAAAATAATTGGGAGGCAAAATAGGGTTGTGCAGTTCCCACTTCATCACAAAATCTCTCAGCAAGGAACATGGACAGGAAAGGTGGCTAATGTGGTAGTGACACACATCACTCTGCTTTTTAAGAAAGGTGAAAGAGGAAAACAAGGGATTTATAGACCAATTAGCCTAACATTTTTGGTGGGGGCATAGTTGGAAAGTTTATAATCAAGGATGGGGTAATTGAACATTTTTCAGTTGATCAGGGAGAATCAGCATGGATTCATGATGAGGCTGTCATGCCTGACTAATCTCGATGAATTTTTTTGAAGGGGTGTCTAAGGCAGTGGACAGGGAATGTCTATGGATCAAAAACAGAAGTTGCTGGAAAAGCTCAGCGGGTCTGGCAGCATCCGTGGAAAGAAATCGAAGATAACGTTTTAGGTCAAGTGACCCTTTCTCAAAATGTCTACGGTTGGTGTTTATACAGACTTCCAGAAGGCATGTGATGAAGTCCCACATAAGAGACTGTTACTGACATGGCTGTGAAGTTGGCTGCATGGCTGGGTGACGGAAAGTAAGGATCATGGGTAGGTTCTTATATGGGTGGGATGTGATCAGTGGAGTCTGAGTTAGGGCCTCAATCATTCATGTTATTTATTAATGACTTGGTTAATGGCATAGAAATTCATAACTTCAAACTTGCTGATGACACAAAGTCAGACAGTGTGGATGATAGCATAGAATGTCAAAGGGATATTGACAGACTAAGTGAAAGGGCAAAACTGTGGCAGATAGAGTTCAATACAAGTACGAGGTTTTCCATTTGGACTGAAAAAGGATAGATCAGGGCACTTTCTAGATGGTCTGAAGTTAAATACAGTGGATGTCCGAAGAGACTTGGGTATTCAGGTGTTTCAATCTTGAAAATGTCACTACTTAGTGCAGAAAATAATCGAGAAAGCTAATGGAGCAATGGCCTAGAGGACTGGAGTACAAGGATATGGAAGTTATGCTGCAGTTATACAAAACCCTGGCTAGCCCCCACTTGGAGCACTGAGAGTAGATCTGGGCATCACACCTGAGGAAGGACATATTGGCCTTGGAGAGAGTATAACCGTAGGTTTGCAAGAATGATGACCTAATCCTGAAGTCCAGGTAATGAGGAGAGATTTTCTCTCAAATTTAGAAGATTAAAAGGTTGAAGTCTTCAAGGTATTAACAGGAAAAGGCAGAGGAGACAAAGGTAAACTATTTGGACCAGTTGGGGATTCTAGAACTAGGAGGCATACTCTGAGAATTAGGGCAAAACCATTCAGGAGAGATATTGAGAAGCACTTCTACACATAAAGGGTGATGGATGTTTAGAGCTCTCTTCCACAAATAGTAGTGGATGCCAGATCAGTTGTTAATTTTAAATCTGAGACAGATAACTTTTTGCTTGGCAAAGGTATTAAGGAATATGACCCAATTGAGGAAGGGTCACCAGACCCGAAATATTAGCTCTGAATTTTCTTTACAGATGCTGCCAGACCTGCTGAGCTTTTCCAGTAACTTTTGTTTTTATTCCTGATTTACAGCATCTGCAGTTCTTTCGATTTATATTATAACTTCGACGTTTATCTACAACATCAGGATTGCTTCTCCTATTTGCAATAGAGTGTGTATAATTATGCTGACCTTTGCTCAACCATCGTTGGAAACTGCCTGGGTTTTATTTAAATCCTCCATTAGCGACAAGCAGGAGTCAAATTGGCAAAACATGTTTTGGTGATTTGGCTTTGATTTGCCACAAAAATATGATTCTATTTTCATAGACAAACTTGGAAAAGTAACATTAGAGGAACTGTTTAGAGACCAGCACGGTGGTTCAGTGGTTAGCACTGCAGTCTCACTGTACCAGGGACCCAAGTTCAATTCCAACCTTGGGCAAGTGTCTGTGTGGGTATTCTCTGGGTGCTCTCACAGTTTAAAGATGTGCAGGTTAGGTGGATTGGCCATGCTAAATTGCCCCGTAGTGTCCAGGGATACGCAGGCTAGGTGGATTAGCCACAGAAAATGCAGGGTTACTGGGTTGATCTGAGTGGGATGCTCTTTGAAAGTTCGGTGTGGACTTGATTGGCCAAACTGCCTGCTTCCACACTGAAGGGATTTTATGACTCTGTCCTGAGGGTGACCACTAATACTAGCTTCTGAGCAATAAAAAGCTTCGTTGTCACTCAAGAATAAAAAAGACCCCAGTTTCATGGTAATCAACAGCTGAAATTGGGACTAGCCTAAATTAATAGATATTCCTATCTCTTACTGAGGTGCAAGGTTGGTGACATGATTTGTCAGCATAAACATGGGGTGTATCCTTGCTTGGGCTGTATGCTCTGCTTAGGGTATATCCTCTCTTGGGTCCTGCGAAGTCATGTAATTTTGCAGAAGATGGCAGAAAGCCCAGCTCCAACAGACGTCTGCATGCCTTGGCTCCCACTGGATAAATACAGAACTCAGGGACAGGAATCATGGGACTTATAATCACTGATGGGAATCAAAGCTACAGTCGGGAAAGGCAGCTGCCGTAAGCCTACGATGTAGCGGTGGACCAACATCTGATGGGAACCTTCCAGTTAGAATTAGAAAAAACAGATGCAGAACGTAGTATTTAAAACCCAGCAAACTGAAAAGACTTTCATCTCATCAGTTTAAGTTGGGCTCAAATGAAAATCCGACAACCTTTCTCCTCTATTCTTTAGCGTTCATGATGGGATTAAATGTTTTTCAAAATGGAATGTTTTTAATTTCAATTTCTTTCCCTTCAGGGACCAACTCTCGCTGGCAACTAATTTCACCTCAAACTTCGCCAGACTTAACCCTACCAAACCAGTGCATGTAGCTTCTGGTGCAGTTTATTTTAGAGCTATGTTGTGGACAAGGCTAAGCCTGCCTGATCCGAAGTCAATTGACTTTTAGCTAGAAATATTAAGCGGTAGGATGCCAGTAAACCTGATGGGTGGGTCTGGTGAAGAGAAGAGATGCCGTCATCTTACAAGAGACGCTTCAGGTCGACTTTCGGGGAGAGCGGGGCCTAACAAGATACTGAGTCATTCAATCACAACTGCACGCAGAACTCACACGCTCCTCCTCGAAGCTGATAAGCCCTTCGTCGTCACTCTCCAATTCTTCAGGCTCTTCAACAGTTAGAGCCTGCAGTTCTGTTGTGGCGCCCCTTGGTCGCAGCAGGCTGAGGATGCGCTTGATAGGTGATTGCACACTCCCAGTGCTGACTGTCTCCTGCTGCTCCAGGTTGTCGCTCTGCTTCTTTGCAAAGTTTACAAACACCTATAACAATGGACAAAGTGGGAGAATGCCTCAACAACAACAGCCTTTACAAAGCGCCTTTGACAGAGGCACATCACTGGAAGAAACTGAAAGACCAAGATAAGGACATTTAGGACAGGTCACCAATATTTATCCAAAGAGTTATGTTTTAAGGAGAATCTTTCATGGAGGAGAGGTTAATGGAGAGCGTTCTAGAACTATGTAATCGAATGTATGATTGAACATCAAACCAGATCACCTGTGAGTGTTTCAGTCACATACTACTGGCCTCTTGGTTGAAGGGTTCAGAGAATTTTCCAAATGAACAATAACTAGAAGTATTTCAAGGAAAACTGTCTAGGAGTACATTTGCTGTTGTGTTTTGGGATATTAGACTGAAGCACAGTCTGGTGTTCTGATTGGACATCTTGTCTCACTGCTGGCTTGTAATATCCTCCACGAAATGAGATTGGGTGTCAGCGCGTAGGACAAAACTAATCGTAATTTTTCTACATCATTTTGAGGATGAGCATGGGATGTTTGGTGCTGCAAATGGAGTATGAAGAATGGCGTGCTCATTCGGGAAGTTTGTGGCATCTTGGCATGGAAGTGGTTGATTTGAGCAATGGGTATCTGCCATCTTGAGCTCAGGTGGAAAGTTAATGGTAGAAATGCAACATTTCCTTTCAGTTTAGGTTTTTTTTAAACTCAGATTTCACAAAGCTCAAGCTCAGAGCAAATCCTCACTCTTGCCAAGAGCAGCAATCCCATGTACAAAAAAGTACAGAATGGCAGGGCAACTGTAGGCTTTCCAATTTCCTAGTAGAGGCTTTGTCCTGGGCACAATTTTCTTTTAGCACTGATGTGTGAGCAGGATGTTGCAAACACATCGGATAGTTGGTCATTTAAAGTCCAGCAAACTGGAAAGACTTTCATCTCATCAGTTTAAGCTGGACTCAAATGAAAATCCGAGAATCTTTGTCCTCTACTCTTTAGCATTCATCATGGGATTTAAATGTTTTTCAAAATGGAATGTTTTTAATTTCAATTTCTTTCCCTTCAATTCAGGGATCAACTCTCGCTGGCAACCAATTTCACCTCAAACTTCACCAGACTTAACCCTACCAAACCAGTGCATGTAGCTTCTGATGCAGTTTATTTTAAAGCTACGTTGTGGACAAGACGAAGCCTGCCTGATCCGAAGTCAACTGACTTTTAGCTGGATAAATTAAGTGATAGAGATTCTCAAGAATTGTACAGTAAATTCTCCTTAAGGAGAAAGCAGCAGCCAAATCTGGCTTATTTTTCACTGTCCCGCTTCTTTGGAATGATGAGTAAAGAAACTTGGACATTCTTACCAACTGATCGAAGAACAGTAGAGCCATGCTGGGTAGTACAGCTCACGAGACAACATATGTCTGTGTCTGTGTACATCAATTGAGTGTCTATACAATTTCCATTCCATTCACTCACTTAAAACTGAGATGAGAAGGAATTTCTCCTCTCAGAGTCATGAATCTGTACAATTCCTTACCATATTTAGCTGTCAAGGTGGGGTCATTAGGGATATTCATAATTAATTAGTAGGGGGATCAATGCTTATGGGGAATGGACAAGAAAATGGAGTTGAAGGTTATCAGACAGCCATAATCTTATTGAATGCTGCAGTAAACACGATGAGCTGAATGGCCTAATTCTACTTATTATGGTCAGCCTTTTATCAATGGTACAGAAGGATAATTGCCTCTGGCAAGAGGCATTTTTCCTCCCATTTCCAATGTGACATTATCTCAGTTGGCAGCACTTTTGTCTCTGGGTCAGAAGGGGCTGCACCAGGGCTTGAGCTTGAAATGTAGGCTGGTATCCCTGCTATCTTTTGGCTATTGCAATAAACTGAGGTCCTCAATACCTAGTCAGATAGATAAAATTTGCATTATTGATCTTTCCCTAGTGTCCTGTTCAATGTCTTATCCGTCATCAAAGAAAATGTACTGACAACTTGGTCATTTATGGTACACTTCCCACATGCTACAGAAGTGGTTAACTTCATAAAACTCAAGTGAGTATGTTTAATGACATGAAGTACTATAAAATATTGTCTTTTTTTAATTTCTAATGCTATTTTTTCAAATTGATAATATTGTGAGAAAATACCAAGAAATAGATGGTATTGTTGGATACTATAAACTGCAAGAGTTACCCAGTTTGTCATTTGAACCACAAAAACGGAAAAACAACCATAATCTGTTCCTATCTATCTGAGGTATACATTTTCTTTTGGCTTATTTGAGTGTCATGTTAAGCGGGCTTAATGTTGTCTGGATTATCAAAACTTATAGGCTGCATGCTAATGTAAGACACCTCAAGAGTGTGCGTTACGGATGGAAGGTATCTGGATCACAGCGGATGGGACGATTTCAAAGGAATGCATTACACTTCAGTTGTTTACGGTGGCAAGGATAACTTTGTAGCCACGACACTGGACAAACAAAAAGTAAAATTACATCCTGAATGTTTTCATGCTTTTGACGATTGAGTGTCACCAGTTAGTTTTGGAGCATGCTAATTATGCCACCAGTTACCAAAGAAATATTGCCAGAGATTCAGAAACCAACATCACCCTTGATTCCCCAGTGCTGTGGGATTTACTCACATTGTCCAGTGTGGTTTGACTGACGGAATAATCTTCTATTCCTAATACATCAACTACTTGCTCCATCTTACTGAAAACCTGGGCCAGTGAGATGTTTTCTGACTTCAGTTGGTACTGCACTTTGGTATGGTGTCTCTCCTAGAACAAAAGCGAGACTGTGTCAGACGACAGCAAAGTGTGCAGATGCTGGAGATCTAGAATAAAAACAAATTCTGGCAGAAGGTCTGCAAGTCTGGCGGCATCTGTGGCGAGAGCAACTGTTCCGAGTCCGATGTGGCGCTCTCTCAGAATTTCTGACATCGGCAAAACAGTTGGAATGAGTCCACTGCTGCATTGGCAACTATACAAAACCCTCACATTGAAGCTAACCCCAGCAATCACAGATAAACAGGTTCAGTGCCGACATTACAGAATCACAGCATTGTGCACATGCAGCGGTCAGTCACTTATTCCATTGTGTCTGCACCAGCTCTTTAAGCATCTTAGAGACAGGAAGAACTGCTGATGCTGGAGTCAAAGATGACACAGTGTGGAGCTGGAGGAACACAGCCGGCCAGGCAGCATCAGAGGAGCAGGAAAGCTGACATTTTGGGTCGAGATTTCTGAAGAAGGGTCCCGACCCGAAACATCAGCTTTCCTGCTCCTCTGATGCTGCCTGGCCCGCTGTGTTCGTCCAGCTCCACACTGTGTTATCTTTAAGCATCTTAACTTTGTATCATTCTCGTGCCTTTTCCCTGCAATGCCCTCTTGAATGCCTCAGTTCAACCAGGCTCTATCATACTTCTAGGCACTCGCTGTGTAAAAAAGCATTTCCTGACCTCACGTGCTTCTTTTGCAAGACACCAAACCTGCACCCCTCCGATTCCCAATCCATTTATGGGCAGAAACAGTTTCTCCCTATAGATTCTGTTCAGACCCCACATGATTTTGAAAACATCCATCAGATCTCCTCTTAGAATCCTCCTGTCCAAGAAAAGCAGTCACAATCTCTCCAATATTTCCACATTCCTGAAGTGCCTCATCTCTGGAACCATTCTTGTAAACTCTTTTGCACACTCTCCAATGCATTCACATCCTTGTTATAGTGTGGTGCCCTGAACTGTACACAATACACCCACTGAGTTCCAGCTAATATCCAAAATAAGCTCATCACAACTTTCCAGTGTTATTTACCTAAACATACTGAACTGTTTTATCTGAGATAACAAGGTGCAGAGCTGGATGAACACAGCAGGCCAAGCAGGATCAGAGGAGCAGGAAAGCTGACATTTCAGGTTGGGATCCTTCTTCAGAATTGGAATGAGTCCACTGTTCCACTGGCAATTTCATTCCATTTCTGAAAAAGGGTCCAGACCCAAAATGTCAGCTTTTCTGCTCCTCTGATGCTGCTTGGCCTGCTGTGTTCATCCAGCTCTACACCTTGTTATCTCAGATTCTCCAGCATTGGCAGTTCCCACTATCTCTGAAACTGCTTCATCTCTCGGTTTTCTGAACTTCCCAGAGCTCATCTTTATAGATGTTGATGTGTACAGTCAGCACGCACTATTTTCATTTCTAATTGCCAACCTGTAAAGTTTCCTCTGATCATACATTTGGTGCTCGCTCCGTGCAAAGCTACTTCTAAATACAGATTATTTTCACCATCCCCCAACCCCTGGGCATTGCTTTGTGTTTCTGGATGAGTTATTCCTTGGACATTGACATACATTGTAATCAGTACAAGGGTTGGGCTGTGCTTGTCCTGTCCTGGCTCTTAGGCTCATTCTCTCTTCAACTCGACTAGCTGCTCTACTCCAATGCTACTGGTTCAAATTGAACTGAATCAGCCAATTAGGAACTAATCAATCAAGTGACCCACGGATGTCAGCCACCATCGACTGGATGGACAGAGTTGTGACTGATGTGGTTCAGGACCAAACAGATGCTCGGACTGAACAAGGCCCACCTCCTCTTTCAAACATGAATTGACCAATCAGCACAGGAAACATGGCCAACTGTGGGTAGATTTTGATAAATATTTGTGCAACAAAATGAAGCCAGATCCTGGAGTAGGAACAATGCTGACCATGGAGAAAGAGACCAGAGAGGTCTGTCAGATTTGCCTAGTATTTGATGTGTGCTCATCCTCCAGCACAGTGTATGCAAGCAGATGGTTGTGTCTGCTGGGGGAGATGACCTAAGAGCGTTGACTCTTTTTATTTAAAAGAAGGCATAGTCAACACCACTGCACAGACAGCCAGACTGCACACATAAATCCCAAAGGTAGTCTTCACGAAGAATGTCATACACAACAGAAGTATCTAAACTATTCACTGCACATTGCTTTTCTCATTGCTCTTTTCAAAATGGTACTACATTTGTAGATTTGAGCTTTGACTCCAGTTAAAGAGATACAGCAAAACAATGCAATAAACATGCTCCATCAACTATAGTGAGGCCTGGTCATGTTGCAGCTCACTGATGGCTTACACAGAGGATGGCTTGTGCCTCAAGGGAGGGCATACCCCACTCTGCGTCAGGGGCTCTGAGCTCAAGTCCCACACTAGGCCATGGAAGGGGTGCTCACGATGTGGCCAAACAAATCATCAATTAACCTGTCAACCTTCCAACATGCCCACTGCAGGTGGTAACAGTGGGCGAGGTTCCTGGCAGCCAAGGTATATATGAAGTGGTGCCCTTTAATCCTTAACAAAAACAGAAATTACTGGGAAGGCTCAGCAGGTCTGGCAGCATCTGTGGAAAGAAATCAGAGTTAACAATTCAAATTTAGTGACCCTTCCTCAGAATGGCCTTCCCTTTAATCCTTGCTGCTCTCTGAAACAGTAAGATGCCCATGGTCCGTATCGGATTATGGCTAATTATGGACAGATGGCTTATGGTAGCTGCGGCTAAATTTTGTAAAATCACAATGCTCAAACCATTCAGCTCACCTTGCTTGTGCCAGCACTTTGTGACTATTTTTTAATTAATTGCACTGTCCTGCTTCTTTACAGTAGCCACGCAACCTTTTTTATTCTTGCCAAACAACAACCAATTGTCTTTTGAAGGTACAGCTAAGTTCCATGCAGGAGTTCTCACAGTCAGTGCACAGGTAAAGGGGTGAGGGGGAGGAAGAGGGAACATAAAGTATCCCAATGGCCTCACAAGTCCTCAGATGTAGGTCAAACGACATCTCTTTTCAGTCTCAAAATAAAATGGGTGGCTCAGTGGCTAGCATTGACGCTTCCACCGCCAGAGACTCAGGTTCGATTCTACCCTCGGGTGACTGTCCGAGTGGAGTTTGCACGTTCGCCCTGTGTCTGCGTGGGTTTCCTTAGACTGCTCCGGTTTCCTCCCACGGTCCAAAGATGCGCAGGCTAAGGTGGATTACCCATGCCAACTTGCTTCATAGCGTCCAGGGATATGCAGCTTAGGTGGATTAGCCAGGGAAAATGTGGGGTTACAGGGACCAGGTGGGATGTTCTTCAGAGTGTCAGTGCAGACTTGATGGGCTGAATGGCCTTTTCCACACTGTAGGGATTGCATGATTCTAAAACAAGGTGCTCAAAATCCATGGTAATTGGCTCACCTTTCATAGGTGTTAGTTGTAAAACATCCAGATAAACTTGGCAAGGATACTCCTTCTTTGTCTGAATTTACTCCCTAGTGCATTGTAAGCATAAATACAGGAGGATGTAGGACTGCAGCACCACCGCCCATCGCCGAATTAGAGAGGAGTGATCGTACTCTACTGCTGAAGGTCACAGTTACAAATCCCTCTTCAGGGTTTGAGCTCACTGATTTAAGTGGATACTTATCAAGACAGCAGTGCACTGTTGGAGGCGTTGTGTTTCAGGCAAGATATTAAGCCGAGGCTCAGTCTTCCATCTCAGGTGAACACAAAAGTTTCCATGATGCTACTTAAACAGAATGCCCTGGCCAATGTTTACCCTTCAACCAAAGTCACTAAGAACAGCTTATCTGACAGTTAATCTGATTCAATGCTGTTATGGCACCGTGTCACACGCAGTTTGGCTGCATCTTCTCACATTACAGTTCTGAAGGCTGCAGATCAAACAGTGCTCATGGGTTTAGGTGACCTGTTCTTGGGAAACTGGCAGCTATAATGTCTGTTACAATTTACTGCTAAAGAAACAAAGTAACGTCTTAGCACCAACAAATGACAAAATCAGAATGGAATTTTGAGCATTCTATTCACTACAAGTCACAATCAACTCTAAAGGATCACTTTGATGGTCTCTTGATACCAGTGATTCTTTTCCTTCATTAAGGATAGGAATGCTTACGGAGCCTCCTCCTCCTCCAGTGAGCTGTTTAATTGTCCAGAACCGTTCACAACTGGATGCGGCAGGTTTGAACTTGTTTCAAAAACTTTTCTTGAGTTAGAAATAGTGCGAAGATCATTTAACCAACGTGAAATAGGCAAATGAGATGGTAATGCATAATTTAGTCGGACAAACAAACTGGGGTACATTTCCAGGATAAGTGCACTTGCACTGTTAGATTGGGAAGGAGCATAGGGGCAAAGTTCTGTGGTGTGGTACCAATCATTTAAAAGGACAATGGCAGTGTTCCCCGTTGCCTTTATTTATGCAGAGGAACAAATCAAGCAAGAAGATAGATTTCAGCTGAATTCTTACCTTTAAAACTGCTTCAGGGAAATTTCTGTTGAAAAAGCGGACAACCTCTTTCACATACAAGCTGGCCTTGGTGCGGACAGTGATCATGTAACCATCGCCAAACCTTACGGAGAAGCAAAACAGAAGCGGTGATCAATCTGAATCCATCTTAAAATCAGATGACCATCATCTTACATTCACAATTTTGTGTGAAGTGCAGTATGGAAGAATTTGTCCAAATGCACTGACCTTAAATGGGGCTCAAAGGGCAGAATCTCAAGAAGGTGTTAGATGTAGTTCCTAGGGTTAAAGGGATCAAAGGGTACGGGGCGAAATCGGTTTTTGAGCTGGATGATTAGCCGCGATGACACTGAATGGTGGAGCAGACCCAAAGGGCTGAATGGCCTACTCTTGCTCCTTTCTTTAAAGCTTCTATCTCAGACATCGACACAATCCAAATGTAGATGAACACACTTTTTTAAAACAAAACCCTCTTTCGTGTAAAAGCTGCGATGGATGTATGCACTTTAAAAGAAATACATATTTTAGATATATAATTTATTTAGACCCAGATCTACCACTTTGATTCAATTGAACTCCCTTAGCTGATATGTGAGAAACAGGAAAAATACAACTACTGTACCAATGAGTGTCTAATGTTGAGGTACCACTGTCACAGCTGAGTTATATCAAATCCATCCACAGTTGCACTGTACCTGCTGTTCCCCTTTCTTCTCCCTTTCATTCGACTTTGTAGTCTTCTGCCATCCAATTCCTATTCTATTTTGCATTTTCTATCTTACCTCTCATTCCCAACCCTTGGAGCAGCTGATATTTCTATGAAGAGGTAACAGAAGGGCTTGATGATGGCAATGCTGTTGATGTGGTATACATGGATTTTCAGAAGACATTTGATATAGTGCCACACAACAGACGTGTGAGGAATGTTATAGTTCATGGTAAAAAAGGGACTATAGCAACATGGATACAATATTGGCTGAGTGATAGGAAACAAACAGCAATGGTCAACCGGTATTTTTTGGCTGGAGAAAGATACGCAGAGGTGTTACTCCAAGAGTTGGTACTGGACCCATACTTTCCCTAATTTACATTAATGATATGGATCTTGGTGTGCACAGGACAATTTCAAAGTTTGCAGGAGACACTAAACTTGGAAAGAATCGGAAATTATAAATTGTGAAGAGGACAGTGTCGATCTCCTAAAGGACACTGACAAATAGGTGGAGGGAGCAACTATGTGGTAGATGAGATTCAATGCAGTGAAATGAGGTGATGCAGTCCGGTAGGAAGAACATTGAAAGACAATAGAAAATAGGGTGCACAATTCTAAAGGAGTGCAGGAGCAGAGAGATCTGTGTGTAAATGTGCACAGATCATTGAAGGTGGCAGGACAGGAGGACAGCAATTAATAAAGCATACAGCATCCTCCATGTTATTAATATGAGTATGGAGTACAGGAGCAGGGAGGTAATGTTGAACTTGTACATACTGTTAGATTTCAGATGGGGTACTGTGTACAGTTGTAGACACCATATTATAGGAAGGATATGAATGCAGTGGAGATAGTGCAGAAGCAATTTGCAAGAATGGTTCCAGGAATGAGAAACTTCAGTTATGAAGATAGATTTAAGAAATTGGGACTGTTCTCGGAGAGAAAAATGTTAAGAAGAATATTGATAAAGGTTTTCAAATTTATGAGCTGGCTGGACAGAGTGGATAGAGAAAAGCTGTTTTAGCTCATAAAAGGAACAAGAACAAGGGGAAGGAGAGGGAAGAGATTTGAAGTGATGTGCAAAAGACGCAGGGTGTTACGCGTATAGTTAAGGTATAAAAATATGGCGGAGGCAGATTCAATTGAGGGTTTCAAAGGACATTAGATGATTATTTGGATAGAAATTATGTGCAAGGGTATGGGAAAAAGCAGGAGATTGGCACAAGGTGATGAAGTCTGAAGAGCTGCTGCAGGCACGATGGGCCAAATGGCCTCCATCTACACCACAGCAATTCTGTGAACAACCAGTTGTAATGAGAGATAAAAGGTACTGCAGATGCTGGAGAATCCGAGATAACAAGGTGTGGGGCTGGATGAACACAGCAGGCCAAGCAGCATCATAGGAGCAGGAAAGCTTGACGTTTCGGGCCTAGACCCTTCATCAGAAATCGAAGAATAAAAAACAGGAGAGGTCCTTTGCAGGTCTGGGAGAGG
>JAHRHZ010000035.1:6098790-6143677 GCA_024137785.1 Ginglymostoma cirratum | reverse complement strand
TCATCCAGCCCCATGCTTGTTATCTCGGATTCTCCAGCATCTGCAGTACCTTTTATCTCTGCTATCATAATTGGGTTGCTCCTGGCAATTTTGAAAACTGAACCTTCACAGTAATCTGTTCCCATATTAGGTATACAAAACGAGAACCAAAATTGGGGCTACATTCTAAAATGAAGACAACTAAATGATTGAAAGGTTTATTTAAAGCATTTCAAATATCCCAACATAGTAATTAAATGTCAAAAAGCCAATGCTTGCACTAAATGAAAAAGAGTTTAAAAAAAATACAATGGTTTTTTTTCACCATCCTCACAAGGCCTGACTGGATTTTCTGGAAGAGTTTGTTTCAGATTTCCAGCATCTGTGGTATGCTTTTGCCTAGATTTGTACCTGATGTGGTATTGACTGACCTCTGTCCTGATAGGCCCCTCCTTCAGCGGAAACCACAATGCTTATTAAAGTTGTATCAGAGATAAAAGGTACTGCAGATGCTGGAGAATCCGAGATAACAAGCATGGGGCTGGATGAACACAGCAGGTCAAGCAGCATCATAGGAGCAGGAATTGCTCTGTTGCAGTCGACACCAGAGGTACATTTCCCAACTGCCCAACTCCTCTCCCTCCAGTGTCTAATAATCACTGCAAATGCCCAGGAGTTCTGCTCAGTTCCTGAACCGCTTCACTGACACTTTGTAGTGTTGAAGTACCCTTCGTCATGGCTCTGACCTGAATTGATTTTGATATCTCATGCTTTCCTAAGAAAACTACACAAGTATTTGGGTAAAAGTAGATGGTGTGTAGTTTCTCAGAATCATGGTGAGAATTCTTATTCATCTCTGACCTTTAGAGTGCCAGCATTCATAACCCAGTAAGGAGTACTGTGTACAGCTCTGGTCGCCCTGCTATGGGGAGGATATTATTAAATTGGAGAGGGTTCAGAAAAGATTTACCAGGATGTTACCAGGACTGGAGGGTTTCAGTTATAGGCACAGGCTGGATATGCGGGCACCTTTTTTTCACTGGAGCGTTGGTGGTTGAGGGTTGACCTTACAGTGGTTTATAAAATCAAAAGGAGGCATAGGTAAGATGAATAGCCAAAGTCATTTCCCTAGGTTAGGGGAGTTCAGAACTAGGGGGCACATTTTTAAGGTGAAAGGGGAAAGATTTAAAAGGGACCTGAGAGCCAACTTTTTCACACAGAGGGCGGATCATATGCAGAATGAACTGCCAGAGGAAGTGGCACAAGCAGGTACCGTTACAACATTTAAAAGTCATTTGGACAGGTAGATGAAAAGGAAAGGTTTGGAGGGATATGGGCCAAACGTAGGTAGATGGGACTAGTTTAGCTTGGGAAGCTTGGCTAGCACGGACAAGTTGGATTGAAGGGTCAGTTTCTGTGCTGCATAACTGTATGACAGAACCTCCAGAAATATCTACTTTGACTGTGAGATGGTCAACAGAATTGCCACAGCAAGTTCAGAATGTGCCCATTTAGCTAAGTGAGTATGAAAGAAATGAGGTATCATATTTACAAAAAGACCTGCTACATAATCTTCTGCAGGCTTGCAAAACACGGTATCATAGAATCGTACAGTCCCTATAGTCTGGAGCAGACCATTCGGCCCATCAAGTCTGCACCAAACTTCCAAACAGAATCCCACCTAGACCCACACCACACCATATCCCTGTAACCCTGCATTTCCCCTGGTTAACCCACATAGCCTACACAGCGCTGGACACCATGGGCAATTTAGCATGGCCAATCGACCTAACCTGCGCATCTTTGAACTATGTGAGGAAACTGGAGAAACCTGGAGGAAATTCATGCAGACATGGGGAAAATGTGCAAGCTCCACACAGACAGTTGCCCAAGGGTGGAATCGAACCTGAGTCCCTGGTGCTGCGAGACCATAAGACCGTAAGACATATGAGCATAAATCAGGTAACTCGGCACCCCGAGCCTGCTCTGTCATTCAATCATGGCTGATAAGTTTCTCAACCCCATTATCCTGCTTTCTCCCAGTAACTCGATCCCCTTGACAATCAAGAAACTATCTGTCTTTGTCTGAAAGATACTCAACGACCTGGCCTCCATAGCCTTCTGTGGCAATGAATTCCATAGATTCATCACTCTCTAGCTCAGGAAGTTTCTCCTTATCTCCATTTTAAAGGGTATTCCCTCTACTTTAAGACTGTACCCTTCGTTCCCAGTCTCTCCTGTTTATGAAAACATCTTCCCAACATCCACTCTGTCCAGGCCATTCAGTATTCTGTAAGTTTCAATTAGATCCCCCTTCATCCTTCTAAACTTGAGTATAGACCCAGAGTTAATAAATGTTTCTCATATGTTAAGCCTTTCCTTCTTGGGACCATTCTCGTGAACCTCTTCTGGACTCGCTACAGGACCAGTACATCCCTCCTGAGGTATGGGGCCCAAAATTGCTCACAGTACTCTAAATGTGGTGTGACCAGAGCTTTATAAAGCCTCATAAGTACATCCCTGCTTTTATATTCTAGTCCTCTCGAAAAAAATACCAACATTGTATTTGCCTTCCTAACTACTGATTTAACCTGCAAGTTTACCTTCAGAGAATCCTAGACTAGGTCTCGCAAGTTCCTTTGCTCTTCAGATTTCTGAATTTTCTCCCCATTTAATGGCATCAGTGGTAACCATTGAGCCACCCAAAATGGGATCTGGGTGCTCCCGGCAAGGCCAGCTCCTGTTGTCCCTTCCAAACTGTCCTGATTCTGACTTGCTAGGCCACCCGAGAGCGCAGTTACAAGTCAACCACATTGTCGCGGGTCTGCAGTCACATTGTCGGCACAACCAGTAAGAATGGCAGATTTCCTTTGCCAAAGAACACTAGTGAACCAGATGGAATTTAATGACGGCTGACTATTGCTTCGTAGTCACCACCACAGGCAGTAGCTTTTAATTCAAGAATTAATCATTGAATTTAAATGTCACCAACTAGGAGGCCTTTTGGTGAAGGGTAACGCCCCTGCCTCAGAGCCTGAAGACTCTAGGTGCTAGTGCCAGGATGTGCCAGCTATGGAAGGTACATTTGCAACGTGATGATCAACCTGTAAAAAGCCTTCCACAACACGCCTACGGCAGGTGCTAAAAATTGGGAAGCAACTTCTGGTCAGCCATGTCCCACCCAGATGGAAAGGGCATCCAGGTGGCTATAAAACCAAATGGCAAACGAAAAGTAGCAGTTGACATCCAGCTGGCCAGCCAGTATCTGGTGACCTGATATAATATTGGAGGAAGTTAAAAGGAAATTTAACAATCCACCAACTACCGAGGTTGGATTTGAATTCAATGTTCATGCAGCATTTGGTTGGGCCCAGGATTACTAACTCAGTAACATTACCTTCAGCTCCCTTCTTTTAACCAGGATCTATCTGAGATGCATTTGGAGCTTCTGCGAAAGTCTTATTCAAATAACAACCTTTTTTGTAAAACTAAAATTAGAAGTTTTTGCGGTTTTTCATTGTTATTGCCATTTAATTAGCAGTATTACAACTTTTATAGTTCTGCATTTTTGACTGAAATTAACAAAAAGACTCCTGGTTATTAAGGTTGAAAATCCCTGCCTGAGGGGGGCAGAACAGAGTACATCACAGGGCAGATTGTACGTGGGTTATGGAAGGAACAGATTTGGTGTGCATTTTCTCATTCGAGTTCTTTCACATCTTAGAATGCTCTCCCACCTTCTTTTCGATGTTCACAGTTCAATTCTACCTACTGGCTGTGAATGTTATTGAAAGAATGTCACGCAAGAAGGACTTTGTTACTTCAAGTGGCTTTAGTATCTATTGGTGCCACAGTCAGTGTTGCTTTGATTTGGTTTATAGAAACAGACTGCAAGTTGGTTGAACCGGAAGAAAGATGAATGAAATTGCAACAAACACACAGATGCTGCATCCAGCATTTCAGAAATAACACCTCCATGCACCTGCTTTGCAGGAGATAATAACTCAAGACTTTCATTTGTCCTTTTTGAAACCAATTTGGTTTCCATGTACATATTATTCTTCACTGTCAAAAAACATAATTCCTCCCAAGATTTTGTTTTTGCTACTGGTCTTTATAATGCAGGCCATGTAGTGGGAGGAGTTAACACTAACACTTATTGACTAATGAGACAGTATACATCATCACAGAAAATAATGTAATGTCACATAATCTTGCTGTCTCTTGCAGCCTCACGGCAAGGCAAAACCAAAGGATTAGGGAGCTTTTAAAAACCTGTGGAGGTCAACTAAAAGATCAATAAGGCGGCAAAGACGAAATAGGAGGATAAGCTATCAATTGATATAAAAGCAGATTGTAAGGGGTTTTTTTTAATATATGAAAAGTAAGAGAGAGGCAAGAGTAGAGACTGGGCCACTGGAAAATAAGGTTGAAGTCATAGTAATGGGGAACAAAGAAATGACAGAAGAACTGAATAGGTACTTTGTATCAGTCTTCATGGTGGAAGACAGCAGTAGCATAGTAGAACTGCAAGAGAGTCAGAGAGCAGAGGTGAGGGTAGTGATCATCATAAAGGAAAAGGTGCTGTGGAAGTGGAAAGGTCTGAATTTGAATTAATACTCGGACCAGATGGACTACACCTCAGGGTCCTGAAGGAATCCGCTGAGGAGAGTGTGGAGACATTGGTGGTCATCATTCAGGAACCACTAAAGTCAGAGAGGGTCCCAGAGGACTCGAAAATGGCTAATGTGACACCCTGTTTAAGAAGGCAAAGAGGCAGAAGACGGGAAATTATAGGCCATTTATAAGATTTGAGAAACAAATTCAGAAATTGCCGGAAAAACTCAGCAAGTCTGATAGCATCTATGGATAGAAAGCAGAGTTAACATTTCAGGTCCAATGATGCTTCTTCAGAACTGATTGTAGCTAGGAAAGGGTTGGTATATATTCTACAAAGGGGTGGGGGGGGCAAGACAGTTGCAGATGGAGCTGAGAGAGAGAGAGGAAAATCTTCTGGGCAGACAAAGGACTGGGTAAAAGCAGTGTGGAAGAATGTTAGTGACTGACAATGTGTTGCTTGTGGCAGCAATCCATGTGACGACAAGGCATGGTGTGTGGGAATTGGGGTTAGGACATGGAAGGAGGTGCTCAGATCCTAAAATTATTGGACTCAACATTGAGCCCAGAAGGTCCCCAACAACAGCTATCCATTCTCCCAGACTGACCTTTACCCATTCCTTTGTCTGCCCGACTGCCGTTCTCTCTCTCTGGGCTCCATTTCCACTTACCGCTTACCCTTTCCCCCCTCCCTCTACCCCTCCTCCAGCAAATATACTAACATTTTCCTCACTACAATCAGCTCTGAAGAAGGGTCACAGGATCTAAAATGTTAACTCTGCTTTCTCTCTACAGACGTGGCCAGACCTGCTGAGTTTTTCTAGTAGTTTATGATTTTGATTTTGGTTTCCAGCATTTGCAGTGCTTTGGTTATTTTTGGTAAGATTTTAGAGTCCATTATTAAGGATGACATCGCTGAGCACTTGAACGTGCATTGTAAAATAAGGCTGAATCAGCACTGTTCTGTCACGGGGACATCACGCCTGACAAATCTGTTAGATTTCTTCAAGCAAGTTACACAAAAGAGAGACAGTGGACAAGATCTGTCTGGATTTCCAGAAAGCCTTTGACAAGGTGCTGTGCAGAAGGTAGCAATATCAGATAAGGGCATGGATAGAGGGTTGAATGACTGGCAGAAGGCAGGGAGTAGGGGTAAACAGATCTCTTTCAAGATGTCAGCCAGCGACTAATGGAGTTCTGCAGAGGTCAGTGTTGGGAAC
The DNA here is from genome assembly GCA_024137785.1 of Ginglymostoma cirratum. Lineage (NCBI taxonomy): Eukaryota > Metazoa > Chordata > Chondrichthyes > Orectolobiformes > Ginglymostomatidae > Ginglymostoma > Ginglymostoma cirratum. The sequence continues at coordinate 6,137,861 of JAHRHZ010000035.1, read as the reverse complement.
ACAACTATTCACATCATACATTAACGATCTGTCTGAAGGAACGGAGGGCTTTGATGCTAAGTTTGCAGACGACACGTAGATAGGTGGAGAGACAGGTAATGTTGAGGAAGCAGGGGGGCTGCAGAAGAACAGGCTAGGAGAGTGAGCAAAGAAGTGGCACTTGGAATGCAATGTGGAAAAGTGTGAGGTTGTGAACTTTTTATGGAAGAATAGAGGCAGAGACTATTCTCTAAATGGGGGAAGGTTTCAGAAATCTGAAGCACAAGGTACATCAGGATTCTCTTAAGGTTAATGTGCAGGTTCAGTTGGCAGTCAGGAAGGCAAATGCAAAGTTAGCATTCACTTCAAGAGGGCTAGAATACAACAGCAGCGATGTACTGCTGAGGCTGCATAAGGCTCTGGTGAGACCACATTTAGAATATTTGGGCCCTATATCGAAGGAAGGATACGCTGGCCTTGGAGGAGTCCAGAGGAGATTCACGAGAATAATCTTGGCAAAGAAAGGCTTGTCATATGAGGAGCAGTTGAGGACTTTAGGTCTGTATTAGATGGAGTTTCGCAGGATCTCATTGAAACCTGCAGAATATTGAGACTCCTGGACACAGTGGATGTGGAGAAGATTTTTCCTACAATAGGAGAAACTAGGAGCCCAGGACACAGCCTCAGGGTGAAGGGATAACCTTTTAGAATTGGAACTCATTGCTACAGAGGGCTGTGGAGGCTAAGTCATTAAGTGTATTTAAGACAGAGATAGATAGGCTCTTGATTAATAAGGGGATCAAGGGTTATTGAAAGAAGACAGGAGAATGGGATTGAGAAACATCAGCTATGATCGAATGGCAGAGCAGACTCAATGGGTTGAATGGTCTTGTAATTTGTTGTCAACAAATTCCCCTGCCAGCTTCCTAGCTCTGAATGAATACCATTGTTTACCCCTTCCCAGAATGCACCATGGGAGATGTAACCCAATGGCACAGACTGAAGCACTGTTGACACTAAGGGAGGATAACAACATTAAACCCCATCCTAATGTGGTTCAGGTAACTCCTTGTTTATAAAACACACAAGCCTACTGTTACTGAAGCCCTCAAAAGCTAGTCACTTAATTGGCCATCCTTCACAAATTGCAGCAAACCATGAGTGATCTCACCTCACGGAAAAATAAAGCAAGCTAAAATTTTCTACAGATCAGACATACCAACTTGGGGGTTTGCTCATTAGTAAACATAATATTCTAATAAAGTTGACTTTTCTGACAATGTTTGAGAACCTGTTGAACCACACAAAAGGAATTTGAGAAACGATGACAGTAATTTCACAGCAAGTACAAAAACCTGATAATCAGATTATTCAAATATTTGGAATGGTTTTTTTTCAAAAATACCTGTGTTATTTGAAACTCTGTGCTTCCCATGAAAAGGATACTGACAATTTTACATTATTACTAGCAGTTGCCTTAGAAACAATGGCTTCTTTGGAATTAGGTGTGTTATTGAAAGGTTTCTCAAGTATGCAACACATTGTGTCCATCAGAATTACCCTGAAATAATCTAATGCTCTGGAAGAAGACTTACACAAGTATGCTTCTACTTATTTGGTGATCACAGTCATTAAACAAAACACTTTCTGGTAAATTTGACAGTGTTTACTTTTGGCTGTTGGGCAAGTATAGGCAAACATTCACCCTTTGCTGTCCAAATACAGTACAAGACTAAAAATAACATGCATAACAAGTATCTCACCAGTTCTCACTGAAAACTCTTTAAATATGAACGCTGGAGATCCCGTACTTTCTCATTTAGAGACTTAGAACTAAGCTTTTTAATAGCTACAGCATAGAAACAGGCCCTTTGGCCCATCATGTCTATGCTGATCAACAAACATCAAACTACACTAATCCCATTTCCCTGCACTTGGTCCACAGTCTGACATTTTAAATCCTCGTCTAGATGGTTCTTAAATGTTGAGAGAGTAAGCTTTGCCCATTTTTTTTTGGTCATGATTTCTGACCTGTAACCTTTGTGGTTGTTTCATTTTAACCTGATGGTAAAAAAAACGTACCAGATCACAAAATAAAATCCCAGTTTGTTTTGGTGTCTCTAAAGAACCTTACGGGAGGGACCATCATAAAATCATTACAGCATAGACAGAGCAGTGTAAAGTTAAGAAGGGTTTTCTTAGGGTCAAGAAAGCAAGCAAGCCCCATATTAAGATATTGTGCATCATGACCTCCAGATAGGATCTCTCGAAGTGCTTCATGGCCAATGAAATATCTGTGCAACATTATCATCCTTGTAACGTAGATAGCTAGGAAGTAACTGCTGCTGCTGGAAAGGTAAGTAATCAGAGACAGGTTTAAGGTAATTGGGAAAAAGAAATGTAGACAGAAACTAAGCAGGAATTTTTTTTCTCCACAGTGAATTGCAATGAATTAGTATTAACTTTCTAAAAAGTTGGTGGTAGGATTAGAAGTCATTTCGGAGAGGTTATCAACATGAAAAAAAAATAGATCCTGGAGGGCTTTGGAGAAAGAGCGAGGAAATGGACCTATTGGAATAGATTTTCAAACAGATGACGCAGAGATGACAGATAAAATGGCCTCATCTTGTGTTGTCTAATTCATTATTTTTGTTCCTCTTTCATTGCCAAAGAGTCGTTTGACTCCATATTAAGCAACTGCACCAGGGAAGAGTTTGCAAATATTTTGTCTACAATGTATCTACCAATACTGTAGTAAGCCAATACTTAAGTCGTCTGTAAGATGTCTTTGTATGTGGGTACTGATATCTTGTTTTTTTGTTTCTGGAAAGGAAGTATAAAGTGGCAACTTTGTATCCAATCCAAAAGACACACCTGTGAGATGTCAGCACCACTGAACGCCCGGTCTTAATGATGTCAAGAATTAGGTTCCACAAAAATCTCCGTGCCTTGGGATCCATTCCTGTTGTTGGTTCATCCTGAAACATAACAGAAAAACAGTAATTTACAGAGTGCAGCATTTAAACTTGCAAAATGCCCAAGCATGTGGGGAACGAGATTCAAAAAAGGCCTGTTTGTCCAGAGGTACTTGTAAAAACTGCATGACGGGCATCTACCAAATATCAAATATACTGGCCTGTCATTGAGTGGTAAATATGCTTGGAAAAGAGTAAGTGTCTGTAACCCTATCCCTCTGGCACTTTCCCCTCCTTTGACAGTCACATCTCATCATACCCACCCTTCTCACTTGTCATTTAATATCCTTATTTTCTATGGGCAATGGATTATCCATGACCTATAAATATTTATCAGAGATTTCTTCACAGCTTTCCTCCATCAGATTCTGCATGGTGTATTTTAACTTCCACTTGAAATGATCATGCTCTCTCTCCTCTTAGTAATTACTGCCTCCTCAGCCCATAGACCCCTCAGCCCATAGTCACAGCCACTCCCTTTGACATTGCTACTTCATATATTCTAGCTACGTCCATTATACCAGTTGCAGATGAGACCAGTTACCATCACTTTGTTGTTTTGCTTTCAAATTACATTTCCCTGCCCCCTCTAAACTCGATAACTGCGTCCATCCCTGGGAAAGAAACTAACCCCAACTCACTCACAAATTGCATTTTCAAAATCCCCAGCACTCTAGCTTCTGGGCCTCTGTTCACCACAATGTTCTTCAGCAATGGTTTTTTTCAAACATACCCTCACCTCTATCTTCGATACCCTGATCAAAAATCCTGATCAAAACCACTACTCTCTTTCACTCTGCCATTTCCCTGGTTCAGGCTCATGTCTGCTTCCCAAAGTCCACAAGGTGCAGATGTGAATAGTTATATTAGATATTTGGTTTAAGCCATTCACCACCAAATCTGACTGACCACATAACATCTCATCTTCCAAAGCTACTCTTTTGTTCAGGATCATCCAGGAATGTTAGGATAACTACATTCTCTAATGCAAACTTTTCTTTAACCCTTCTTCCCTGTCTCTACTACCACACCTTCCACAAAAATTGTGAGGAACTCATGGGCTTGTTTGTCACTTAGATTGAGACTATTAGATCTGCTCCTTGCACTGCACCCTTCCCCACCTTTCTCTGATCTGTCAGAAGAAACTTCCTGCATATTTGCCCCTTGCTCTAGTCCTGAACACTCATGTTTCTCACGTATCTCTTTCACCTGCCTTCATGCCCTCCTCAAGCTCATCTTACCGATGAGGCCTAGCTCCCATGATTCTATTTCCAATGAACTGTTGCCCACTCAACTTCCCTCACTGTCTACTGTGAGAGCTCATGGTCTTTACTGATTTTGTCTCCTTGGATTCTCATCCACAACCTCGCTTTCCTCCTTTAAATTCCCCTTTAAAACCTTTGATCGAGCTTTTGCATGTTGCTCAGAAAGAGAGGAAAAAGTTATTACAAAGTTGAACGACATATCACTACCTTACTGAATCCAAAATTAATGATTACTTAAGAAACGTCACACCATCCAGGACAATGGAACACACTTGATTGGCACCATATCCACAGATACCCACATCCTTCACCACCAATGCTCAGCAGCAGAAGTGTTTACCATCCATAAGATGCACTGCAGAAATTCACCAATGCTCCTTAGGCAACACCTGAGATAAACCCATGACCACTTCCATCTAGAAGGACAATGGCAGCAGATACATGGGAACACCACTATCTGCAGGCTCCCCTCCAAGCCACTGACCAACTTGACTTGGAAATATACCGTTGTTCCTTCAATGTCGGTGGGGTTAAAACATGTAACTTTCTCCCTCTTAGCATTGTGGGTCTACCTACAGCACATGAATTGCAGTGGTTCAAGAAGATAGCTCAACACCACGTCATCCAGAGTAACTAGTCAATGGCAAAAAATGCTGCCCACCAGCAATACCAAACATCCTATGAGCGAACTGAAGAAGAAAAATCTCACACAGACTATTACAGCAGTGAATATCTGTAAATGAGAAGAAGGGTCTAGGCCCGAAACGTCAGCCTTCCTGCTCTTCTGATGCTGCTTGGCCTGCTGTGTTCATCCAGCTCTACACCTTGTTATCTCATGTTTATTTATGCACTGCCTGTGGAAAATTGTTGGGCATGGAGAAATTGTCAGTAAGCACAATTTGTCTGTTCTGGTGCGATTCTAAATCAAACGGAACAAGCATGATTGGGTTTCCTGGGGACAAGCACAAATGTTGCATCACTCAGTATCTCCCAATGATGTAGCACAGCATGTTGCCACTGATTCTGCACAAACATTCTCAAAGTGTTATTTTCTGTTCTCTTATGTCTTTCATTTTGTATGCGCCTTTAACATATATTTTCTGCTTCCTTTTGAAGAGTATTATAGATTCTCACCACCAACCACGTGCCCTCCACCCACCATGACATATGGTGTGGCATTTCACACCCATTCCCAAGCAAATTCTGCCAAATTTGATATGGTGCATCAATTTCAGTGGAAAATGTACAACAATTCGAGACGACAGTCTTTCAAAGGTGATTCTTTGATCTACATCAATTTGTTTGTCTCTTTTTCCACTTCCTTTTTACTTTGGGAAACTTTCTTTCCCACCACCTCTGCAAAGTCGATATAAGCTCATGAGGAAGCATGTAATGACTATATTGATGAGTACTGAAAACTCACCAAAACAAGTTGAACACACTTTTTGGAAGCTAGTCAAGAATTGTCAAATATCGGTAGCTAGCTTTTTAAATTCAAGCAAAGACTATTCCAAGAAAACACACTAGAATTGCTTTATGAGAGTATGCATTTGTAGCCACTACATATATATTCAAAAACTGCATCTCATTGAAAATAATAAGCATACCCAGGTATATTTGGTTTCCCAAGCATATGGCCATGAAACTTAACTGGCAATATTCTTTCAAAGAAGTTTTAGCTCAAGGCAAAGTAAATTAATACCATTACTGAACAGGGCTGTTTTACAATCTTTTTAATGACATTGCAACTTGTGTTTGTATCTAAGATACTGTGCAATCTCTATCTTTGGCCATGAAGGACCCATAGTACTGTTATGCATTAAAACAACGATGAAGATAGTTTTGGGAATCAAGGCAGACAAACTGAGACTTTTCTTCTGTACTCTACACTTGGAGTCCACACTGAGTGCACATTGTCATGGCTAGGCTGACTCCAAAACTGGTCAGTTAACAGCACTTACAACATACTGACCTTGACAGAATAATTTTGGAACTTGAACAACATGTATTGACCTGCTGCATTCCAAACCTTACCAGAAAAATTAAAGAAGGATAGCCAATCAAAGCAATGGCAGTAGACAGCTTCCTTTTGTTGCCACCACTGTATGTTCCTGCAGGCTTGTCTGCATACTTTGTAAGTTCCAGTTTATCGAGTGCCCAATTTATAACCTAGAGAAACGGAATCAAGAAGGTAAAAAGCTTGTGTATGTTTTAAGCAAAAAAAGACACCCTGTCTGCAAGAGTGGCAAATATTTTCAAGTTAAATCAACAAGTTAATAAACATATCTGAACTTTAGGAATTAACAAATGATGCATCCTTTCTAATACTTTTATTCCATTTTTTGTAGCACCATCTTGGCCCTGTCCAATTCCAGTCAATTATTTGTATTGTCGGAATGTGCCCAACCAATGTCTTGTTTCAGCAAATCACTAAGGCCAGCTGTTAGAGGGATTTCTTTTTTAATGTCAGCACTTCTGTGACCAGCGGTGTGCCACCAGGATTGGTGCTGGGTCCACTGGTTCTTGTCATTGATATAAATGATTTGGATGTGAATACAGAAGGAATGGTTAGTGAGTTTGCAGATGACACCAAAAGAGGTGGTGGACAGTGAAGAAGGTTATCTCAGAGTACACGGGACCTTAATTAGACTGGCCAATGGGCCAAGGAGAGGCAGATGGAGTTTAATTTAGATAAATGTGAGGTGTTGCATTTTGGTAAGGTAAACCAGGGCAGGGCTTATGCACTTAATGGTAGTGTCCTCAAGAGTGTTGCTGAACAAAGAGACGTTGTGGTGCAGGTTCATAGTTCCTTTGAAGTAGAATTGCAGGTAGACAGGATAGTGAATAAAGTGGTTGGTACGCTTGTCTTTATTGACCGGTGATTGAACATAGGAGTTGGGATATCCTGTTGCGGCTGCACAGGACATTGGTTAGGCTACTTTTAGAAAATTGCATTTAATTCTAGTCTCCCTGCTATAAGAAAGATGTTGTGAAACTTGAAAGGGTTCAGAAAAGATCCACCAAGGATGTTGCCAGAGCTGAACGGTTTCAGTTGTACAGAGAGGCTGAATAGGCTGGGGCTATTTTCCCTGGAACATCGGAGGCTGAGGGGTGACCTTATAGAGGTTTATAAAGTCATGAGGAGCATGGATAGGGTGAAAAGCCAAGGCCTTTCTCCCCCAGGGTAGGGGAGTCCAACACGAGAGGGCATAGGTTTAAAGTGAGAGGGGAAAGATTTAGAAAGGACCTAAGGGGCAACTTTTTCATGCAGAGGGTGGTGCATGTATGGAATGAGCTGCCAGAAGAAGTGGTGGAAGCTGATACAGCTACAACATTTAAAAAGCGTCTGGATAAGTAACTGAATAGGAAGGGTTTAGCGGGATATGGGCCAAATGTTAGCAAACAGGACGAGATTAATTTAGGATATCTGGTCGGCATGGATGAGTCAGACTGAAGGGTCTGTTTCTGTGCTGTACAACTCTATGACTCTATAGACGTTCCTATTGAGACTTTAAGGATTGCTTAGTGTGCACCCTGGTACCAAGGAGCAAACAAAAAGTATTTCACCAATGTATTCTTGTAATATTGTGGCTGGAACATAATGTGGCTTCATATGCCCCTTAATTGTACTGTACCTTCTACGGAAATACTGAGGCAAGTTTACTTCATTTTATGCTCCAGGCATTCAATGTACAATTTCATCATCACTGAAGAAAAGTAACTGATGTTTTATTGTTCCAAGAATTGACAGGAAGATATCTTCTTGTGGCTTTAAGAGATGAGACTATAGACCGCTTTACTGTCTATTTCAGAGTTCAGAGTACACTAGAATTTTTCCTTTTTCAGTTAAGAATGGTGTCTGCATTCTTCCAATGGACTATTTTCCATTGACATCACAAGTTAAATGGACCAAGTTTTGTACTATGAAAAATGGTTTGATGAGGAGTAAATGCTTTATCCTGGAAATGGCCTATTTCTGTAAATTTGTGCAACAAATACCCACTAAGCAGTAAAAGTTGCTCTGCTATCTCATTGACACCAAAATTCTCATTACGTTTTTTGCTTGTTTGCTTCAAATCTCTGCAGAATTGCACTAATAAACAACCCAGAAAAGTTAAATGGTTGTAGCAATCCATAAAAATTCCGCATATTTTACTGTGTGAATGTGTGTTTCTTTGTAATTTATCAGTAACCCCCGAGGTGAAACTCAACCATAAACTGATGGTATTAATGGAAGATCAAGGAAATTAATGAGGAGCAGGACTAGGACATTCAGCCCATTCATCTGCTTGGTCACTCATAGATAGATGATTCATTTGTGTTTTGAATATCACTTTCTTAATAACAATCATCCCTGTGCTGAACAGGCATCTATTTACTTCCATCTTGAAAATATTCCATAACCCCCATCTCATTTGACATAGAGTTCACAATTTGAAGAACCTACTGAGGAGGTAAAAATATACTCCTCCTCATTGCCCTTTCAGGACACAGTCTAATATTAAAACAGTGCTCATCAGTTCTGAACTCCTCCACAAGTAAAAAGAAAAATGCTCTTTCCACAGACACTTTTTCGAAATTTTTCAGGATTGCATACACTTCAATCAAGTCACCCCTTACTTTTCTAAACTCCACTGGAAACAAGCCCAGTCTGTCCAAGCTATCCTCATAAGTCAACCAGTTAATTTGAGGCATCAATCTCATGATCCTCCTCTGAACCAGCTCCAATATATTGACATCCTCCCTTAAATAAGGAGATCAAAACCGCATTAGAGATATGGTCTCACCAATATGTTCAATGCTTCAGTAACAAATGTGATGGTGCTGTGGCTTTAAGAGGTTATTTTGTCCTGGTTTTTGCTGAAGAGAGGTTTTAAGACCAAGGTGCAGAGCTGTCTATGTGGACAGCCAGTAATGTAAACAGTTTGTGAGGCCTTGGTTTTTTTTGAAGTTAGAACAATAGAAGCAGCCTGGTGTGGCCAGCTCCCATAGACCAGGATTTCTAGTTTTCTTTTAGTTTTTATGTTCAACTTTAGGCAGTTGTGGACTTGAAGAAGTAGAAGCTATCTTTCTCCTCTCTCGGACACAGCAAGAAGCTGGGGTTTCTCTCTGCTGCTGAGTTACCTATATAACATCTATTTTTCTGAATTTTCCTTTTTGTGTTTACTGGATGTTACTATATTGGAACAGTTAATTAGCAATACTTAGTGTACATGTTATTCTGTTAAGTTTTCCAAAAGAGTTAAATTATTCTAGGTTATTAGTGTTTAAATAAATTGTGTTTTGCTTAACGTGAGTAGTTTGACCAAACGAATTACATCTGGAACACAGCATTTCACATTTGCCACTAAAGTAAGAAAAAGTTAGGGTCTAGACCACTGTCTTAAAACATTTCGAGGGGGGGGGTCTGTCCCAGCCTAGAACACAAAGGATAGCATGCCACTAAACATTTTAATCACTTATTGCATCTGCATACTAGCTGATGTACCAGAACACCGAGCTCTCCCTGAACCTTGGAATTTTGTAATGACTCTCCAATTAATTCTCTGCTCTTCCGTTATTCCTCCCAAAATGAACAACTTCAGTTCTTTTCACATTATACTCCAGCTGCCAGATGTTTTGACCACTCACTCCACACACCGAAATGTATCTTTAAGTCTTCTTCACAAGACGCTTTCCTAAATATTTTTCAATCTCTGCGAAAGTACCTACCCCCATGCCTTTTCTCCCCTCATTTAGTCACTGACATAAGATGCAAAAAAATGGAGGGCCCAGTGCAATACCTTGCTGGACTACATTCATCATGTTCTCCTACCACAAGCTCCTACTTTGTGTAATGACTTTTCATGTGGCACCTTGTCAAATGCCTTTTGGAAATCGCATTATAGTGCATCTACAGTTACCCCTTTATCAACAGCACATGTCACTTCTTCAAAGGATTCCAATAAATTGATTAAACTCGATTTCCTGCTCAAAAAAACCATGCTGACTCTTCCTGATTATCTTGAATTTTTCCAAGTGGCCAGACATAACTTCCATAAACATTCTGTTCACACACCGCACCCCTGTGACAGATGTTTAGCTAACCGGCCTACAGTATCGTGTTTTCTGCCTCTCTCCCTTCCTGAATAGAAGTATTATATTTGCTATTTTCCACCCTGACAGAACTTTGGAGAAACTAGCAGATGTTGGAAAATTAACAGCAATACTTCGATTCCATCAACAGCCACCTCTTTTGATACTCTGCGATTAAATCCGTCAGGATAGAATTGTAGAGTCATACAGCACGGAAACAGACCCTTCAGTCCAACCAGTCCATAATCCCAAACTAAACTAGTCCCACCTGCCTGCCCCGGCTCATATCCCTCCAAACACTTCCTATTCATGTACTTATCTAAATATGTTTTAAGTGTTATAACCATACCCGCATCCACTGCTTCCTCGAGAAGTTCATTCCACACACAAACCACTCTGTGTAAAAATAATTGCTCATGTCTTTTTTAAATCTTTCTCCCCTCACCTTAAAAATATGTCCCCTGTCTTGAAATTCCCCACCCTAGAGAAAAGACACCTGCCATTCAATTTAACTATAACCTTTATAAGGTCACCCCTCAACATCCTATGTTCCTGTAGAATAAGTCCCAGCCTTTCCATATAACTCTCCCGATAACTCAAACCCTTCATTCCCAACATCATCCTGGTAAATCTCTTTTGAACCCTCTCCAGCTTTATAATACCCTCTCTATAACACAGTGACCAGAACAGAGTACAGTATTCCAGAAGTGGTCTCACCAATGTCTTACACAAACTCAACATAATGTCCCAACTCCTGTACTCTAAGGTATACTTATTTATACTTGCATCATTGAGCTCCATCAGTTATTTTGTTTTGTTATGAAAGCTGTACGATTTCAGATACATTTTTAATTATCACAGTGAAATCTAGTCTTCACCGTCATCTATGCGTAAGTTTATTCCCCTTGTCCCTTCTACTTTCACTTCCCATTTTAGTATTTTCCTCTCGTGTCTTGACTATATCGCTTGTTTCACTACATTTCCAAAAACTCAATAAAATATTAACATTCTATTATACAGTGATATAACCCAATTATATTATACACTAATGCTGCCATATTGCAGTCAGGATCTTGATTTTGACATGATAGATATTCCATTTTAAGAGGATTTCAGGAAAATACTTGACACTCAATGCATTTAGTTTACCATCTAATTCCCTTTGATAATGATAAAATTATGTTTTGTGCACCCATTATGTTGAATGGATGGTTAGTTTGTATCCTACCGAACATGAATTAAAAAATAATGCTGGCATAGACCAGCATGGCTGAATGACCTGTCTGTGCGGGATATCATAAATTCCATGTAGTGCTGATGTGATTTGTGGCCCTCTTCCCAACTCTCACCCGCTCTTCGTCTTTCCAGGGGACTCCACGTAGCCTGGTGTAGAGCTCCATGTGTTCCCGGGCAGTGAGCTCATCGAAAAGAGCATCAAACTGTGGACAGTATCCAATACTTTGCTGTACCTTCAGCAGGTCCTTGAGAATACTGTAACAGACAAAAAGCAGGAAGGTGAGTGTCGTTTAGTGCCACCTTGCATGGTTCTACTTAACTCTGAACTTTCTCCCTTGAAGTTAAGGCTGAAATGATGACTGAGAGCTGATCATGGTAGATAGATAGAGATGGAGTGAGAGAGAAGGACAGAAAGAAAGATCGATTCATACAGTGTAGAAATGGCCCTTCGGCCCATTGAATCTGCACTACCTAACTACCACTAAAAGTGCACTAAGCCCAACTCCCTGCACTTGTCTCACATCCTTGAATGTTACGATATTTGAAATATTCATCCAAGTATTTCTTTTTTTAAAAGGTTGTATGGTTTCCAGCCTTTACCTGCCCAGGCAGTGCATTTCAGATTCCCGCCACCCACTGAGTGAAAAAGTATTTTCCCCAAATCCCCTCTGGATATCCTGGCCCCTAACCTATTATCAAGCACCTTTCTTTCTCCTGCACAAGAAAGCCACTTCTTTGATTTACCTGTTTCCATTCACAAAGGCCTCTCCGCCAGTTGTACTCTCATCCCCAGTCAGCATCTTGAATGTTGTCGTCTTGCCAGCTCCGTTCACTCCGAGTAACCCAAAGCATTCCCCAGGACGCACGCCTGTACATAAACGATCCACCGCGAGGATTCTGCCCATCCTACGAGACTTGTACACCTGTAGGAGGCACAGATAGAACGAGTGTCAAGTCTAAACAAAGCCGAATACCAGTTTTCTGATTTTACAGTCCGGTGACTGAACACAACTAAGCAGGATGCATGATCCCCATCAACCATTAACCAGGAATTTCTGTACATTTAGAAATTTTGGCACAACTGATCCACTTCAGCTTCCTGAATGGCACATTTTTACGTATGGTTCCAACATTTACGAAGATGAGGCACTTTTTTTGGGAATTCAATGTACATTAGGTACAGCCCCAAGATGACTATTTATCTCAATCGTGTTATGCCTCACGGTCAGCATTTTGGTGCCCCTTTAGGAGATCTTTATGTCAGTATGCTTTTTAGAAACATCTGGATATCATCACTATGTCATAGCATGTGACAAGAGTGGATAAAGGTTATCGACTCCATCTGAACTGGAATCACTGGAAGCATGGTGTAGTATTGGAATCATTCTACTCTGTGCAGCTTCATTGTTTAATGTTAACCCTGACATGTGCGTGCCTATTGATACAATATTTGTGTGTGATAGTTGTAATAAATATCTATTGGATTCTTCGATTGCATTAAATCCACACCCAGCTTCCCATGCTACAGGATATAACATAACATAAGCTGGTCCCACGCTGGAGGCAAACTCTCACCACAGAAGGTTATTTACTCCATTGTGCCTATGTCAAATCCTTGAAAGAATGATTTAATTATGCTTTCTTCCATGCTCTCTGCCCCATTATCTGTAAATTTTCTTCAAGCATTTATATGATTCTCTTTTGAAAATTATTATCGAATATTCTACCGCTACCCATTTCATGCAGTACATTCCAGATCATAATAATGTGCTAACTTTTTTGTTTAAGGCTTACATGGAGTTACATAGAATATGACAGCACATAAACCTATAGATGCACCATAGAAAGCATTCTATCCGATTGCATCACTGCTTGGTATGGGAACTGCTCTGCGTTACGACCATAAGAAATGACAGAGTTATGAACACAGTCCAGTCCATCATGTAAGCCAACCTTCCATCCACTGACTCCATCTATACTTCTCACTGCATGACCGCAACGAACCAGCTCGGCAAGCCAACCAACCACAACATCCACAACCCGCACAACAAATCTACTTTAAAATCTTACAGGTCAAGCTCGTTGTTGTGGATCTGGAGTTAGGTGTAAGCCAAACCAGTAAGGACAGCAGATGTTTGTCAATGAAAGAAACAGATCGGATTTACTGACACTTAACAGTAACCATTAGACTGAGTTTACTTTTTCAGAGGTAGTAGGAACTGCAGATGCTGGAGAATCTGAGATAACAAGGTGTAGAGCTGGATGAACACAGCAGGCCAAGCAGCATCAGAGGAGCAGGAAAGCTTGATGTTTCGGACCTAGACCCTTCTTCAGAAATCTGCTCCTCTGATGCTGCCTGGCCTGCTGTGTTCATCCAGCTCTACACCTTGCTTTTTCAGATCTATTTCATTGAATTCAAATGTTACTATCGTGCACGAGGATTCAAAACCCATGTATCCAGAACTTTAGCCTTGGGTTCTGGATTGTCATGGTCACTACACCGACACCTCCATTACTGTCTGTAAACAGCTCTGGAATGTCTTCAGTCACAAAAAAACAGAACATAACAAACAGCAGGCCGCTCAGTCCCTCAAATTGACGTTTATAAAATGATGAGGGGCATGGATAGGGTGAATAACCAAGGTCTTTTCCCTAGAGTAGGTGAGTCCAAAACAAGCGGGCATAGGTTTAAGGTGAGAGGCGAAAGATTTAAAAGAGACTTGAGAGGTAACTTTTTCATGCAGAGGGTGGCATGTGTATGGATTGAGCTGTCAGCGGAGGTGGTGGAGGATGGTACAATTACGACATTTAAAAGGCATCTGGATGGGTATTTGAATAGGAGGAGTTTGAGAGAGATATGGGTCAAATGCTGGCAAATGTGACTAGATCAGATTGGTGTGCCTGGTCGGTGCAGACAAGATGGACCAAAGGGTCTGTTTCCGTGCTGTATGACTGTATGACTCCGTGAGTTGGTTCCACCAACAAGTAAGATCCTGCCTATTCTGATGTGGCCTGAACTCCACTTTCTTGCCTGTCCCCTATAACCCTGAACTCCTTTTTGAGTCAAAATTTCAACTCACACTTGCATCAGATTAACGACCCTGCCTCCACTACTTGCTGAGCAAGAAAATTCCAAATAATACCAATCCTTTCAGAGAAAATAATTCCTTTTGATCTCCATGTTAAATGAGACACTCTTATTTTGAAATTATATGCCAATTCTAGATTCCATAATGAGGGGAAACTCTCACTACCACCCTGTTAAAGTCCTCTCTGAATCTTCTATTTCCCAATAAGATCACATCTCATTCTCCTAACCTCCAATGGGTACAATCCTAACATTTCCTCAGAAGACAATCCTGTCATGCCAGAAACAGGCTAGTGAATCTTCTCTGAAATGCTCCCAATGCAAGAATGCTGGGCATGTCGCATAAAGGCATTCAGAAATGAAAATCTTTCTTTCAAAGAGACTGTATTCTCAATGTTCCCATTTTACTCTGCTTTACCTTTGTCAGGTTTTGAATTTTAAGAACGTCAGTATCTGCATCGCCTCGCAGCACACGTCTCCTCTCGTTCCCCACATCGATATCATCATCCTCTATTGGCTTGTTAGAAACTGGCAGGCGCCTGTTAAACAGAGGCAGGATTCAGTAATGAGATGAAGCAAAACAAATACTTCAAAGCAAAACAATTCCATACGTTCCTTATCGAGATGTACACGTTATACAAAATAACATGCTCAAGAGAAACCACAAATTACAACGCACATTTGGTGGAAAAGATCCTCAAGACTGTTCATCACAATATCAACAATACCCATCAGTACTAACTAGAGGAGTCAAATGTCCCTATCCCACCACCTCCTTGTTCATCTTCCCCATCATTGTGAAAATGATCAGTGTCCTTATCTAATATTCAATGTTGATGGTTGCAAATTTTCCCCTAAATGCCTTAGTGCCTGAAGCCATTGTTTTTTTTTTAACTTCTCCAAATTCCATTCCCTAACAACCAACTTTGTCCCTCTCCGCGGCAACATCTTGAGACTGATCCAGACCACTTGCAACCTTGGTATCATATCTGACCCCAAGATGAACTTCTGACTAAATGCCGGCCATCACCTATTTCCATCTCTTTAATACAGGCTGAATGCCCCTCTGCTTCAGCTCATCTGCTTTCTTAAAAATTCTCTCATGGGATGAGGATGTCACTGCCTTGACCAGCATTTACTGCCCATCCTTAATTGTCCAGAAGACAGTTAAGAGTAAGCCACAGTGTAATGGGTCTGGAGTCACAGGTAGGCCAGACCAGGCGAGGATGGCAGATTTCCTTTCCTAAAGGGGATTAGTGAACCCTGATGAGTTTCTTCCCCCCAACAATTGACAATGGTTGCATGATCATTATTAGAGACTTGATTCCAGACTTTTTTATTGAATTCAAACCCAAGTCCCCAGACTCTCTGGGTCTCGGGATTAATAGTGTCGCGTTAGTACCATTAGGTCATTGGCTACCCTCCCCCAATACCCCCCTCACCCCATCTACTGCCAAAACCCACCTCCATGTCTTTGTTACATCTGGAAAAGACTATTCTAATGCTCTTTCATGCTCCTCCAGCTAGTCTCCCACACTCTACCTTCCACTAACTTATGGTCTTTCAAAATTCTGCTGTCTGCTGTTCTAACTCATACAAAGACTCATTCCCTCATCACCCTTGTGCTCGCTGAGCTAGACTGACTCCCAGTTGAGAAAACTCTTGACCACCCTTAAAATTCTCGTTCTCATTTTAAAACCCCTCCATGTCCTTACTCCATTCTAGCGCTGTAACCTCCAGTTCCACAACCCTCACTGTATCTGTGTTCATCTCATTCTGGTCTCTTGAATATCCACAACTTTTACTGTTTCGCCAGCGCTTTCAACTACCGAGGTCCGAGCCTCTCAAATAACTCCCTAAACCTTTCTGCTGTCTATCTTGAATTAGAATTAGAATTCCTACAGTGTGGGAACAGGCCCTTCGACCCAACAAGTCCACACCGACCCTCAAAGTATCCCACCCAGACCCATCCCCCTATAACCCACACACCCCTGAACACTATGGGCAATTTAGCATGGCCAATCCACCTAGCCTGCACATCTTTGGACTGTGGGAGGAAACCGGAGCACCTGGAGGAAACCCACGCAGACATGGGCAGAATATGCAAACTTCGCACAGACAGTCACCTGAGGCTGGAATCGAACCCGGGTCCCTGGCGCTGTGAGGCTGCAGTGCTAACCAGTGAGTTGCTTTCCATCGTTAAAACCTGGACTAACATCTGTTCATATTTTGTTTGATAAAACTTCTGCAAAACATTCTGGGATTTTTCACTGGATATGTCAGTGTTAAAGATGTGAAACAACAACAAAGTTTTTCTGTCCCATCCTCACCCAGATATCCATGGAAGCAGTGAGCAACCCTGACAAGAAACAAACATAGAAATCGCAGGAGAGATTCAACAGGTCAGGCTGCATCGGTGGAGAGAAAGCAGAGTCAACATTCCAGGTCCAGTGACCCTTCATCAGAACTCTAACAGGGAATATACCATGTATTAGTGCCCTCTAAGCCTGCAGCCTTGGTGCATCTGAAAATATTGGCCTTTTAGGACCTTGTCTGGTCCTACTGAACGATCTCTTCCAAAGCGAAAAATACAGTCATTGTCAAAACTCTCTTGGTTCTTCTGGCAAGGATCAGCCTCACTGCTATATGAATTCTAGAGTCTGGATCACCCCTCATTTCTGATTCAACTTGCCTGTTAAATTTTTTTAATGATAGCTTCAGGGAAATTTTCAGAAATTCTGACAATTGTGGGTGAGGGAAGAGAAAGTAGTCAGCACTGTGAAACTTATGCACTGCATCTGCGTGCAAAGACGACTGTGGGAATAAGTCATTCACGTTTTTAAGAAGTGTGCAGGAACGTATAGCATTTCAAAAATTTCCGTCAAGTCGAAACTCCAGATGGCACATGTGCTTACAGATAGCATGGGTTCGGGTTGTCATTTAATAGACTTACTGTGGCTTTCTGAAGAAGTTGTACTGGCACATGATGGTGATGAAGAAGCCCACAAACCCTTCTATCGTCATGGCAACGAGGCCACGCGTCACGATGTCCCATTCAAAAGGGGATTTCATCTTGCCAAACTGGCCTGCCAGGAGAAATCATATACAAGCTTCACTCTGTTCTTTTTTCAATGACAACAGATCATATTGAAATTAAAGCATCAAATTCACCAAGGCCTGAATTTGTGACCTCCGCCACCAACAATGCCACAGCGCCCACATGTCAATGAGGGGAAGAACGATCACAGAGGTGAGGTCATGTCAAAGTTGATCTCAAGGTGAGTTAGAACCTTGAGCATGGCAGCGCAGAGACAGGACTTTTACGCAGAAATCAATGTGATCACTCCCTTAATCCCTGGAAGTAGCTGTACAGGCTACTTCGCGTCAATTAGTTGATGGATAGGAGGTAGAGGTAGAGTCGGTACAGCCCCAGAGGACAATGGGCTGCTGTCTCATTAGGGAAAGGCGACTGGCGGCGGTTTAACCTGATGGTCACCACATCTGAGGAGAGGGGAGAGGTTGAGAAGCAGAGTCATTCATGGTATCTTCATGTTACAGGAATTGGAAATGCGCTGTTGGTATCACTCTCCAGCTGTCCAGCCAACTGAGCTAACTGGCCCTTGTAGACAGATGAGAGCGTACACCACAGCTTACACTTACTGGTTGTAACTTTTTCAGCTGATTACTTATTGGCTGCCACCTTGACTGTTCACAAACAAGGATTAAACAACCAAGTGGAGTTTGATAATGGATTGCATTCATGCTCTCTGTAGGGACACACCCTACAGCACAGAACTGAGTTGCAATTTGGCAAGAATCAAGGGTTACATGTGCAGAGAGACATTGCAACAGTTTAACCAGGTGACATGACATATGTGAGTACACGCCTTGCTTTCCAACCTGTTATGCGACACATTAGGCACGGGGCAGGGCCCCATGTTTCCTGTACTTCATTGTGCCAATGGTGGGGCCACTCAGATCAATTCTAGCAGTTTAAAAATAGATAATTAAACACTTTTGGCACTAAAGTCTAGGGAGTTGACACTGGGAGGTTACGTAACATTAACCAATTCTCTTCCTGTCAGATCCATCCCATTTACACCGTGAAGTCGATTTTCTGGAAATGAAGACTTGTATTTGCCAGCATCCACCTATCCTGAACTGTCTCAGCCATATTTAAGACCTGGTTAGGAACATAGATAGATTGGTCTCACATATACTTAGTTACTTTATTAGAAAATGCATCTGAAATTTTGCCAGCCTGGGCTCCCTGGAGTGAAATAATGCAACAGTTTGTGAGGTCTGCCTTAGGTGATTTGCTGCAAGCCCTTCATTCATTCCCTGGACACTTAATCCAGATGGTCAAGCATGGTTGCTCAGTGGTTAGCACTGCTGCCTCACAGTGTCAGGGGTGCACGTTCAATTCCACCCTTGGGCGACTGTCTATGTAGTGTTTGCATGTTCTCCCTGTGTCTGTGTGGCTTTCCTCCAGGTACTCCAGTTTCCTTCCACAATTCAAAGGTGAGCAGGCTAGGTGGACTGGCGATGGGAAAGGCAGGGATACAGGTATAAGGTGGGGGGTGGCGGGTCTGGGTGGGATACTCTTCGGAGGGTCGGTGTGGATCCAATGGGCTGATGTCTGGCTTCCACACTGTTGGGATTCTTCGAATGTCAGCTAGGTGTGGCACAATGCCTTCTGTTCCCATAGACCAAGTTTACGGCAGCAAAACGTCAGCTACTAGTACATTCAGAGATAGTAAGAACTGCTGATGCTGGAGTCAGACATAACACAGTGTGGAGCGGGAAGGACACAGCAGGCCAGGCAGCCTTAGCGGACCAGGAAAGTTGCTGTTTTGGGTCGGGACCTGAAATGTCAACTTTCCTGTTCCTCTGATGCTGCCTGGCCTGCTGTGTTCCTCTAGCTCCACACTGTGTTATAGCTATTAGTACATTATCCACGTTTAATGATTACTTGATTAGTCTTCAATTATACACAGGCAAGATTCACCAGCTATACAGATTTTCCTTGGCTAGTTACTAATTAAGCAGTAACGTTTGCTCAATATATGCGATTAGTTGTTAAATACAGAATACAAAATGGCTTCTCTGGTCAGGGTTTTTTGTATAAAATAGCTACTTGACCTTGTTAACAGCTTACTACACTGAATATAATAAAGAAATGTTCACAAAACACATGGTTTAAATATATTAATCACAATGGAGGAGTTATTTATCTTGGTCAGAATGGGAGCATCACTAATTTGCTCCCATTTCTCTCTGCACTCTCATCTACAGTCACAGCCCATCCTGTATTCCCCCCAAATATCCTTCTCTTCTAATCAATGCAGAGTTTTTCTCTGTCTCTCTCCTCATTACGTACGCTTACGTTCCTGTTGTATAACAAGTTTTACAAGGGTCAGCTTTGTTCTAATGTTAGGAGTTTACTGCCGTTTGTGGCCACTTCTGCCAAGTTAGTCACTGTACTGGTTGTGCTAAACCCATCTCAAGGGCTTAGTTCTGCCCTTATCTTACAACTGCCCCTTTCTGTAAAGCAAAGGCATAGCAGAAACTTCAATAAACAATGGTGTGTAAACCAATGATTCTCACTGACACGAGTGACACCGGGGTGAGCTCTTGTCTGCACTGTGCAAACCATCTCAATCCTAGAATCTATTAACAAAAGCAGATGCGTCTACTGAAGGAAGCCCTTAAATGGCATTATTGGGTATTGATGCATATCATGGTCAAAAAAGTCCTTCTTCAGTCACCGTCCTTTTTAATGGTCAACCAATAGCCTGGACTGACACTTTCATATTTACCTATTTTTGCGTAGTATTCATTGATGTACTCGTTGTAAGCCATTTCCATCAGTCCATGGCCCAGATTATAATTTGGGAAGATGAGGAAACAGGATTTCAGGTAGCTATTCACAGCCTTCAGGTCCTGCAAAGACACAGCCAAGAAGATATAGGACATTGGAAACACATCTAACTCTATCAATGGAAACAAATACATGGTTCATTGTAAAAACCATTATTGTCCAAAAACACATGAAAAGACTCTCAATTTAGATGTTAAAGGACACACTCAATACTGTTTAATTTTATATCTTAACGAAGAGCTACCATTGTGTGATTATCCTCTTCCATTTATTTTCATAGCTGGTGATATTAATCTTTGAACTATCTTGAGTGCCTTCCTACACCTCTCATTCCATAAGCTAAACACATAAATGGCAATTGCAGGTGCCCAGCAATGTGATGTCTGAGGCCAGGAATAACACTACATTTTGCACACCCATGACGGACTGGGAATAAAACCACTTTTCCTTTCAACGTAAAGATGCGATGTCACCGAGGAGCCCTCTATCACTGTCAAGGCATGGAAAAAAGAAAATCTCAACTGTTCACATAATGGTCATTGAATCTACATTTTCCATTTCATTTCCTGAAGCCTTTGATAGCTCACCCATAGAGTCACTGAGTTGTACAGCACAGAAATAGATCCTTCAGTCCAACTCGTCCGTGCCGACCACATACCTAAATAAATCGAGTCCCATTTGCCAGTATTTGGCCCATATCCCTTTAAACCCTTCCTACTTATATACCCATCCAGGTGCCTTTTAAATGTTCCAATCGTACCACAAATTCGTCTGGCAGCTTATTTCCATTCGCACACCACTCTTTGCCCCTCAGGTCCCATTTAAATCTTGTCCGTCTCACCTATGCCCTCTAGTTTTGGACTTCCCCACCCTAGGAAAAAGACCTTGGCTCCTCACCCTATCCATTCCCCTCATGATTTTATAAATCTCTATAGGGTAACCCCTCAGCCTTCAGGGAAAATAGCCCCAGCCTATTCAGCTGCTCCCTATAGCTCAAACCCTCCAACCCCAGCAACATTGTTGTAAACATTTTCTGCACCCTTTCAAGTTTAGCAACGTCTTTCCTACAGCAGGGAGACCAGAATTGAACGTAATATTCCAAAAGTGACCCATGTGACCATCCTTCATAGTTTACCATAGAGAGTGATTGTCAGTGAAAGATGTAGTGATATAGCCAACCACAGTCTTCATTTGTAACCTGATCCTACACAGTTTCATCCCATAAAGGACTTTAGTGAACCTGACAGGTTTTTGCAACAAATCGACAGTGGTTCCATAAACGCCCTTCAGATAGCATTGTTAAAATTTCTTACTGAATTCACTGTCTGCCACGGAGGGATTTGAACCCAGAACACGATTTTAGAGCTCTGGATTACTAATCCAGTGACACTGCCGTTACATCATCACCCTGGTATCCTTCATTTGGGTGGTGTCTTTGCTCTTTTGGATATCATTGTTTAATCAAAAACTGCTGATTAAACCGCAGAAAAATCAACGCCTGCCTGTTTACTTCCTCCCTTCGCGGTATCCAAGGCTCCAGACACACCTTACAGGTGAAGCAGTGCTTTACCTGCACGTCACTCAATCTACTCTACTGCATTCACTGCTCACTACGTGGTGTCCCCTACATCAGGGAAATGAAACAAAGACTGGGTGACTGCTTTGCGGAACGCCTATGTTCTGTCTGTAAAAATTACCCCGAGCTTCTGGCTGGCTGTCACTTCAACGCACCACTGTGTTCCCTGGCCAACAGCTCTGTCTCAGGCTTGCTGCAGTGCTCCAGTAAGGTTCAGTGCAAGCTGGAAGAACTGCACCTCATTTTCTGCCAGGGAACCCTACAGCCCTCTGGATTGAATATCCAGTTCAATAATCTTGGAACCTGAACACCTTCGTCTATGTCCTTTACCCACCCCGACACCCCTGTCTTGACGTGGGCTGCTTTGAGCACAGCCAACCCATTCTCACCCACTTATGGTCCCCATTATCAGCTTCTCTTTCTCCCTGGCAGACAATCAACCACCCCTTTGCCAGCCTAGCTGTTGTTCTCTCCCTCTGGGCTCCATCTCCACCAATCCGATCACTCCTTTCACCCCCACTCCCTTCCATCAGCATATATAACACCTCTTCTTAGCTACTGTAAGTTCTGAAGTAGGGTTACTGGACCCAAAATGTTGACTCTGCTTTCTCTGCCAGACCCGCTGAGTTTCGCCAGAAATTTCTGCTTTGGCTTCAGATTTCCAGCAAATGCATTTCCTTGTTTTATATTACCATTCAACGTATGCTGCCTGTATATGAAGGCAAAATAAAAACTGAAAGAACGCTGGATGTTGTAAATCAGAAACAAACACAGAAATTACTGGAAAAGCTCAGCAGGTCTGGCAGCAACTGTGAAGAGAAATCAGAGTTAATGTTTCGGGTTCAGTGACCCTTCCTCAGAACTGGCAGCAATTTCTGCTTCCGTTATATATGAAGGCAAGGCTGATTATGACAGAGGATTTAATACGGTGGAAGACACTTGTGGCCAACAGTAATTCAGGGTTCATTGTTTCAATTTTGTGTTTTGTTCACATTCACAGGATTGGGTCAGTACACCTGTCCATTTGGCGAGAGTCCCATCAGTTTAACAGCTACACCCATTTCTGGAGAAGTCCCATCACCACCACCTCTTTGAAGCAATTAAGAAAGGCCAATAATATATTTCAAAAAAAAAACTCCGGATGCTGGAAATGATAAACCAAAAGGGAAATTGATGGAAAAACTTAGCCAGTCTGGCAGCATCTGTAGACAGAAAGCAGAGTTAACATTTTGGGTCCAGTGACCCTTTTTCAGAAAGTCAATAATGTGCACCCTAGTCAGTAATGGGCACAGTCCTAAGAACACAAGGTTAGAAATTCAACAATGACAGCACACAGCCCTTGAACAGAAACAAAACCAATAATTCTCCACACTACATATGCTCGCTTACAACCTGAATTTTTGGGACCAACGTTTTAAGACAAAAGCCAAGGGCTCAATTTTTCTATGAGTAATGTTTTCAGGCATTGATGTGCATGCTTGATTTGAGCCCAAGCGAAAGCCAGAAAGGACCATCACAATTGAATAAGGTTTAAAAAAAACACACAGAAAAATTAATAACCATTCACAATGCAATCACTTTCCATAAGTTGAATAAATAAAAACAAAACTCAAACGCAGCAATGTTTTAAGCTCTGACTTACTGGTATGCATTTTCATTAGGCTTAATATATTTATAATATATTTAATATAATATATTTATAATATATTTAATATATTTACAATGATATAAATTGCTAACATCTCCAGGATGATACTCTGGTTCTGACATTTTTGGACCTTGATTCCTGAAATACAAGGGTTCACTTTTATATGATGTACAGGTCAAATTAGTTTCTTAATCCAAAAAATGATGGGATTGACCTTTACAAAAGGTCGACTCATGCACATGTGTATGGCTTGACTCATATATGTCTGCACAGATTTTGTATCCAAGACGAATGGGAGGACACAAGATCCAAATATAACAACATCAGCACCAGAAGGAACATAATCAACATCACAAGTGAGTAGAAGCAGGCTATAATCTGAGAGAGAGGCTGATTTCTAACCACTTGACCTTTGCTCTCCAACTTACTCATTGTGGGAAATACATCTGAAAGGAAAGGGCAGGAGAAGATAGAATTTCGCATCATTCAAATACCCACCTTGTCATGTTCAAAAAGTTGAAGCAAGAATGTAGCAACGGTTGCCGTGATACCAATGAAGAGGTTGATGACAATCAAGAAGACATAGGCTGTACTGGGAACCTCAAACCAGAAGGAGGCTGGATACATGATTGGTGTGATTGACCAACTGCAAAGCAAGCACCAAGAGTGAAGGTCAGTGATCATGCCCCTGCTTTCCGAGTTAATGCTCCTCCCTCTTTTCATGGACGTGATGGGGCCAAATGGCCCCCTTCTCTGCTGGATCATTTCTGTGGTTCAATGGTTCTATCACATAACATTCCCCACTAAGATGGTCTGGGGAGGTGTCCAGTGCCACTGATGACATTCTGCAATTAAAATGAGACCTGACTTTCCCTCTTTTCTTGAATAGAAGCTTCTTGGTCCCACCCTGTCCCAGTAGATAAGGTGGTTTAAGTGTTCACTGGATAGAATATTGTTGCAAAGTCACTTTTTACTGTCCTGTGGTCCAGAACATTGCCAGATCAGTGCTCTGTGCCACCTCGATATGAGTGTGTGTGCAAAGGATGTGAATAAAACCAACAGGTGGCTTTGATTTCCTTACAGAGTCAGGAACAGAATTATGCTGAGGTCCCTTAGGTATGTGTACTGGCACTGAATGAGTTGGGGGTTACAGGACAAGTTTGAGCCCGACGGTTAAGTATAGATGTTTATCAGACGGATCGAGAGTTCAACCTGAAGACTATAGACAACACGGCAGCACAATGTTATTATCCTAGCAACTGACTGTGGTCAAGTTGCTAAGTAACTAATACAAAACAGCGAATAACAACACACAGCAAAAAGACAACTCCATGTAACAGGAAACACACCCAACACCAAATTCTTAAAATCTTCCTTTCCTATTGACTGCATTTTCAACTCTAATGATTGCTGTTGGTGAAGCAGTCATTCTCCACAATACATTTGTAAGTTAATTAACTTGATGCTACCCACCAATTTGTGCTCTCTTTAAGGCACCAATCATTCCCCCGATATTTCTTATTCAGAGGAATTCCGTGTACAGACGTATGAAACTAAACGTGACGCTCCCAGCCATTCACAGACAGATCAATATGAATGAATGGCCAGAGTCAGAAGTGACAATACAACACTTTAGAAAGGGTAAGTTTGGTGATAAGTATGCACCATTGTGACAATTATTGCTTTGGAAAACACTTAGTTATAACGTGTAATTTCAAATAGTTTAATGAAAATAGTTTCAAACATAAGGAGATTAGGGTTTAAATAACAATCCTTGTGTCTCTTCTTAAAATCCTTTCATAAAGTCATGCAGCATGGAAACAGACCCTCATGGGATGTGAAAATCATTGGCTGGCCAGCATTTTTTGCCTATTCCTAATTGTGTTGGAGAAGGTGGTGGTGAGCTGCCTTCTTGAACCACTGTCATCCCTTGGGGTACATTGATACCATCAATGCTGTAAGGAAGGGTATTCCAAGATTTTGATCCAACTACATTGAAGGAATAGTGATATAGTTTCAATTAGGATAGTATATGAATTGAAGGGGAAATTGCAGGTGGTGGTGTTCCTATGCATCTGTTGTCCTTGTCTTTCTGGAAGGTAGATGTCATGGGTTTGGAAGGGGCTGTTGAAGGAGCTACTGCAGTGCATTTTACAGGGCGGGAATATTGAAGGTAATGGATGAAGTGTCAATCAAGCAGGTTGCTGTGTCCTGGATGATATAGAGCTTCTAGAGTGGTGTTGCAGCTGCACTCATCCACACAAGATCGGAGTATTTCGTAACACTTTGACTTGTGCCTTGTGGATGGTGGATATGCTTTGGGGAATCAAGAGGGGAGTTACTTGTTGCAGGTTTTCTTACCTCTGATCTGCTGTTATAGCCACAGTACTTATATGGCTATTCCAATTCAGTTTCTGTCAATAAAACCTCCAGGATATTGATAGTGGAGAATTCAGCGATGGTAAAGCCACTGAATGTCAAGGGGCAAAAGTCAGATTCTCTCTTGTTAGAGATGGTCATTGTCCCTTGATACTTTTCAGCCCAAACCTGGATATTATCCAGGTCTTGCTGCATTTCAATATAGACTGATTAGTACCTGAGCAGTTATGAATGGTGCTTAACGTTGTGCAATCATTGGCAATCAAACCGTTTCTGACCTTATAATGACGGGAAAGTTATTGATGAAGCAGCTGAAGATGGCTGGGCCTAGGACACCATACTGAGAAACTTCTGCAAAGATGTCCTGAAATGTCTGACTTCCAACAAACTTCTTTTGAGCTTAAGGTGACTCAAACAAGTAGGGACCTTCCACCTGATCGCCTGGATCTAATTTTTATAAGGCTCCTTGATGTCAAACTTGGTCAAGTTCTGCCTTGATGTCAACAGCAGTCACTCTCATCCAATCTCTGGGGTTTAGTTATTTTGTCCACATTTGGAATAAGGCTTTAATGACTTCAGGTACAAATGGCGCTGGCATAAGATAAATTGAGCCACAGTGAGCAAGTTATTCCTTTGCAAGTGCTATTTGATATTACTGTCGATGACCATTTCCATCACTTTTGCTGATGATTGAGAGTACAATGACAGAGCAGCAACTGGCTGGATTGAATTGATTCTGCTTTTCGTGCACAGGACATAACCTTCCACACTGCCAGGAACATGCCAGTGTTGTAACTGTATTGGAACAGCTTGGTTCAGGGGACAGCTAGAATACAAGTCTTCAGTACTATTGCCAGAACATTGTAAGGGTCTATACCTTTCATAGTGTTCAGTGTCTTCAGCCATTTCTTTGGATTCATTCCAAATAATCCAATCAGATGAAGACTGACATCTGTAATACTGATGGCCTCAGGAGAAGGTGGAGATGGATCATCCACTTGGTACTACTAGCTAAAGAGGATATATGCACTCTAATCTTGTTTTTTGCATTGGTTTCTGGGCTTCTCCATCAGCGAGGTTGGGGGTGCTAGTGGAGCCTTCAAAAATGTAATGGTTTTTTTTCATTGCCCTTCATTCAAGACTGAACTTAGATTTGGTCTAAATAAAAACGAAAAGAACTGCGGATGCTGTAAATCAGGAGCAAAAACAAAGTTGCTGGATAAGCTCAGCAGGTCTGGCAGCATCTGTGGAAGAGAAAACAGAGTTAACGTTCGGGTCCGGTGACCCTTCCTCGGTTCAGAGGTAGGGTCACCGGACCCGAAACCTTAACTTAGATTTGGTCTGTTGGTTATGCGTTCACTTTGCCCTGTCTATTTCATGATGCTTCTGCTTTTTGACACACAAGCAGTCCTGTGTTGTGGTTTCAACAGATTAACACTTCATTTTCAGATGTGCTCCTGGTGCATTTTCTCCTGCACTTATATTGAAGCACTGAAATCGCTGTTTCATCACTTTAACCTAGTATTACGGAGTTTCATTTCTGTTAATGCCTTGATTCCACTTCTTGAAGTCTGGTCACAGGGATCAAAGTGAAAGGAAATTGGCCTAAAAACTGTGCCTTTCCTATAATACAAATTATGATGGAATTTAATAATCACCAGATCTGCTGTTGGCATGAAACAAATTACGTAAAATAAATTAACATTTGTATGAATTTGACTGCGTCAATTTAGATCTGGACTGTCAGTTATTCATTATCAAACTTTAAAAAAAGAATGTAACTAACAATGGCTTGTGCTTCTGAGTCAATGCTCTCAGTTGGATGTTCACAGTAGACAAATTGAAGGGGAAATGCACTACTTTAACTGAACTACGGGTACATTCTTTCCTGGTTATTATCATTGGAATTCAATATCTCTGGATGGGAAAGCAATTACATACCTCTTGCTTTGGTTAACACACCATTCCATTAAACCAGACCTCTCTTCTCCATGAAAGAGCGCTTTTGTTTCTTTTAAAGACAATTTACCACACCCAGGTCATGTTTACAATCTGACTGCTTGCTCTTTTTCAGAAATAAAACTGGTTTGAACTGCACCTACTTTTGGCACAAACTACTGAATCAAAATAAAACTGAAAGGAACTTTAAAGGTATTTTTGGAAGATTACATTTTCTTCATAAACTTGTAAGAATTTCATCTGCCAAACAGTGACGACTATCACTGGAACCATCTCAGCTCCGTACCCAAGGAGCCGATGCACTCATTAAAGTTTGCTCTCTTTGATAGTTTACTGTAAGAAATCTTTGAAAACATGCCAGTGTGTTTAATAGTGTTGATAGATGGAAATTGACCCAACTGGTGGGGGAAGGGATGGTTACTAGACGACACATTATAACATATGAAGCAGGACCATTAATGCATCATTCAGTTCCTCGAAGCTGCTCTACCATTTGATGAAGTTATGACTGATCTGCTTGTGGCCTCAAGCTCTACTTTCTTGTTTAACCCCATATACCCTTAGAATCCTGATTAGCAAGGATGCCAATGTAACTTTACCCTAAAAATATTCAACAACCTAACCTCACTACTCTTTAGGGAAAAGAGCTTTACCGAATTTCAACACTCTCAAAGAAGAGAATCCTCCTCTTCTCCATCTTCAATGTCTCTTCAATCTGCGCCCTCTCGTTTGCTCTCTTTAATATTGGAATATATTCTCTTGACTTGGAGTCTGTCAAAAGCCCTCAGAATGTTACATATTTCAGGAAGATCAGCTCTTATTCATCTAAGCTCAAATGGATACAACCTATCCTCGTGAAGAAACCCACTTATGCCAGGGGTCAGTTGACTGAGCATTCTCTGAATTGCTTTGAATACAATTATATCCCTTCTTAAGTGAGCAGGCCAAAACTGTACACAGTATTCTAGATGTGGGCCTACCAACGCTCTGTACAACTGTAGCAGAACTTTTTTATTTAACATCAGAAACAAAAACAGAAGTTGCCAGAAAAGTTCAGCAGATCTGGCAGCATCTGTGAAGAGAAATCAGAACT
Organism: Ginglymostoma cirratum; assembly: GCA_024137785.1. NCBI lineage: Eukaryota > Metazoa > Chordata > Chondrichthyes > Orectolobiformes > Ginglymostomatidae > Ginglymostoma > Ginglymostoma cirratum. The sequence continues at coordinate 6,108,707 of JAHRHZ010000035.1, read as the reverse complement.
AACGTTTCAAGTCCGGTGATTCTTCCTCAGAATTGACAGCAGCAAGGAAAATGCTGGTTTAAATGCAGAAAATAGGGTGGGGAACAGGGTAAGAGTAAATGATAGTGAATAGCTGTAATTGGAGACTGTTCAGCTATTCACCTTCCGAGCCAAATCGCGATTCTACTCCTTTGTCTGTCCAACGGCTCTTCCCTCTCTATGGGCTCTATCCCCACCTATCCTTTACTCCTTACCCCCTTCCGCCACCCTATCTTCTGCATATAAACTGACATTTTCCTAGCTACCATCAATTCCGAGTAAGAGTCACCAGACCTGAAACATTAGCTCCGATGTCCCTTCACAGATGCTGCCAGATCTGCTGAGTTTTCCCAGCAATTTCTGTTTATGTTTCTGATTTACAGCAACGGCAGTTCTTTTGTTCTTATTCCTTATTTATTAGCTCCATTCTAGCTAGGTGTGGCAGTTTGACACAGATTTCTTTAGGTGGCTGGGGCTCTGTAATGCAGCTGGGAAATAAAAAAAAGGGCCCAGGTATCCACAGAAAGCAGGCAATTAAATTTAACGTATAAATAAAAACTACCAACTCTTCAGGTAATCGAAAACACGAACTATTAAGACTCAAGTATTTAACTTTACTTTACATTTAAGATCTGAAGAATTTTTCTTGACTGATCAGGAATTGCTGGGTTTCTCTGATTAAAACACACAATAGAACAGCTTCTTTTTAAGCAAATTCTCCCTTGACTACTGGACTCTGGCGATGTCACAGGATGAAGATTTGTTCAAAGTGATTTGGTTGAGTCTTTTTGATTTGTTAGGCTCCATTTCTCCTAAACCTTGCTATGGTTACATGTGGGCAATGAACAGCCCATCCAAATTTGACCCTCAGCGACAAGTACCAATGAGCTACTTCCAGATGGAAGGGTATGTCTGGGCCAGCATTTTCAATCATACTTTCCAGATGACACGCAAACAGGAATAGGAACTCTGTCTATCTGGGGTGCAGCTTTTGCTGTCTGTCTGAGGTTAGCCTGGCCAGTACACAGTGGGAACCACCCAAGCTCCTCTGTTCTGTCCAGATTAGAAATAAAAAATGACCACTCACAATCCGAGCCATAATACTTTTGGCTTTTATCGTTGGGGGGTTGGAACTTAAAAGTAGGGAAGTCTTGTTACAACTGTACAAGATGCTGGTGATGCTGCCCCCCGAGTACTCCATTCAGTTTTGGTCCTGGTATTTAAGAAAGGATGCACTGACACTGTCGACAGTGCAAAAGAGATGCACTGGGCTGATTCCTGGAATGAGGAGGTTAACTTATCAAGAACAGCTAAACGGGTAAAGGCTTTATTCATTAAAGTTTAGAAGAATGAGGGATGATTTTATTGAAACAAGGTTTTGAGGAGGCTTGACAGGGTAGATGCTGAGAAAATGTTTCCACTAGTGCGGGAATCTCAACTTCTGGGACACAATTACAGAACAAGGGAACACTAATTTAAAATTGAGATCTTCCCTAAGAGAGTAGTGAATGTCTGGAATTCTCCACCTGAAACAGCTGTGGAGACTTGATCACTGAAAGTACTTAAAAAGGAGGCAGGTAGATTTTTGAAGTAGAGGAGTCGAGGCCTATGAAGTGCTGGCGTGAATGAGGAGGTAAGGTCTGATGCTGATCAGCCTTGGACTTAAGGACTCAAGCTTAAGGGAGTTCTTAGGAAGGGTCACCGGACCTGAAACATTATATCTCTTTTTTTCTTCACAGATGCTGCCAGACGTGCTGAGCTTTTCCAGCAACTTTGTTTTTGTTCCTGATTTACAGCATCTGCAGTTCTTTCAGTTTTTATTGAGGGAATGAGTGTTCTACTCCTCTGATTTCTTATGTTCTTATAACATAATTGTTACTGGATTGTTGACTGAGAAATTAGGACTGGTACTAATGTGGTAGCATAGTAATAAAAAAAGTGTCAGAATTTGTAATGTCATTGAGATCACATCTGAATAACTATTTCACCAAGACTAATGATTTATTGCTCATTTAGTTTCCAGATGCACAACTGTAGCACTTGACTTACCCATACAGTAAGAAGAGCGAAAGCACTGCTGGGAAGTTGGTGGGTGATGTGTAGGCTGGCAGATCAAACACAAACAGAATGATGATACAGCAGGTCGCTGGTACCAGATAATTGAGCTGGAGATGGAGAAGCAGAGGACAAGGAAGAAAAAGATGAGTGAATGAATCATTACTGAGGTGATCATTTTGTCTGCTGAGAGAAAACATGAAGAGTTATTAGGTTTCAAGATCATTAGCATCCATATCTCAGGCCAGTTGTGTAAAAGCAAGGTCATGGCTCATGTGGAATGCTACTTTGAAACATTCTGTTCTGGAAGTTATTTCAACTCCATTATGGTACAATATTAGAATCTGTGGTGTGCCTCGTGACTTTGGAAAATATTCACTCAGGTTATCTTTCGACGTTTTTTTGTAGTGAACTGTCAAGTCTTACGATGAATGCTTAAATTGTATCCTTCCCTTCTTAGAGAACAAAATTTATTCTCACCATGTCCCAGACGTAGTTGGCCAGCCAGTAGATCACAGGGTCACATCCACTGACAAACTGCAGGTGTTTTGCTTTGGTTGATTTCTCTGCCACCAGGAACACCACAAAGCTGGCTGGCACGAAGGACATGGCCACAATGATGAAGATGGCAATGACCACATCCGTGCCCTGCAGACTAAACACAATTCAAGAAAAAAAAAATCCTGAGAATTGATGAAATCGAACTACCAGCTTCACATTCCACCCGAGCTAACAATGGTTACCAACGCAACTTCTGACCAGTGGGGAAACCAAGTCTGGCCAAGAGGAGAAGAAAATTACTGCAGATGCTGGAATCTGTGCTGAAAACAAAAAATGCTGGAGATCACAATGGCTCAGCCAGCATCCAGGACGAGACGGCAAGCTAACATTTCATGTCTGGATGTCTTTTCGTCAGAGCTCTGATGAAGAGTCATCCAGACTCAAACATTAGCTTGCTGTCTCTCTATGGATGCTGCCTGACACGCTGTGATTTCTAACCAAGAGTACTTTTCCATTTACGTTCTTTAGAATGGTATTTATAAATTAAAGGACTGGCATAATTTACCCTCCAGTTACTTTGCATTGTGGGCGTAAGATTAGCTTTTAAACTTAAAGTTTGCATCTATTCTTTCAACACATGGCCTATCATAATAGATCAGGGGTAAAAGCAGGCATGAAGTGTATGCTAAATATATTCAAACTTTTTCCTATATCGATACTCAATACCAATATACTCCTGTTCCAGAGCAGCCACTATCCTACTTTGCAAAAAACATTACCAACTACAAATAAGAAAAACAGTATTATCATTGCAAAGTATGATTTCTTTCTTTGGTGTGGGGCAAGAGAAATCATGTAGAAATAAATAAACCTATGGAGAAAAAATAAAATCAGAAAAACAGAACCCTCAAGACACAAGGCTGTGTACCTAGTCAGAAACAGGTAGAAATGTGATAATCTCACAGATGTCTAGGGAAGTCCTTCTGGATATTCACAGTCCATGCATCACAGTTTGCAAACTTACAGCATCATACAAATTAAAAATAATTCATCTGGGCAATGACATGCTCTATTATTAAAAAAAATTAACTACAGGCACTCCCTCTTGTGGACAACCATCAGTAGGGGTTCTAGACCCGAAACGTCAGCCTTCCTGCTCCTCGGCCTGCTGTGTTCATCCAGCTCTACACCGTGTTATCTCAGTAGGCACATACTGAATAGGCAATGTTATAGGAAAGCTGGGGATCTGCGGTTCCATAGCACAGGGCATTGAAGTGTTATCACACTGTGCCTTTGCCCTTTCACAAACAACACATTCAGGTACTGGGTTGCCTTGTAAGCCTCATATTACACTGACCATGTGGCAGGGCTGAGCTTTGATTTATTTAGACTAGAGAGATAATTATAAGCGTGAATAGCAAACAATATAAAGGAATTCTGGTGGTGAATGCCTGCAGCCCAGAATTGAATATTAAATGCAATGTAAACTCTTACAGGTAATCGAGAGATAAGCTGGCACTGGTTTTGTTCATTGGGTGGTTTGTCACGGTGATCCCTACAAGACAAAAAGGAGTACAATGACTAAAATTAGCATTGTGAAATCTTCTCAAACTTCAAGAGTTACCTTGTGGAACAAAAATGCATGCTAACTCAATGCTAGAGCTACAAATTTGAGTCATTTTAAGTCTGATGATTTGAGGCTTTTCTATCACGAGCAAAACAAATAAACCTTTAGATCTCTGCAAAGCCTTTCGCAGCCTAGAATTATCGAAGCATGCAAGCAATGTACATTAGGACAACTGACATCAGCACACTGAGCCTGTGCAAACAGCAATATGATGATACGCAGATAAAGTAGTTTTAGTGAATCAATTCTCTGTGGCTGTTCCCACTGCAGTCTAGTGGTGAAGTAATCACTCTGACTTCAGCAAATATGGAGGGTATTGATTAGTTTAGGAACCTGCATTTGCTAAATAAATACATCATTGTAAGTCAATGCATCTATTTTCTGGGTCAAACAATGTCACAAGACAGCTAATAAACAGAGCTCATCTTTGTTTTAAAGCATATTCCTCAAAAGGAACAGAATTTACCACTTATTTATATATTACTTGTGAGCTGGGAAACAGGAATGGTTTACTGCCCATAGATGGCACTGTTGCACTATTTTCCAGTGGCTCAATCCAACAGAGTGTCGATGCTGGATTGCTTTTGAAACAACACAAAAAGTTCTGCTGCAAATCTTTATAGACCCCTTTGTGCAACAGAACTACAAGATCTAAATTTGGACCAAACAAGTTGGAAAAGGTTGAATTGCAGAGAAGATCAAAGTGGAAGAAAACAGGATAGTTCATACTGGGCTCGGTGAAACAGTCCACAGCTGCAGTGGACATGAGAGAAAGACTCGACCATAATATGAAGTGGATCATTCAGCCCATCGAGTCTGCTCTGCCATTCAACAAGATCATGGCTGATTTTATAATCTTCGTCTCTGTTTTCCTGCCATTTTTCCCCATCACCCTTAATTCCCTTACTGGTTAAAAATCTGTCCATCTCAATCTTGAATGTACTTGACAGCTTTAGCTTGACAGCTCTTTACAGCAAAGAACTTCACAGATTCACAACCCTCAGGGAAGAAATTCCTCATCTCTCCTCAACCTTTCTTTTTCATTAATGTTTCACATTTCCTGCATTGCAACAGTTTATCTTTTGCTCCAGCTCCAATGCCCTGACAGAAAACTGGTGACTGTGGCCTTCCGAATGGATTGGTCTACAATTACGATAGATTGACACTGCCTTCAGCGAGACTGCTGACCAGGAAGCCACCCACACTTACAGGCTGTCATTAGATATACCGGCAGGATTTGCAAGTTGCTAATTAACCTGGTATAAATGCACCTTACACTGTAAACAATTCCTGGAATCATACCTGAACATGGACATTCTGTTTGGAATGTTATCCGCTGCACCACAAGGCCTCCCGAAAGAGTTACTACCTTCATTAAGCACTTCATTGCCCATTAGGCATTTTGGAATATCTGTGGGGGTGCAAACGGGGACAAAAATGCTTGCATTTTGCTTTTTACTTTCCAATTCTTTTCGAGAATGCAACAGCAGAGATATGCTGCTGAGGCTGTATAAGGCTCTGGTCAGACAGCATTTGAAACATTGTGAGCAGTTTTGGGTACCAGATCTAAGGAAGGATGCGCTGATGTTGGAAGGGGTTCACAGTAGGTTTATAAGAATGATCCCGAGGATAAAAGGCTTGTCATATGAGGAGCGGTTGAGGACTCTGACTCTGTACGTGATGGAGTTTAGAAGGATGAGGGGGTATCTCATTGAAACAGACAGAAACTTACTGAGAGGCCTGGACAGAATGGACATGGAGAAGATGGAGAAGGAGAGACTAGGACCCGAGGGCACAGTTTCTGATTGAAGGGACAACCCCTTGGAACTGAGATGCGGAGGAATTTCTTCAGCTAGAGGGTGGTTAATCTGTGGAATTCATTTCCATAGAGGTCTGTGGATGCTAAGTCATTGAGTTTATTTATGACGGATATAGATAGGTTCTTGATTAATGAAGGGATCAAAGGTTAAGGGAAGAAGGTTGGACAGTGGAGTTGAGAAACATGAGTTCCACAAATTAACCATTCTCTGGCTGAAGAAATTCCTCCTCATCTCAGCTCTAAAGGGTCATCCCTTCAATCAGAGACTGTGCCCTTGGATTCTAGTCTCTCCTTCTCCATCTTCTCCACATCCACTCTATCCAGGCGTCTCAGTAAGTTTCTGTAAGTTTCAATGCCATACATTCTTTCAAAACTTTCATCTCCGAGATCATTCTTGTAAACATCCTCTGGACTGGATGAGTCGAATGGTCTAATTCTGCTCCTATATCTTACGATCTTGTATCTAATAGCCACATGGGACATGGAAGATTTTATTAATCGTTCACGGTATATAACCAGCTTTGCATGATTAAAACGTACCTACCCTATAACACTGTGAATAACACTGCTGCTACCAGACGTGGATGGTCAATGAATTTGGGATATACATCAATAATTCTGAAAAGATAGGTTTCTGTTTTTGTTCTGGTAAAGAATATTCCAGCTAAATATCACATGAATTCAATGGGCTCTTAACTGATGCCAGCAAGGCTTCCTGAATAATTAAGCGATGCATATGTAGCTGTAGAGGTGAGTAGAGCTACCGCTCTATAAATCTTGACAAAGGAAGCAAAGCTCCAGGAAGTCAGCAGCTAACTTTCAAGGAATACAATAACAACCAAAAAAAAGCAGTATTTGAGAAAACCTGCAAAGATAAGGTTCTTCCTTTTCTATTCTAATCAGCATTATTTACTCCTAGATCTTTCTGCTCACATGAGAATGTGTAAAACTTCTATCTGGTGCCAATAGGCACTGCACTGCCAAACAGAAATCTGGATCTTCATGCATACTCATCAAGGAAAAAATCAAAAACAAAGTTACCGGAAAAGCTCAGCAGGTCTGACAGCATCTGTGCAGAAAAACAAAATCAGAGTTTCCGGTCCGGTGACCCTTCCTCAGAAGGGTCTTCACAGACACTGCCAGACCTGCTGAGCTTTTCTGGCAACTTTGTTTTTGTTCCTGATTTACACCATCTGCAGTTTTTTTGATTTTTATTTAATATTCTACTCAGGGAAAGGTTCACCTGCTGAGAAGGCACTGGTCTTAAACAAAGAGGGAATAAGAACCGTGCAGTCTCTGAAAATAGAATAAATTACACTGCAGCTCAAAATGTTAATGTGAGGAGGGATGATATAAATTTAGTTTGACTTCTCTTGAGTTTCAAAGGGTGAAGGATGTTCCAACAGGCATGTACAAAGTGACAAGGGGGTTCAAAACATACAATCCCAAAAAAACGTCTTTCGTTCAGTGGAGAAATCCAGGAAAAAAAATCCCAAAAATTTGATCTATGCCATTCTAGAATGAAACCAGGAAGCAGTTTTTCACCCAGGTGGTACTTAATATTTGGAATTCTTTCCCAAGAGTTTTTGGATATAGGATCCATTGAAATTTTCAAGATTGACAGCAAGAGACTTTTGTTAGGCACATTCTAACATGATATGCCAAACGGATGACACCATTATGGTACCATGGTCAAATGGTCAACGTGTGCAAGGCCTGGTCGACTTAAATATCCAGATATCCAGGTTCTTTACAGGAAGGAGAGAGGATAACTGGATGCACTCAATCTCCTTTTCCATGAATTATTTCCAAGCTGTTCCGTGCAACTCTGAATATCTTAACACTTTGGTTTTAAGTTGACTTTTAATATTCTCACTGACTGGAAATGTAATTTACTGCGCAGAATAAAAATAGAGCTTCATGATTCAACATAAAACATTGATGACGATCACTGAAACTTAGTTATATCTAATATCTGCCAAAAATGGATAATTGGTAATTGTGTAATTCAGTAATCCATCACTAAAGTTATATCATGTTAAGATACATCACTCTGTTACTTGGTTGACCAGTGGGATATATTACTGTTCACCTGTAATCAATGAGCCAGAATTTATGTGGAGGCAATGGTCCACTCTCTATCAGAAAAGGCAGGGCTGAAGCTGCCAGGGTGTAGTGGCCACTGGTGGGACTGCAATTAGTTCCCGTGGAGGAGCAACGGAGAGGGCTGGGGCAGGAAAGTAAGTAGGATTGGTTTCACCGGGCCCACTCAGATGAACACTGGTGGGGTGGGGCAGGGTCAAGCTGGCATGGGAGGGTGCCTTTCCATTGGGCCTGGTGTGCCCAAACAGGTAAAACCTTTCAGCCAAAGCTGCAGACGGGTTATGCCTGGCAGAGGCACCACCACAATGCACGTCCATTTCCATTATCATGCCCCCCACCACCGGCTATTAAACACAGGGGAATGGAACAAAGCACTTCCTGGCCACAATGACCCAAGTGTGGGCCAGTCACCTGGCAACTCCCTCACCACTGAAATACTAGTCGAGGGTGGGTAACCAAATAGCAGGAGAAGGTCATCAACTTCCACCTCAATCTTACGCAAAGGGGCTAAACGCTTCTCCCCCCACTCCCCCTCCCCCACTCAAAGAATGACCAATTCTTTGGAAGTGAACAGGTTGTGGCTAAAACAGTTCCTAGCAGCTTTAATAGTGTTTCTCATTGCCAGGGAATTGCTAAGGTCTCTTTGACTATGGGACGTAAGCAATGGGGAGTTAGCTTTAGGAGATTGTTGGGCATTTCTCCCATCTTCCTGGGAGGAAGGACTTGCATATTTGTCAATTCATAGCGACTCGTTTAGCTGTCACTGATAAACTCAGAGGTTACCAATTCATTATAAAGAAAGGTTTATTAACCGAAAAGCTGGGCAAACTGACTCACCCCCTGTACAAAGGTGTTATTGTGTAGGCAGTTTTAATACATTATACTTAATCAGGAACCACATTAACTCAGCCTTGGAGTCAACGGTGCATAGAATGAAATGCAATAACCATTATTATGTACTTGTTTAAGGATTATGTGCGGACATTTAAATTTGGAACATGCTGGCATTGGAACCCATAACTTGTTATATGAGCTCGTTGAGCTTCTCCCATCTTGTTCATGAAGAAAAGTGACAATAAAAGATTGCATGCTGTCTGCAGAATGTTACATTATCATAAGTTTAATAGTTTCCAGAAGGCAGGAAAAAAAATTAAGGTGCTTCCGAATAATAAAGCAAGTGATCTGATGTGACAATGCAGCAAATCCTAGGTTTCTGCCGTTAATATCTGTACTGTTATTTGGGGTGCAGAACAATGATGACATGTAGTTTTCATGAAGAACCATTAGCCTTACTTGTATTTTCTCAATTCAGATGACTGGTATCTTGAAACACAATGACCTGTTAATTGTACACAATATTTACAGGGGGCGTTCACAAAGAGAGAATCAAAGGGAGTTCTAGATTCAGAAAGTGGAAGGCTTCCATGTACCCACTTGCTCAATCTCAAGTTTAGTGAAGAATGCCTGTGACCCGATTCCATAGTCAGCTGGAGTGTCAGGAGACTGGGATTCCCATAACCTGCAGGCAATTGTTGCTGGTTTGTTTGTGCTGTAATTTTGTCCAAACATCACAGGTGGTACCAGTTCAAAGACGGAGCCTTTGTCTCACCATTAACTTACCAAAAGGCACCACCATATCCTGATGCTAATCCAGCTCATTCACTGAACACAGTCAGTAGGAACTGCAGATGCTGGAGAATCTGAGATAACAAGGTGTAGAGCTGGATGAACACAGCAGGCCGAGCAACATCAGGGGAGCGGGAAGGCTGACGTTTCGGGCCTAGACCCTTCTTC